>OX155950.1:4664544-5402044 GCA_944548615.1 Micropterix aruncella
ATGACATTATTAGGCTGCGTTAGTTATCAACGAGCCATTAAATCGAAATAAAAATATAAAACCTCCAATGCACAATGAAATGAAAGAAGATACTTCGATCTTAATTTCTGGCAGAGAAGTTTACTAAAGACTATATAATAATATCAAAATAAGGTAAACTTGTATAAAATTGTATAACATTAGCAAATGTATAAAGAAACATGGTAGAAAAACTGTATAATATTTTTATATTTGATAAGGTTTTGTAAATAATCCGTTCATAGGATGATGATTCGCAGTAAAATAAAATTAGTAAAAGCTACTTGAACAGCAGCGAAGGAAATCCCAGCTTGGATTGGGAAACGCTTATGTTTGAATGAGATATACTTACGGATGTGCACGACTTTCGATTGTGCATGTTAGTTTCGATTGTGCATATTTATATATATATATATATATATATATATATATATATATATATATATATATATATATATATATATATATATATATATATATATATATATATATATATATATATATATATATATATATATATATATATATATATATATATATATATATATATATATATATATATATATATATATATATATTTATATATATATATAATATATATATATATATATATAAATATATATATAATGCCTGCGCAAGATTTTGCTTTAGGATTCCTCCACGTCATCATGTGTCACCATTCCTTGCGAAAGCTTCCATGTTGAATATGAGTAAAAAAAGGCAGCTCCATCTTGCGACCCTTGTACTCAAGGTAGTACGCAATAAACAGCCGCGATATCTTTACTCGATTATGACGTGGTCCCGTAACCGGCATGTCAATTCAACACGGGCACGTGAACAACTTGCTATAATACCCAAGCACAAAACTACACATTTCCAGTGCAGCTTTTCGTATTTTTCTGCGGTTGTATGGAATCGGTTGGGAATGGCTTTGCGATCGAAATCAATTGCAGTATTTAAGGACCACTTTAAAAGTTTATTATTAAAGGAAGATATTTAGATGTCATAATTTGATTTTATTTTAAAATAACTATTGCTAATTGGATTATTACTATTGTCTTCGTTTATTTATTAATTTGTAACCTGATTATTTAATGTTAAATATTTCGATTTTGATTATTTTTGATTTATTATATGTAGATTATTAAATTAATGTAATTACGTTATTTTCTTTTAATATCATTTGATGTTAAATATCTTGATTTTGATTATTTCGATTTGTGTATTTATTTGATTATGATTATTTGGATTTTTTGTTTTAGGATTTACTTTATTTGGTTATTTTATTTTAAAAATCATATACCTATGTATCAATAATTAATAGGTGTGTCCTGAAAACCAGGATAAGAGATATCCTGAGGATAAATTTGCAGCGTTTGTAGCTTTATTTCATAGTCTTTGTCTATTTATAGTTTTAATTTTTAATCTGTGTGTTCTTGTTTTTTTTTGTATATGTTTTTTATAACAGCTGCAAATAAATAAATAAATAAATAAATAAATATATATATATATATATATATATATATATATATATATATATATATATATATATATATATATATATATATATATATATATATATATATATATATATATATATATATATATATATATATATATATATATATGTATGTATATGTATATATATATATATATATATATATATATATATATATATATATATATATATATATATATATATATATATATATATATATATATATATATATATATATATATATATATATATATATATATATATATATATATATATATATATATATATATATATATATATATATATATATATATATATATATATATATATATTTAAATCTACTTTAATTATTCATATTTTTAAATTCTCATTTTGTAAACTAGTTTACTTCTTTTATAATATGTATGGCATTTGACCTTTCTTTAACTATTTTTGCACTGGAATAAGTTATCACTTAGTTGGGTGGCATGGGACCGATCATCACATATAAGCGTTACCTAACTTGCTGTGGGTTTATTTATTTATTTTTAAGCTAATTTTTAAGTGTGGATTTTACCTACATTTAGTGTTACGCTTGTTGCAAACTCTGTATATTTCCATTATACATAAATACTGCGAGAATCGCGCGATGCAGCAAAAAAGATTTAACATGCAATTTTGCTGGTATCATATTCTAAGCTATTTAAAACCATTTGTCGACAAACGTTACCTATTTAATCCCAGAGACAATAAGTTTATAAAGTTTTAAATGAACGGAAAAACTCTTTCAGACTGTAGGTACTTAAAGAATTTTTATGCAGCAAAATTTAATTATTTTTTTATTTTTTCTAATTTATAGTAAAAAAAGTAAAATATTTTTTTTCAAATGGTATACTTACAGATTGGTTCCATTTTTATCAAAATCTTGTCCTGATGATGGAAACCATGAGGAATTGAGGGAACTGCTCCAATATTATCATATGAACTTGAAAATTTACATGTTGGTTCAATTCCGAGAACAATGTTCTTTTTATATAAAACCGATGACAATGCATTTATAATATATTATTATATAAACCAATAATTTTGATTGTGTTAGTGACACCGCATTACTGATGGACGCGCCGTCGATGCGATGATTACGAAGGTCTACGAGATGCTGGACTTTCTCCAACATTTTGCCACTAAATTTTACTTATATTTAAGAATATACATCTTGTATATGGTATCCACAATACTAAATTTATATTTTTAAGGCCAAATAATTCATAAGGCTTTTGGGCCTTGAAAAAAATCAAAAAGTATCTTGAGATATTTAGATTTCCGCAATTTTCTTGTTTTAGACTTTTATTATCAAAGAATTGACTATTATAAAATTAACACTTGAGAACGACCGAGGCTGATAAATGACACTAGTCATTCTAAGATTTTGAGACTAAGATGTAGGGCAATACCCTCTTCTCCTCTACCTAAATTGCTTTCACTTCCAAGTTTTCAAGACTGTCACCGATATGTGTACATGCAAGAGTGGTCCAAGCTTGGAGTCCGCGGTGGACTCCATAAAAAAATGTATAAATTATATTGTATCTATATTTTATACATAAGTACTAATATTTTTTTTCATTTGTAACAAAACAAAGCATAAATAACTCTGCGTAACTTTTTGTCATTGCGACGAACGTTATTTGAGATACGCAAACTTTTTTAAAGAAGAAATAATACATACCTGCCTTTTAAGTAATTATGAAATTTGATATAGCACTCAAGCAAAAAAATATACAAAAAAAATAATTTTATTCAATACAGCAATCCCCATATTTGAATATCTTCAGATAGTTAGGTACAGAAAAGTATTCCTCGAAACTGACATTATTGTACACATTTCGTGAGTAAATTGATACATTCTTCTATTCAAAATCGAAAACCTTCCACTGAAAATACGTAATAGGGTCGATCGATCATTATTTATGAATCAAAAGTAGGCAAACAGATGTTGTTACCTGTGTGTTAACAAAAGAAGCGGATGCAAAAGTGCATCTGCATGGGAAAAAAACACTTTCCCTTGGATTTATGGGCTACAGGATGTGCAATTTTGTTTATTCATGTTTTTCTTTAATTTTGCGGTATGAAAACAAGCAGCGTCATCTGCATTCAAACCGAGCATTAAATCTAAAGCGAATATCTAACGGAGTATTAATCTACCGGTCTGAGGCTAAGTTACTTTAACGCTATTGGGTAAAACGAGAGAAAGACGTGCATGTTAGTAACGAAGAAATCCGACAGATCGCTGTTTAATCCAAAAGTGCGATTGGTTTCAATGTTAATTTCCATTCGATGATTTTCGCTCTAGCTTCCATGCTAAATTCAGACTTTACTAAAATCCCCAAAAATATCGGCATCATCTCGAGTCCAGCTGATATGGCGTACATAGCTCTCGTTCGCTTCGACTCTACCGGACGATGGATTCCAGGGTCCGATTCGATTTCCAAAAATTGCTCATTGTCCACAGACTCCCTAACAGCAGCATCGTCATCTTCATCGTCTTTACGCTTCATATTTGCGAAGTGAATAGATGATGATAAGGGATCAACGCTGAGATGCGTTGATCGTCTGTGAAATAAGGCAGGTAAACGGAGTCAAATGGAAGGCTTGAAAGAGAAAAAAAAAACATGTATAACGAAATAGAAAGCTATGAAAGCTTGTATATTAGTACTATAAGTATATTTTGTTTTAAATAACAAAATGGTAATGGATAATTAAAATTTGCAAAGAATACAAACGTAACCGATGTAAAGCTCTCCTATATATTTAGGTCTACAGTGGGGTGGTGTCTACTACAGCGGGCGAACCCGTCACCCCAGGCTGGTATAACGATATGTGATAGTTCTTTCAGCCGTCGTTTAGGTCGTTCTTTCACCAGTGTTTAATGTATGCTAGACAGCATACATTAAACACATCAGCATCAGCATTACATTCCCCGCATCATACCCGCGTTAGCTCCCTTTTATGCGTACCCCGAATGCGACTGGCAAAAGTACAGAAAAGCTACTTGTACCTTAGTATTAAATTATGTAATCTACTCCCTACAAATTTTAAACAGCTAGAGGTCATTTTTTTTTTAAAAAAACATCAAGGAGATGCTGATAGGCCACCCTTTCTATAATCTGGCCGAATTTGAGGACCATGATTTTTTAAATATTGTGTCCATTTAAATTACTAAAAAAAGTAGAGCCTTATTGTCTGATTATTATATATGGTCTTATATTTATTGTATTTTTTGTTTTTAAATACATGACGTAGCTTCAATTTGATTATTTAACATTATACTAACAACTTAAATATTTCGATGAATAATTTTACTACGTATCTTTTCAAATTACTGACTACTTACAATACTAGGCTTCTCTTTTGATTATTTATATTTGTAGTTTGACAATCTAGAAGTTAAATTCTTGACTACCTATATATAGTCAGTAAAGAGTAGTAACGAGACTTACTACCTAACTAAATTATTTTGACACGTCCAAGAGCGGTTTTTAGCCGTCAATTGGACAAGACGAAAATTTAATGTAATGTAATGTCGTATGAGCGTAGAGACTTAGATACATAAACAGTCTAATAACTAGGTCCGCCAGCAAGCACGAAAGAGTCCAACGCCTTACCCGATAAACTAAGAAGCACCCAGCGAGCCGCCTCGTCCCTGACTACCAGCTACGACCGGATTTCTCCGGCCTTCCGACTGTGTATGGGCTTAAAGACACTTGCGCGGTCCTCTCCCTAATGTAAGACAAGTGTTAAGGTGCCTTTACACGGGCAACTAAAATTGCTCAATCCTAGGCAATATTTGTAAATTATGACGTCACGGAACATCGAGCAATTTAATGCGATACCAATATGTAGCACTTATTGCTAGAGATGCAATTATTGCGAGAGATCGCCACACCAAGTAGAGCGATATGGAGCATCTTTTTTGCTGCGTCATCCTGAGATACCTGGAAATGCAGGTCAATATCAGTCCATTCATCTTTCTTTAACATGTGTTATTCTATAAGCAAACGCGTCAGTGCACTGCGTCAATAAAATTTATGACAGTTTCGTTATTCCATGAAGACGAAACTATTTTGTCCACCCGTACCAGTACTGCACAACAGAAGTGGTATGCCTGGCTACCCTAGCACTATGGCCGAGCATCCCCCCGCCAGCGCGCGCGGTCAGCGATTCCTCGCGAAAGCGATACATATTTATACACGCAAGCGAGGCAGAAGAAGAATTGCCTGAAATTATCCGTGGATATTCGGCAATTCGTGGCGGCGACAATTAGCAATATAAAATAAATGGAGCAATTATAAGCAATATTGCCGAAACAATTCAAGCAATCTTTAAGAGTTGCTCCAGATTGCCCCATTAATTGCTCCACTAAATTCGGCGACTGTTGCCGGGCAATAATTGATCAAAAAATTGCCCGTGTAAAAGCACGTTTAAGTACACGTTCAATCTGGCATCAGTTGATTCGGTGGCGTCGGTCAGACTGACCGGCGCCACGGAAACTGATCGTGTATCGCGTTGACTGATAAACTGAACGGATTTTGATACATTTTGATAATTTCTATCACTCCATCAGTAAGTTCGTGATCAAGGTCACGGACTGAACTGATGCCAGAATGAACGTGTAACACCCGTCTAAGCTGCGATTCGTTCAAATCTTCGCGGACCATGGCGTCCTTTTCCCAGTCGAATGCACAGCCGATTGGTTGACGCCGCACGGTGCGCAAACCGTTCGCCACGGTGCGCAAACAGGAGCGCCCGAAAAACGATTTGGGAATCGTTTTTCGGGCGTTTCCCGAGAAAATGGCCCACAGGCACAGTGCTACCCGGGCTCGAACTTCTACTTGGAGGCTGCCGGACCTGTGCTGACCCGTGGAGTTGGGCAGACCCTAATACATGGCTCATACTGGCTCAACTGCACTGGGACCATTAGTTACTCCTCTTTAGGGTTACAACTAGGGCTGTCAACTACAACGGGCGAACCCATCACCTCAGGATGTTTTAACGATATTTGATCGTTCTATCTCCCGTGTGGTGAGCGTAGAAGACGGGATGAAAACAGTCCACTGTCTAGTTACGCCACTCGCCCGTAAGATACTAATGCCTTACAGCGAGATAACTAGGCTAATCAACCAGCGGGTCGACACTGGCGCCCTTACTTTCAGTTGCTACCAGATAACTCTATCTCCCGAATGGCTACAAATAGAGTTGTCAACTACAACGGGCGAACCCGTCACCTCAGGAATTTTTAACGATTAGTCGTTCTATCTCCCGTGAAGTGTAGGTACGCAGAAGACTTGGACAAAACAGTCCACCGTCAAGCTCCGCCACATGCTCGTAAGAGGCCAACGCCTTATCCGCGAGATAACCAGGTATGTTACCCAGCGGGCTTACACTCACGCCCTTACTTCCAATTGCGACCAGATTAATCCGGTCTCTCGACTGGTTGCGAGTTCGAGGTCGCTTGCGCGGTCCTCTCCCTTACGAAGCGGTGAAACGGTGTAAACCGAATCTATCGCAGACCACGCCGTCCTTTGCCCGGCTGTTCACCCAGGATCGAATAGCCGATGGTCGTTTCAAGAGCAGTCGCCGTAAGGTCCGCAACTACCCCCGCTCTATAGGAAACAGTACTGCTTCCAGACACCCCCGAATGCACAAGCGATTGGCTTACACCGCACGGTGCGCAGACCGTCCAGGAGCGCCAGAAGGTTGTCTCCTAGGGGAAACTAGCCCTAAGGCCAGAGTCCTGCCCGGGCTCGCATTTCATGCGTGGAAGCCGCCGGATGGGTGTTGACCCGTGAGTATGACCAACCCTGAACAAAATGGGTATTCGTGGCCAACTCAGCAAGGGCCCATTAGCTCCCATTGGTTACAGGTTCCAGGTCGCTTGCGCGGTCCTCTCCTTTACGTAGCGGTGATTCGGTGTCTACCGAATCTATCGCTAACCACGGCATCCTTTGCCGGGTAGCCGATTGGTCGTTTTAAGAGCAGTTGCCGTAAGGTTAACAACTACCCCAGCTCTATAGGAAACAAAGCCGTTTACAGACTTCCCCGGCTATTAGTTGGAATGCACAATCGATTGGCTGACGCCGCACGGTGCGCAAACCGTCCAGGAGCTCCCGAAAGGCGATTCCTAGAGGAAACTAACCCGCAGGTCAGAGTCCTACCCGGGCTCGCACTTTTGCGTGGAGGCTGCCGGATGGGTGTTGACCCGTGAGTTTGGCCGACCCTAACACAGTCTTTAGTGCTACAATATATTTTTTTTCATACATTTTATTCCATCTATGTATGTATAACTGCCATTACATAAAAGTTTCCGTTTTGTCTAAGTGCGATTTTGACTATTCATGAGATTTTTTAAAGTTTGCTGTATCTTTTAATTTTTAAAATTATTATTTTTTTAATAAGCAGCGCCATCTGCATTGAAGTCGAGCAGTAATATTTTGAGCGGATATATCGCCATCTACCGGTGTGATGTTAAGTTACCTCAATGCTATTGGGTAGAATGACAGAGACGCTCATGATAGTTACGGAGAAATCTGACAGATGGCAGTATATGGATATTTAACTACTTATTAAAATATGGCATAAATTTATTATAATACTAGACAAATTCTATGAAATTACTTTGAAATACACATAATGAATTAGAATCCATACTAGAAATAAGAGTATTTTACTATCGCAAGACATCTCTATTGCAGAGTGCCCAGAATATTACTTTTGCAGTAATGCATTTCCGCAGTATATAAAGTGCATTTGGCAATAAACGGCTATTTTACTATACTCTCGATGTGCTACGAGGAAAGAGGAAACTGGAAAAGATTTCAAGTTATTATAATTTTTTGTTTTACCATAGGCGTCCCTTTTGCCGTCCCTTTCCCTAAGAATTTTGTTTCATTTCTATACAAAATTAAATCAGATAAATGTTACATATTACCATTGAAAATATAGGGTATTACAACGATTTCACGATACCATATCAAGCATTGGCAACTCTTTTGCGCCGGCGACTAGCAGATGGCGCTAATAGCCCTGTACTGCGATAGTACTTTAGCAATTTATTTGACCATCGATAATAACATTGATAATTCATGGTTTTGTTCAAAGGTATAATTAGTTATAAAAGCTTAATAATTTAACTAATGATTACAATGCTTACGTGCCCATGCGTAAAGAAGACGTCCTCTAAAGAAGACGGAGTATGGTGACAGCTAGAATCATCTCACCGCTAATTCGAAGATAGGACTTCGGGAAGATCTATTCCCAGGGCCATTGGTTTAAAACTATCTGAGATAATCGACGGTTATATAATTACCTTTGCACAGCAGTTATTGATATTGTCGATGCTGCCAGCAAACCCGCAGTATGTTATAACTATCTTGTCATCTTGCCACTTCGAGATGAGTCGCAATGACTTTTAAAAATAATATCTACTGATACAGTTACGCCATTTATTTTCTGAGGCGTCCCTCAAACATTGAGAGCATTGGCAAGCCATTGGGGTTCTCTCGCTCCCCGCTATCCTCTTTTGGAAAGACTTAACCCACTTACGCACACATGTAGGCATGATTATGCCATGCCGGAATAACTCACAATGAGGCCCCAAAGCCGTCGAAATCTCGGGGGGCCCCCTTTGCACTTTTCAGGGCCCTCTTTGGACTGCCAAACGTTCTAACGACGATATAGTAGATCTAGAATAGACGTGTATAGAAACAAAACATGATAGCATTGGTAAAGTGGGCCGATAAACATTTCTGGCAAGACTTACGTCGCGTAGCAAAGACGCATTCATAAACAAAATTCGATCGCACAGGCTGGCAGCGGCCAACTGACTATAATTTATAACAATTATATTAATTATTAGTCGGCTCAAAGTCGTTATTAAACATTTTCTGTTTAGAATATCAATTCTATGTTTTTTCTCTCTATTAGAAACAATTTAACAAATTGATTGTAATGATCTCTTGTCGCGTGGATCCTATAGGCCGGTGTCTACTGCGATTATGAGGAGGTCGATTCAGCAGTCAGATTACCGATCACATCGTAGAGGACACGAAGAAGACGGTATATAAAAAAAAATATAAGTACCTCAATTTGAATTCTGACATGGACTTCAATTTCGCCAGAGACTTATTCCAAAGTGATGATTTGTTTCGAAGGACAAAAGACATACTAGACTTGTTGAATTTTCCTTGTCTATTGAATTGGACTCGCGAGGCTTGTGACGTTCTGAGTTGAGAGAGGCGTCTTATTATTTCTGTGGAACGTTCCTCCGATTGGCTATTACTTTGTTCATTTTCTGATATTACGATCTGAAAAGCACAGTTTAATCGTCAGTAAATAACACTGGCTTAACAGATACGAGACATCCTGGTGGTGTTGAGAGACCTTGAATATATATTTTTTTATAAAATTATCCAATACAAAAAAAAATATGTTGGCAAAAATAAAACAAACATAATAAAATATACATAATAAAATAATATTTCATTGAATAAAAATAAGATTTCATCGTGCGTCATACATGGTCTTGAAGACGTTCAATTTATGAAAAGGGTTCAGTATTTTCTTGTTAATAACTCATTTTATTCTATTATTGACATTCATACTAATGACTTGTCTAATCCATCAAGATTATTTTTATTACATCTTTTTTTGTACTTTTTTTTACTATTTCCATTATTTAATCCAATCATTTTTATAATCGGAGATGAATTATTATGATATACAAAAATCTTAACTATTGCTACTGCGCCATTTTTTGTAATATTTCTAATTTGAGTATTGTATAATTGATTATTCGTATTAATATTTTCACCATCTGTATCTTCCACTTATCGATACTTGGATATTATAGCAGCTTAAATTATTTTGAAACGATTTTATATTTTTATTATAAATGTTATTATTATTTGTTTTTACAATTTAAAAAAATAGTCAATCTGTACTCAAATAAATTATACTTGTATACCATTAAAGGTAAGTCATTTAAAATCAATTTGACAATACCGAGTGTATGGATTCCTACCAACTGGCCTAAATAAATAAATAATTAAAAGAAATGAAAATTATCTTATATTTTACGCATTATTCAGAATGCAATTTAAACTTAATAGTATATTAATTTGGCGAGTATACTAATATCACTCAAATTACCAAACTAAAAGCTATTTTCATATTACATATTCATGACTAGGTGTACAGGTAGTTCATAAAAAATATAATCTTAGGTCACGTTTAAACCTAGATCTATTTGCGATTGCTTTTATTTTATTTAGTAACTTATCGTAATACTATGGCATAACATAATTAAACATAATTATTTCTTCCTTATAAACACCTAGTTGTTATAAACGATTGCGCAATCTTTGAGTCAGTCGACGGGTCTAAGGCCCGCGACATTTTCGCTGGCCAATTGCCCTTTAGCGGGGCTGCACGTGAGCCGGGCCTATCGGCCCGGCTTTCTGAGTGTGGCGTCGAAGTGCTGCGCGCTCTGATATCTCGAAACGATCGCGCGCCACCGCCGCCGCACTCAGTCGGTTGTCCTCGCTGCTCAAGTAATAAAATGTTTTTATATGAATATTTGTGATTTATTTATTTACCCATGTAGATACTTGAGTTTAACACTTATAAGTTCGGCAGTGGTGCAAAGACAATTTTCTTTATTTCATCAGCTCTCAATATTAGCCACGCTACTCGTCCAAACTTAATCGCATGTACTAGAGTGTATGTTCAATTTTAGAGGCCAGGGCCTGCTCTATACAGCGCAGAAGCATTGATTTTATAGTGTAATCAGTGGCAGAAGTAAAAATAAGGTAAAGTTAGCACATACCTGGGAATAGGATTAAAAAAAACCGTGGAGAAAGTATATTGTATCGAATTGTCGCTGTGCATCAAAGCCAATGTAAAATGTTTTAGCACTATTCAACTTTCTTGTTCAGATAAATTTCCATTTTTAATATTTATTGTAAGCCACATCTCAATTTAATACAAATTTTCGCAAAATTGTTTGTTAACGTTATTTTGAGCCACTCTATATTTGTTGGTTTACCGACTACTTGATTTGACTCAACTTAAATCCATTTTTTTCTCATTTTGGATAATATATCGATACCTTGCACTGGATTTGATTTCCAGTATAACTTTTATTGATATTGTACCTACCTTATAGCCGCTGAACCAAAAAAATGCCTCCCTAAAATGAGGAGTTGCTTTCTTGGGCTGGTCTTCCGTCAAAAACAACTCGCCTAACAGTTCAAGGGCTTGCGCCAGCTCGTAATAGAAACCTTTTTCCAGGGCGATTAAACCCATGGCGTCCAGGTGAGTTTCTGCTGCTCCTATGTCTCGTAATCTATGAGAGAATAAATAGTCACAAGATACATTTAGTCTTAGATCAACGATTTCTTGAGTTGTGACGTGACTAGTCTCGAGTATTGTCTCGTGTCGAAAATTCGAGATGAGACGAGATTCTAAAGATAGATTTCGTAGACGAGAGCGAATAAGATTTTTGCCAATCATCTGGCCAAAATTTATTTTTACCAGCGATGCCGTATTTCGCATTTTTAAATGTTATTAGCGGTTTTTGCAATAGAACGTAATATATCATCATAGTTCGTCGTCACGATTTTACCAAAAAAATATTATGTATAATATATTGAGCCGTCGGGGTGGCGCTGCCTGGGCTTATCTAGATTTTTATTCGGTCGCGACTTTGGTCTTTTCGCTAATATCAAAGTTAAACCGGCTCTTTGCCAGTGCCGGTTTACTGAGAAACTGGGTGAGTTTTTAATTAGTGACATCCTTGTAGTGCGATAGTGCGATAGTGTGATAGTGCGATAGTGCGATCAGTGCGATGAACGAAGCAACCTTAAATACGTTTTTTTGGGAGACAAATAAAAAAATATTCTTCATTTTTTTTGTTGTTTAAATTTTGAAATCAGTATAAAAAGCTATGAGAACGATGCGCTATTTAGTAAAATATCGCAAATATTTTTTTTTGCGTTATTTTGCCTACCGCTAGATGCCCAGCGCGTTCAACGCTTCTGATATTTTCTTCAAAAGATTACAAATGTCAGAAAAACATTTTTTTTTGTCATTACAATTTTTGAATCAAAAGTTGCTAACTTTGAAGTACTGGTTCATCCACTATAAGGATGTCACTTATTAAAAACTCACCCTGTATACGGAATAAATTGAGGAACTACAGACATCAAAACCCCCAATATCAAAAAAACCCTATGAATACTGTCGACGAAACCTTCTGTATCTTGGATGATGTTGTACAAATAAATGGTGGAAGAAGTCCTGAATAATCTAACCTCCATATAAACAATAATATAATTCACCTATGAAGGTAGAATAGGACAGATCTGTAGCTTTTTTGATGTTAAGATCAAGAATAGAAAAAGGTCAAGAATATGTTCGGTGTATCGCAAGGCCACACATACGGCCAGATATTTGCATGCCATAACTATCATCTACTTATTCGTAGAACACGCCTTCTTTCGTTAGCGTACATACATATACCTATTACTGTCGAATAGCAACGGGCGAGTGATCTCACAGCACTAATGTCTGTTGTGGGGAAACCTAACGCCGGTCCCGCGCCTCAGCCACCGCTTACATTTAACTCAGTCCGCAACTGTACGCTCAGAGCATCTATCTATGCGACGCTGAGCATTTTCTGCAGAATAGAATACGTCAATGATGTTCATTGAAAAAAATATATGGAAAATATCACGACACATGCACATGATCCAATTATAGAAGAAACCCAGAAACCGAGCAAATCACGAGCATTGTTACCATACTTTAAGTACGCGACAGGTCGATTAAGTAAGATGCTCTATACATTCTACGAGTATATAAAAACGATCTTGGAAACCGACCCAAACTATAGCTCGGTCTCTGAGACCTGTAAAGGACAGAGCACCACTGCACACACGGGTGTGTATAAAATCGAGTGCAGATTTGGGTTGGCTTAAGTTGGACAAACAAAGCGACGCATAGCGACTCGACTGAAGGAACAACTTGAGTTGTCAACTGCAATGGGCGAACCCGTCACCTCAGGAAGTTTTAACGATATGTGATCGTTCTCTCTCCCATAAGATGAGTGTAGAAGACTTTGGTACAGTACAAAGTCCAGCAAAGCCACAAACCCGCCTGAGTCCAACAGGTTGCTAAGAGGCACTATGGAAGTAACCCAGTGGGGTCATCTCGCCCCCTGGCTACCAGTTTTGGCAGGATATCTCCATTTGGAATTAACCATCAGGATACCTCCGTCCCGACTGGTTACAGGACCGAAGTCGCTTACACGGCATCTACCTGTTGTATTTAAGCGATAATTCAATAGGATTTTATCGCGAACCTGGGCGTCTTTTGCTGGACGCTGCAGGATGAAGATGTTAACCCCCATCACACACTAAGACCTACAAGAAACAAAAAATAAGACTACCCAGGCCGCATATTTTTGGAGAGACGTGTCCTAACCTGGCCCGAATAGTTAACTAACTAACTAATACTCGTATTTAAATAAATAATCTGCCAAAATAAGGCCAGGAAAATAAAGGTATAAGGGATAGGTTAGAAATTGTGGTTATTTGTATTCTAAAAAGAAATGATTTTTCAATGATTGCTTAATGGTCGAAAGCGAGCTAGCTCCTCTAATAGCTGAAACGCCGCGAATACAATGATGATGATGGCCAGTAAAAACTTACCTTTTCAAAACAATCGCGAGATTATGGTGGCCTTCGCAGCTTCCTAAGAAATTACTGTCGTTCTCGTACAAGTTAAGTACGGCAGTGAAATGTTTAAGTGAGCTTTTAAAATCGTTTAATATAAGCTGGCATTGACCCATTTCAGTGAGCGCTTCTGCTTCCATATCAATGCGCTCAGCTACAGTGAAGTTTAAAGCAGTGTTAATGACATTCAATAAACATTGTAATCATTAAAAAAACTTACCAATTATCGCCATTTTCACTGCTTTATCGCAAATATCCAAAGCCAGCGTTGGATCAATACGTTTTATATTTTTGACTTTCTTCATAAACGCTGAGTGTAGCAGAACACAAGACTCCAAAAACAGGGAAACCCGCTCTTCGTTTCCATCTTCAGTCGGAGTTAGCCAATCCTTTCCATCAGATTGATCTCGAACGAAAACCAAAATGTCTATAATCCCATCGAGATTCCTTTCGGTTCGAAACAGAAATCTCGCGTATGCGAACCGACAAACCATTTCCATCTCCACGTCTTCCGCTGCTTTTATACTACTTTTATACAGCTTATCCGATAACCAAAACCATCCTCGGCCGTCATTAAAAAACTGACAAGCCATCTTTAGAAATGCTAAGCTCTTCTTCACCTTCGGATTATGTACATTTATAATTCCTTCCTTCAGCCGCCCCAGCTGAGCGCGCGAGTTTATCAATTTTGGTATCCTCTCATCGTCTTCCCTCAATTCTTCGTTTTCTTTAATGAGTTTTTTTATGTATTCAACGGCTTCCGATAAACCACCTTCTTTCAATTCTTCTAAAATGCATTGGTGAAGAGGCAGCCTATGTCTGTGATAGAGAATAATCGACTAAATGTTAATCCATTTTTTAAAACATGGGCTGCTTACAAGCATCAACGGTGGGATCACGTATATCAATGGCGTTATTTACGATGGTCGAAAGTTGATGAGCGAGACAAATCGTATAAAACGACCGTCCCGCTCACATATTTACAAGCTTTTATTTGCCTTGCAATGTTTGTTAGTATGTTTTAGTCATGTATGTTTTAGAATGTTAGTTTAGGTCAAATCTTGCAAGCTGAATTAGAACCACTTCCCCTTATCACGTGATGTTCAAATGTTACATGTTGGTTCAGTTCCGATGATAATGCATGTTTGTGGTGAGCATGACCTGATCCTACACCCAGGAGTAGCTTCCGATGGGGCTCTTCTTCTACGGTCAATAGCACAGACACACAATTTTGTATACGCATTCAAATATGATAGCCTGTTATAAATTTCACCATTACATAGCTGCTGTATCTAGGGTTGGCTCCCGACGAGGGGACATCTCAACGGTCAATAGCACAGAAACGATTTTTTGTATACGCATAAATTATGATAGCCCGTTCCAAGTTTCACCGCGACAGGGCTGCTGCACCCAGGGTTCGCTTCCGACGAGGGGACTCCTCAACGATCAACAGTACAAACACGAAATTCTGTATAGCATTCAATTATGATAGCCTGTTCTTAGTTCCACTGTAACATGGCTGCTGCACCCAGGGTTGAATCGGGATAGAGAATTTTAATAAAAGCTTGTTTTTAAAAATGCGTTTTTACTATTAACCTATTTGTTTCTAATGTTAGCTGAATTAAAATCATCTGAATAGTACCTGAAAAATGTCGGCTGAAAAGCGATGCAATATTATAATAATATAATTTGCAGCGTATTTATTATCTATACCTTTAATTATATATGACATAATAATATATAAATAATATAAGATATCATCGTGTCTGTCCGGACGTAGCATCGTACCATTGATTAGCTTGGCCAGTATTAAATCAATGGACGTTAATTTTGCATATATTTAGAACTCGCTTAACTGCATCCGGCTACTCCTAAAAGTTAAAATCTATTTTGATGTAGTTAATCTATAAAGTTATTTATTTTTATACATATTACGCTGCCTATACAACCAACTAGTACCGAGTTCAGCAAATCTATATCGTCAGCATAGCAGGAACATCATTTAGAAGGTACGGGTGTTTATTGATCAATTTCGAGATAGTGTCCAATCGCTCTGCCATTTGTGACGTGGCGCTTTCAATGTTTTTTTTTTTGATCATCGGAAAGAGAGAGAGCTAAATAAGGTGAATACGGCGTCTGTTGTAGCACTCTGGTTTTGCTTTCGGTAAAAAATGAACAATTAAGTAGTAAAGCGTATGCGTGGGACGGTGCATTGTCGTGATACATTATCCTCGAGTTGTTGGCCCATAATTCTGGACTTCTACGACGGATATTCTTACGAAATCGTCGTAAAATGTTTAGATGCATTATACCCTTGTAATCAAAGAAAGCAATAAAGGCCAAATTGATGCGCTGATCACACTCGACCAAATTTGATGCGCTTTTTTCGGGCTTGGTTTCTGTGACTGCTCCCATTGTGAAGACTAGTCCTTTGTTTCAAAGTCGAACCCATGTTTGACCACTTTTAATGATGCATTGAAACGAGTTTACGTCAGGCGCAACATTAGCCAATGACTGATTATTTACAAAATATTTCGGAACTGTTTTTCTGACAACAATTTTAGAACAGATTTGTGTGCCACTATTCTCATGTCCAACTTATCGGTAAACAGATTTCTTTTGCGATTTCTTTTAACAATAATTCATCGTTTTCAACGAAAGATTTCCTTGATTTTTGCAATGGTTCTTTCGTTCATTAGTGTGGTCGGACGTCCAGATCTGGCATTATCTTCCACGTCTTCACGGTGGTCTTTAAAACGTGTGAACCAATCATATATTCACCATTTCGACATAGATCTCTTGCCAAAGGCCTTTTGCAACATTTTCAACAATTCACTGCATCAAATTTCATTTTTAACCCATATTTTTTGATGTGTCATTTTTAAAAACTAAAAATTGTGTTATTCAATTAGATCTAAAACACAAACTATTTCAGACATAGAGCCGAAACTTAACAAGCACGTCGCTTACAGAGCTACAAACTTGAGGAAAAAATAAAACTTCTTGATCAAACCTCGTATAGACCCTAGTGACCCTGCTTAATATTATAAGATACTACCGATGGCACCATAATAATAGGAATTTATTATGAGATCAACGGTGTGATCCGAAAATTGGTGTTATATGGAGGCAGCTAACGAGTTAAAGGGAAATGTAATATTACCTTCTGATTTCGTTTCTTGTTGGAAAAGCGATTTTGTCCAATAGATCTTTTCTGTGTGTTGTAAGGTCCTTCTTTGGCAAACAAGCCAAAAATTTCTTGGAATTCATGTTTAATAGCAATGATATTTGTTTCTGAATTGTGACGTCTTATTTGAAATATTTCGAATACCTGTCACTTGGAATATTTTAAAATTTAGTTTTATTTTAACGAACCAGCAACCGACGAGGGGGTAAAGTATTCTGAACGCGCTAAATAATCCAGTAACCTAGTACACCATAAGTTGCATGTCCAAACTTGCAATTTTCAAGTTTGGAGATTTTCCCGAATTTTGAAATACTGTGTCTCAGATACTATTAGGGCTACCGATCCCATTCTAGTCTCAACTTATAGCAAATGTAATGCTATTTAACAATACATAAAATAGTTTCTTGTCGAAAATGTCCTCCGTGATGTTCAAATTAGGAAGAAACCGAAAAAAGTGCAAAAATTTAGCAGTTTTTGAGATATTTAAAAGTGTTCTGGCTGCCGAGGTGAAAAACTTGGATTTTGCATATCAGGTACATCCCTTACGAGAAAAGAAACGAAACTAACTACCCCCACTTGATGTAACTTAGGCCACCTATAACCATTACAAAGTTACTGGACTAAAAATGATGAACGCAGTAAAATTTTCGAGATGAAGACGGATATACATTTTGACCCCCTTCCAAGACGATTAAAACCATTTCCAGACTGAAGTATGTCTGTGTGAGTGTGTGTATTCCTCCACGATAGCTTCCAAATGCTTCATCGGATTGTGCTGAAATTTGGCATGCACGTACATTTGGTCATGGCAAGAGTTGAAAAGATTGTGGTGGAAATCGGTCCACCAGAGGGAGCGCTAGTCATACTTCAATTTCGAAACATTAGACTTAGAGACTTGGAATTCGGGATACAGGTGCCTTGTTGGGCGGAAATCCGAAACAAATTTTGGTTTTATAACATATCTCTTATACAAGCGACACAAATAGTATTTAAAATCCGCTTGATTTTCTTTACGAATTGAATATCAGATGAAATAAGTCCCTGTCTACTTGCCGGGAAAGTCTTGGCGTGACACAACCGATTATTTTAATTTTCTTTGCTCCATT
Source organism: Micropterix aruncella (assembly GCA_944548615.1). Classification (NCBI taxonomy): domain Eukaryota; kingdom Metazoa; phylum Arthropoda; class Insecta; order Lepidoptera; family Micropterigidae; genus Micropterix; species Micropterix aruncella. The sequence goes on from OX155950.1 coordinate 4,683,121, forward strand.
TATGGCTACATATATGCAAAACCTTTTGAGGGTTGCACCAACGGCGACTTCACAACCTGAAAGGCATCCAAGCTCGTTGTGAGAGGAGTAAGGGAGATCATAGATAATAAGAATAAATAAATAGGATAGAAAACGAATTTACCGCGTGAAATTTGCAGCACCCGACGTTTCGGTGACGTTGCAGCCGCCGTTGTCCAGGGTAGACAGGGTAGACAGGTCAATCTAGCCTGGACAACGGCGGCTGCAACGTCACCGAAACGTCGGGCGCTACAAACTTCACGCGGTAAATTCGTTTTCTATCCTATTTATAATGTCAAACAACCGCGATAGTCTTCGATTTTATAATTAGAATAAAGTACCTGAGGTAGGCGAAAGGCAATTGCAAAATGGCAATTTCGCCAAACAGCTAGCACGTTTTCCAGCCAAAATACTGTTAAAAATGGAAATTGTGTCTTAAAATAATAATTTAAAAAATAGTTTTTGCAATTATTTATTTTTGTTCATTTATATATTATTATGTAAGTATATATAAATTATATATTGAATATAGCTAGATACGTTTTGTATATATGTATGTGTGTGTGTATGTGTCTATATATTTTTATATGGATGAGTGTGTATTTATATATAAATGTATCTATTTATTATAATGCCTATGTAGGTAATTATCCTTTTATCCTTTTATTATTATCCCTTTACTAACTAAGATTAGATGTCTTTTTCTTCAAATGTTCTTAACGATGTTGCTAAAAAAAAATATTATTTTAACCGAAAATTTATAAAAATGTGTACTTGTACTATGTAACAAATATAAGAGTGGTATCACTCCAGAACAGACAGTAGTCTAGTGGAGCTGATAAAATCCATCAAATCTGTACTTTCTTTGCTTCGCAAACAATGATTAAGTATTTGCACTGATACACTGTATTATTTATGTCAAAATTCTGAATTTTTATTTTGGATTTAAATAAATAAATTAAAAAAAATAAAATGTAAAATTGGCCGTTTTCTAGATTTTTTCTTAGATTTATTAATATTAGATAAAATCTTGAAGGCGTTACATATTTCAATTTATTGGGATAGGTTTGTTTACTCGATTTTAACAGCATTATGGCTGGAAAATGGGCCAGTCCAACCGCGACGTTTTCTAGCCGAATTTTAGTCGCACGGTGCAACGCCTACTTCACACCTTTCAGGAAGTCCCCGCTGCGCCATCTAGCGAAAGAAAATGGCAGTGGCTATCGCCATTGCTTAATTATAAAAAAAAAAATACGTGTGGCACTCGGGGACTGCCACGGTAAAGCTATTGCATAGCATTTTTTTAACAACTTATGCAATTATAATTATTTATTTATTTTATTTTTTCTGATATCAGATAACTGCGCTCTATCGGAAAACGTTGAAATTATTCCGAATCATTTGCGGCTGCGGAAGCAAATGACTCGGAATAATTTAAACGTCTTTCGATAGAGCGCCGCGCACGAATTTTTTATTCAATAAAGCAAAAAAACCGAATTATTCGAAAAAAATCGTAGATAAAAAGATAGATAATTAAATTATCTTTAAAATGGTGCAGGTTTCATAATAATACGCCAGATAGTATTTGCGTAGTAGTTTTTGTGTTCGGTTAGACCTAATTTCACAAATTAATTACACTATGTAATATAAACAAAATCTAAAATATTCAGAGCTAAGAATATTAGGAAAATGTTCTTGTTTAACATATATTTTTTTCGAATCGTAAGCAGTACTCGTTTAGACGTAATTATCAGTTTAAAATCATTAATTTTCGTTAAGAAATTTCTTCATTCGGTCGCCGCGCTGGCCTAAGGCCCGCGATAAAAGCTATGCAATAGCTTAATAATAATCTTGTAATATTTTTGTATATTGACTTTCTAGGAGAGTAAGACAAATACATGTTAAATTCCACTTCTTGAAAATCTTTATTTCTTCTTTCTATAAACATTAAAATACAAATCTACACAGTTTTTTTTATACTACATACATAAATAATATTAGTGTTTGTATTCTAGCACTAATTTTTAAATAAGTATCCTACATAATACACAAATATTTTGAATATCGGAAAAAAATTGTAATAATCAAGAGAAAGAATTTTTGTTATTTGTTTCGTTCTTAATCATTGCAACGTCATAAAAATTAATTCTGGATTGGAATCACAGAGCTATTAATTAACTAGGTATAAAAATCTTAAATACATTATGACGTGTTTTAAAATAGATTGGTGTATACAATTAATTAAGAATTTGTTTTAGCCCTTTTATGCTTTGTATGCCCTTTTCCGCGGTTCTAGTCGAATTTGGAACCCTTCAGCCCTTTTCAGAATGATGTCAGCCTGAAGTTTGAAATCTTGCTCGCCGACGTCGGAGTAAACGCGGAAGTTGCGCAGGATTGTTGAGAGAATTATTTTCAGTTTTAGCATGGCGTATTTCCGGCCTGAAATAATTATAATAATATTTTGTAATCAACTTTTAAATCTCACATTACATTAAATTACAAATACATTCGTATCAAACTGGCGAATTTACCGCTCTTGGACATGTCACAGTATAGTATAGGCAGCAATATACAAGCTACTGTATGTAACATGTACAAATTACAAGTTTTTTTCATGATACTAGTTTATCTTACCTATTTTAAAGACAAATAGAAAATCTAATGGGTTCAGTATCATTCCTGAATAAAATATATAAAAATAATTGTGAATTGTTAGAATCAGACCATATATATAAATTGTCAAACTATTAAAAAATCTATAAATAAATACTAAGAAAGATGACACCAAAAAATAATATCTAAAAATAACAAATATCAATATTATCTAGACGAAGCTGCTTGTTGCTTAGCAATATCAATAAAATTAAGCTTATCAATATAATCAATAAGTAGCTTACTTATGTCGATTTAGATCGAATGCTAGTATTTTTTAGCTAAAACATAAGCAATTCTTCCGGCGTCAGTATCAACACTCGATATCAATTTGAGACAGTTGCCGGCACTCCGCCGGCTGCTATTTAATATACCGATGCTTATGAATTTTGATTTTAATTCATAAAATATTAGAATCCAGTAGAGAGGTCATTCTAATACTTTTCTTATAAATAACATCGTCAGTACCCAAAATGGCATCCACTACATTTTTTTTAAAAACCGCCGCTGACGTAAATAATAAAAAATGTAAATAATTGTTTCTTCCATGTATGTTGGCAGTAAGGTCAATCGTTGAAAACAATGTTAGCACCATTCATTCGAGACCACGGGTCTTATGTGCACGCCAATTACGAAAAATAGACTTTTTGTCAGTATCCAGTATATACTGAGCATATATCGAGTCCGATGTCCATAGGCATCGACGGCCGATGTCCATAGCCGGATCGGTCAGGCAACAGCAACATTCGCCTCGCTCAAGTGGTGCATATGGAAGCGAACGAATATTACCATCAAAACCAAAGTACGATTATACAGAACGTTGGTTCTTCCCATTCTTCTTTATGGATCGGAAACGTGGACGTTACTACAATCGGACATCAAAAAGTTCGAAGTCTTCCAAATGCGATACTCGGTGTCTCACTCCGCGACCGATATTCGTAACGAGACCATTAGAGAAAGATGCAATCTAGTAACAACGATCGAAGAAGAAGTACAAAAACGTCGACTACGATGGTTCGGCCATGTTTGCCGAATGAACGATAATCGCTTGCCACGTAAACTTCTTTGGCGAGACCGTCCGACAGAATGGAGAATTCAGCGATCGGCACCGAAGAAAACCTGGATAAATAACATCAAAGACGACCTTAAAAATCAACGATTATTGGTTAGGGATGCCCGAGACGTGGCAAAATAACGTCAAGAATGGAAGCGAATCGTAAATGGAGTACGAGATCTAGCGGCACCGACAGCAGCGTATTGGCTGCGAGGGCGACCCCCTCCCCAATCGCCGGCTACGGAATAAATAATAAAAATAAATATATTGAGTATGTACTGAGTATATACCTACTGACTTTTTGACAATATCGAATATATACCTACATTTCCTTTTTACTCCACCTTTCTTAAGTCGAAAGACTTTTGTCCTTTTGACTGAACGTTATGAAATATTTATGATTTATGGTTATCTATCCCTTCTTGAGCATTACGCATCAACAAGTCTCGATTTTTTATTTTTGTAATGGAAGACTTGTTCGTGTAGTGTAGCTATAATGTCCATTTTGTGCCATATTGTGTCGGCGGCCAACAAACAGGGCCAACAAACAACGTCGGTTTTGAACAAACGAACATTAACATATTTATTTATATAGATTTTGCCCAGCCTTCCGCCAGTAGATGGCGGTTTGCTCTATGTATTTTTTATTGTCCTTGAAGCAACTTTCGGCGTACGTGAGCTTTTATCGGGAGCCGGCGCCAGCACCGGAGCCCCTGTCTAAAATATATGAAAAAATAAATATATCTCACCAACACAACTTCTAGGTCCAGCCGAAAACGGCACAAAAGCGTAGTAATGTCTGTTTGCAGATCGCTCTGGTAAGAAATTATCAGGGTCGAAGACATTGGGGTTGGGATAGACGTCATCGCGGCGATGAAGCTTGTACGTGCCGATGACAACGGTAGCGCCGGCGGGAATCATCAGGTCAGACGATGCTGTGAATGAAGTACATGTATGTATATTATTATAAACTAGCTGAAAGTCACCCAGCGTTACTCGGGCTCCTAAACCCCCCCCCCCCCCCCTCGTGTTTGTCAGAAATGATAGGTGAACCCGTCGGGGTAGCCTGAGACGTCGCATAACCTCCACTACGATAATGCGAGATCCCACAGTGCTAGGAAAATAAAGGAGTTTTAGAAGCAGGTAATAATCGAACTGATAAACCATTCTTCATCATCCTGCCCTGAGTACCAAGATTATTTTACATTTTACCAGGAATAAAAGCATGGTTGGCTAAGTTGCATAGCTAACAGTTTTAGGACCCAGAAGAAGCAGCCAGAGTATTAAGCGCACGATAATAAAAATACGTTGATTTTAATGGAGGGTAGATCGAAAAAGAAAGAAAGTTCTGTTTAGTTAACTTTCCTGTATGTCCTTTTTTCTATTCGCAGTAATTTCAGTGAACCTCACGTATATGTTATAACGACTGATTACTTTTAATCTTATGAATTAATCACTTCCGTTGACTCACAATGGTTGACTGTAAGATATCGCTATCGCGATAAGTCCACCATTTGTGCATAAATTGTCTTTTTTATAAAACCAGTGTAATATTCATTAAGTCATGTTTTTATTGCACAATAAAGTTATTCTATTCTACTCTATACTTCCCAAAGAATAATTTAAATGGAGTTGGGAAAGTATGATACTACTTACCTAATTTTATGTCTTCTTTTAATTGCCTTGCAATTATTGGCACTGGTGGGTACATTCGTAGAGTTTCCATTAGGCATCTCTCAAGATATTTCATCTCTAAAGTGTCCTGGAATGTTGCAGGTCTGTCCGAATTTCCGAATATGGTATCCAGCTCTTCGATGACTTTGTCCTGTATATTCTGATGAATTCCCATGAGAGAGAGGAAGAAACTACTGCCCGCTGCTGTTGTATCATGGCCCTGCAAACAAAATATACATAAATATTTTCTATCGATATTTCCGTTGTTTTATACAAATAGAGGACATTGTATTAGAGACAGTATTATTGCGATCTACCATAGTCCACTTATTTTATTAACTAAAATGATATAATATAAATAGAATGGAATATTTTCTTATTCCCAATTATGCTGTTGCAGAGGTTTTCTTATTACACAATTAAGTTCTGCAAAATTTACCCTTTAGACTACAATAGCTTAGTATAATAAAGATTCACTTACTAAGAAAAGAATCATTACACATAACACAAAAAGTCAGCATTAAAATGGTCTAGAAAACAAGAAAAACGGTAAAAAATAATAGAAAGTAATAATTTCACAAAATAACCAACATGGGGCTCGATTGCGTTTCTTCGTGAACTAAAATCGGAAATTGGTTCGTGTGAACGAGACAGGGCAATACGCTAGAGCGGAATATGAAATGAACTAATGTCACTTTTTCGCATTAAAACTACCCACTAAAGATAAAACATCTGAATCCAACATCGTACGAAATGTGTACAAATTTATTCGGACGAGTATAGTTCGAGAGGTACTTTTTATCGATGATCGTTCGGTTTATATTCCGCTCTAACGTATTGCTCTATCTCGTTCGCTTGAACTAATTTCAGTTTTAGTTCACAAAGAAGCGCAATTGGGCCCATAGCATATTCAAAAAAAAAAAAAAAAATTTTACATATATTTAAAACTATTTTTCTGCCTGCAATAATCTACAAATTCTTTTTTTGCGTGAAAGGTATAAACGAGAAAAATTGTCCCAGGGTTTGGTAAAACACAATTTAATATTTCCAAATAGCCTAGTAACATACAATAATGTTATATTCCTGCATCTTTTGGTATTTGCCTATATATTACTTTTGGAAATTTTAACTAAATCATTTTTATTTTGTAACTTTGTGTACGTCTTTGTTTGATGTCATCTTCCTTTGAATGATTTTTTTGAAGGATTTGTGTAAATATAAAGAAGCTAATTTCCTAATGTCGAGGGGCTTTAATAATGGTCTATATAAATCATACACATTTTCTGTATTTTTTTTCGAATGACCTGTTTCTTAGTAACTTGCGACTATTAATATTATGTTATTAGCTATTTTTTGACATGGATCGTTTATATCGCAAATTACCAAAGCCCTTTACAACATCTTTTATCAACATCTTATAAAGAATTGTCTGCTATATAAAACGATATCGCAAATTACCAATGCCCTTTACAACATCTTTTATCAACATCTTATAAAGAATTGTCTGCTATATAAAACGAGTTTGTTTCAATACATTGCGGTCTCCAAAAGTTTTTGAGAAAAATGTCAAGAGTGAAATTGGGCGGTAGTTATCGAAGTCAGTTTTCGTAAGTTTTTTGAATAAAGGAATTACCTTAGATGATTTCAGTTTGGTAGGAAATGATCCAGAAGAACAAGTCATATATATCTGGTTACTCGCTTTAATTATTTCAATCGACATTTCATCCTGACCAGAAGAATGTTTTAAAGTGTTTTTTTATCCACGCTCAATATTTCCTATTCGGGGGTAGGCGAAAGAAACATAGTTTAAGTATGTATGTATATGTACTTCTTTTTCGTTTCAAGTCTATAGAATAATGTCTATTATTTAATTTATATTTCTGTCGTTTCTTACGTGATTTGTTATTAAAAAAAAATAATAGTTAAACGGGCTTGGAACGTGTAATTTAATATGTACTTGTAAACGATTTAAGCGCAAAAGGATTCTTCTTAAAATATTATTACTGGCTTGAGACAGTATATAAATTATGCAATATTTATGCAATAATAATTACGCATATTAAAGCAACACTTCATAGAATAATGGATTAAATTACTAATATATATCCCAGTTAATATGGTTTAATAAAGTAAATGACATATTTATCACTTGCATATTAAATGAAGGGCAAGAATGCGCACATGCGCAATATTCTAATCTATTTAAATGCATGACACGGCAAATGAGAACAAGTTGAACAACACGTACCTCAAACATTATCGTGTCGACCTGCTCCTTAATCTCCTCATCTGTGATGACGACACCGTTCTGCGACGATTCTAGCAGAAGGTCAAGGAATGCGAGTCTCTTCTTCTCGCCCACGTCGTTGTCTTCTACATCCAGGTCATCTTTGAGGCCGGACGACTGACCATAAGAAAGACCCTCGACCACCGTCTGATCGTCGCCCATTTTCTTTTTCAGGATTTCTGCTTCCTTAGCTGCTTCTTCCAGTTTTATCTGCTCTGCTAGGATTGAGCTTGGGGACTGGCGGGCCCCGCTGGAGTATTCCTCCTTCTTCCTTTTGATAACCTATAATATAAGTTTTGACGTGAAAATTTCTGTAAGTTCGGTTTGATACAAAATTTCTACATTTATTTATGTATTTATTTTATTTACATATTTTGTTCATATTACATATCTACATAATGTCTACATAATATTTGAACATATACATATCTACATAATATTTGAACTAATATTACACAAGGAAAAAATAATGGCATTAAATTGAAATAAAGCGACAAATTGATTCATCCCAATTCCAAGCAATCCGAGGCACGTCACATATCTAACCAGGCCTGTACCTAAATGTGCGATTTACGACTTATTTTAGATTGCGAGCTGATCTATATTAAAAATAAAGTTTATTAGTAGAGGTTGGTAATATAGTAATATTATGTAAAATATAAAAAAAATGCACTATACATTTACTATATATTTAAGATTAAACACCAATACATACAATGACAACATATACATTGATATATTTGATAGATTTAATATTTCAAACAAATTAAACTATAATTGTCAGTTCTTTCTCTGTTTCAGAAATCCCTGACTCCAATAGCCATTTATTAATTATGGTTTTGAAACTATCAATATTATCTAATATTATCTATCAATATTAACGGGTTCTTCTAGTTTATTGTACATTCGAAGTGCAATGTATCAAGCCTGCCTTTGTGCGAATGTCGCTCTTATCCGAGGTATCACAAAAATTGAATCTTCTCCAGCCCTTGTACTTTTTAATTTTTGGCTGCGTACTTGATCATTTCTATGTTTATAAAAATGAACGAGCAGCTGTTTATCGAATTTGCCATATATCAAGTTTGGTAGCCAGATCAAAATTTACGATACATTGTAAATATCCCAAATTTCATGACGTGTTAACTCGGCAAGTAATGTACTGATACCAACCAACCGACTAAATTCAGATATCTTTAGAGGCGTAAGGTTCTAGCTATTGAGGTTTCAGCCTGCAGATAAAATCAGCCCTTTGATGCATCGTGCTCGTTTTAGCAACTCGATATTGTGCTTCGTTGTCGGCTATGTAGCGAAAGCCGTATTTTATAAAGACACTTTAGCGGCAAAAACTGTGAACATATAGTAGGCGCAAAATCAGCCCTGTTGAAGGCAGTCGGCGTTAAATGATTGGATCGCTACTTACTAAAATATCTGATTGGTCGAAGCAGTCCGCTTCCCATACTGGAAATGATCAGAGGGTGATCCTTAAAAAAAATAGCATGCCAAATTTGTCTATAGTCCATTTGATTTACATGGGCCATAGACAAATTTATCATGCCATTTTTTCAAGAATAGGCCCTCAGTTGAAGAAGCTGAACCCGGCTGAATGCCATTCAGCCGGGTTCGAAAGCCGGCCGAGAGAAGGCGCTCATCGATTTAATTTATGAAATTGGTATTTAAATAAAATCAGTTCTTAGCTCCTTGTTTAAAAATTGTCTTGAGGTGATGCAATTGTTTTTTTATCACATTACTGATTGCGATAAAATTTTATATTCTTTATAAATGATATTGAAAAGGTTTAATTGGGATACGATGTAACGCATAACGAAACAACGCAGTTTTGTATTTATCGTAAATGCTTACCTTCTTAGTTAATCCGTGGATGATATCCAAAAGTTTCGTTTGACTTTTTGCATATTTGGTCAAATTGAAAATAAGATCGGATCTGAGCCAAACTTTTGTATGCCTCATATGCAGGATATCACACATCTTCATGACAGCCATTGCATATTCGAAACCGCTCTTGTCCTGGGTGGACTTGCTGACTCCCATTGCCGTTTCTGGAAAAAAAATATAAATTTAAATTTTATCGACATTATGGCATGCTTTACCATCTCTCGCAGGCCTATATAGGTCATTAGATTGCTCTTATAGGTCATTAGATTCCTCATATTATTGATTATATAGCTCATTAGATTGCTCAATGCCGTACTACGTTTTGGCAGTTACGATTTTACTATAAAAAATAACGTCTAGATGGCACACACGTTCCAAAAAAATGAATATGCCCACTCTCTTCTATTCTCTTATGCCCTTTCTATACGTTAGCCAATGTTGGTTAGAACGCCTATGCCTATCTCGCTTTTTCTCATATATTTTTCATACATGACGAGTGGTGCCGACTCGCTTTCACCTTAGCGACAAGCCAAAGTATTGGCCAACGTGTAGAGGGGGCAGTTTATTCAGTAGCCCAATAGAGGGCTTTCTAAACGCGCCTATACGGTATACTATCTCAAAATAAAATAATAATATTATTTTTATTTTTATTTATTACTATTACTTATTCATAAATTTTGGTGACTATTGTTTGATATCATTTGACATTTTATTTTATTTTTATTTTATTAACACGATTATTTATTTTTGTGTTTTATTTCCTATTGTGATCATTAGTTAGTGATTATTAGTTATAATTTGTAATGGTGACGGGAATATATATATTTCTTTTCCTTTTTATTTTTTTTTATTCATTGCCGAATATATGTGATATAAAAACTAGAGAGCTATCTGCCCTGGAACAAGTCCTGGCACTTAGTTGGGCAGCAGCAGTACTTAAATGCTAATGCTCATATCGGCCGTGTTTAATTTTAATTTTAATTTTAATTATATATATTTTTTCATTGATATGATTATTAGTGATACTTGTGCACTTGTAAATGAATTGTTAAATTAAATAAATAAATAAATAAATAAATATAATAACAATGGTTTTTTGAGCTCTTATTATTTTATTATTATTTACATAACGTTAATTTGATATGCTGGTTTCATTATATAACAATTAGGCACTTTAAAGTACTAATTGAGTAATAGATTGCATTATAATCTGTCCGTATTACTTCTGTGAAGTAATCAGCCTATGTAAAAATGCGATAGATTTCAGTAATAATTGAAGGTAATTACTGTTATCATAGTATTGTTTTTTTTATAAATAATAGGTCTGTCTAAAAAAAACCATTCATTATTAATGTTATCATAGATGGCCAAATAGATTGCTATTAGTTTCGCCGGACAATTCTATCAGTGCCAAATGCAAGCCCTATATAATCAATGCTATTGTTTTCGTATTCAGTTTCTGAAAAAAATAAGAACGCGTCTTCATTCCAAAATTTCCTGGTTTTATTAATGATCATTTTTAATCGGTGTTAAATTTGATAATCAGCGGAGCCCACGCGTCACCTGCTTCGCCATAATCGTTCAAAATTTTCTTGTGCGTTTTGTTATTTTAGTGTAAATTGCAGCAAAGTGCATTTTAATTTAAAGAAATAGTTTGTGGATACTTATTTACTAAATATATGACTGTATTGTAGCGCCACCTAAGCCGTTTCCATGCCAGTGCAGCTTTAATCTAGGTATCTAAAATTCACATTTTTCAACGATATTCCAACTAGTAAATAAATAACGTCCATGCATTTATCGATGCCCATTGTGCATTTTCCATGAAGCGATTATTCAAATAACTTGTGATTGTTATTCAAATAACTTGATATTATACCAAAAACATGAAAAACAGGTAACTGGTTGATATATGTTATGAATATGCGATATAGTCTCAGAATAATTATGCAGGGTAGGTACAGACAGTACTAATTAAATGTAAGAACTCTGAATTTTCCTTGTTTTTATAAGCATGCTCTGGATAATTGTAATGTAACACGCGCATTAGAGGTAAGTATGAATTCTATGAAATTAAATCAGCGTTCTAACTATAGATTGGGTTTCGTAGATACATATACATATAGTGCCCAGGGGCAGCTCATCTCAGAATGTAAGAAAACTTTGTACGTTAGAATGAGGAGAGTGAAATGAGCTTCACAGATCCTGATGAGGTTAATGTTGATTGGTCTGGTGAGTAGGGAGAGTTCATTTACGTGTTGTGTATCTTCTGGTTAGGTATTTGAAATTGCCAAGTCTCTACCGCATTGCACTATATAGAAAGAAGATTGAGCTTTGTGCATACTTTTTTGGATTTGCGTACCGCATTTTAAGTGAGCTTGCATGCAGAGAATATTAATCGGCTTGTTTGTTTGTACTCTTTACTGTAAAATTCCACAATGGGCGGAGTTATTATCATAGGGACGAAAATCTACTACAACCAACCCATCAAACGAACAATCTCTTACGAAATAAAATAAAAACAATAGACAATAATAGATAATTTTTTTCCGAGAGTTTCTCCCTTGGAAAGAACCACCATAGAAAATAGGATGCCGCTACTTTGGTATTATGATTGTCATGAAATATTGCTTTAAAAAAACATTTATCCATTAATTTTTATCATATTTTAAGAATGGCTTTAACAATGGTAATATTGTTTAACTTTGCCTTGTATAATATTAATAAAGACATCAATCCAGCTTAATAAAGAATATTCGGTAATAAAGAATATACCTAATAAAGAATATTAGATAAGACATAAATCCAGATTTTTATTGTTGATGCAAATAGATAAGGAAATCGTTGATAAAAATATATCTATATACTCTTTTTAACAAAAAAAAAAATCGGTTGTGTCACCCCAAGACTTTCTTGACTAGTATCCGGGGAGGTGCGAAAAAACAGCGACATTTTTTACTCTAGTACCCCAAATTTGTATGGCAGGTACCCAAACGTTGGTCGTAAGTACCCCAAAAACTAATAGGTTCTTCCGATGGTTAACAGAAGCTTCTATGCCAAATTTTAACTTAGACAGATTAAGCGTCTGGGCGCTATCGCGGAAACAATTTTTTCGCCGGGAACCCCAAATTTGTATGGGAGGTACCACAACCGTAGGGCGTAGGGACTCCAAAAACTAATGGGTTCCTCCGACGGTTAACAGAAGCTTATATACCAAATTTCAGCTCAATCCGATTAAGCGTCTGGGCGCTATCGTGGAAGAATACATACATACAGACATACAGACATACAGACATACAGACAGACAGAGATCGGTCTGGAAATAGTCTCAATCGTCTCAGGGAGTCTCAAAATATATATTCCCATCTTCATCTCAAAATTTTTTTTTAGCGCGATCACAATACTTTCCTTTCCGATAGGTCGTCAGGAAAGTAAAATAACCTGAACAATATGACTTTTAGCAGTGGATAATATTTTGTGTTATAATAAATATGCACGTCGCACGTCCTTTCAATTACTTTTATATTGCATTCGTATCCAATTTGCGATTTTACTGCTCTAAGAGGTGTCAGAATATCACTCGCATCCAATTGGATATTTTACTGCTCTAAGAGGTGTCTAAATATTATTGGTAGTAATATATAAACTACTCGAAGTAGTTATTAACAAGTTTTTTGCATGATACTTCAGTATTATAATCGAGAATTTTTGAATCAGACCTTATAAATACTAAGAATAATTAAAATAATCAATATTTAAAACAATAATTTAAAAAACCTGCTTTTGATACTTTAGCCAATAAATGCTATTTTTTAAACTTACTGTTGCTTAATACAATATATTAATAAGAGTAATATAATCAGACAATGAATCAATGAATATTTGAGTTCAATGTTTTGAAAAGTCATGAACCTTCATTCGGTCAGCTCGTAGAAATGGTGGCCTAGAAGGATTTCCTTAATATATATTTTGGCAATTTTACGTATTGTAGCATTTCAATAATGTTAGGGAGGAGATTATAGAATTTATTGCTAAGGTATAGTAGCTTTTTTGGTACTTTTTGTCTTACCCGAGGCACGCATAAAAAGGGGGTACTGCGGTGAGAGTGAATGTCAGCTTTAGTTGCAGCTTCTATTGGGTGCTGTTTGGGATACATTAAGCACTTTTATATGAATGCCGAATATGTAATCAGTATCTTAGCCTTACTATTTGTAATGTGGACCTAAACTAATACTCTGTATAATTGATGTATTAAATGTTGCCGACATCTGTTTTATCTACCCTTTTATTTTATAATAGATGTGTAACAAAGCATTAAGAGAAAAAGTAATTCATCTAAAATGTTCCTAACGTCCCCGTCTACTCAAGTCGTGGTAAAAATAATTCATATTATTACCTCGAACAAATTAGAATACTCCGCTAATTGAATTTCATTGTATTTGACTCGATGAAATTCGATTCGATTGCTACGCGTTTAACTTCTAATGATCGAACGAAAGAGCACTCGATTTTCCACAAGATTACCAGCTGAGAGGTTTTCCTAGTCATCAGACCGCTTTCACGCGATATCTCATGCCCGTCTCGTACGATGCATAACAGTAGTTGCACAGTAAGCAGCCACCACGGATGAATTTCCGTCATTGCACGCTTTGCCTAGATTTTCCGCGACAAAGTTAGTACACCAGCAGCAGTTTCAATGTCTAATATAATATAACAATTAGACCTATAAGACAGATTTGCCGAGTATCTGTATACGAAATTTGCCTAATTTGGCAACCATTTCACTCTATCAGGCATGCACCTTCGCTGCATACTTTCAAAAAATTGTTGAAGAAACATCTATTTTTACACAGCCACTAACCAAATACCTCACCTTGTCCTCTCCTTTATCCTTCCCTGGGCAACCTTAGCATAAGTTACTGACATGTATCTGTATAAGTTTATTTTAAATTTAACTTTACTACTTCTTTGTGTATTGTACGGTGAAAATTAGGAATTATTTTATCAAATGGTTGACTGTAAGATATCGCTATAGCGATAAGTCCGCCATTTGTGCATAAATTGTCTTTTTTATAAAACCAGTGTAATATTCATTAAGTAATGTTTTTATAGCACAATAAAGTTATTCTATTCTATTCTATTCTATTCCTAAAGAGCCTTTTTGCAATATATATATATATATATATATTTTTGCAATATATATATATATATACACATATATATATATATATATATATATATATATATATATATATATATATATATATATATATATATATATATATATATATATATATATATATATATATATATATATATATATATATATATATATATATATATATATATATATATATATATATATATATATATATATATATATATATATATATATATATATATATATATATATATATATATATATATATATATATATATATATATATATATATATATATATATATATATATATATATATATATATATATATATATATATTTGTTTTGTAAGAAATCCGTTTATAGGATAATATTTTTATTTAAAATAAAATTAGTAAAAGCTACTTAAAAGCAGCGAAGGAAATCCCAGCTTGGATTGGGAAATGCTAATATTTGAATGAGATATACTTACGGATGTGCACGACTTTCGACGGTGCAATGTAAGTTTAAAGGTCCTTTTGCAGTCGACTAACGATCACTATTCATCCATATATCTCAAAAATCAAGCTAATCCTTTTGCAACACAAAATGCCTCCAATTAAGACGAATTAAAGCGAAAAAATAAAAAATTAAACTATCGATCACTTCGGCAAAGCCGTTTTATAAATGAAAGTGACATTACGAAATAATTCAAATTTCGAATGCTACCAACATTTAAAATATGATACAATTGGCTGAGTTTGTTATCAACGAGCCATTAAATCGAAATAAAAATAAAAAAAAACCTCCATATGCTCAATGAAATGAAAGAAGAAACTTCAATCTTAATTTCTGGCAGAGAAGTTTATAATAAAGATTGTATTATGTTATCAAAATAGGGTAAACGTATATAAAATTGTATAATATTAAAAAATTGTAAAGAAACATTGTAGAAAACAGTACAATATTGTTATATTTGATAAGGTTTGTAAAGAAATCCGTTTATAGGATGATGTTTTTATTTAAAATAAAATTAGTAAAAGCTACTTAAAAAGTAGCGAAGGAAATCCCAGTTTGTATTGGGAAATGCTTATGTTTGAATGAGATATACTTACGGAAGTGCACGACTTTCGACGGTGCAATGTAAGTTTGAAGGTCCTTTTGCAGTCGGCTAACGATCACTATTCATCCATATATCTCATAAATAGGGCTTATCCTTATGCAACACAAAATGCCTTCAATTGAGACGAATTAAGCGAAAAAATAAAAAATTAAACTATCGATCACTTCGGCAAAGCCGTTTTATAAATGAAAGTGACATTACGAAATAATTCAAATTTCGAATGCTACCAACTGCTAGCATTCGAACCTAATGCTACCCGGTAATGTGATAAGGGTTCATGCATGTATGTTTTCCGTTTCGTTTCTCCACCATACTCCACCGGCTGAAGTGAAGCCCCACCAAAGGGCAAATGCCCAGTTGCGACTTAACCGGCCTTGGTCCGTCGAGCCCGTCGACTGACATATAATACGCAATCGTGTTTAAGCATTGGATGTTCATAGAGATAACACGAGTCAACGGGGTCGTAACGGAGCTTCCGTAAATAGAAGTTTGATTCAACGAATATTATTCCATCGAATTTTTTTTCCCTTAAAAGGTGCATTCCACCGCGATCTAATTATGTGTAATAATTATAAATACAATTGTTCACTGTTTGTAATGGCAGTCCATGTGTTTTTGAAAAAATATATTGTTCTTGTTTGGAGTAATTTACTGTATATCATTCTTTATTGAATTGAGTAAATAATTTTAGATTAATTTAATATACTTGGTCATTCTTAAACAATTGTAATGTGTAATGGAAATAAGTACCCTTTATACTTTACGTAGGACTAGGAATCATGACGTCATCGTAGTGCGGTCATTTATGAAAAAGGACAAAACATATTAAGCATATTGTCCGCAACGGTTTTAGATGCGAAGCCAGTTCATTACGTGCAATGGGCGACTCCCAGTCGCATTACAGGCGAGTCACCTGGTAGAAGTCGGCACAGTGCAACGCCGGCTTTATGTAACTCATAGCTGAGAACTGGGGGGTATTGTCAGTATTGTCACTAATGCTACGAAATTAATTTTGATTGAAAAAAGGACATGTGCCCTTTTTGACGCAACCCGTCTTGAAAAAATAAACACATTATTCATCCAATTTTTAATGAATCATTATGACTTTATGAGTAGCCCCGTTATGATGTTATATAATAGATAGTGAGAGATTCCGAAAACGAAAGTTGCATCATTATGTGGATGTATTCGCAGCGATTTAAATCTATAAATGTTAACATTGGTTATTGAACTTCTATGAATTCTCACAGCCGATGACAACCGGCGACTTGTCATTGAAATACCTTTGATTTCGTGGACATTTGAATGAAAGAAAAAAATTGCTTTATTGCAACAAATATATATCCTCCTAGCCTTCATTGCATTTTTTTTTTAAATTATGGTTTGAGGTTTAGCTGGTGCGCCCTCAGGTGACTGATGTAGCCGATCTTGGCTTGGAATGTGCGTGCACATTTGGCGCAAGTCAAGACACCATCGATGTAATTATACTTTATGGCCGCCGGTGGTCGGGCCTTTAGCTCGTCGCGCTTGGCATCTAAGTCGAGCAGCCGCTTCTTTTCGAAATCATCTACATTGGCCCGCACTAGCAGTCTCCATCCTGGGCGATCTTTCACTTTACTCTCCCACTGAGAGGGCTCATTGTTGCACCTTTTCATATGCCTCTTCTGAGCATCCTTGTATCTGAGGAGCTGGCCGCCTTGTTTCCGCTTGCCGTTATTTAGTTCATTGTAACAAAACACTAACAATAATAACTAAAAGCTAAATTTTATTTTTAATTAGTACAAACGGCGGGTTTATTCGCACAAAAAAAGAAACAAAGGGAAGGGAAAGACGATGCTTACCTTGTATTTTGAGATATATTTTTTTGAATAACACCTTCAAGCAATGTAACGAAGTTGCAAGACGGATAACATGAGGAAGGTGGTTTCAAAGTCGAGCCGAATAGACATTAAATGAGTATGTTAAAAAAGAAGTCTAATAAATGCAATTGCTATGGTGTTGTCGTGACTTGATCTCAATGTAACGCCATGACTTCCTAACGAGTGAAATAAGTTTTTAAGGTAAGGAGGTTCTATGGACCTATTCAGGAATTCGTAAAGGAGTGAGAGGGCATGTATTTTTCTGCGCTCACGAATTCGAAGCCAGTGAAGTTCGATGCGATATTCGCTAACGTGATCAAATTTGCGCAAGTCCAGTATGTATCGCTTGCAGACATTCGTTTGAACAGTTAGCAGTAGCTGACATTTCAAATACATCTGTGTAAATAAATGGCTAAATAGTGCCCCTGTTATCACTCAACGTCGAAAAACCGAAGTATCTAAGTTTAGTGCAAATAGTACAAACCAGCTGAAACCAGCCGAAATATTAAGGAGACTGTCTCTGGGGCCCAATTTCGGTTTCTGCTATATTTAGTTTTAGTTTTACACAGGAAATACCCGTCGCAAAATAAATAAAAAAGAATAGTGGTTTTATGATAGGTTAATTTTATTTTCATAAATATTTATATTGAAATTGATAGTTTAAATAACCTTGTATTAATTTACCTATTTGTGTGATTCTAGGTTTTGCGAATATTTTTAATTGATTTTATGAACGACATACTTCGATGTATTATATTATTTATCATTTAGTAGTATTTAATTATACGTATCTGCGACAACTCATCAGAACTGTCAGAACACATCAAAGCTGTTAAAAACGTTCAGCGAGAAAAATCGGCGATCTGCGAACATATATTGGATAGCGGAAGTAACCACTGGATGCAGTTTCAAAATCCCATTGTGCTATCCAAAGAACAATTCTACTTTCCTCGCATGATCCGGGAAGCCATTGAAATAAGAAGAACCCCGAACTTTAACAGAGACGACGGTTTCAAACTTTCTTCTACGTGGAACCCTCTTCTTAAAATGTTCCCGCCGCCGAACGCCGAACGCAAAGACATAAAACAGGATACAGCGAGTGTTGTGTGCTAGACGGATTTTAAAAATTCCCCGAGCTCCGAGCCCGGCCCCCCACCACTGTTATAACCTACGCAGTGGCGAAAGCGGTACGCGGCCTACCCGCAAAACAACGGACTGACAGCTCTTCAGTCTACCCTGGACAACGGCGGCTGCAACGTCACCGAAACGTGGGGTGCTCCAAATTTCACGTGGTAAATTCGTTTTCTATCCTATTTATAATTTCGTTTGATTCTTTTGAAATTCATAATTAATTTGATAATAACTAAGTAATAAAGAAAAAGTCTTATTATAGATGAACATCGTTGTTCGCCGCCATATTGAACATACAAGAAGATTAATCAATATTTAGAACTATGAATGACATTTATACGTTTCGTTTCGTAGTTAAATCCCAGCTGCCAAAACGTACTATGGCATTGATCATTTTAATACTCTATATAATCAATGGTATGATGAAAGTTGCAGCATCTGTGCTATGTATTTGCATGGCCAAGGATGGCATTCGGTGATTGGCATTCAAGGATGGCATTCGGATGAGAACTATGAATGACATTTATAGTTTCGTTTCGTAGTTAAATTCCAGCTGCCAAAACGTACTATGGCATTGAGCATTTTTATACCCTATATAATCAATGGTATGATGAAAGTTGCAGCATCTGTGCTAAATATTTGCATGTCCAAAGATGGCATTCGACGATTGGCATTCAAAGATGGCATTCGGATGAGACCTATGAATGACATTTATTCGTTTCGTTTCGTAAATTCCAGCTGCCAGAACGTACTATTGCATTGAGCATTTTAATACCCTATATAATCAATGGTATGATGAAAGTTGCTGCATCTGTGCCATATATTTGCATGTCCAAGGATGGCATCACTGTCGGTGCATAGGCCGCTTTGGCGGAAGTATAGTAAGTATACCCGCTCCGGTTACGTCGTCCGTAAGCTATATTACGTGAGGCATTTTAACTGCATCCAAGCAGGCTTGGCTAGCATTCTAGCGAGCCGTAGAACCCACCGCGTCGTCCGCCCGCTATAGGCGTCTAACTGCCGGCGAGCTTGCTCGCTGAATATTAATTCGTTTGCCAACATTTATTGCCCCGGTAAATGCGTCTCTTTCGGTCTTTAAAATCACCATTGTTCCACTTCCATCGAACGATGCGCCAGCCGATATAAAAAACGAAAGTGGCGTTTTGTAATAATCCTAACGCTGTTTGTTTAATTAACTGTTATCAAAATTCCACCGGCGACTATATGGCGGCGTGATCACAATATTGTATGATTTTCTAGAAAAGTACTTGTTTTTTTAGTCCTACGAGTAGTACTCGCTTTTTAACTGTCTGCATTTGCTTTATATTTATGACCTAAGAAAAAATACTCTATTACGGAGTACAGAAGGATACTTTACTGGCTGACGACCTGAGAAAGGAGAGATATTTCAATTTCAATTTATTTCCAAAAAATCTTAACAGATTGTAGAAACTTAATATTTAGGTACATTTAAATTACAGTATATTAGTTCGTTTTTACAATATTTAAATTTATCACCACGTACATACAGTTACTTCTTTATTGCTTTTAGTATATTAGTTCAGTAATTAATACAGTATATTAGTTCGTTTTTACAATATTTAAATTTATCACCACGTACATACAGTTACTTCTTTATTGCTTTTAGGGCATCCAAATCATTTTAAAGATTTATTTACTAAAACCACAAATTAAAATAATTGATAAAAATAATCAAGAAATTAAAATCAGAAAAAGTCAGAATAATTAAAAAAATACTATTTAAAATTGTCAAAAAAATGACCAAAAAATTTGAAAAATTATTTAAAATTAACAAACTCATCGATCGAGTAAAAAGCTTTGTCTAATAAGAATTCTTTAAGTAACTTTTTGAATAAGCTTTCCACTTGAATAGTTTTTAAACTTTCTGGTAGCCTGTTAAAGTAATATGGCCCTGAGTATTTTGTGTCTTGCCTTGCTGTGTTTAGTTTAATACATGGTATAAAAATGTTTAATTTATTTCTCGTATTTTTAGTAAGTGTATCTGAAAACTTTTTATAATGTGTTTCTTTATTTTTTAAAAACTCAGTTAGTAACTTAAAGAGATAGAGTGAGGTTAAGGTGAGGATTCTTAGCCTTTTAAAAATGGGTCGACACGACTCTTCCCTTTTCACCTTTGCAATTATTCGCACTGCTCTCTTTTGGAGTATAAATATGGGTTCCCTATGACAAGCATAACAATTTCCCCAGATCGTAATGGCATAACTTAGGATAGCTTCAATATAGCTGAAATAAACATTTCTTGTTTGCAATTCATCCAACGACCTTCTTACAATACTTAAAGCATAACATGCCCGACTTAACCTACTTTCGAGGTTTTCACAGTGAAAGTTCCATTTTAAAAGTTCGTCGACATGAACACCTAAAAATCTAGTACAATGAGTTTGAGGAATGGCAGTGTTATTTATTGAAAGTATTATTGGCGAACCTTTATTTCGATTTCGATGATTTGTAAAATGTATGAAGTTACTTTTAGACGCATTTAGTGTGAGGTTGTTGCTCTCAAACCAACTATTTAGTTTGAATAGATTAATTTTAACGTTAATCAATAATTCGTCCATATCTTTATAAGTGAGTTCTCGGTTTGATCTATAGAATCCAGAAAGGGGCCGCTCCGAGATATCTTATAATGATGGCGGCCCGGTGGCACAGCGATTAGGTCGCCTGATCTTACTTATGTAAGGTTCCGGCTTCGATTTCCGGCTGGGTCACAATTTTACTTTAGGATGAAATTAGCGGAATTGCATTCACTTCTGCGGATCGAATGAAACAACAAGTAAATATATTAAAAATAATAAAAAACACGACTGCCGTTACAGAAAGTAAACTATTGTATTTAAAATTATTTTTATTACGTTTTTTATGAAATATTTGTGGTTTATGTATTTATCCATGTATATTTCCGGAATGTACCTACACAATCAGACCTTTAATTTGACGCTAAACTTAATACATTTATTTTAATTCATAGATATTTGGATATTTAGTAATTTTTTAAAGGTTATTATACAAAAATAAGTATTATTGTTGTCACCGAATTGGTAAAATAATTGGAACAATGCAACCGGAAAAATATAGACGTAAAAAGTAGCATAAGTAGAAATTTGACACATTTAATCGCACACCGTCGGAGCGCGACTAATAATGGGTACCTTTTTATGTTTCTACAATGGTGGATATGACTAAAAGTAAAATTGGCGTTAGTGTTCAACAGCCAAAAAATATTTAATATCATTTGTACCACTTTTACAAACCATAGAGACAATAAAATGGCGTTTTATCCAATAAAACATAAAACTGCCTTTTATCGAGTTGTGTCAATTTTGAAGCGAGGGTACGATTTGGTGGACCAAGTTTCCAGCAGAGTGTCCGTCTATTTCTTTTAATACGGTCTTTATCAGCTTCACCACGTCCAAGGCCAGGATCAAGGAGTACGTAAACTTAAAACAATAACATAACCACCTACCCTCCCCACCTCGGATCCCTTTCGGTTCTATGTCGCCTTTCTTCCCTCTGCGTCTTTTTTTAATTTTAATAATTTGTTTATTTTTTGTTGGTAACAATCTTTCTCTATGAAATCATAGACTATGCGGTTGTTTGACATTATAAATATGACAAAAAATGAATTTACCGCGTGAAGTTTGTAACATCCGACGTATCCACTACGTTGCAGCCGCCGTTGTATAGAGTAGACCGCCTTTGTCTGCTTGACTGAGACTGTCTACAACTTCGCCGAAACGTCGGGTGTTACAAACTTCAGGCGGTAAATTCGTTTTTTTCTTATTTATAATCTTTCTCTAGTTTTCAGTTTATTTTATCACTTTTTTGTTTAAGCTATAGGTTGGCTGATACAAAGAGTTTTATTATTATTATAAAAGTAATACGAAATTCGGGTAACTTTGGAAAATCCATATTTTCATTCATTGCAACCTGTATGTATGCGGCATAGCATACGCACACAATATGTGTCCTCTTCATTATTACCGGAAAAGAACCATTTGTCGATTAGCCATTTGGATTTATCATTTTGGAGAAAATTATATAATTAACGACGCTATTGATATCTTGATAGGGTGATTAAGCCCGGTAAAGACGACAATGCATTTATTGATGTTTGCTATTGATTTCCTATTGCAACACCCGACAACAAAATTTTGAATTGTGTGATTAAAAAATTCCGCTGTTGAACTATAAATTCTGATGCCATTTGCCAGATTTAACCATTTTTGCTTTAGCTATTTTTTGGCAACTGTGAAAGACGCCTTGCTCTATACAGAAATTGTAGATATTACATAAAGTGGGACTAATGTGGATATGATAATATATGACGGATATGATGGTTTTTAGCGAATTGTCGAGGGATGTCCTTTTTTATATTTTCGCTATTTTTATGATTTTCTCGAGGTTTTTATTTGTAAGAATAAACCGGCCCGCTGATCTAGATGTGGAGCTAATAGGCCCTGTAGCAGTTTGGCCACTAAGACCCAGTTGTATAGGGTCGGTCAAACGCACGGGTCAACACCCATCAGGCGGCCACGCAGAAGTGAGAGCCAGGTAGGACGCTGGCCTGGGGCCAGTCTCCCCTAGGAGTCAACCTTCGGGCGCTCCTGGACGGTTTGCGCACCGTGCGGCGTCAGCCAATCGATTGTGGGTTCCGACTAACAGCAGGGGGATTCTGGAAACAGTATCCTATAGAGCGGGGGTAGTTGTTAACCTCATGGCAACTGCTTTTAAAACTAGCATTCGGCCACCCGATTCCTGGTGAACAAGCCGGGCAAAGGATGTCGTGGTTCGCGATGGATTCGGTAGACACCGTATCACCGCTACATAAGGGAGAGGACCGCGCAAGCGATATCGATCCTGTAACCAATCAGGAGGCAGAAGGTATCCTGAAGGTTAATTCCAGACGGAGATATCCTTCCAAACTGGTAGACAGCCTGCTGGGTACCATTCCCGGTGCCTCGTCGTAAGGCGTTGGCCTCTGACGGACAGGTGGCGCAACTAGACAGTGGATTGTTTTTCGTCCCAAGTCTTCTGCGCTCACCTCACGGGAGACAGAACGATCCAATATCTTTAAAACTTCCTGAAGTGACGGGTTCGCCCGTTGTAGTTGGCAGCTATAGTTGCTGATCTAGATGAGATTTTTTCAGGAAAATCAGGGAGGTGTTCCTGCAAGGGCTCAAATGGGCAGTTAAATTTGATGCTATGCTGGAGAAGTAACGATTAACCCGTAACTACATAGAGATATAAAATGAAAAAATACCGTGTAAAATTAAAAGTAAGAGGTAGAAACCAGTCTAAACAAATCGAAAACCTTTCGACGTTTATCAGTTTTTTACTAAAATTGAGGAAAAAAATAACTTGAACTTAATGTAATTTTTTTGCGAAGTTTCACTTTTCCTGATTTTTTTTGCTTTATTTTACCGAAAAATTAATAGGTTTTAACAAATTTACTACTTTCTAAGATGATTCAATTACTTATTTGCTTATAAATTAACATTGGGATATGTTATTATAGAAATCGGAATCTGAAATTTATTGTAGACATTAATAATTGTGTTCTGTATTCCTTGTGTTATTTGTAAGATTAGGATTATTAAATAAAACGCTAGTAATGCGAAATTTATATCTTTATAGAACTATTAATTTGTAGTAATAACATTTGTAATCAAACTTGTATTTCGATTATTTGATGCGATGTTTAGAATGGTACCTCTTTTTAATCAAGATCCCTAGATGATATATTTTTGTACATCCTTCCAGGAAATATATTTTAATAACGGCTAGTGGCATTATTGCCTATGTTTGAGTGGTCACGGCGGTAAAAATTAACCCAATCAGTTATTTAAATACAGGATGTTTCCTAGCATTTTACCTTCGTGTACGGGGTTGAAATATTACTTTTTACCTCCGTGTAGGCAGGTTTATGCTAATATTACTGCCACTAATAGCTACAATTCTTCAAGCTGTGTGCTTTTATTACTGCGGACAGAAATAACAGCCCGCCAAGCGAATAACTCACTGTAGAGAGTTGCATAGTGTAAGTGAAGGCATAAGCTCGAGCTGTGTAAATAACATTTTTTTCATGTTATTACGAACATCGTTCTGTATACTAATCAATTTAACCTTTTATTAATTTGATCAAATTGAGCGTCGTCAGCTAGATACATTCGTGCTATATGGATCAATTTTTAAAGCCCAATCCTACTAATATTATAAACGCGAAAGTTTGTATGTATGTATGGATGTTTGTTACTCTTTCACGCAAAAACTACTGAATGGATTTTGATGAAACTTTATAATAAAATAGCTTACACATCAGAATAACACATAGGCTATAATTTATAAAGATATAGTGTGAATTATCGAAAATATAACGATAACTGTCAAGTATCGTTAATCAAACGATAACTGTCAAGTATCGTTAAACAAGAAAAAAATCTACGAAATTGATATTCGAAATTTAAATTCAAGCGTCTGATTTTGAAAATTTTCTCCTACTATACTTACTACTAATCCTACTAATATTATAAACGCGAAAGTTTGTATGTATGTATGGATGTTTGTTACTCTTTCACGCAAAAACTAATGAATGGATTTTGATGAAACTTTACAATAATATAGCTTACCCATCAGAATAACACATATGCTATAATTTATAAAGATATATGGTTTTCTATCATCATTATCACCATTTTCCATCACCACGCGGGTGAAACCGCTGGGCGCAGCTAGTATACTATATTTGTAATAACGAGATAAATACTTCTATTTTGGCACACAAACACGATTTTACGTAAATGGATAGAGACAAAAAATATACCAGGGGAATTGATGTTTCACAAGTAAGCTTCATATATGATTACTTACTATATTCATTCATAATCAATCAGATTAAGGCACGTATTATTTTGGGTCTGTGTGATGGTATCCTGTCAAGTCTTTCTCACATATACGGCAAAGTAGAGGAAGAGAGCGGTTTATCATTGCGTCTATTAGTTTTGATGTAAGGAATTATTTAACCGGTAACGATTTTTCTGACTTAAGAAAACCGTTTGAAAGTCGTATACAAAGAATTACGCAATATATATGACTGCCAGTATTAAATCTCAGGTTTTTGAAGATTGGCTGGTGCGATTTGAATAATTCAAATACAAATGTCTATTCTTAAAACCAGTCTAGAATTCCAGTTTCTCATAATTACAATATATTATATCAAAAAATGATGGCCTTGATAAATGCACGTCGCCAAGCGGCTAGGTCGCCTGATCTGTAAGGTTCCGGGTTCGATTCCCGGCTGGGTCACAATTTTCCGTTGGGATAAAACTAACGGCATTTCATTTTTAATTCTTGTGATCGAATGCAATAAAAAGCACACACTTAAACACAGGTTACACGCACATATACATACAACCAACACTTCATAGTAGGGTTGGTTGTATGAGATTGTGGTATGATAATAATTCTGCCCATTGTGGTTTCACAAAAAAGAGTCGGAAAAAACAAAAAATGTATATGTGATAAAACTACAAAAAATGCAAATGGGGATGCCCTGGGATCTATTAGGCCTGGTTTTCAGGGCACTCCTTTTTGGTAATAGAACTATGAAGAAATAGAAACCCAAAAATAAGATCATTTACTCCTACCCCAAAATAAGACGCTTATATATATATATATATATATATATATATATATATATATATATATATATATATATATATATATATATATATATATATATATATATATATATATATATATATATATATATATATATATATATATATATATATATATATATATATATATATATATATATATATATATATATATATATATATATATAAATTTGAATTATTTCGTAATGTCACTTTCATTTGGAAAACGGCTTTGCCGAAGTGATCAATAGTTAATTTTTTTATTTTTTCGCTTAATTCGTCTCAATTGAAGGCATTTTGTGTTGCATAAGGATAAGCCCTATTTATGAGATATATGGATGAATAGTGATCGTTAGTCGACTGCAAAAGGACCTTTAAACTTACATTGCACCGTCGAAAGTCGTGCACATCCGTAGGTAAGTATATCTCATTCAAACATAAGCATTTCCAAATACAAGCTGGGATTTCCTTCGCTACTTTTTAAGTAGCTTTTACTAATTTTATTTTAAATAAAAACATCATCCTATAAACGGATTTCTTTACAAACCTTATCAAATATAACTATATATATATGTATATATATATATATATATATATATATATATATATATATATATATATATATATATATATATATATATATATATATATATATATATATATATATATATATATATATATATATATATATATATATATATATATATATATATATATATATATATATATATATATATATATATATATATATATATATATATATATGTATATATGTATATATATATATATATATATATATATATATATATATATATATATATATATATATATATATATATATATATATATATATATATATATATATATATATATATATATATATATATATATATATATATATATATATATATATATATATATATATATAAATTTGAATTATTTCGTAATGTCACTTTCATTTGGAAAACGGCTTTGCCGAAGTGATCAATAGTTAAATTTTTTATTTTTTCGCTTAATTCGTCTCAATTGAAGGCATTTTGTGTTGCATAAGGATAAGCCCTATTTATGAGATATATGGATGAATAGTGATCGTTAGTCGACTGCAAAAGGACCTTTAAACTTACATTGCACCGTCGAAAGTCGTGCACATACTGAAGTATATCTCATTCAAACATAAGCATTTCCCAATACAAGCTGGGATTTCCTTCGCTACTTTTTAAGTAGCTTTTACTAATTTTATTTTAAATAAAAATATCATCCTATAAACGGATTTCTTTACAAACCTTATCAAATATAACAATATTATACTGTTTTCTACAATATTTCTTTACAATTTTTTAATATTATACAATTTTATATAGGTTATAACATTATACAATCTTTATTTTAAACTCCTCTGCCAGAAATTAAGATTGAAGTTTCTTCTTTCATTTCATTGAGCATATGGAGGATTTTTTATTTTTATTTCGATTTAATGGCTCGTTGATAACAAACTCAGCCAATTGTATCATATTTTAAATGTTGGTAGCATTCGAAATTTGAATTATTTCGTAATGTCACTTTCATTTGGAAAACGGCTTTGCCGAAGTGATCAATAGTTAAATTTTTTATTTTTTCGCTTAATTCGTCTCAATTGAAGGCATTTTGTGTTGCATAAGGATAAGCCCTATTTATGAGATATATGGATGAATTGTGATCGTTAGTCGACTGCAAAAGGACCTTTAAACTTACATTGCACCGTCGAAAGTCGTGCACATCCGTAAGTATATCTCATTCAAACATAAGCATTTCCCAATACAAGCTGGGATTTCCTTCGCTACTTTTTAAGTAGCTTTTACTAATTTTATTTTAAATAAAAACATCATCCTATAAACGGATTTCTTTACAAACCTTATCAAATATAACAATATTATACTGTTTTCTACAATATTTCTTTAGAATTTTTTAATATTATACAATTTTATATAGGTTTACCCTATTTTCATAACATTATACAATCTTTATTATAAACTCCTCTGCCAGAAATTAAGATTGAAGTTTCTTCTTTCATTTCATTGAGCATATGGAGGTTTTTTATTTTTATTTCGATTTAATGGCTCGTTGATAACAAACTCAGCCAATTGTATCATATTTTAAATGTTGGTAGCATTCGAAATTTGAATTATTTCGTAATGTCACTTTCATTTGGAAAACGGCTATGCCGAAGTGATCAATAGTTAATTTTTTTATTTTTTCGCTTAATTCGTCTCAATTGAAGGCATTTTGTGTTGCATAAGGATAAGCCCTATTTATGAGATATATGGATGAATAGTGATCGTTAGTCGACTGCAAAAGGACCTTTAAACTTACATTGCACCGTCGAAAGTCGTGCACATCCGTAAGTATATCTCATTCAAACATAAGCATTTCCAAATACAAGCTGGGATTTCCTTCGCTACTTTTTAAGTAGCTTTTACTAATTTTATTTTAAATAAAAACATCATCCTATAAACGGATTTCTTTACAAACCTTATCAAATATAACTATATATATGTATATATATATATATATATATATATATATATATATATATATATATATATATATATATATATATATATATATATATATATATATATATATATATATATATATATATATATATATATATATATATATATATATATATATATATATATATATATATATATATATATATATATATATATATATATATATATATATATATATATATATATATATATATATATATATATATATATATATATATATATATATATATATATATATATATATATATATATATATATATATATATATATATATATATATATATATATCTTACACCTGACATATTATATTTTTTTATAAATTCATTACTTCTTGACTATTGATTAAATAATTGTTTTATTTATTATTTTTAGATTATTGATATTAAAACTTTATTGTATTTATTACAGTAACATTTATTTTATATTTGGCTTTCTAGATAAAATATAAAGACTTTATAAAATCCTAGTAGACCTAGGTATTATTCAAATTATCAAATCTATAAAATTACTTAAACGTTTGATTCCAGACAAGCGGTATTTACTGGATTTAGTGTTGTGTTAGGGATATTTATTGATATACTAAGTTTCAACAGTCTGTTATGATTTTATTTACAAAATTGAATTGAATTGAATTGAATAAAATATCATATATTTTATGAGGATAGACGCTGCGGAGAATCACACACAATTTGCGTTACATGGCGACACTTGCGGCAAAAGAGATAATGCTGAATGTACTCGTATGGAATCGCCGTCGACCGCGCACACTTGGCCGTGCGGCCCAAGTGCGCGCACTCGACGGTGATTCCATACATATTTATTTATCATATAAAATATATTACAAATGATGCCAGATGGCCGCTATGTCGCGTACGTGACGTAAAGTAAGCTAAATATGAATCCACCTTAAATGTTTATAAATTATGGGACCAATGACGTCCGTCAAGCTTTCAGATTTATCGGGATAACTACTAACCGAACGGAGGTAATTGCGGGAACTTTCATCGCGAGGACCGCTAATATGCCTAGCCCAGTGGCACTCCAGCTATTTTGCCCACATCCCATTTCTGCATTATGAGGATAAGGTATAATAAGGTCCCTGCAGAATCAGAATTCTTGGAGAGAACCAATTGAAAAAAAAATAATACTCCATAGCTTAAGTCATAAAACCAAATTATGACGTAAGAGATTTCGATAATTCTGAATCCATGTTCCAAGAGTATCATGCCGTAAAATGACCCATATATTTGTATGTCCCATATAATGTACATATATTTTTATTTTATATGTATAATGTGTAATACAATGTATATTTTATATCATGCTGCATCGGTTCCTTCGCCTATCAGAAGTCTTGGTGAGAACGAATTAAAAAAAATAGTATATATAGCTTAGTCAAACATCCAATACATGACGTAAGAGATTTCGCAAATACTGAATCCATAATCTATATAAGAGCATCATGCTGCAAAATAAAGGATATCCTGATAGTTGACAATAAAGGAACATATCCTGATAGTTGACATTTTCGAGTCCTGGCTGGATTTGACCATTAATTTAAATTTTGTCATTTTTAGTATAATGATTATATATTTTCGTTATATATTCACATTATTACTAAGATAATTATGGTTATAGACATTGTCCTCTTTATTTAATCAGCAATTTTCTCAATTATATTTTTTTCTAATTATTGATATTTTCTAATTATTTATACCGATTATAGATTGCTTAATTTAATTTATACAGTGACAATTATCACGATAGTTAATTTTCCATATTTAATTACATTGCTGTGACTGTCAGACGCAATAACACATCCAGGTGTAGGAATGCCTACCTACTAGAGTAGAAACCAATTATTTTGCATTGTATTGTATTGATGTGATTACTGTATATCACTTGACGTCACACATCAACTCCGACATGCACCTACTTAAAGAAAACCGCCTTTGATAACTTGGCCGATATCACTGGCTGTAGTATTGTTGGAAGAAACTGAAATTTGTATTAGAGGGGTAAAATGGGTGAATTTTGATTTAAATCAGATTAGGCACTGACCACGGAGAATGTAAAATGCACATTCAACAGCGAATGTAAAAAACGGTAAAATGAGCATCACCCAAAGAATACACAAACTCCCATTTCGAATTTATATCGAAATAATATATGAATCGTATCCCACTTTCATATTTATAAGAGAGGAGCGGAGACGATACCTTTCAGAGAAGTGGAAATTATTCCACCCTCGACATTATTCGTTGAATTTTTCATTGCCCCGTCAAAGTTGGTTAGTATCATGGTGTTTCAGCCGTTGAAAGTTGCGACAACTTCAATATTTAGACGGCATTACAGGCGTTGGGAAAATTTGATGTGGCAACAGAAACTTTACGCTTTTGCTATATTGATATAGGTTGAACCACTGCAAAAAGCTATCCACTGTATAGATGATAAATAAAAATTCACATAAATTGGCAAATAACAATTCATCTGACACTTTCGGCTACCTCATTTTTTTAAAAAGCCTAAAAATTAAAAAAAAATAAAATAATGAATTTAACAGCAACGTAAAATATGGCGATTACAATGGTTAACATAACATATCTGACCATCTACATGCGTAGATTTTTTTCAATTTGTTTTGATACTTCTTATTGCATTACGTGATTATTTTTGCATAAAGTACCTAAGTTTACTATTAATACTTTTTGATAATTATTTGTTATATATGTATAACCATGTATGTATATGGAAATAGAATTGTTTTTTAAATATATTCGTGTAAAGCCGACTTTAGTCAATGACAGCGTTGATATCACTGTAACTTAGATGCTATCTAATTTGTGATCATATCAACTTTACTTTAATGTTAATATTACAACGTTTTAAATTAAACTTACAACGTTTAATGTTAATATTGTTAAAATCAAATCATATTCTATTTGATTCATTCTATGCCGACATATTTTCAACAAATTGACAAATTCTACGATACGATTTACGAATATACGATAATTAGCTATAAGTGATTATTAAAACATGCTTTTATTGTACCTATATTCTGAATGAATGAATTGTTACTGATACTGATACTAGGTTCCACTGGTGCTATTAGAACAGCACTCAGGACAGGCACTAGAAGTTATGTTAGGCCTACCACCTCTAGACCTCTTTTAAAATGTCCATTTTTTGAGTGGATTCGCCTTATTTGTAGTAGGTAGTTAAAGTGAGATCATGCACTTTTTTTATGATAAATATTAAGGTTTTTTAACCATTGTAAGTGGATTATTTTGTTTCATATATTTTTCTGTAATTTATGTTTCACATAATTATTGCAAATAAACTAATTAGCGTTATTATAATTATATTATACCGGATTACACCAAGAAAGCAGGCTGTATATAATGGGTATAGTCATTGGTGGTCATCAGCTACAAAGGCAGAAAGCTTCTCATAATATTCTGGTTCTTAAAAGTATCAATGCCTTCTGCATTAACTGTTTGGGACCCGTGTCAAGAGACAGCCTCCTGAGAAGTTTAGTGAGGCTCTTAGAGACAAGGTCATTGGCGTATAAACTTATTGTTACTATAGACGCTCATGGGTTCCCCACATACCAGCAACTCCAAGGGCTAAATCGAGATACTCCATAATTGTATTTATTCCGACTTTATAGTGGTTAATATTATTTTTAATATTCCCACTAAAGATTGATCAAATGCTTTATACAATATGTGTCAAGTATACTTACTCTCAATACGTCATCAATTTATTGATTTATGATGGCATAACTCAATAAGTATTACCGTTTTTAGTAAAGTAGTTATTACCGTTTTTAATTAAACCATGTCCTTATATACCGCGTATAATAAACAAATGCTCTGATATATTTTGCATCTAATTTTATTTGTGTTTTATCAAAACACTTTATTATATCACTTGCCTATCTGTGCGTAGAACAAACAAAAACTTTAAAAATTAAAAATGAAATTCTTAAAAGTAAACATTTAAATTACAATTTAAATCTGCCTTACAATTACAAGTGATGGTGCCCAAATTTATAGACAAAAAAATTTACTTGTTTACAGAATAAAAGATTTGCTGTTGCTGTTGCTTTTTTACAGAATAAAAGATTTGCTGTTTTACAGAATAAAAAACAAATTATGGATGTAAAACTTTCTAAAAAATTATGTAACAAAATATGAACCTTAGAGTAAAAATACGAGAAATAAGACTATGACTTACCTCTCTTTTCTAATTTAACTAACATAGAGAAGATTTTATAAATAAAATCCCACAGCATCATGCATTTATAAATTCGCTACGATTTTCACCTAATTAAATAGTAAAATTCAAAACCGCACGTATAGTTATAAAAAAGTTGCAAAAACTTACAAATCCGAAGAGAGTTACAATTTTATGTAGAAAAGACTCACCAAGTAGGATCTCAACGGTGCACTCGCTCATATAGTCATGACAGTCAAAGTTCTTGATGCCCTCCCTTTTCAGCTTGTCGACGACCGCTTTGGAGTTGGCGTTGAACAGGTCGATGAAGCTCTTAAGAACGTTCAGGTGGAAGGTCGGAGCGATGAGCTTGCGATGCGATCGCCATTTTTGCCCTAAAAATACATTACAATCGATAAAAGCTTCAGTGCCAAAAATTCCTTTCCTCAAAACGGTCAGTGAACCCCGAAATCATTTACCGCATTGTTCTTTATGCATGCATAATTAAAATTTAACGACGAATAATGGTAATGATCGATAAAGTGACTCGATTCACTTTTGGGATCAAATCGATTATAATCTCGGAATATTAATTAATTACGATGTATTGTATTTATGTTTTCG
Source organism: Micropterix aruncella (assembly GCA_944548615.1). Taxonomy (NCBI): domain Eukaryota; kingdom Metazoa; phylum Arthropoda; class Insecta; order Lepidoptera; family Micropterigidae; genus Micropterix; species Micropterix aruncella. Next base: position 4,717,044 of record OX155950.1, read on the forward strand.
TGTGTATTTATATAACTTCTGCTGAGTGTAAATAGAGAGAGATAAAGGTTAAACGCGAATTATTTTGAAGGTAATTACAAAACAATGGCGGTGTCTTTATTTTATTTTATATTACTGATATGATGAAATGGTCAAAAATTAAAGAGAAGTGTCAAATATATTTAATTTATTCTTCTCACAAATAGGGCAGTAGGGCGGTGTCGACTACAATGGGCCAACCTGTCACCCCAACTTGTGGTGTCAACTACAACGGGCGAGCCCGTCACCACAGGACGTTTTAACGATTTTCTCGTTCTGTCGCCCTGCAGTGAACGTAGAAGACTTTGGACAGAACAATCCAACGTCCAGCTACGTCACAACCCGCAAGAAGCCAACGCCTTTACCGCGAGATAGCCAGTAATGTTACCTGGCGGGCCGACCCTCGCGCCCTTGCTTCCAATTGTGACCAGATTCTCCGGTCTCTCGATTGGTTCCGAGTTCGAGGTCGCTTGCGCGGTCCTCTCCCTTACGAAGCGGTGAAACGGTATGCGCCGAATCTATCGCGGACCAAGGCGTCCTTTGCCCGACTCTGAACCGGGATCGGATGGCCAATGGTCATTTCAAGAGCAGTCGCCGTAAGGTAGGCAACCACCCCCGCTCTATAGGAAACAATACAGTTCCCAGACTCCCCCGACTGTTAGTCGGAGAGCACAGTCGATTGGCTTGCGCCGCTCGGTGCGCAGACCGTCCAGGAGCGCCAGAGGTTTGATTCCCAGGGGAGACTGGTTGACCCAGTGTCCTACCCAGGTTCGCACCCCATGCGTGGAGGCCATCAGATGGGTGTTGACCCGTGAGTGTGACCGACCCTGAACACATGGGTCATCGTGGCCACCTCATCATGGGCCCATTAGCTCCCAAAGAGCCCTGTCACCCCAGGCTGGTATAACGATATGTGATCGTTGTTTCAGCCATAGGATGAGCGTAGAAGACTTAGAGACAAGCCAATCTAGTGTCTTGCTCGCCAACAGCTCGTTAGAGACCAACGCCTTACGGCTAGGCACCGGGAAAGATAACAGCGGGCAGCCTCCCCCTCTAACTACCAGTTTTGGTAAGATATCTCCATCTGGAGTTAACCTTCAGGATACCTCCATCCTCCCGACTCGTTACGGGTTCGAAATCGCTTACGCGGCCTCTACGTACTGCAGCTGTAATTCAATTTGAATTTATCGCTTACCTGGGCGTTCTTTGCCCGTAGTGCCACACGGTATCGAGTGGCCCAAGGTCATTTCAAGAGTGGCATGACAACAGATCAACATCCACCCCCGCTGCTTAGGAGACAGTATATTACCATAGTCTTCCTCCTTGAGCAATTAGTCAGAGTCCAGTAGCGCCGGGAAGAAATCCCACCACGAGAAACCGGTCCACCAGCTTTGAGGCCTGAGACGCGAGACTCCTACCACAAATAGGGCAATGCTCTAACACAGCCACAATAATTAATTATTACTCAACCCATAGATATTTGTCACAGTTTTTTAAATCTTTTATACCTTCATGGTAGTGATAAGTGGGTCGTTGGCCCACCTTAATGTCTAACGACAATTATCTTATAGTTGGCTCGCTTTTATACCATCACTTGGCAATACTCAGGCGGTCGCCCATCTAAGTACTGACCACGCCCGACGCTGCTTAACTTCGGTGATCGTCAGATCACCGAAGCCAGTGTTTCAACGCGGCTACGGACGTTATAACTGTCATTATATCTTTTTAATAGAACTTACGGATGAAATTGAAATAACCAACATTGTCAATCGAATGAAGAACAACAAATCAACGGGAACGGACAACATTACAATTTCTGTTCTCTGTTAAAAGACATATTCACGGAAGAATTTAAAAGCGCGAAAATTTACCACTTTTTTACCGGCGCAATTAGCAGCTGAAACCGGTGTTATACATTGCATCTGGCAAAAGAGTTGAATATGTACTGTCGAGAACTAAAAACATTACTGGAGAAGCTCGCGATTTAACAACCAATCCTGGCAATCGCGATACACACGACCACGCACTTCACAGAAAACATTGCAAAAATGCAGGAGTGCGACTGATTTTTTTTTGTCATCCACCGTACTAGCAATACCCAGTTCTAGCACAATTCCACAATTTCCGAAATTCGGATAACTTTTTACAGGAGAAAATAATCAACCCCGAAGAGGCAGTAAAAAACGCCTTCAAAGCATTAATTGATTCCTGTCCATGAGAGTTCTATAGCAGAGGGATTTCAGAACACAAAATAGCAAAACTATATATTAATATTGAGACAAAAACTTTGGTATTAAATTTCTATATGAAAGGGCAACATCTTAGGTAAGAACTTAATATGCAACGTGATTCTGAAGAGACTGCCTTAAATTTAGTAAATGATATGTCAAATTAAATATTCAAGAAACCCATTTTTTTCATCGATTTTTTCCTGAAAAAAACTGTTTCCAGATATTAGAACAAATTTAGTTATATTTGATTAGTTATATTTTACGCGAAAAACTAAATTCAAAATCATCTAGAACTTTTATTGCTTACCCCTTAATTACTAAGAAAAACTAAATATCCGAGAGTTAAACATAAACAAAGCTATTCTCAATAGCAAAACTTAACCCTAAAACAATGTAGACGATTTTTAACTCAATTTTTCGTGTACAAAAATTTTCTATGATTAAAAATCTCCTAATTTCAAGAAATATTTTTTCAGGATAAATCAATAAACAGTTTTCTGCTCCATATGAGGTCAGGAATCATTTCCTAAATTTAAGGCAGTATTTGCAGAAGTACTTTTGTATAATAAACTCTACACTAATAAACAATGTCATTAATGAATTTAAATCGAGTAGTCAAACCTGAAGAACACGAAAAGGGTGAGTACGACAAGGATGCGTATTCTTGTCTATCTAATTTAATATTTAGAGGAAGCAGACAATCAACTTCACGCCGATGATACTATATTGTTAGCAATATCTATAGATGGAACATAAAAACTACAACGACTTTTGAAAGTTAGGAGGTAGGATTCGCTATCAAATAGAACAAGTCTAATCGATCAAAATCAGAAGATAAATATACTTATAGATGATGATACTATCGTTTATTAGCTGGATTATTCGACTCCAATGATGTTTGCCGTCCGGAAATAAATCGTTATATAATCAACGCTTATGAAATAGACAAACAAAACATCTTTTATTCGCCAAATATGGAATGAGGATTTGAGTTTTCAGGAATCGTGTTTTGCAGCTGAAGTCTAGTTGCTTTAAATGCTTACTTACCAGAACTGATGAGCAATCCGTTCCCAAGCCAAGGTTTGAAGAATCTATACTCAGCAGATTTATCAATGTAAACTTGACTTCCAAGGATTACTTCTACGTCGTCGGGATGGAAGAGAAACACCACCAGCCTCGGTCCAATCCACAGTTTGACCACGTTCTCATACTCGAAGCTCTTGCAATAGATTCTCGAGAAAATGGCTAAAACAAACCGAATTTGCTTAATGATTCTTCTGAGGTTTATTCAGGTGTTGTGTCGTTTAGTTTCGTTGCGATACTGACCTGTCGAAGATCCTGCGAATTCTAAAGCGTTCCCGATTATGGGATATCCCACCGGTCCCGGTAACTTATCCGCTAATTCGTATAGTCTCCTCCTGGATAGCCTCCAGTACACGTACCACAGCAGTGCCGTGGGGATCAACAGCGCGTAGAACATGGTGGAGGCTGAAGTCAGCTTATCCGAGCTGGCGAAACTCGGAGCCGCAAGTGATATCCCCATCTTCGAGGAATTCTACAACATAAGGTTCATGTAATAAACGTGGGTTTCTATCACTTCGTCACCACGTTACATAAAATCACATTTTCACACCTTATTGATTGCTCGTGTTAAACTGGCTCGCGCGCTACTGTAGCCGCGGCCGCATAAGACGTCGCTTTATATAGTAGCAGTGGGGCTTATAAAACTCCTTGACCGTAGGCCGAGCCCCGCCAACTGCAGCCTGTGACAGCGGAAACAACCCAGAGAACATTATGTGCAACACGTATCTACACAGAGGAAATCTTCAAAAGACGCATTAACAAAAATACTTAATGATGACGATCTCAACCTTGTAACTTAAAAATTGCGGCAGGAAATCTTGTCGCTGAAGGTTGTCGCTATTTATTTATGATATCATTTTTAATTTCTACTACAATTACTATTTTTCCTACCCTTTTTAAAGATAATTTTGGAAATGTAATTCAAATATTTATTAGTTTGACATATTTTTGACTATTTTTAACTAATAGTTTAATTTTAATTCCTTCTTTATTAAAAATATTTTCCTTAGTGGTATTTAATGAATTCTTAAATATCTTTAAGTACCCAATTTGATTTCTTTTGTTTCTTTCTTTTATTTATAACTCAAAGTGTGCACAGTGTTTTCTGGTACGCCTGCCTTAGTACAGGCCTAGACCTAGTTAGCCGGCGTTGACATAGTGATTAAGATGCTGCGGTGTGCTTTTTTTTGCTACTGGTCCAAACACGTTTTTTTTTAATGCTGCAGAAATGTGTATCTCGTGCTTTACTTTAAATAAATAAATAATGTCTCTGAAATAATGACGACGAAATCAAAATCATTCAAGGGAATAGTAAAGTTTCTTCATTTTTATTATCGTTGATATTACTAACAGTACATTACAATCAATTTAATCTAATATATTTTTTTAATTGTTTGCGTAAGTGTCCAGTTCCGGAAACATTCAGTGTGAGCTATGTAACATACTTAGTCGGTGTCTAAGTTCTGTCACACATTCATAAACAAATAAAAGATAAACTGTGGAGTCTATAAACACAAGTTTTATCTTGGTATTATTATAGGTTATTATAAAAACAAAATACCATACACCTATTCGAAATGGCTTCCACGATTTTTAATGCAGGTATTTAACCTACGAGACCAGTAGACCATTAAGTCACGAAACACCTTCATGTCTATTTCTATCACTCACTTTTGTAAGGATTTTTTTAGAGAGTGCCAATTTCGTGGGGTTTAGCACAGATCTTTACCTCCAAATTAGACTGGACAAGGGGCAATCTTCATGACCGATAAAGGCAATATTTATGTTAGCCAATCGCTCTTGAGTATTTCTCATTATTTCTGTTGTTTTTTATTTTTCTAATTTTTATGTATTTGTTATTGAATTTTTGAATTTCTATGTTTTTTAATTATTTGTTTTTTATAAACTTTTTATAATTTTATGATTAATTTGAAATGTAATTTTATTTGTAGAAATACCGTTAGATATGTAATTTCTATACCCAGATCGGGTTTTTGAAAATAAATTATTCTTATTCTTATTCTACTTAGCCTTGTAAGTCTTGTTGTTAGATCCAATGCTTACTCTGATTATGGCATGAGGGAAATGTTTCAAATTTAAAATCGAAGACTGTCGCGGTTGTTTGACATTATAAATAGGATAGAAAACGAATTTACCGCGTGAAATTTGTAGGATCCGACGTTTCGGTGACGTTGCAGCCGCCGTTGTCTAGGGTAGACATTGTCGTTGTCTAGGGTAGATGTTGTCAGTCTACCCTAGACAACGGCGGCTGCAACGTCACCGAAAACGTCGGGTCCTACAAATTTCACGCGGTAAATTCGTTTTCTATGCTATTTAAATTGTTTCAAATTGTTTTCGAAAATAGTCTCCTAGTAGGCGCGCTAGTTTTTAGTCGATTTTTAGAGAATAGCAGTTTGGTCACACCCGAGGAAGAGAATCCTAGCCAAACCATTACTAATGATGGTTTGTGACCTCTTTGAAAACGTGAAATGATTTTGCTTGTTTATTCACAACTGTGGGTGCACACTTTGTCATTTTCTATGTTGTTTTTGTCCGAAAAGACATTTTTTCTCTATTTGTTCTTAGCGTACCTCTTCAGTTACACTAGCGATCTTTTAAGTCGCAAAGTCTATAGTTGAGAAAATGGCCCACTTTTTTTTGTATGCGCATAGTCTGAGGTCTTCATAATCACCTTTTTATATTGCTTTTGCTTAAGCCCAACTGCAGTGACATTAGATTCTTTTTCCGGGCGGGATTTATTTCAGTGCACCTTGATTGTTTTCATAACCAAGCGCGGCCGACCGAATCTTTTCTTGTCGACCAAAGTGCAGTTTTCGATGTACCTTTTGATAGTGCGATACATAGCACTGATTGTAAATTTCAAGTTTTGCAGTACTATCCACTCCATATTGTGTGCACTACATCTTGATTTGTGATTTACCGTCAAATATTTCAAAATATTTTAGAACTTATTTTAGAACTAGAAGTTTTAAATTATTTTTTTTGTTGTAAGACAGAATTCACAGACCGAATATTAAATTAAACGTTACATTATGTTAACATAGTAAACTTAGCTTCAATATTCATAATACTAAACTTAGCTTAAATACTCATATCGAGCTAATGACCTCCAAACGTTACCAGTTGCTGGGATTCATTTGGAGGGTAATGAAGCCTTTCAAGGATTTCCGCGTTGTTATGCTCCTGTTTACATCGCTTGTCCGGAGTAGATTAGAGTTTGGCAGCGTGGTTTGGAATCCATGTTATGAAAAATATGTTTCAGATATTAAAAGAGTTCAGAAAACGGTTCTGAGGTGGATGCGTTTTAAATTCTTTCACGAAATAGAATTGGCCGATTACAACGCCCAAACTCACTTTTTTGAATGTCAATCTCTGAAGACGAGACGTACTCTTATAGATCTTCTCCTCACTAATTTATTAATTCACTCTTTACCCATAAGCTCGACTGCCCCGATCTGCTCAGCTGAACGTTCCGTCGACACACAGAACTCGTCGTTGTGATGTGTCCGCCCGCCGCATTGTTCAACCAATAACGCAAAATTCTCGCCGGTGCCCCTTGTAATGCACTCATATGTAAATTTGTAAATTGCTTTGATGGTATGCTTCTAAGTAAATCACAATTCAAACAACTCGCTTCTGCAAACATAACGGAATAAAAAAACCAAACTGAAATTAAAGTAAAATACCTAAGGTATTAGAAGTTATAACAATGTAGGTAAATTAATAATAAGTAGAAAACGTTTTGAGATTTTCATCAAATAACTCAATGCAATATTATCTCTAGTACGTAAGACTGATCTGTTGCTTCTTCAAATAAAGAAAAAAAAAATAAAAAAAAAACAAAAAAATAAAAAAAAAAGACTTTATTACTCGTATAGCTTTATAGATAGTTTTAAGTTTGTTTTTATTGCCATAACGTACAAAACTACAGCTATTCATTTAATAATGCATCATTACGTTTTTTATAGTAAAGTCGGTCACATATTAATATAATATTATGCAGGTTACAATTTAACGTAGCCAACTAATATTAGGACAATTTTACAATAAGAAAAATATATTAGCATGAGGAAAAAAAAGAGATTCATAGGTGTTTAGACAAAATTTAGAGATGAAATTCAAACTCTTGCTGAGTAACTACTTTTTAATATAAGTTTTAAATAGTTTGTGTACATTGATATTTGTAGGTACATTACTATTATAAATTAAAAATAAATCTGTAAAAATCAACGTGATATTATGCAGATTACATGTTGATATAGAACGTTAAAATAAAGACTTACAAAGAATCGTACACTAAAAAGAAAATATTAGATTAACAAGAGAAAAATAAAACAGATAACTGTACACGTATTTATAGGTACTTTATTCAAATCAAATTTAAAAGGGAACTTGCTACTTTACGATTAATCGCGTATACTTGTCATGTTACTTTACTGTCCTACCGACCGTCGCGTCGAGGAGGTAAAGTACCTATTGAGAACGCGCTACTATTTTTTTTTACAGATGAAGACGGATATATACATTTTGACCCCCCCTCCTAAATTGAAGTCTGTCTGTGTTGCTATGTGTCTGTCTGTGTGTGTGTGTATTCCTCCACGGTAGCACCCAAACGCTTCATCTGATTGAGCTGATTTGGTATGCAGGCATCATTTGCACACGGCAAGACTCGAAAATATTGTGGTGGAAATCCGTTCACCAGAGGGCGCGCTAGTCAAACTTTATTCACGAAATATTGGACTTAGAGACTTCGTACACAGGTGCCTTGTTGGGCCGAAATCACATTGTAAAATTTTGGTCGCAAGATCTCATTAACAAGCGACACAAATAATAATTAAATTCCGCTAAACAAATGTATGGGTGAATCAAATATTTAAATCTGCGGCGTCGCGCATGTAATATCGCGCGAAGTAAGATCGAATTTACGTCATTATTGCGTTGTGTTTCTCCTACCACATTCGAATATTTAACGGCGAATTTTACGGCGACGCGCGCTTGCAATTGGATTTTTAAAATTGAATGAGATGATGTCCTTGGCTAATTGCCGGGAAAGTCTTGGGGTGACACAACCGATTTTGTAACATTGTTATAAATATACAAGTACTTCAGCTATGTATTATAATAGATTATCATGTATCATTTACTCTGGTCTGAAATGTCTGACTTAACTGTTAATATGAAACCAATGAATAGCAACTAAGAACAAAATGTTAATTATAATTTTATAAATTGATTGAATTTTCTTAAACATGGTTAATTAAACGTTATTTTCGTTGGTCGGTTTTAAATTAATTGATTATACTCGAATAAGGTCGCTTTTTGCTGGCTACCACCATGATTATCATATACTTAAATAAAACAAGGTTCTTATTTGTTTCGACGAAAAACAAGAAGACATTTACGTCACATTTTTGTTTAGGTTTTGCTTAAATTAGCAGATAAAATGCAAGTTATATAATATTTTTTATTTCCATAAAGTGACTCACTTTGAATAATTATAGAATTGTTAAAAATGTAGGATATAATCACGTTAAGTGTTACGTCAAATACACGCAAGTAGTTTAAAAATAGCGACAATTGCTTTTTAGTAGTGTTACCATGGAAGTAATATAAAATTTGACAAAAAAAATCCAAGCCTAATTTACCATTTTTGGGATTAATGGTTTTATGCAGCTTGGGCTGCAATGCTACAAAAGTAGTGTTGTATCAGGGGGGTTGCCTGAGAAGTCTGGAAACGCAGCTTTCTTAAAAAGCGGTGTAGATGTTAGCTATTGTCTGGCCTGTCTCTGTAATAATCTGCTGGGCAGTGCGGTTAATCAATAGATTGCTTCGTTAATCAATAGAAGTCTTTGCGACTCGTCTCAGGATGAAAAGACGACAACGATCGTTATACCATACTGGGATGGCTGGTTCACTCGCAGCATCCACAGTCTCAATTGTTTAGGTTAACTAAAGTTGTGGTTATAATCTGATTTTATTGTCTCACAAGAATTGTAGCTGTTCACGATGATTAAACCAGGGCTTCTCAAATTCTTTGACTTAGTTGTATGATTTATAATTTAAAAAATCATACAAAAAGTTTCAATCAATAGTTTTTTATGTCTATTCATAGTTTATATGTCTCCGACGCACCGTAGTTCGAAATAGCTAAGAGGACCTCGCTATACCACATGGACGAACCTGTCAACAGCACCAACGAATTTACTTTCTCCGATGGAGCTAGTAAAATGGGAGGAGACTGCAAATTGCCCCCCGCGCATACAACGCGTGCATGCCAATTTATCCCCCCCCCCACCCCACTCCCGCACCAACATAAGTTTCACGGGGCTCATTGAAAATTAACTGTTTTTTTTAATATTTTCTGTATAAAAAAATAGTTCAAAATTGGAGCAATCCATATGGCACGCCAAAAACCTTCAAGTCTATCCAAATCTACTTCGAATCCGATTCGAAATATCATGCGTTTACTTATCGGGAGGAGGTATCGATCCGATATCCCGTACAATCGCCAGCGATTTTCACATTTGGAACATCACAGTCTTTCGAATGACGGCCGAGGCGTAATTGTCAACCGCGATGACCTCCTCTCACAACATGACCTCCTAATATCATCACAAGATTTAGGGATTCAGCCTACAACTTCGGAATTCCCTCTAGATTCAAATCAAAGTTGTTCATGATATAATGGATTATTTAAAACATTTTTTTAGTGTGGGTTATATTTCCTGCTACGTCACTGGGTCCGCATCCTTCAAACGAGGGGTTGACGCGGGCGCGGGAGCGGCCGCGCCAAGTGCTGCATTTACTACCTTCTGCTTTCTCCTACATTTCAATAGAGTGTCATCGTATTATGCAAATGTTTTCGGCGTTGTCGCGTCACGCGTGGCGATCAAAAGCGGAAGTGATCGCAGCGAATCACTTCATTGACAATTCGTTTAATTAACGGCAGTCTATGGATTCTAGTCGATCGACATGACCGCCCAAAATGTCAATCCATATATTATGCGGTTGATTCTATTATTATTTCGTGACTTCTATTGCGCCATTTTAAATATTACTAATAAGTAAAACCTGTTCTCTTTTTTCCCAGATTCTGGTCATATTTGCAATACGTCAAAAGTTTAGTTTTAACTTTAATTTTAGCTCATTTGATTGTCGAACAGCCTAGTCAATTCTTTCTTTTATAAGAGAGGTTTTAGTAATTTCAGTATTTTCGTTAACCCGTTGAGTATGATACGACCAAATCTGGTTGTGAAACAATTATCCGTTGAGTATGATGCGACCAGATCTGGTCGCGCGTTTTTTTCACTTCTTTGACGTTCTCATATTTATTCATAATTATCTAATTGTTTTACAAAATGATATTTCAATATTCGAAATTCGAAATTTCAATGCAATCATTGTGCAGTTGTTCTTTTTATGATTGGTGTAGTAGTTTCGTAGTTATAGTACTTTAAGTCGATGTCGCCGAAAATCCTGCAAAAGACACAGATGCATCCATGAAAATACCCATTTACTCCAAGGGTTAATGACTAATATATAAATTTCTCTAATCTCTATAATTAATTGAAATAAAGTGAACTGAACGATGACTGGCAATGGAAAGCAGAGAAAAGTCTGGCATGGCGCAGCAATTGCCCTAAAAGTGAAGACCTAACTCAGGTCACATACATTTTTCACCTCACATCTATCACCATCACATAACAAAAGTAAACTATACTTATCTTTTGATGTATGTAGGTATTTAGAGCATGGAACTATTACAAAAAATCTGAATGAATGAATAATTCCACCCCAGCCAGGAATACTCCCGAGTTACTTCCATTCAATTCTTTATTTAGGAAATCGCACAGTACTCATATTACAATTAATAATTACATTAAAAAACTACAGAAAAAAAAAACCAGTTACGAATTTCAATAAAAATACAGAAATTACGTTGAACTCTTTAATAAAACTAAAATACCTCAAATTATATTTTTACATGAGAGGTTTGTAATTAGGCTGCTTGTGTGTGTGTAAATGTGTTGAGTTGTGGGTGTGAAGTGTGAACGTGAGCGTTATTGTGAAGGTTGGGTATCTAGAATGTCCAACATATTGTGTAAAGGTTCTTATCTATTTATTTATCTGATATTTTTAGGGTTGAGGGCAACCTTTAGGTAAGAGAGGAGAAGGTAAATCAATCTATCAGTAGGTCTCAGCCACTTAGAGCCGATAAGAAAAAGTAAAAAGTGTGTGTCTCTGATTGACAGTGCTATAAATAGAATTTATTGTCTTTGTGTCTATCTATGTCACTTCTGTCGTTCATAAAGTCTTTTCCTCTTCGGTGATCCACTTGTCTATTATTCGAACCAGGGACAGGTATATGTAACATACATGAATAATCATATTCAATTTTACTTATTTTAAAAAACTACATATTTTATACCCTATTGCATCCGCAAGAAAACGTTCAGTTATCGATACTGAATAAAATTTCTTCGGCTTGATAGTAGGTCATTTGAGTCACTCGGTATAAAAAAATCGATCAAAACTTTTCACCGTCTATATGCAATTTTATTTATCGAAGTTTTTTGTTACAGTGTCACGTCTCTAAAATTTGTTCCGTGGACGCTCACTATTGCTAACAGTGCCAAAATATCTCGAAACGGAGATGGCACTGCAAGAGTCATCCAGCCGGTTGCTCAGCACTATTAATACGAGTTATTATATTTCGATAATGGTGGACATCGTATTATTTCTATAATATAAAATTTTAACAAAAAAAACGTCTCTATTTTTATTTATAAATGTAGCAGCCATATCATGGTGAAACTTAGAACGGACTATCATAATTGAATGAGTATGTAAAATTTTGTGTCCGTGCTGTTGACCGTTGAGTTCCCTAGCTGGAAGCCACACCTGGGTGCCGCAGTCCTGTCTCGGTGAAACTTAGAACGGGTCATCATAATTCAATTTACAATATCATAATTCGTATACAAAATTTCGTGTTTGTGCTGTTGAGGAATCCCGTCATCGGGAGCCAACCCTGTGTGTAGAATCAGGTCATGCTTACCAAAAAAAAATGCATTGTCATCGGAACTGAACCAACATGTAAATTTTCAACTTTATATGATATCATTTGAGGAGTTCCCTTAATTCCTGGATCCCATCATCAGAACAGGATCATCAGAACAGAACTGAGGAGTTCCTGGATCCCAACGTCAGAACAGGATTTTAATACAATTGGTACCAATCTGGAAGCATATACTTTCAAATAAAAAACATTTTTCCAAATCGGTTTATAAATGATGGAGTTTTGAAGTTTGAAATGACGGAGTTCTGAACATTGAAAAAAAATACAACCGAGTTGATAACTTCCTCCTTTTTTTGAAGTCGTTTTAAAAGGTCAAAGCGTGTATGTGGGGGTGTTTGATCGGTTTACACTTATCTGTTTCGAAGCTAAGTGTCCTATATTTGAGTATTTTGTTATGCATTTGTGTATCTACATACCTACGCACGTGAGTACGAGGAAAGCAAAACGGTTCACCTGATTGAAATAGAGAATGTTAAAACTTTGATCATAACATTGTTCTCAATCTCATATTATGTCTCTCATTTTCCTGCTGAAACTTGCTTGTAATATATGTTAATTTTTAATTATAATTATATAAAACGGTAGTTGAGTAACGTTTTTACACGTATATCATTATGTTTCTTTGTTTAATTTCACTAGCCACTATTAGTTGAGAACTGAGTGTGAAGACATTCTGTAACATGATCCTACAAAAGGTTATTTCCTGTGTTTCTGGTATTTTTTGTTGTTTAAAAATAGCCACCTACATTAATAAATTTCTTCATTTATATGTAGAATATTTAATGTTAGCGTTAAAATGACGTCTTTTTTTGTGAGACTTGTTTTCAAGGGCGTCGACTCCAGAGGTGCTCGGATGCTCGAGCACATCCCAGATTTTTGGTGGGGGTTTATTCTTAATTATTAGTATTTATGAATTATTTTCCTTTTCATTTTTATTTTATTATGGATATAATTTTTAAAGACTTATATAATTTCACTTTCTGTGATTTTTAAATAATATGTAAGTATTACGCAACTAAGTTACTCTGATTTAGCGCTTATAAAATAAGGTTTCTTTACTTATTGCGTACTCGATTAGCTAATCTAAAAGCAATCTTGTTTTCAAAAAAATATTATACACCTTAAAGGCAGGTTGTGCCAAAATGAATAAATATAAAACTCCACTTTACGCCATCACAATAATCACAATACAATGAAATTGAATTGATTGTTCTTCCGCAAAACTCCTCCTTGCAGCTTCAAATATCATGGACAATATCAAAGCGTCCAAAACGTTGTGAAGTTCTCTCGAACTGATGAACATTTCAAGAAACTTTGGAGTTCTTGCTTGAAGTTGAGAACAAATTTGATATCATGTAACCAAAACTTCAAAACGTTTGAAACGGTTTGAAAATTTCCTCGAAAACTTGATGACGGCGCTCCATCCTTGCTTTTGCCAGGCCCATTGGGGTAGTACAGGAACATTTATTATGAGGCTTTAGATATTGTGATACAAGTATTTATATCTTTAGATATTGTGTTTATATAAGTATTTAGAGGCTTTAGATATTGTGATACAAGTATTATCTAGAGCTGCTATCGCTCACTTCAAAGAAATTGAAATATTTCTTTCCAAAACTAAACTTTGAGTAATGTAGTGGAATTTTAAAGGACGGCTTTGACCCTTAAAGATTTTGCACAGAAACATGATGTTGGCTATGTGTGAATTTAAGGTATGTACCATAAAAAGAAATAATAATTATTATTATTACTAAAAGACGACTGTCGCTGCGGACGCGTTGAAAAATACACACACACTTGCTATCGAAAACATTAATTTATTTTCACACACAAAATCCTTATGTATAATGCACCATGCGGAGTGACAGTACGCTCTAAATTTCCGGCGAGGCCCTCTGTTGGTACATTTTACTACTACGTTTAGACATCCCGCCCACCAAAGGACTTCGTTCTTTACCAAAGTCTAACTTATACCTTAAGACTACATCAATCGGTTAAATAAAAAAAACGGGATTAACGAAACACCGCCCACCATGACATATGGTCATGATGATCGTCACTAACAAATAAACTTAACTAGTCTAGACAAAATATTTTTCAAATTATCAACTAGTTTATAACAATATATAAAAACAAGTGTAATAATTAAACAAACAAACTTTAAATTTTAATGATATATATCACGAATGGTACATCTTTCTCAGTAATATCCGAAATTGGCAGTAAACACAATTTATTTAATGGACGCTTGCATAATCCATTTTTTGTCTTAACCGTTAAAACTCTAGTGACATTATCCTTGCCTTCATGTTTCTCTACAATTTTTCCTAATAACCATTTAGCTGGAGGCAAGTTATGGTCTCTAAGAATTACAACATCGTTAATTTCAGGTTCAGCTCTTTTTAATGCCCATTTATATCTTTGATTGAGAGTCACTAAATATTCATCCGACCATTTTTTCCAAAAATCATTTACAATTTTTTGACTCAACTTCCACCTTTGTAAGCTCGTAACATTTTGATTTTCATAATTTTCGTCTGGTAGAGTAATTAGTGGCTCTCCTATCAGGAAATGTCCTGGTGTCAGAGGCAATGGATCGTCAGGACTGCCGCTTAAATATGACAGAGGCCGCGAATTTAAACAAGCTTCAATTTGTGTCAACACAGTCGATAACTCCTCAAGAGTTAAAGTAGAGTCTCCTATCACCCTTTTGAGATGCGTCTTAGTAGAGCGAACCCCTGCCTCCCACAGACCACCAAAGTTAGGGGCATGCGGAGGGATGAAACTCCACGTGGTTCCATCATTTGACAATAACTTGCTGATCTCTTCAGGAACTTGCGACTTCGACCGATCGAACATTTCTCGTAATTCCTTGCTCGCGCCTACAAAATTAGTGCCATTGTCACTATATAAAGTTTGGCAATGGCCTCTCCTTGACATAAATCTTCTGAACGCAGCAATAAATCCTTGGTCTGTCAAATCCGATACAGCTTCCAGGTGAACTGCCTTAGAGAACATACATATAAATACACAAATATAACCTTTAAATGATTTAGAGCCTCTTCCAGGTGAAAATCTTACATTTATATGTCCCGTAAAGTCAACTCCTGTAATCTTGAATGGCCTTATTGGCTTCAGTCTTATTTCAGGTAATTGGCCCATCAAAGGATTGTTGTTTTGCTTGGCATATCTCACACATTTTACACAGGTTCTATAACATCTTTTGGCCATCTCTCTCGCTCTAATTATCCAAAATTTTGATCTGAGTATATTCAGCATTAACTGTGGACCTCCATGAAGTGATTTTATGTGGGCATCCAAAACAATTAATCTGGTGAGATGACTCTCACTCGGTAATATAATTGGGTGCTTCACGTCGAAATCTACTTCAGCTTCCTGTATGCGTCCACCTACCCTTAAAATCCCATTATCATCAAGAAGGGGATTTAGAGTGTGGAGCTTACTCTTTGGAGGCACACACCCTCTCAACCTTAATTGCCTTATCTCCTCTTCAAAATATAGCCTTTGCGTTTCTTTCACACTCAATTTTAAAACGTCATCTCTCTCCTTGACAGTCACAACTTCCGTTACTATTGGTCTCTCACTTTTAGGCAACTTTAGATTCAACAGTCTTCTGCAGTAAGATAATACTCTCAACATTTTCGCTAAATTTGAGAATCTTGTCCAAACAGACTCCTCTTTAGGTACTGTTATAGCTAAAGTTTTAATAGGTCTCACTTCTTCATTAGTTGTGAATTCGCTATAGCCTTGTTCATTGTACTTTTCCTGTCTCAACCAGCCAGGACCATGCCACCATAAATCCATTTTCAGTAACTCGACCACCGTAGAACCGCGCGACGCACAATCAGCAGGATTATGATTTGTTCTGACATGGTTCCACTGCTCTTTATCAAGCATGGTGAGTATCTCGGAAACTCTATTACTAACAAACGTTGTCCACCGACTAGGTTCTCCAGCTAACCATGCTAAGACAACTGTACTATCGCTCCACGCATGTAAATTCTCTTTTGGAACCTCCATTACTTGCGCTACTTCGAACACTAGTTTTGTGGCAAGCAACGCGGCGCATAATTCCATACGTGGAATAGAAATCTCTTTTTCAACTGGTGCTACCTTGGTTTTTGCCGTAACCAGATTCACTACTATATCTCCGTTCCTTGCCCTTGATCTTAGGTATACTGCTGCAGCGTATCCTACTTGTGAAGCATCCGCGAAAGTGTGGAGCTCTACCTTATCGTCACGTTTTGTCTGTAGCCACCTAGGTATACCCAAAAACTGGACATTTGCAAGATCCTCCCGGAAACTATGCCACTCCTTGAATAATTGTTCAGACAAATCGTCATCCCAGCTCAGGCCAGATTTCCAAAGTTGCTGCATGAAAATCTTTGCTCTTATAATGACAGGAGCGAGCCAACCGATAGGGTCATACAGTCTCGCAATTTCAGACAACACCTTTCTCTTGGTCATTGTTTCAGCTTTCTCGGGAAAATGAAGATCATATTCGAAATTGTCGGTAGTTTTGTTCCACTGGATTCCAAGAACTTTAAACATCTCATTTTGTTTAAATATAACCGTCTGAACCTTGTTTCGATTTTCTTCTCGGATGTGATCCAGTAATTGTTTACAGTTTGAACTCCATTTTTGTAACTCAAAACCACCGGCTTTCATTAATTTGCTCATTTGCTCGTATAGGTATATCTATGGCTTCGCTCGCGTCTTCACATCCACTAAGCAGGTCATCCATATAATAATCAGTTAATGTTATCTTTGAAGCAACGGGATACTTCTCGGCCTCATCTTTTGCTAGCTGCTGTAATGACTTCACCGCTAGATACGGCGCGCTGGCTGTTCCGAAGGTGAGTCTCTTCAAACGGTAGTGTTGTACTGGCCCGTTCGGGCTTGGTCGCCACAATATCCTTTGAAAGTCGGTGTCTTTTCTATCTACTTTAACTTGACGATACATCTGCTTTAGATCTGCCATGATGCAAAAATTATGGCGCCTCCATCGCATCAACGTATGTCTTAACTCTGGCTGCAGTTTAGGACCTACAAGAAGATTGTCGTTCAAAGAAACATTGTTCACACCTTTACACGATGCGTTGTATACGACTCTCAACTTTGTTGTCTCTTTGTCTTCTCTGACAACAGCGTGGTGGGGAAGATACACGACTTGAGCTTCTTTTATTTGATCTTGATCTTCTATTAACTCCATATGATCTTGGTTGACGTAGTCCTCCATAACCTTCTTGTACTCCTCATATAACTTCGGGTCTTTTTTCAGTTTTTTCTCTAACCCATTAAACATTCTCATGGCTATCTCTTTTGATTTTCCTTCTAGGCATTCTGGCTTAGAGCTCTTAAACGGCAGCCTTACAACATAACGTCCACTCGTATCTCTTATTGTGGTCTTTTCAAAGATTTCTTCACATCTCAACTCATTTTTTGTCATTGGTTTTCCAATAAAATCTGGCTCTCTTTCAATCTCCCAAAATTGTTTTAGTAATAGATCTTCCTTCAGATGAACATGCATACTCCACACTCGGCCATTATTTAAGGAGGAATCCTGCTCTACTTTTCCTGATAAAATCCATCCAAATTGCGTGTTTTGCGCAATCGTACCACTCATTGACGGATGTTTAATTAAGCCTTGAGTCATAATAATTCCGTAGACGTCAGCGCCTAAGATCATGTCGATTTTATTCGGGGATCCATATTTCGGATCGGCTAAACTTAAACTCTCAATTCCCGGCCAATTTGTCATCGTTATCTTTCTCGAGGGAATACATGAAGTAACTGTCTTCAAAACAAAAGCACTGACTAATATAGAAAAATTAGGGTTGTGCAGTGACTCTAACTCCACAGAAACCATACCCTTGGGTATTGTTTGCCCTTCTCCTACTCCCATTACTACACCATTGGTAAACGATTTTTTGAGACCTAAAACTTGTGTAATCTCCTCTGTCATGAATGAAGCCTCAGATCCTTGATCGATTAATGCTCTAACCACCAAAGACTTACCATTACTCGATCTTGCTCTAATTAAAGCCGTCGCTAGTAGCACCCGACCTTCGTTACGCTCAGTGGCAAAATGTGCTACAACTCGTTTCTCAGATTTATTATAAAATTGCACATTTTGGTCCGCTGACCTCTCACCCTCTCGACTTGGATTCTCTTGCGAAATCGAACTTTCACTTTGAACTCGCTCGTAATGAAGCATCATATTATGTCTTCTGCCACATTTACGACAACACATTGGTTGCCGACAATACCTCACTGAATGATTCGATGCTAAACAATTGAAACACAATCCCTTCGATTTTACAAACTCGGTTCTCTCTTCTGGGGATTGCTTCTCGAACTGCTTGCACTGATGAATAGCATGTGATCCAACACACATCACGCAGACTTTCTCATTGTTTTTTGATGTAGGTTTCTCGTCAACGGTAGAATGAAATACTCTTTTGTTTGGAATTTGTTTCACGTTATAATGACTATGGGATGCCCTTTGCATTGTCTTATCTCCGTCTAACATCTCTAATGTTCGAAAGCGTGTCTCAAGAAACGTGGTCAATTGCTTCCAGGTGGGTAACTCCTCCGATTCAGCTTGACTTATTTGCAGCTCCCACAGTTTTCTCGACTCTGAATCTATCTTCATAAGAACTAGGTGGTTAATAATTGCGTCCCATGAACTGGTATCTATCTTCAAGTTCTGCAACGATTTTAGACAAGCCGAGGTAGTATCAAGTAATTGTTTTATACCTGTGGCCGATTCTGCAACCAAAAGTTTTTGACCAAATAACCGCTTCATCACTTCATTACAGTTGAATCTCTTGTTCGTATAGCGTCGCGTCAGTTGATGCCAGGCCTCCTCGTAATTAGTGTCCGTTGTTGAAAGGTTCTTCAGTAATTTTTCGGCTTCGCCATATAAACTACCCTTTAAGTAGTGCAACTTCTGAACTCCACTCAGTGATGTATTTCCGTGTATGAGTGTCAAGAACATGTCATGGAAAGATTGCCACTCTTCGTAACTGCCTGCAAATCTGGGTAGTTGTATCTGCGGTAGCTTCACGTCGGCACTAGTAGTCGACGCGCACGAACTCGACTTGACCGTGGTTGATAACTGTCGCAAATCCTCCTTCATACGAGTCTTGTATTCAATATACGTATCATCAAACACACTGCATAGGTCTTCCGAAAAATACGATATTTCTGCTCTTTTCCCCTTATCAACGCTGCTGACTAGTTCACGATGAGTTTTTTCGAAGTCATTCCTCCAGTTGTCTAAAACCTCTGAACGCGACTCAATATAAGCTATGGTAATTCTGTCCTTCGGCGACTTTTTATAGGTTGTAAACGCCTTCTTTACCCTTTCATATAAGTCTTCTTGATTTAATATATTCGCCTTCATTCTTAAAGTTATGTTAGTAAAACAACACCCTTAAAGTTCCAAACTACCGTACGACGATTCCAAACTACCGCATGCGAAGATTATGTTTACGTCAAAAATTCCGAAAAGTCCTCTTTTCGTAAAAATTTTTATAAGTCTTTTTTTCGCCAAAAAATTCCAAGTCTTTTTTCTTCAAAAATTTTTGTAAGACTTTTTTTCAAAATTTTTTATAGGTTCATTTTTTGCAAAAACTTACTTTCTCTCTTTTTTTTTTTTCAAAAAATTTCTAAGTTTTTTTTTTACAAAAAAATTCTAAGTCGTTTTTTACGAAATTTTTCAAAGTCCCAAATCACTTTTACGAAATTTTTACAAGTCCCAGACACTCCGCGAAACTTCGACTTTCCGACACAGCACAAATTCACTTTATTTTTCATTCACTTTACTCACGATCTTCCTAGTCCTGTCCTTTTCACTTTTCCCTGGTTTCGGCACCAGATGTCGCCGCGGACGCGTTGAAAAATACACACACACTTGCTATCGAAAACATTAATTGAAGGGCTGAAATTCTAAAGGGTCTAAGTGCCAAAAAATCTCAAACCGATATTTTCACGGAAATACAATCAATGTGCCAAGCCCAATGTCGTATAAAAGAGTCTAAGTGTCTAACTCCGCCCCACTACTACACACAAGCTGTTAAAGCAAGGAGCGGGTCTATGTTCCACTATGCGTGTGCATCGGAAAGGCGAGTGTGTGTGCTCTGGCGCAAGCTGCGACCGGTACGCGGCGGCGCCGTCTTTTCTATCGTTCAGTGGCAATTAACAAGTTTATGGAGATGGACGTTACGCCGGTGCCTTCGACTTCAGACACACATGTTGCGAAAAATCGGAAAGAGAATGTGAAAATTCAACGGAAGAAGCGTCGTTTGTGCGGGGAGGAGTATATAACATCAAAAAAGATTAAAATTCCAAAGAAAACGCTGAAAGAGGTTAGTATTATTTTTTAATAATCATTATTTAATAACTTACAGTTGCGTAGCATCGTTGGGCAAATATACGCGACGTTTCGTCTGTTAGTAATTAAATAATGTAAGGTGGTTTTCATTCACTGGATAATGTGCTTCTATTTAAAAACTATATTATTATTTCAGGTTGCCTGCAAGTGTAAATTTCATTGTGGGCAAATTTTACACGAGAGGAGAGAAACCCTTATGATGGAATACTATAGAATTGGAGACGCTATTAAGCAAGGAACATATCTTCTCGGGCTCATTCAAATAACTCCAGTTGGAAGAAGGCGACACGGTACATACACCAACGCTGTAGACAGTCGCAGACAAACATCAGTAGCTTATACTCTGCCAGACGGTACTGGGAACCATGTCCAGGTATGCCGTCAGACTTTTCAAGCTGTTTTTGCCATTTCGCATAAGAAAGTCCAGACTTTGGTGGAAAAAAAGAAGCGCGGAGAAGTGATTTTCATAGACAAGCGGGGATCCGGAAACAAGCCCAGAAAATTCACTGCTGAAATTTTCGAGATAGTACTGCATCATATTAAGTCTTTCCCTTCTCAAGAAAGTCACTACAGTCGACATGAAACTCAAAAATATTATTTAAGCCCCGATCTTAATATTCACCGTTTATACCTGGCATTCAAAGAAAAATACCCAGACTCGCCTGTGATCTACAGATATTACTTTACAACCTTCAAAAAGCATTTTCCCTATTTGAAGTTTGGACGCCCACGAACAGATACCTGTTCAAAGTGTGATCTTCTTCATGCTAAACTGAAATGCTCTGAAGGAAGACAAAAAACTCATACTGCTATCGAGCTAGAAAACCATCACCGTAAAGCTGAAAGTGCTCAAAATACAATGAAAGCGGATTCGGTAAAATCCCAATCCCCAACGAGCGATACGTTGACAATGGCTATGGACATGCAACAAGTCATTTTTATACCGACATTGACTCATAGTCAGATGTTTTATAGCAGACAGCTCTCGTGTTACAACCTTTGCGTTCATATTGCTGACAACCAAAAAGCATACATGTGCCTCTGGAATGAATCATATGCCGGAAGAGGAGGTAATGAAGTTGGTTCTTCACTGTTGAAGGTTTTAAATATAATGTCTGCCAATACTTTAAAAAAAAAATAGTAATTTGGAGCGACAACTGCATAGGCCAGAATAAAAACCGGATGGTGTTATTTATTCTTATTTATTTAGTTGCCAATGGCGTGTTCGATATCATAGATCATAAATACTTGGTCAGTGGCCACTCTTTCATGTCATGTGATCGTGACTTTGCACAGATAGAACAGAGAAAAAAAGTGGTCAAATGCTATGAACCTGCAGATATCGAAAAAATGATACGTGAATCGTGTCACAAAAACCCATTCGAACCTATAACACTGGACCAACATGATTTTAAAGACCTCAATGAAGCCTCCACGGAGTTCCTGAATACAACAAAATTGAAAATATCAACTGTTTCATGGATAAGAATCCAGAAAAACCGGCTACCATATGTTGATTTAATGCAATCTTTCAATGATCCTATACCTTGGGACACCATCAACATTTTTAAAAAGGGAAAAATGCCCTCTCAACTGAAGGATATGGTACTTCCAATATTGCCTGCCAAGAATAACATATCAAAAGAAAAACTAATTGACCTAAAACAGATGATGCCGTATATACCTGCTGAACACCAACCATTTTATGATGATTTGATCAATAAAACAGAAGCTTGATAATACACATTTTAAAGGACTGTTGTCATGTCACTTAGACCCTTTTTATTATTATTCAGTTACCTACATAGGACATTTCAGGACTTTGGAACTTTAATACTTTTTCTTTAAATATTTGTTGGTGTGAGAGGTTGGCGGCGGAGTCTCATGACTAAGAATATAATTTTCTTTGTATTTCAATTGAAATAAATAATAATTTCGACAAAATGTTTGTTTTATTCAGTTTTTTTGTTATATCTCGACTTTAACTTTTTGGCACTTAGACCCTTTAGAATTTCAGCCCTTCAATTTATTTTCACACACAAAATCCTTATGTATAATGCACCATGCGGAGTGACAGTACGCTCTAAATTTCCGGCGAGGCCCTCTGTTGGTACATTTTACTACTACGTTTAGACAACGACCTTATGGCGTTAATGTAATACCTTACAGCTAACCTTAACCTATTGGGAAAATCACTTATTAAGGCAGCTCGTCTCAAATGTATCTAATAGTAAAGCAAAGCATAATACAAAACAAATATTTAAAAAAATGTCATCCTTTGTCATCCTCGGAGATCTGAACCTGCTGAATATTACATAGGGGGCAGTCACGATGGCTTAGCTAACAATGTACAGGTAGACTGGATACGATCAGTTCCTCTTTCGTTGACTTCATCTCATTCGCCTATCTTGAGCAATTTAACGGCATTGCCAATGAAAAGGATCGCTGGCTAGATGTCGTCCTATCGAATACCCAAGTCCAAGTCACCCGCGCCACTGATTCATTCATATTTCATATTCATATTCATATTCATATTCATTTTATTGGTATACTGGTATACAAGTCAGATTAGCAAACATTCATACATATTAGCAAACAAACATATATTTTTTTATCGTAAAGAAAAAATAAAATAAACAAAACAAATTGAAGAAAAAAAACACAAGAATAGTGTAAAAAGAAGAAAATACAAGACAGAATGCAAAAGAGATCATTAAATACTTTAGCCACCAAAGCATTTTAGACTTCACTCGAGTAATATTCCTCCAGTGAGTAAAACGCCTTATCTGTTAGGTATCTCTTAAGGCGTCTCTTAAACACGTCAAGAGATTGCGCCTGCCTAATGTGCTCGCTGAGTTTGTTGTAAACCGCTGGGCCGGCGATATAGGCTAGCCTCTCGGACTTGGATAATTCATGACTTACCGAACGTAGCATGCTACGGGATCTTGTTGGATAGTGATGATGCACACCATTCACTTCGAAATCGGCTAGATTTCTGCGAACGAACAGCGCTACTTCCATTATATAAATGGATGGCAGCGTCATACCGAAGGACTCTCATCATCAATCGCTAAACGTGGATATCGCTGAAGCTTTATTGGTTTATTGCGTGAACCACCGCGACTAGTTTATAAATTTCACAAAGCTGATTACTAACAAATTAGAAATTATTTTACGACCATTAACTGGAATGACTTAGTTGAAAATCGTTCCGTAGACACAGCGGTGTACAATTTATACATTACATTACAGTTACGTCGTGTCCAATTGGCGGCTAAAAACCGCTCTTAGACGTGTCAAAATATTTGTGTTTTAAATATTAAGTCTCATTATTACTTTAATCTTTACTTAACATACATATATAATTTTTAAAAATATAGTAGTATCTAAGAAACTTTGGAACCTACTAAAAGTTATTCGTCGTAGAATCGTATTACAAAACAAACTAAAGGCCTATTTAATAAAATAGTAAATAATTCTAATGGCTACCTACTAAACACACAATAATTAAAATAGTCAGTTAAAAAGTTGAATAATCAAAGCAGAAGCCAAACAATTGAAATAGCCAATAAATCGAATATATACGTATTAAAAACTGTACATAGTAACATCCAAAGTAGTAAGTAAATTGTTAAATAATCAAACCGAAGCTAAATCTTACATTTAAATACTAAAATTACATATATAATTATCATTTAAATTGGTACAATATTTGCAAAGTCATGACCCTCGAATTCGGTCAGATTATAGAAAGGGTGGCCTATCAGCATTTCTTAAATGTTTTTTTAAATTGTTTGTCGTCCAGTTGTTTGATAGTGGTAGGGAGTAAATTGTAGAATTTAATGCCAAGGTATAGGTAGCTCTTCTGTACTTTTGCCAGTCTTGTTCGGGGCATGCATAAAAGGGAATTACTGCACGTAAGGTGAGAGTGAATGTCCGCTCTAGTTGCGGTTTCTGTTAGGTGCTGTCTGGCATACATTAAGCACTGGTATATGAAAGCCGAATACATGGTCATTATCTTTGCCTTACTGAAGTATGCTCTGCATGAGGTCCTGGGCGTTACCTGATATATGCTGCGCAGTGCTCTTTTTTGCAATAGGAAGATTTTTTTACTGGTTGCGAAGATTCTTTTACTGTGTATAAAGCTATTAACAAGGCATTTGAGATTTATGTTACATACCAATCATCTCGCAATTCTTCACACCCGCGTTGGTTCTCCTCGGCCTTGATAAATATCCTAAAAGAGAAGTCAAAATTCCACACAAGGTGGAAACGATACGATAACCCCTTGGACTACGACTCATTTGCGCTCTTACGACGCCGCAGTAAGGTTCTTCAGAAGTAATATGTACCATTTCGACTGCTGTGGCTTTTCAAGGGATACATATATTAGGAAACCCATCGCCAAGCGACCTCTCTTCAAATGCGCTGATTGTAAGAAGCGTACTTTGTTGGTGGAGAAGAAGATATCTTTGTCACCCTTGGATCCTACTGATGTGGCAGTCATTTCACCTTCGACTACGAGCAATGCTAGCAATGTTAAAATTCCTTCTGTTATTCTACCACATGAACAACTTGCCACTATACTAATGGAGATAAAAAACTTAAGATGTGATTTTTCATCATTTCAGACGGAATTTCGAGCAATTAAGTCCACCATTGCCGAGTTTGAAGCCATTATCAAACTCAATTCTTTGCAAATGGCGGAATTTAACAATAAATTTACTGCTATTGAGGCAAAAATTAAAATCTGCGATGATATCAACATTAAAGTCATGGAGACCAGGTCTGAATTGGAAGTCTTTAAAGCTTCAGAAAATGAGCGACATGAATTTCTAATAGAAACTGTGGATAGTCTAAGTAATAAAATTGAGGTTATGGAAAAAAAATGTGTCACCGAAACCAGGAAAAAAAGGGAATTCGAAAATCAACTTCAAGTCCTTGAAAATAAGCTGGATTACCAAGAGCAGTTACAAAAATCAGCTAATATGGAAATCAGAGGTATTCCTGAGTCACAAAATGAAAATCTTCTTAACATATTGGAGAAAATTGCCATGGTCACCAAATGCAGTTTTAATAGATCGGATGTATGTACTATTTATCGTATCCGGCACAAGAACTCTGAAAATAAACCGAAGCCGATCATTGCAAAATTCATTACAAACGAGCTAAAAAATTCCTTCATCTCTAATTTTAAAATGTATCTCAAGAAATGTAAAACAAATGGCGAAACCTTAACTCTTTTTGACATTAGTTATACTGGTAAAACAAATGCACCGGTTTTTATTTCTGATGATTTGACTAAACGCTCAAGAGAACTACTATGGAACGCAAAAAGAATTGCCAAAGAAAAATCATTTAAATACTGTTGGGTAAGTGCTGGGAGGATTTATTTAAGAAAAGGGGAAGGCGATAAACCAATCCTCATTAAAAATAATGCCTCTTTTTTAGATCTATAATTTCAGTTATTTTATCTAGATGTCCGCTTTTATCTTTAACTACTTATGGTTTAAACAAATTAACCCTTAATATTATATTAGTCTACACTTATTATGATTATTTGGAATTTAAGTTTAAATTTAATTATATTATAGATTTTATTATTTTTTATTTTTTAATTTTTAAAATTAGTAATGTATATATTATTCTATTTTTTAGCACACAAGTATTGCCGCAGTTTGGCAGTGTCAGAGATATTTTGAATATTAGTTTAATCTTAACGACTATTTTAAAAACTACCTACTTATATTCATACCCTACATCGAAAATATTCTTGATCTGCATTGGTTGTGATATGATATCGCTCTACAAACTAACTAAAAGTCTTAACAAAATGTTGCTAAAACTGCTTATCAAAACTATAATGATTACTGTTGTATTGCAATGGATTACATGAATTTTTTGAATAATAGTACTGAAAACAGACACGTCACATCAAACGTATTGTTGTGCAGAGAGATTATGTCCGAGGGTGATACAGTCAAGTGTCTATGTCTAAATATTAGAAGTCTCAATAAAAATTACGATCAATTTATTATTCTATTAGAGCGTCTCCAAATTGACCTAGATATTCTAATACTCACCGAGACCTGGAATGGACACTACTTTAGGGATAAGCACATTCCTGGATATGAATGCTACCACACAACGCTAAACCACACTCAGAATGATGGTGTGGTAGTGTATATACGAGAAGGTTTTAGTTATATGTCTGTCCAAGAAATTAATCTCCCTGAAGCAAATTGTCTACAGGTTAACATTGATATTGATAGAACTCTACTCTGTGTATATAGGAGTCCATCCAATAACAATATCACAAATTTTATAAAAAAATTAGACGGGGTCTTAATTGAAAATCGAAGCGTAAAGAATTTAATACTTTGTGGGGATCTTAATATTTCAATAGAAGGGAAGGCAAACATCCAAGCTGACCAATATATCAATCTTCTAATGCTACATGGACTCCGCCCAGAGGTTGTCCAGCCAACGCGAGAATTCAATAATAGTAGTACTTGTATTGATCATGTTATGATTCGCTCTAAGAATACGATTTCCACGATCATCTTCCAAAACTCTATTACAGATCATTATACAATATTATTTAAAGTAGGGAAATGGAGGAAGGAGGCTGAACATAAACATGAATTCACAAAGAAAACTATTAACTACGATAATATATTAAAAGACATTAGCAGTCACGACTGGTCTCCTGTTCTCTCTCTGCATAGTACGGATGAAACATATCGGGCATTTATCACTTCGTTAGGTCAAATAGTAAATAAAAATACGTCAATTGAAACTTTTAAAATTAGACACAAACACAAAAAACTAAAGCCTTGGATCACTAAGGGTCTACTCTTTTGTATTCACAAACGCGATAAAATGCACGCTACCTTAAAAAAGCGACCGGATGACCTCATTTTAAAACAAAAATTTACGCGGTATAGAAATATATGTAAGAATTTAATTAAATTAACGAAGCAAAGATTCTACAAAACGCAAATTTCAAACTCGAAAGAAGACCCTCAGAAAATATGGGAAATAATAAAAGAAGCATCAAATTCAAAAAATAAAAAAACTTCGTCTTTGTCCAAAATCCAAATCGAGGATGAAGTTGTTACCCTGCAAAATAACACTAAAAAAGTGCTAAATCACATTAATAAACACTTTTGTGGCGTGGGTCCTATGTTAGCCAAAAAATTTGTCACGGATGAAGAAATTGATTCATGTAATGATACTGGTATCTACCAGGCCTCACTATATCTCAGACCGACTAATGCTGCTGAAGTCACGAAGATAATCGAAAGCCTAAAGAATAAGTCAGCAGCAGGAAATGATGAATTAGGGTCCCATATATTTAAAATTACTAAGTCATATATAAGCGTACCCATCAGTCATATAATCAACGTTAGCTTTAGAAGTGGTGTATTTCCGAGCGATTTGAAAACTGCTAGAGTAATACCAATTTTTAAGGGGGGTGACAAACTGCAGGTGAATAATTATCGACCTATTTCAATACTGAATACAATGTCGAAAATTATTGAAAAGGTGGCTAAATTAAGATTAATGAAATTCTTAGGAGAAAACGCTATTCTGTCAGACAATCAATTTGGCTTTAGAGAAGGCCTAGGGACATCAAACGCCATCTCAGCCTTAACAGATTTTCTTGTACAAGGCATAGACAAGGGAGAAAAGTGCCTGGCAGTATTTTTAGATTTGGCGAAAGCCTTTGATTCGGTGCCTCATAATAGGTTACTACAACAATTAAAAAAAATAGGCGTAGCGTCATCCAGTCTCCAATGGTTTCAGAGCTATTTAACTAACAGAGTCCAGTTTGTGTCGATTCTTAACCACTTTAGTGACGCTGAACCACTAACCTATGGGGTTCCGCAAGGAAGCGTCCTGGGACCCATACTTTTCCTCACTTATATAAATGATCTTTGCCAGTTACCGACAGCAAAAATAATTTCATATGCTGACGACACTGTAGTTATCTTTAAGGGATCAAATTGGGACAGTACTCTCACAAAAGCAAATTTGGGCATGAATGAGATTCGTGATTGGCTAGAAACTGCAAAACTAACACTAAATGTGAGTAAAACCAGTTATATGACTTTTAGCCCTACTAATAGGGGTCAGCCAACAGTAAATCACCACGTAACCATTCACAAATGTCACTCTGAAACCTCGTGTAATTGTGCACCACTAAAGAGATCCCCCACAGTCAAATATCTAGGCATTGTAGTTGACAATAAATTGCGATGGGAAGAGCAAGTCAATGCAGTGTCAAAGAAAGTGAGAACCCTTGGTTATACTTTCAAAGAGTTGAGGAGTGTTCTGGATCGCAGGACGCTAACCATAGTGTATTTTGCATTATGTGAAACCCTTATTAACTATGGTATAATTGGGTGGGGTGGGTGCTGCAAAACCCTCCTGACGCCACTTCTAACAGCGCAAAAATGTATTTTAAAAATCATGCATCGCAAACCATATCAATATTCTTCTAAGGAACTCTTTAAAGAAGCTCAGGTTTTGGATGCTAGGTTATTATTCATTAAAACTGCACTACGTTGGGTTTTCGTGGCCAAACAAAATAAATCTTTTATTATTACGCACACGAAACCCACTAGACAACTCCTGAGTGATAATTTAAATGTACCTAGGATGAAGACGACTTTCGGACAGCGACACTACTCTTTCATAGCTACAAGACTCTATAATAAATTAAGCAGTGACATTAAAACCAGCCCCAGTTGTCATGTGTTTAAAAGCAAAATAAATAAATGGCTGGTGCAAGAAGAGCGTTTATCTATCCATGCCATGATCGATGTAGTAGAATAATTTGAAGTTGACTTAACATATATTGTGTATATATGTATGTATGTGTGTATATGTATATTCTAATGTATTTAGTATTTCTATTTCCTATATAATATTGTAAACTTTATTATTATATTTATTTATTATTATTATATATATTTTAAAATTATTATTATTATTATTGTGTTTGGTTGGTTCAACGACCCTCGTTTTAAATGTAAAAATACAAATTGCTTGCCCTGGAACGGGTATATCCCAGTTGGGCAGCACTAGCCAGTGAATGAAAGAGGAAAGTTTTTGCCATTTGTTTTAATATTATATTTATTGTAAAATGGTTAATTTAATAATTCCAATAAATAAATAAATAAATAAAAAAATCAGGAAACTTTATTTCGCACGCACAGTACAATATCGAGAAGAACCCAAAACAATTCAGTCATACATCAAGTACGTTCGCAACGGAAATAGCATACTTCAGTGTATGAACTATGACGGAAAGGTTGCCACTGATGGGCCAGAAATATGTGAATATTTCTGCCGGTACTTTCAAACCGTGTATTCGGAAAGTAGCCCAGCTCAGAGGGCTAGTAGCGAAGATAGCGCATTATATGAATCAACCATTCAACCACCCGCGTCATCAACAGCAACGATATGCAACTATGCTAACTCCAATAGCGTGGGCTCTATTATCATCACTGAGTTCGACGTTAAGTGCATTCGAAACTTGGACGTGAATAAAGGCGCTGGTAGTGACTTAGTCCCCCCCCCTTCCCTATTCGTAAAAAAAATGCGCATTTCAGCTGATGCGCCCTCTCTCTATGATTTTCTGCCTGTCGTTATCTCAAGGGACCTTCCCTACAAATTGGAAAGAGGCACTTATTGTTCCAATCCATAAGAAAGGCTGCAAAAACACAGTTAGCAACTATAGGCGCTATCAATTCTTTCTTTTTACCTGCCGAGCAATACGGATTTATGAAACAGCGTTCAGTAGTTTCAAACTTAGCTGAATATACTAACTTTATCCTAATGACCATGGACAGACGAAAATAAGTGGATGCTATCTAGACGGAGTTGGCTAAGGCATTCGATCGAGTTGATAACTCGATTCTTATTATACATTAAGGAGGCTGGGAGTGCACGGTGATCTTTTTAGGTGGATTTCCTCGTATATTACCAACCGGCATTAAGCCGTAGTGGTCAGTGGTTACAGGTCTAACTTCGCGACAGTCCCTTCTGGTGTTCCGCAAGGCTCTCACTTAGGTCTTTTGCCATTCGACGCCTACTTATTTGACATAATTTACAAGAGGACATTACATATTAAACGCAGATGATCTCAAAACTTATGCTCAGGTGGATAGCATGGACGATTGTCTCCAGATTCAGACGGACATTGACAAACTCTTCGATTATTTCGTGAAAATAAGCTTACTTTAAATACTACTAAATGTAATAGAACTTTAAATGCTACTAAATGTAGTAGCAAAAGAGAAAGCATCCATTTCAGATACCACGTAAATATCGAGTATATCCCCAAAGTTTAGTGCATTCGAGATATTGGTGTGCAATTGGATCAGTAGCTGACGTTAGACCAACACATCAATAGTATTGTTAGTAAAGTTTTAAGGACTTTCGACTTTGTGAACAGAATATCTAAACCAATCTCGATTATAAATATATTTAAAACTTTTTACTTCTCTTATATACATAGTACATTAGAGTTCGCATCTCAAATTTGGAATCTGCAACATGGTGTATATAAAAATAGAGTGGAGGGCATCCAAAGACGTTTTATTAGATACTTGAATTACCCCGAGCAATTGGGACTTGGAACTTACGAGAGCAAGCTAAAACATTTTCGTATGTGTTCACTAGAAGACTGCCGCACGGCGGCTGATATGATATTATTGCATAAAATATGACACACCAACATTTACAGCCCTCATTTGGTAGAGAAGTTGTCATTCTTTGTACCCCGCGAATTGCTCGCTCTGCTCGTATGTTTGAAGTCCCTCGTGTAAGCTCTAGTTACGCACAAATCTCTATCATGTACCTCTTGTTGACCATATACAAAGAACGTTTTCAATATATCGACATATTTCACATGAGCCAAACTAAGTTCAGCAAGGCTGTACGTAGCTTACTTGGCGACTACGAAATAGGTATACACTCGTAATATACATATTTTTAGAGTTCCAAAACCGAACAGATCAAAATGAGATATAGCATTATACTATAATTTAATTGCCTATATGCTATCATATATCTTATTCCTCTCCTATCCTATCCTAGTGATAGTTCGATAGTTTTTAAGCTATTGCATAGCTTTTATCGCGGGCCTAGGCCAGCGCGGCGACCGAATGAAGAAATTTCTTAACGAAAATTAATGATTTTAAACTGATAATTACGTCTAAACGAGTACTGCTTACGATTCGAAAAAAATATATGTTAAACAAGAACATTTTTCTAATAATGTTAGCTTTGAATATTTTAGATGTTGTTTATATTACAGAGTGTAATTAATTTTTGAAATTAGGTCTAACCGAACACAAAAACGACTACTACGCAAATACTATCTGGCGTATTATTATGAAACCTGCACCATTTTAAAGATAATTTAATTATCTATCTTTTTATCTACGATTTTTTTTCGAATAATCCGGTTTTTCTGCTTTATCGAATAAAAAATTCGTGCGCGGCGCTCTATCGGACGACGTTTAAATTATTCCGAATCATTTGCTTCCGCAGCCGCAAATCATTCGGAATAATTTCAACGTTTTCCAATAGAGCACAGTTATCTGATATCAGAAAAATATAAAATAAATAAATAATTATAATTGCATACGTTGTTAAAAATGCTATGCAGTAGCTTTACCGCGGCAGTCCCCGAGTGCCACACGTATTTTTTTTATTTAATTACATTCAGTTCAATTTTAATAAATATTATATAAGAAAATAATGTAAGACAATACTGTAGGAAACACATAATCGCCCATCAAAACATTGATAATTAGCTATAATTAATGGAGCGCTGTATGTTTCCGAAGATCAAATAAATACATAATTAAATAAAACAAGCACTAAACCGTGTTAATGTTTTAATATTTGTTAATGTTAAACGTTACGTAATGTTAAACGCAGTGTTAATATTTCTTCAACTGCCGCAGTTCTTCGGACGCCAAACATCTTTGTTGAGTTTTATCAGATCTGAAACTCTCTGTCACTGGTGTGTGAGAACAGTAACCGGGCATCCGGAGAACTGTTCTCGTTTATCATTTTCTAAAGCTATTAATAACTGTGAACCCGACTGAGCCCTACTGGTGAAACTGGTCTACAATTTGTTAGAGTATTGAAGTCTCCGGGAAAAGTTATTAGTTACCTATTCTGCAAAAGTTTGTATGTAAGAAGTGCGACTGCGCGTTATAATGAAACAAGGAAATTTTTTATTGTAACTTTTGTGGATTGTTCAACGTCATCAAACCCTACTGGTGATACTTTTCTAAAACTTGGTAGTGATTTGCAAGTCGCCGGGAAAAGTTATTAATTATTCCTCAAAAAGTTTTTATGCGAGAAGTGCGACTGCGCGTTAAAAGAAGCAAGTGAATTTTTATATTGCAACTATTGTGAATTATTCAACGTCATCATGAGCTGCCATTCGTGCTCTTTCGAACTGGAAGGAACGGAAAATACGTTTTGCTGCCCTGATTGTAAAAATATGTACCATTTCGACTGCTGTGGCTTTCCAAGGGATACATATATTAGGAAACCCATCGCCAAGCGACCTCTCTTCAAATGCGCTGATTGTAAGAAGCGTACTTTGTTGGTGGAGAAGAAGATATCTTTGTCACCCTTGGATCCTACTGATTTGGCAGTCATTTCACCTTCGACTACGAGCAATGCTAGCAATGTTAAAATTCCTTCTGTTATTCTACCACATGAACAACTTGCCACTATACTAATGGAGATAAAAAACTTAAGATGTGATTTTTCATCATTTCAGACGGAATTTCGAGCAATTAAGTCCACCATTGCCGAGTTTGAAGCCATTATCAAACTCAATTCTTTGCAAATGGCGGAATTTAACAATAAATTTACTGCTATTGAGGCAAAAATTAAAATCTGCGATGATATCAACATTAAAGTCATGGAGACCAGGTCTGAATTGGAAGTCTTTAAAGCTTCAGAAAATGAGCGACATGAATTTCTAATAGAAACTGTGGATAGTCTAAGTAATAAAATTGAGGTTATGGAAAAAAAATGTGTCACCGAAACCAGGAAAAAAAGGGAATTCGAAAATCAACTTCAAGTCCTTGAAAATAAGCTGGATTACCAAGAGCAGTTACAAAAATCAGCTAATATGGAAATCAGAGGTATTCCTGAGTCACAAAATGAAAATCTTCTTAACATATTGGAGAAAATTGCCATGGTCACCAAATGCAGTTTTAATAGATCGGATGTATGTACTATTTATCGTATCCGGCACAAGAACTCTGAAAATAAACCGAAGCCGATCATTGCAAAATTCATTACAAACGAGCTAAAAAATTCCTTCATCTCTAATTTTAAAATGTATCTCAAGAAATGTAAAACAAATGGCGAAACCTTAACTCTTTTTGACATTAGTTATACTGGTAAAACAAATGCACCGGTTTTTATTTCTGATGATTTGACTAAACGCTCAAGAGAACTACTATGGAACGCAAAAAGAATTGCCAAAGAAAAATCATTTAAATACTGTTGGGTAAGTGCTGGGAGGATTTATTTAAGAAAAGGGGAAGGCGATAAACCAATCCTCATTAAAAATAATGCCTCTTTTTTAGATCTATAATTTCAGTTATTTTATCTAGATGTCCGCTTTTATCTTTAACTACTTATGGTTTAAACAAATTAACCCTTAATATTATATTAGTCTACACTTATTATGATTATTTGGAATTTAAGTTTAAATTTAATTATATTATAGATTTTATTATTTTTTATTTTTTAATTTTTAAAATTAGTAATGTATATATTATTCTATTTTTTAGCACACAAGTATTGCCGCAGTTTGGCATTGTCAGAGATATTTTGAATATTAGTTTAATCTTAACGACTATTTTAAAAACTACCTACTTATATTCATACCCTACATCGAAAATATTCTTGATCTGCATTGGTTGTGATATGATATCGCTCTACAAACTAACTAAAAGTCTTAACAAAATGTTGCTAAAACTGCTTATCAAAACTATAATGATTACTGTTGTATTGCAATGGATTACATGAATTTTTTGAATAATAGTACTGAAAACAGACACGTCACATCAAACGTATTGTTGTGCAGAGAGATTATGTCCGAGGGTGATACAGTCAAGTGTCTATGTCTAAATATTAGAAGTCTCAATAAAAATTACGATCAATTTATTATTCTATTAGAGCGTCTCCAAATTGACCTAGATATTCTAATACTCACCGAGACCTGGAATGGACACTACTTTAGGGATAAGCACATTCCTGGATATGAATGCTACCACACAACGCTAAACCACACTCAGAATGATGGTGTGGTAGTGTATATACGAGAAGGTTTTAGTTATATGTCTGTCCAAGAAATTAATCTCCCTGAAGCAAATTGTCTACAGGTTAACATTGATATTGATAGAACTCTACTCTGTGTATATAGGAGTCCATCCAATAACAATATCACAAATTT
Organism: Micropterix aruncella; assembly: GCA_944548615.1. Lineage (NCBI taxonomy): Eukaryota > Metazoa > Arthropoda > Insecta > Lepidoptera > Micropterigidae > Micropterix > Micropterix aruncella. The sequence goes on from OX155950.1 coordinate 4,752,401, forward strand.
TATAAAAAAATTAGACGGGGTCTTAATTGAAAATCGAAGCGTAAAGAATTTAATACTTTGTGGGGATCTTAATATTTCAATAGAAGGGAAGGCAAACATCCAAGCTGACCAATATATCAATCTTCTAATGCTACATGGACTCCGCCCAGAGGTTGTCCAGCCAACGCGAGAATTCAATAATAGTAGTACTTGTATTGATCATGTTATGATTCGCTCTAAGAATACGATTTCCACGATCATCTTCCAAAACTCTATTACAGATCATTATACAATATTATTTAAAGTAGGGAAATGGAGGAAGGAGGCTGAACATAAACATGAATTCACAAAGAAAACTATTAACTACGATAATATATTAAAAGACATTAGCAGTCACGACTGGTCTCCTGTTCTCTCTCTGCATAGTACGGATGAAACATATCGGGCATTTATCACTTCGTTAGGTCAAATAGTAAATAAAAATACGTCAATTGAAACTTTTAAAATTAGACACAAACACAAAAAACTAAAGCCTTGGATCACTAAGGGTCTACTCTTTTGTATTCACAAACGCGATAAAATGCACGCTACCTTAAAAAAGCGACCGGATGACCTCATTTTAAAACAAAAATTTACGCGGTATAGAAATATATGTAAGAATTTAATTAAATTAACGAAGCAAAGATTCTACAAAACGCAAATTTCAAACTCGAAAGAAGACCCTCAGAAAATATGGGAAATAATAAAAGAAGCATCAAATTCAAAAAATAAAAAAACTTCGTCTTTGTCCAAAATCCAAATCGAGGATGAAGTTGTTACCCTGCAAAATAACACTAAAAAAGTGCTAAATCACATTAATAAACACTTTTGTGGCGTGGGTCCTATGTTAGCCAAAAAATTTGTCACGGATGAAGAAATTGATTCATGTAATGATACTGGTATCTACCAGGCCTCACTATATCTCAGACCGACTAATGCTGCTGAAGTCACGAAGATAATCGAAAGCCTAAAGAATAAGTCAGCAGCAGGAAATGATGAATTAGGGTCCCATATATTTAAAATTACTAAGTCATATATAAGCGTACCCATCAGTCATATAATCAACGTTAGCTTTAGAAGTGGTGTATTTCCGAGCGATTTGAAAACTGCTAGAGTAATACCAATTTTTAAGGGGGGTGACAAACTGCAGGTGAATAATTATCGACCTATTTCAATACTGAATACAATGTCGAAAATTATTGAAAAGGTGGCTAAATTAAGATTAATGAAATTCTTAGGAGAAAACGCTATTCTGTCAGACAATCAATTTGGCTTTAGAGAAGGCCTAGGGACATCAAACGCCATCTCAGCCTTAACAGATTTTCTTGTACAAGGCATAGACAAGGGAGAAAAGTGCCTGGCAGTATTTTTAGATTTGGCGAAAGCCTTTGATTCGGTGCCTCATAATAGGTTACTACAACAATTAAAAAAAATAGGCGTAGCGTCATCCAGTCTCCAATGGTTTCAGAGCTATTTAACTAACAGAGTCCAGTTTGTGTCGATTCTTAACCACTTTAGTGACGCTGAACCACTAACCTATGGGGTTCCGCAAGGAAGCGTCCTGGGACCCATACTTTTCCTCACTTATATAAATGATCTTTGCCAGTTACCGACAGCAAAAATAATTTCATATGCTGACGACACTGTAGTTATCTTTAAGGGATCAAATTGGGACAGTACTCTCACAAAAGCAAATTTGGGCATGAATGAGATTCGTGATTGGCTAGAAACTGCAAAACTAACACTAAATGTGAGTAAAACCAGTTATATGACTTTTAGCCCTACTAATAGGGGTCAGCCAACAGTAAATCACCACGTAACCATTCACAAATGTCACTCTGAAACCTCGTGTAATTGTGCACCACTAAAGAGATCCCCCACAGTCAAATATCTAGGCATTGTAGTTGACAATAAATTGCGATGGGAAGAGCAAGTCAATGCAGTGTCAAAGAAAGTGAGAACCCTTGGTTATACTTTCAAAGAGTTGAGGAGTGTTCTGGATCGCAGGACGCTAACCATAGTGTATTTTGCATTATGTGAAACCCTTATTAACTATGGTATAATTGGGTGGGGTGGGTGCTGCAAAACCCTCCTGACGCCACTTCTAACAGCGCAAAAATGTATTTTAAAAATCATGCATCGCAAACCATATCAATATTCTTCTAAGGAACTCTTTAAAGAAGCTCAGGTTTTGGATGCTAGGTTATTATTCATTAAAACTGCACTACGTTGGGTTTTCGTGGCCAAACAAAATAAATCTTTTATTATTACGCACACGAAACCCACTAGACAACTCCTGAGTGATAATTTAAATGTACCTAGGATGAAGACGACTTTCGGACAGCGACACTACTCTTTCATAGCTACAAGACTCTATAATAAATTAAGCAGTGACATTAAAACCAGCCCCAGTTGTCATGTGTTTAAAAGCAAAATAAATAAATGGCTGGTGCAAGAAGAGCGTTTATCTATCCATGCCATGATCGATGTAGTAGAATAATTTGAAGTTGACTTAACATATATTGTGTATATATGTATGTATGTGTGTATATGTATATTCTAATGTATTTAGTATTTCTATTTCCTATATAATATTGTAAACTTTATTATTATATTTATTTATTATTATTATATATATTTTAAAATTATTATTATTATTATTGTGTTTGGTTGGTTCAACGACCCTCGTTTTAAATGTAAAAATACAAATTGCTTGCCCTGGAACGGGTATATCCCAGTTGGGCAGCACTAGCCAGTGAATGAAAGAGGAAAGTTTTTGCCATTTGTTTTAATATTATATTTATTGTAAAATGGTTAATTTAATAATTCCAATAAATAAAATAAAAAATAAACCTATGCAGGAAAGGGGAAGGGTAGGGGAGGGGACGAGAGAAATTATGATTGCTTGTTAAAGTACTCTTTGAGCCTGCTTTTAAAGCAATACCAACTCGTTGCTGTGCTTACATTTGTAAGTAAAGAATCCCAGAGACGAGATCCATGCACGGAGAAAGAGTACGAATACAAAAAACTGCTGGGCTTACATTTGTAAGTTAAGAATCCCAGAGACGAGATCCATGCACGGAGAAAGAGTACGAATACAAAAAACTGTTACCTGTGAACAGTGATCTAGAGCAATAGGATGTCTTCAGATCTCAAAGGGCGCCCGTGAGCTGATTAAACATTCAGCATACTTATGAGATAGCTCGAAGCGGCCTCCTCCAAGTTTCTGTAGAGCAAACCGAGGACTCTTGTCTCTCCTTTCTTGGGTTGTCAGCCAGTGTAATCTCCAATATTGTCATACTTTCTTAGGTCATAAATAAAGCGAATGCAGGCATTTTGCAGCCTTTTAGCCCTGGCGGCTAGTTCTTCCGTGATGTCGAGAAATACAATATCTGAATAAGAATACAATATCTGGAAAGTACAAAAGATTTGGTAAGCTTCTTTTTCTCATATAAACAGTTCGGCGAAATTATTCTAACGGCAGTTATATCGATAAAGATAGCATTAACTATATCGTATTTTACATGGTCCAACTTTAACAATCAACAATGCCGCCAATACGGCCAGTTTTAAATTATTATCAAAGAAGTCCTGTGCACAACACGAAATATTGTATAAACGTTTTATGCATAGATTGGGTCAATAGTAAATGTTTCTGGTTATTGTAGCGAGAATATGTTTCTGACGTATTTTGAAGAACAATCAAAGGTTTTGGAAAACTACAAAGCTCGTTTGAAAATAAGAAGAATATTTAGAACAAAAATACGGTGACAACTTCAGAGAATAAACTTGCTTCCCTTTCTGCAGAAATTGAAAAAACCCTTATTGGTGGATATTCTCAGGGGATTAAATTATCTAATTATTATTCATATCAAATGCATATTAATATTATTTAAATAATAAGAAAAACTAAATTTAAAACTGAAAGCTGTCAGAATTTGTTTCACTATTGAAATAGAGTGTTATTTTCGACGCTGGCGGCATGCGTTATGAATCATAATAAAGTGGTTGTTGAAAATATAATTCATGTAACGAGAAATCACGCATGCATAGGAAAATTAATTTTCATGAAATGACGGAGTCATAAATCACACGATTTAGGGGCGATTTAGGGTCTTTGATTATAAAACCATTAGATTAGGAAACATCTTTCCATAAAATTACATATTAAATAGCGATTATATAAAAAAAATATCTTCCTTAGAACAGGCGCTGTGTTTCATTGTGTTTTAAAATAATTCCTGTGTATTTTAATCAATTAATAATAAAAATAAATAATCGTACCTCACGTAATACTAAAAAAAAACGGTTGCGTCACCCCAAGACTTTTCCGGTTAGCAGACACCCCCCCCCCCCTCCCCCCGCGCATTAAATCTCTGACCCCCCCACACCCCCCTCCGCTATCCCCCCAACCACACCTTCCAACCCAACATCCCCCTGACTCCTCCCCTCCCCAATCTCCCTCTTCAACCCCCTATCCATATCCCCCCAGACAACCCCTCCCCCCTTGCGCCAGATCTCCAACCCTTAACCCCCCTTCCCACCCGAACCTCCTACTAACGCCTTCCCCCCTAATCTACCCCCAAATTCCTCTCCAACCCCTTCCCCTAACCACCCCTTCTTCCCCACCAAACCCCCAAAACCCCTCGTAACCTCCTTCCAACCGTCAACGCTACCCTACGCAACGCCCCCCTGTAACCCTCCCCGCCCAACCCCCCTCTCCCCCAACTACCACCAAACCCCCCGTTCCCTCCTTAAACCCCTAACTCGCCTATCAAAATCCTCCCCTCACCCCCCAAACACCACCCCCCAAAACCCCGTTTGCATCCTAAGCACTTGGGTATCTATTAAAGCACTATAGATAAGGCGGGATAGGTACCCGCGGAAGAAGAAGAATATCGGAAGAAAAATAATATTTTAATCCGGAACTTTATACATTCTGGGCACTTCTATTTTATCGTTTCTATGTTTTTAAAAGTTAAAGCATTCTAGATAGGGTGATATAGGAACCCACGGAAGAAGAAGAACATACGAAGAGAAAGAATATTTTCATCTGGTACTTTATAGAAATAAGTCCTGAGTACGTCTATTTATTCAGGTCTATTTTCTTCGAAGTTAAAGCATTCTTGGATTAGGCGGGATAGGGAAGAAGAAGAATATCGAAAGACAACAATATTTTCAAATCACCCCCCCCCCCCCCTCTCCCAACCACGCCCCCTCCCCCAGCAAATCTAGTACATTTATAGTATTTTTGTAGTTTTTCCGTGGTACTAAAATGGCTATTTACCAGTATATTTCGTTTTTCGGCTAGCTTCGGGCGGCTCGACGTTATTATTTGATTAAAATGTATGACTTTTTTATGTATCGCTTGTATGTTTAAGAGATATTTACGCCCCCGGATGGACCGACTTGGACCAACCATAATCTTCTCAGCTCTTCCCATGACCAAATGATGCTCGCATGACAAATTTAGGCTCAATCGGATGAAGCGTTTGTTCGCTATCGTGGAGGAATACACACATACACACAGACTGGCCGTGTGCGGATACTAGCGGCTGGCCGTGATGCGGCAGGCCGCACTTCGATTTTTATATGAAACAGCATGATATCAACGCACTGAGTTGCGGCCAGTCGTCAACCGCTCCGGTTGCCTTGGGGCTGCGGCGAGCCGCACCGGTTAAATGATGCGGCGCGCCGCATCCCCTCGACGCACTCGGAGCGGTTAGCCGCAAGCGCCCCTTCCCGCTACACGCAGTCGCTAGACACTGTACGCAGGGCGCGCGGACCATCGAGTTTAATTCAGAAAAGTTCAATTTAGAAATCAAAGAACGCCCCTTTATATGGGATAGCAAATGCGTTGATTATGCAGACAGAAATAAAAAGCTGGCGTTTGCGGCGCAGGCCTAAAACGCAAACGGCGTGCCGTTGCGGCAGACCGTATATGCTGCGGCTTGCCGCAACGGCACGCCGCATAGTGCATTTTAAGCAGTAGACGATTAAGAGAGGCCTGCATACTACGGTCAGGATCCTGTTGTAACAAATGCAAAGAGCGTTGAGGAATATTCAGTCTAGTTAGTTTCTGCGCCTCCCTAAGGATTATAGGTACCCAGCGGGCGGACTTTTTCATCCCTGGGCGATCATGCAAAATATTAAGACTCTAAAATGACTTATGGTATACTGATATGGGCGAATGCCACAGACAGTTCTAGGGTTTTCATTTTACAGAAAAGTGCACTGAGAGCAATTGCAGGAGTATCCCGTGACACGCACTGCGAACCATATTTTCTGAAGTACAAAATACTGACTTTTACGTCTGAATATATTTTACAATGTCTATTTAATGCTAAATCAAATATTAACGTACAAGAGGTACACGGGAATATGCACTCCCACAATACACGCAGACGTGATGACGTTATCCTGCCTAAAGTACGCCTTACACAGACACAAAAGTCCTTTGGATATTTGAGCTATAAGCTCTTTAACCAGCTACCACTCTCTACAAGAAAGATGGAAACAAAGGCGTTTAAAAGATTTATTAAACAAAAGCTGCAATCCACACATGCTTTCTATAAGCTGGGTGATTTTTTTGAGCATGCCAATTCTTTCAAATGGGAATAACATTAATATGTAACTATCGGGTACCTCATTTTAGTTCTTATTGTTTAATTATAACATTATGAATTTAATATTTAATATGTAGATTACAATGTGTAAATGTAGCATACCTGATCATATACATACGTTGTTTTTTCCAATTTTGTTTTGATACTTCCTACTGTGTGATTATTTTTTGGATAAAGTGCTTGAGGACTATTAATATTCTTATAATAATTATCTATTTTATATGTATACTCATATACATGGATTCAGCTCTATTATTATAAATTTTTTTAAATTTTATTTGTCTGCCGTGTAAAGGCGACTTTAGTCAACGCTATTGTCGAATTAATATATATCTACATATAAACTGACGAATTCTAATATGCGATAATTAGCTTTAATTCATAATTCATGCTTTTATTGTATATTCTGAATGAATAAATTGAATACTGAATACTGAATACTAAGCGTACTACATATCGAAATCTTCACTTATTTTCAATAAAACAATTGTTTCCAACTTTTTAACCATTTCTTGAGTGATTGCTGTCGTAGGGTGACCCCAGCGACGGTCATAGTTAGTTGAAGTTCTTCCACGTCTCAACTTAGCACACTAACGTGCAACCATAGAATATGGTGGAGCCCTTATGTACTCGTGTCGTCTTGAAAGTCGCACCGTACAAGAATGTTTCGAGCAAATGTATTTAATTATCGCGTGAAATTTAGTTGTTTTCCATTTTCGCCCACACACTTCGGCAAAATGCAAACAAATGACTGCTATTTTAAAAAAGTAAAGAAAAAATAGTTTTTGGGTTTTAGAACATAATAACCGATGTATTAACTGAGCCTGCCATTAATGAGTTCAAAACAGTGATACCTGGAAAAGATATACAAACTATAAAAATAAATACTGCAGTATTTATTTTTATAGTTTGTATATCTTTTCCAGTTATCACCATTATTGGACCCTCACATGTGAGGCGTCCAATAATGGATGCTATGGCAAAATGTATACAAAATGTATATAAATTTATATAAATGTAAATGTGCGCCGCTCTATAGTAATGCTCTATAGTAAACCCCGCTCTATGTAAATGTAAATGTAAATGTAAATATAAATTTATATACATTTTGCCGTAGGCAAACCCGAGCTAATTGCCAGTCTAAGGCCCATCGTAGTTTTTTGTACACACGTGTAAATACAAGTGCAGTATGTACGAAATAGCTGCCGATTCACAGCGATAAAAGCGGCGAGCCAGCATGTTCGCTCTGGCGCTCGATGTCCTCGACATCTGACCGTCATCTTCCGTCAGGCCTAGCCCCAAAAGAAATCTTAACGCGTTTAAGCAAAACCTAGAAATATCGAGAACAATAAAGATCCGCAAACTGAAATACTACGCTCATGTCATGCATAATATCGAAAGATTCAACATAATACATCTAAAAATTCAAGAAAATAAAGCCAGAGGACAAGACTCGACAAGAAGACGAACACCCTGTTGCCGTAATCTAAAGTAATGGTTTTTAGGAATATTACACATGCATTTTTCGGCGGCGACAATAACATTGTAATACCCAAGATGATAGCCAACGAGCGTTAGCGTACGCACCAGAAGAATTAGAAAAAGAAGCTAAACAATGAATTGCATTTGTAGATGAGTGATAGCGCATTCAATATAGCCAAAAATCTATTTAAGGATTGAAAAGATATTCGCCAAACTCAAATTACCAATTTTATATTGATATATTTCTGATTAAATCTCCTTATTACCATTGATTAAATAGCGTACTTCAATGTTATTACTTATATATAGCGACTTTTTATTTACGTATCTTTGTTTGACTTTATACTTACTGCATGCATTTGCATATCGGCGCATTTTCTTAAGCCGGATCGGAACCTGGATTAAATCGGAGGTCTAAATTTACAATATCGTAATTTATGCATTAAATAAAACCATGATCATCATGGTTTAACTGGTGTAATTTTTATTTTATTTTATTTGATTCTATATAGACAGTACAAAAAACATATTTACTTAATCATAATATAACAAACATAAACCATTTATATGTTTCCACCAATTAAACGGTCATATAGTGCGTTATTCTATATAAAAGAAAAGTTTAAAATATACAAGCATTTTTTAAAGTGAAAAGTGAAATGATTAAGGTTTTTTAAATAAACAGAAAATATTCTGAAAAGTAATTGCTAAGTTACTCAACAGTCCAAAGTATTAAAAGAGTAAATATAAAGTAAATAAAGCAGAAAAAACAGTAAAACGATTCAAAAACAAGTAGGTATACTAATATGGTAATTGTCCTGTTGTTAGTTCAATGAATGATAGAAATTAATGGAAACATTTCCCATAATGAAATTCAATTAATACATGCTCATTTTTGATATTGCTGTAGCAATATTACTAAAACTTTCCAATAAACTTTCCTGTAGTAAGTGTAATTAGCTAGGATAATGGAAATTACCGATTACAAAAAAGATACGAGTACATTCACATAAACGGCTAAATTAAACAGAAATTTAAGTACTATTAAGATTATGGATATAGGATTATAATTAATTTTTTGAAATGAATCCCGACGAAAACCCAAAATGCTGTAAATTTATTTTAAATGAATATTCTGTACATTCCTGTATTTCACTTTTTATTTTAACCCCTCAAATGAATGGCGATTAGCTCGGGTTGCCTACGGCAAAATGTATATAAATTTATATTTACATTTACATTTACATAGAGCGGGGTTTACTATAGAGCTATAGCATTACTATAGAGCGGATTACTATAAAGCGGTGCACATTTACATTTATATTTATATAAATTTATATACATTTTGTATACATTTTGCCAAGGCATCCCTTAAGGGACGCCTCACATTTGAGGGGTTAAAATCTTCTTTTTAAAGTGATGGGCCAGCCTTCTTTTCTTTTCAGCGTAGTTTCGGCGAGCAACCTATAGGATGAAGGGTGCCTTGTTGAAATTACTGTGTAGTGACGCAAGAATGTTGCCAGAGTGACCTTCATTGATAATATCGAATACCGAAATCCTGCGGAGAAAACGGGTTTGCTACATAAATTATCTTCACCTACATAACATTTAACTTCAGAATGTAAATATTTGTGTTCTGGCCTTATTAATTCTATTAGATGTGGAATATTTTTTTTGCCCCAATTGAGTTTTTAATATAACCTGTTAGAACCCATATAAAATAATACAATTCAAATTTATGGCGAATACTGGCTATACGAACCAGTTGTTCAAATGGTAATTCCAATTAAAGGATGGGGTTGTTAAATGAGCATTTTAAACACATCGACAGTTTCTTCAATGGCTTGAAACCGCTGACCACGCAACGTATTTTCGATTCTCGGAAATGTAAAATACTACCGGGAGCAACGAATCCGGGTTTCCAACGTAAACCTTGGAATAACTGCAGTATAGGAACCTTTCTCAACAAAAAAAAATACACACTAATAGATTCGAACATTTTAATGCTAAATCCGAAAAAAATAGCCTCGGACACTTGAAATTAGCAATACCTATATAACGAGATATTAAAGTTTCAACGTAACATACGTATATTATATACCATGTGTGTGACAATGTGTGACTTTTTTCGAATTTCGCACAAAATTCGAAAAAACTTATCGCCGGCGGTGTTATTTTCATATTTCTGAATTTTCTATTGTTTTAGGATCCTATTGATCCTTTTGTTATCTATACGCAGTCATTGAAAACACCTCGAAAATAGTTTTTTTTAATATTGCAAAGACGTGTTTTTTCTCGACCATGTCATAATTTTCGTAATGTCGCTAATTGTTATCGATATTAGAGAACTCGCGATATATCGACTACATTCCCGACACTTCTCCCAAAACAAAATAGCGATTTGTTGCCGTATAGTATGCAAACTTTGAATGTCTATATCTCGCTTATTTATTGAGATCGATTTATTGAGTCAGATTAGGAATCAGCTTGGTAAATATAGTCGGGTAAAGATATCAACAATGTATCAAGTTCCTATAATACAGTTATACCTAAACTTTAATATCTCGGAAACTAAGTATGCTAGCTTTTTTAATAATTACCACATTATAAACGAATATTATGAATTATATAACGAATATTATAATATAAATATACTAGGGAATAATATATAAATATAATATAATATAATATAAATAATAAATACCAGGAAAGCTTTTTATATTTTTTACCAGCTGACCCGGCGAACTTCATACCGCCTAACAGTCAATGAATGTCATGTTACAGATTAGCTGAACTTAATTTATGATTTTATAAAAGTAATAAAATTAAAACAAAATAAATATAAGGATAACTACTTTATTAAGATAATAAGACAAAAAGAAATATAAAAGTACAAAAATTAATTATATCAATCGCGTGTCAGCAAGGTATGATTGAATTAAACCATTTACATATTGTGCAGCATGGGATGCACTCGGTTTAATTATCTTCATTGAAGCACCTTGTGATATACGATAATTTTTGTTTTTTTCTTAGGCGCAAGAACAAATAAAGCTGATGATTTGTTGACACGTGAACATGCGACGTAGAACTGACCATGAGATAAACACGGATTTACATTTTGTATGGAAAAATTATTTTATTTTATTTTAATTTTTCGACAATTTTCCAATTTTTGTTTTTAATAGTTATTCTGCTGTTCGTGACGGAGACAAATACTACAAATCAAAAACCATGAAAATTGGTCCAGCCGTTTATGAGTTATAAGTGTTCGAACAAACCCGACTTTGTTATATATATATATATATATATATATATATATATATATATATATATATATATATATATATATATATATATATATATATATATATATATATATATATATATATATATATATATATATATATATATATATATATATATATATATATATATATATATATATATATATATATATATATATATATATATATATATATATATATATATATAATTCGTTTAAAGGATGACACTTTGATGAAAAAAATAAAATAATAAAAGCCACTTACATAGCTGGAAGATTTTCCCGGACTGGACTGGGAAATGCTTATTGTTTAAATGAGATGTATTCTTGGATGAGTACCACTTTCGACGGTACACTGTAGGTTTAATGGGATCCCTTTATCGCTAGCGAACGATCACCCTTCATCCACATCTCAAAAACAAAGCGTATCCTTTTGCAAACCAAAATAAAATGTCTTTATTAAAGACAAATTTAAGCAAAAACAATGAAAAAAATCACAATCAATCGTCTCTTAAATGCGGAATGACATTTCGAAAATTCGATTTGAAATTCGAATATATCCACTCTTTAAAGGGACGATATACGATTGCTGGGCTAGCTATCAGCCGAAAATAAAAATAAAATACTTCATTTGCTCGTTGCCATGAAATAAGATATAAATCGTAATTTCTGGTCGAGAAGTTTATACTTAAGGCTATATGATATTTACAAGAGTTCAAAACATAAGATAAAATTGTATAATATTGTTAATATTTGATTGGTTTTTTGTAAAATCTTTTTAGAATTCGTTTAAAGGATGACACTTTGATGAAAAAAATAAAATAATAAAAGCCACTTACATAGCTGGAAGGTTTTCCCGGACTGGACTGGGAAATGCTTATTGTTTAAATGAGATGTATTCTTGGATGAGTACCACTTTCGACGGTACACTGTAGGTTTAATGGGATCCCTTTATCGCTAGCGAACGATCACCCTTCATCCACATCTCAAAAACAAAGCGTATCCTTTTGCAAACCAAAATAAAATGTCTTTATTAAAGACAAATTTAAGCAAAAACAATGAAAAAAATCACAATCAATCGTCTCTTAAATGCGGAATGACATTTCGAAAATTCGATTTGAAATTCGAATATATCCACTCTTTAAAGGGACGATATACGATTGCTGGGCTAGCTATCAGCCAGCTATTAAATGAAAATAAAAATAAAATACTTCATTTGCTCGTTGCCATGAAATAAGATATAAATCGTAATTTCTGGTCGAGAAGTTTATACTTAAGGCTATATGATATTTACAAGAGTTCAAAACATAAGATAAAATTGTATAATATTGTTAATATTTGATTGGTTTTTTGTAAAATCTTTTTAGAATTCGTTTAAAGGATGACACTTTGATGAAAAAAATAAAATAATAAAAGCCACTTACATAGCTGGAAGATTTTCCCGGACTGGACTGGGAAATGCTTATTGTTTAAATGAGATGTATTCTTGGATGAGTACCACTTTCGACGGTACACTGTAGGTTTAATGGGATCCCTTTATCGCTAGCGAACGATCACCCTTCATCCACATCTCAAAAACAAAGCGTATCCTTTTGCAAACCAAAATAAAATGTCTTTATTAAAGACAAATTTAAGCAAAAACAATGAAAAAAATCACAATCAATCGTCTCTTAAATGCGGAATGACATTTCGAAAATTCGATTTGAAATTCGAATATATCCACTCTTTAAAGGGACGATATACGATTGCTGGGCTAGCTATCAGCCGAAAATAAAAATAAAATACTTCATTTGCTCGTTGCCATGAAATAAGATATAAATCGTAATTTCTGGTCGAGAAGTTTATACTTAAGGCTATATGATATTTACAAGAGTTCAAAACATAAGATAAAATTGTATAATATTGTTAATATTTGATTGGTTTTTTGTAAAATCTTTTTAGAATTCGTTTAAAGGATGACACTTTGATGAAAAAAATAAAATAATAAAAGCCACTTACATAGTTGGAAGATATATATATATATATATATATATATATATATATATATATATATATATATATATATATATATATATATATATATATATATATATATATATATATATATATATATATATATATATATATATATATATATATATATATATATATATATATATATATATATATATATATATATATATATATATATATATATATATATATATATATATATATATATATATATATATATATATATATATATATATATATATATATATATATATATATATATATATATATATATATATATATATATATATATATATATATATATATATATATATTATATATATATATATATATATATATATATAACAAACTTTGTTATATATATGTATATATATATATATATATATATATATATATATATATATATATATATATATATATATATATATATATATATATATATATATATATATATATATATATATATACATATATAGATACAGAACAGACACAAAAACTAAAACATATGCAGTGAATTAGTAGTTCGATTTTCAAAAAAAAAATTTTTTTTTTATTTTAGCCTTTCTAATGGCCTACTTCTGCAGCAATCAGGAAGTTTTATTATTTTTATTCAAGTAGTGATATATTGTCTATGAAATACTTCTTATAGTAAAAAGGCAGCATTCTTAGTTTCAGATATATTAATGTTTATGTTGGTGACCCGGATTAATTGCTCCCGAGTGTTTCTTTAATTTGCCCTTCTATGAAAGGAATTAGGACATTTTTTTAAATGAAATTTAATTAATCTAAATATTTAATTAATCCAACTATGAATCCACAGTATCACAATTTATGCCATTGTATAAGCCACCCATTTTAAATGCAGTTTTGCCATTTAAATGGGAGTTGGTTAATGCTCTGCTGTAGAACTGTCGTGGAAAGGAATTAATGGATGCTTTAAAGGCGTTTCCCAGTGCTTCTTCGTAGTTGATTTTTCTTCTGTAAAAACTTATCCCAATTCAAAAAAAAGTATAAGTATCTTAGAGCAAGGTCTTGCTAGTACGGTGGATGGCGAAGAGTCTCCAGTCACAACTCCTGGCGCTGCGACTGTTTTCTGTAAAGTGCCTAGCCGTGCGTAGCCGTGCGTTGTCGTGCAGAAGCAGTGGCGAAGAACGTCTGGTTGTTGAATCACGAGCTCTCCATTATTGTTGGCAGTTTATTTGTAAGTACACACCAGATTGCAAGAAGCTCTAATGGACAACAATGGCACAGGACTACCAGTCCGTCACTATGAGCTTCTTCTGACTCATCTTGAGTGTTGGACATTTTCTGGCTACACCTCCTGGATTCATCCACCGTGATGAACGCTTAATCGTGCAAGACCATTTTTCGTCGCAGTGACCACCCGGTTGAGAATCTCTTCATATAGGGTTGAGACTTGTCAACTACTACGGGGGAACCCGCCAACCATGGAAGTTATAATGATATCATGTCATTTTATCTTCAATGGAGTGAGAGCAGACTCTTGGGGACAAACACAGTCCACAGGCCGTAAGAGTCCAAAGCCTTACCGCGAGGTACCGGGATATGAACCAAGTGGACCGACCACACCCCATCACTACCAAATTTGAACGGATTTCTTCATCCTCCAGGTTAGTAACGGATTCAAAGTCGCTTACGCGGCCTCCACCCGACGTTAGCGGTAATTCATATTTAATGCATACCCGACCCGTGGAGCTCTTTGCCCATCAAGGCTACTTTGGATCGGGTGGCCATCGGATCGTTTCTAAGGATAGTTTCTAATATCGTTCTGCCATGGGTTAAAAGCTTCAGCTAAAACAGCCGTAATTAAGGAGAGATCCGCATGCACTTACCCCTTAATTCATCATCATCAGCCTTACACTTCGGTCGTATACGGGGCTCAATGTCGAAATTACCAGAACGGAAGCGACCATACCAATAAATAACGCATAGGTCATTCGTTTGTGTGACGTCATTATGCCACATACACTATTGTGTAAAATCATTTGTAGCATGTAAAATTTCCATGCCGACTTTACAAGTGTGGCAGTAATATACACGCTGCATACATATCTGCACTAAACTGACTGCCTTTACGAAGCATTATTGTAAAGCCACTGTGGTGCAGTGAGATGCGCCCTGAGAATACTTTTGAATGCTACGATGCCATTCATTACCGCAATGTCATATATCACGTTCAAAACCGTGCAAGACGTGCCTTCTTAGACAATATCTTCCTATATAAAATCTTAAATAACCATATTAATTCTGCACCCCTTTTTGGCAAAATTATTTTTAAAATTCCTCGGTCTCCCTCTTCTCGTTCTAAAGATACATTTTATATACCCTCTTTTCACACGAACTATGCGAAAAATACCTTTTTCAGACGGTCATGTTTACATTATAATAAAGCTTCGAATGACCTCGACATATTTTTCGACACGTTGGTTAGTTTTAGGAAAAAAAGGCGATTTGTTGTTGCATTAGCTAATAGTTTAATTTGTTTTTTTTAATTAAACTTTTTGTTTTTTGGTTGCATTTGTTGGTTTGGATGCTTGGTTTAATACGTTATTAGTGTAATTTTGATAGTAATTTTCCCTTTGCTACTATTTATAATGTTTCGTAGTAGTTAATGGTAATATAGGTCTATTTGTATTATGTATTATTTTCACACAAATGTATATGATTGTTTTACCTAAATATTTTTTTTTTAAAAATCAGTGAAAGCAGTGTGTAGCACAATTGCAATTTACATTTACATTTACATTTACATTTACGTCGTGTCCAATTGGCGGCTAAAAACCGCTCTTGGACGTGTCAAAATATTTGTGTCTTAAGTAGTAAGTGTCATTACTACTTTAATCTTTACATTACACACATATATTAATTAAAAAAAATATATAGTATCTAAGAAACTTTGGAACCTACTAAAAGTTATTCGTCGTAGAATCGTATTACAAAACAAATAAAAAAAAACAATAATTCTAATGGCTACCTACTAAACACACAATAATTAAAATAGTCAGTTAAAAAGTTGAATAATCAAAGCAGAAGCCGAACAATTGAAATAGTTAATAAATCAAATATATACGTACTAAAAACTGTACATAGTAACATCCAAAGTAGTAAGTAAATTGTTAAGTAATCAAACTAAAGCTAAATCTTACATTTAAATACTAAAAGTACATATAAAATTATCATTCAAATTGGTACAATATTTGCAAAGTCATGGCCCTCGAATTCGGTCAGATTATAGAAAGGGTGGCCTATCAGCATCTCCTTAATGTTTCTTTTAAATTGTTTGTCCTCTAGTTGTTTGATAGTGGTAGGGAGTAAATTGTAGAATTTAATGCTCAGGTATAAGTAGCTCTTCTGTACTTTTGCCAATCTTGTTCGGGGCACGCATAAAAGGGAATTACCGCGTGTATGGTAAGAGTGAATGTCCGCTCTAGTTGCGGTTTCTGTTAGGTGCTGTCTGGCATACATTAAGCACTGGTATATGAACGCCGAATACATGGTCATTATCTTTGCCTTACTGAAGTATGCTCTGAATGAGGTTCTGGGCGTTAGCTGATACATGTTGCGCAGTGCTCTTTTTTGCAATAGGAAGATTCATTTACTGTTTGCGGCATTTCCCCAAAATAGTAGTCCATAAGTCATTAATGAGCCGTAATACGCAAAATACACTGATTTGGCTGCCGCGAAGCCACAAAGACTTCTGTTTTTTTTATTGATTATATAGAACTACATATTGTCAGGCAATCAGCCCGCTACGATTTATTCAAGTATGTAGTACCAGTACTGTAATACCGTGTCCCCACGCAAACCGTTTAATTATCTTTCCAATGGCAGTCCTTCCAAGGGAATTCACCTTTAATTAACCAACCAGTCAACTAAGATGACCGCCTTGGAATAATGTTAGCAACGTTAAGTTAATTACTATATTGTTAGCGTGCGATGGATCGACATTACGGTTTAAATATCCTAGATCGTCATCGATTAACAACATAAAACCTTTTCGTTATTATGAGTAAGCTGACTGACACCCGTAACTTGGGTCTGGTAAAGCGAGAACCTAACATTTGCGTTTTGAAGTAAAGAACCAGCGGCACCACTGGCAAGAAATACATTTCACATTTCACATTGCGATGACGTCAATGGCGTTTCGATTTGACAATGTGTTGAGATCCATTGAAATCGTATTACCGTCATATCATTGCTCGGAATTGTGATATGCCTAATTTAAAAAAATACTGGCTTTTCCGTGTCACCATTACGCCTGCTGGAATTTTTTCTCTCAGCTTGTCTGCTGCAATGCTACCACGATGGAATACATATTGTAAAATATAGCTAGCTTTCATTTTTCGACTTACCCTCGAAAATATTCGAGCAATAGAAAACATAAGAAAGACAAATGAATAACCGATTTTAAATTAAAAAAATGCGTTGAATTACAAGATATTTGAAAATGACCGTCAATTCAAAGTGGCCAATGTTAAAAAATTGGTTGTGTCACCCCAAAATTTCCCGGCAAGTAGCAAAGGACTTATGAAATGATTTTGTGCGTGATGTGCCTTCGAGGAAGAGGTTGGCCGGCTTGAAAAAGACAATCAGCGACGAGCGCGGATAGTGAGAATGGAATGCATTAAACACGTTCAATTCCATTTTTACGCAAATATACAGACCGGTGAAAATTCATTTTTATTTCGGCCCAACAAGGCATCTGTGTACCACATTTTAAGTCTTTAAGTCCAATATTTCGAGATTGAAATATAACTAATGCGTCCCCTGGTAAACCGATTTCAACCACAACCTTTTTACTCTTGCCGTGACTAAATGATGCCTGCATGCCAATTGTCTAGACAGAGACACAGACGGACAGACACACAGACAGACAGACAGGGATCTGGAAATGGGCTTAATTGTCTCAGGGGACTCAAAATAAATATTATAATCATCTCGAAAACAAATTGCGGGTTCACAATACCTTCCCTCCTTTGTTGGTGGACCGGGAAAGTGAAACGGCAATAAATAGGTACGGACTTAAAGGAGCTCTAGTTATTTAAGCAGTCACTAACTCATGAAGTAAATAATCGATATAGGCATTTCGCGTGCTATGAAGTAAACACAGCACCTACATACTTACCTAAGCATGCCCTTTGTCCAATAGAAAATGGAATATAGCTGTAGGGATGTCGCTCAAACGCCGATGTTTCTAAAAATCTTTCAGGGCGAAATTCTTCTGGATTCGTAAAATTCTTCGCATTCCTATGAAGCTGAAAAACCACTACTGCGATGCTTGTCTTCTTCGGGATAGTGTAGTCACCTGAAATTATATTTTTTTCTATATATAGGTATGATGTTCACTAATTCATGAGGGAGCTTAAAAAAATCGGTTGTGTCAAACCAAGACTTTCCCGGCAAACAGACCCCCCTCCTGTAGCCCCCTCCCACCTCCCCCTGCAGCGCCCTACCTCCCTCCACCTCAGCACCTCCCCCCTCCCCCACCCGATACTGATTGTGTCAAATGATGTCAAATGTTTTGTCGTATTTTCGTGGTATTAAAATAGTATCTTTCAACAAATTATGTAGTATTTTCTTAAATATGCCGGTTGTTTTTGCGTCGCTTGTATACGAGATATTCCAACGAAAATATTGCAACCGAATATTCCGAGATATTCCAACCGAATTCACATCGTGATTTCGGTCCAACAAGTCATCTGTGTGTCCCGAATGTCAAGTCTCTGACTGCAATATTTCGTGATTGAATTATGACTACGCTCTCTGGTGGACCGATTTCAACTACGATCTTCTAAACTCTAGCCATGATCTCATAATCATAATCATAAGTTTTTTATTCAAAATAGTACGAAATCGTAACTTTTGACGTGACAACGTCTTATAATTCGATGGAGCGGCTGCACGCACGAAAAAACATGACTCATGCGGCGTTACCTCGCTCTGAGGCATTCCATTTATTATATTTATTATTCAATATAAATGCTGCCATCTACCGGTTGCGACAAGAATTATTTACTAACCTCAGTCTAAAATAGTACGAATGAAAATCACTAGATTGATTTAAATTCTTGACATAATTTTATATGTATTCTTGATATACGGAATTTTATTACTGAACGGACAATTTTCTTGTGGGTACAACTAAGTGCAACAAAATAAGCAACTTTTATTTAAAAAAAAAAAAAAAGTATGAAAAGCTATCATTACGATGTTGGTTGCGCATATGGAGGTTGGTACCAACCATCATCTAGCGGTTGGTAAAATGTCGCTGATATTGTTTATTTACAACGTATTACCTACCGCTAGATTGCGCAGCGTGCTCAAACGCTTTTCAAACCGTTATTTAACAGTTTGAGATTTCAAACTTTCAAATTAAAAAAAAACAATAAACTTTAAAAAATAAACAATTATACAATTATACTGCTATACAATAATACATTTACATGTTGTAGTCAAATCGGCGAGTATAAAAGCATATATTTTTGGGTGTTTGTAATAAACAATATCAGAATCTTAAATGAAACTGCTTCAAATGCAACCATTCCATCAGTATTTTCTTATGACGTTGTCACGTTCAACTATCGTCAGTAAACCGACTTTACAGACAACCGTTTTTTTTATTCAAAATTGTACGAAATCGTAACTTTTTGACGTCAATAATGCATACAAACATACATAAATGATGTAAAAATTTAATTACTGTGACATTATAATAAATTTTTGGGACATATAACGTGATATAAGTCATCGAGGTAACCATTTTATTTCCAAGGGTCTTTGTCGTCTAGATAATCATTTATTTTATAGTAGCCCTTTGAGTACAGCTTCTTCTTAATAAATGACTTAAATTGTATCACAGATAAATTTTGCATGTTTTCTGGGACTTTATTGTAGAAGCGTATACATTGCCCTTTGAATGATTTTGTGGTTTTGGAGAGTCGACTTTTATGGTCATCAAGTTTATTTTTATGTCTAGTGTTGACACCATGCCTATCAGAGTTTTATAAAAACAGTTCTTTATTTTTATGCACATACATGTAATGAGATGCAAGTGTCAAATTGAATTATGCCTGCATGCCAAATTTCAGCTCGATCGGATGAAGCGTTTAGACGCTATCGTTGACACACACACACGCGCACGCACAGACGGACTTCAGTCTGGAAATAATCCTTCTCATATCAGAAGTTTCAAAGTGGATTTGTTTAGCACGTTCACTATACTTTCCATAGTGCCGGGAAAAGTCAATGCTCTGATGGGGGCTAACTGAGTCAGGTGAGTCAGGCATGAATCCAGGTGTGTGGTGTGGGGCATTTTAAAATTGGCTTTGGGGAATAAAGGGGGGGGGGGGGGGGAGAGAAAACCTCTATTCGTATGAATAAAGTGTTAATTTATTATTAATTAATTAATATTTTTCCAATAACAGCTATTTAAATACTGTAAAACTTATTTTTTACTCTTTGACATTATTTCTAATTATTAGATTATTTATTTATATTATTTAGGATTGTTGTAAAATTAGTTTAGTCTAGTCTAATTTCTAGTCTGAAGTGTAGTCTATTTCCTAAGGATGTCATTTCTCGTAACTGAATTTATTTTACGATCTAATGCATTTTAGATTTCCCTTTTAAATGATTGTACGCCCTATCTGGGTAGAATAACCAGTTATTCCATGTACGAGTACGTACCTTAGTATTCATACAATAATCAACAACAAAGCTTTCTTTTTTTTCTGTATGACGATGAATACTAATCACCAAAACTTTAATAATTTGTATTAAACACCCAAACACCCAAAACACCCAAACAATAAGACCAGGGCTCGCGATTTATTTTATCTACCGAGAGTCAATACCAATTATGGTCAAAATATATATTTTTATAGAGCACTTCGATCATATAACCTAAACTTTCAATGTTTGTATTGTATGAATGTATGTATGTATTTCTTCGTCCGTTAGGTGCGTAGGCTGTGGTAATGGTAACTACACCATAACAATGCTTCCTAGCCTATATAATATTTTCTATAAAAGTTCGTATGTATATTAATATTATAAATACATTGCGATGTATGTATATTATGTATATTTATATTAACTATACTTTTACATTTTATTATCACCTTACCCTATTATTTATATTAATTTATTCTTTGTGCACGTGTATATATGTATGTATGTTATATATCATCATATTTCTTAAATACATCTACATAACTTATAATGTGGCTTTCCTATCTCTTTCCCCTTACTTAAACCTGCATTTTTTTCATAGCTCCTTGCGCTGTAACAAAAGATTTTGTTTAATTGTGAAAACTTTTAATTGGCCTTAGATTCGTATATGTGTTAGCATTAAGTATAAAACGCTGTAAGTTTTCCGAAAAATAAAAATAAAATAAATAAAGTATCATTATATGTTTGTGACTTTTATAGGCATCTTCAGAAAATAGTAAATCTTACTAATTTTCGTTTCTTACTATTTAGAAAAAAGCATTACCGATTTTACCATACTAAATAAATTATTAGTTAATTTTACACAATATACTTTTAATGCAATTTCTTCACATGACTATTGTGCATGTTTTATTAGTTTAATTACCATAAGATTTGTTATTTTAGTTAGAGTAATTTAACCCGTTTTGCCGACCCCTGGCTTGTCTTTATCCTATTCTAGCTTATTATATAGCCTTTTTCATTTCACATTGGCCTCCTTGATGGCATAGTGATTTAACATTGTATGTTTCCGGGTTCGATTCCGGGCTGGGTCACCATTTTCCGTTAGAATAAATTTAAAGGAATTGCATTTCAATTCTGTCGATCGAATGCAATGACAAGATATACACTTACGCACGTATTACTGGCACATATACAAATAAAAACTTCATAGTAGGGTTGGTTGTAAAAGTTTGTCGTATGATAATAACACCGCCTATCGTGATATTTCACAGTAAAGAAACTAACAAACAAACCTCGCGCGCACGTGCCCTAAGAAATTTATTTATAACCGCCCAGGTTTATCATGGAGACGGGTCAATAGCTTGTGGCATAATTTCAGTTTCAGTGAGCTCATGCTGATTTACATAAAACTGTCGGGGTTAAATAAAAATGCAGCTATATTACTGCGACAGTAATGGCGAATTTGGAAGTGCAATTAACATGAATAATTGGGCGTGCTAATTAATTCATTAATTATACGTTCGGGCTTCCAAAGTTATTTTTTAAGCGATTTTTTAATAAGCGATTTCTATGTAATTTATTTCAAGAGGTTCGTATACATTAGCGCCATCAGAGGTGGGCCAGGCATTCTGAGTAGTGGCGAACCAAAAACTTTGATCCAGAGCTATAAAGCAACAGGTCATCGAAATAAGGAATCTATTTTTACCATTTTATGTTGCCTTTTATACGATCATACAATCTAGAAATTTGCCGTTAAATGGTGTAAGAGCGAAAAAAAAATATTTTTTGCAGTACGGCTATCGATCTAAATATAGGGTTTGGTATACAGATGAGACTGCGGGCTTTTGAAGGACCGACCTGTGGAGAAATTTCGCCAACCATACCCTTTATGAAGTGGCTGAATTTAGGAAGCTGGCAAAAATCTTCATCTAAATAATAATGTTTGAATATTTTTTAGTTGTATTTAGACTACTAAATAGCAGTAATTAGGAGTTTTAGCCCATTTGTTTTAATTAATGATTATTCTATTACTGACTATTTTATGGATTGTTAATTTACTATTGACTATTTGCAGACAAGCATGCCTAACAGTGTGGTAGCTGATTCCATAAACGAGGAGAATGGACCGTAAAAGAGTAAGTTTAAACATATATATATATATATATATATATATATATATATATATATATATATATATATATATATATATATATATATATATATATATATATATATATATATATATACATATATATATATATATATATATATATATACTCCTATGCTGCTACGCCTGTGCTTTATCAAAGTTTTCATAATGAATAGTTTACTGGAGTAATAAATATTACAGTGGTTGAATGTAAGATATCGCTATAGCAATAAGTCCGTCATTTGTGCATGAATTGTCTTTTTCTATAAAACCAGTGTAATATTCATTAAGTAATGTTTTTATAGCACAATAAAGTTATTCTATTCTACTAGCATAAGAAATCATAGTTTGGGGTGAAACTTCGCTGCAGGGTACTTGACCCTCTTATCAAGGCGCTTTTAAGAGTTATCAATAAAAAGTATTTCTGGTATCCTTCTGAGAGTTTGTACAATGAATCTGAAGTGCTAGACGTTCGCCAAATACGCCAAGGTAATCTCACTTTACTATTATGATCATGAGAATCACCATATATTTTCAATACACTATAAAGTTACACGAGCAACAGCAAATAGAGAGCATTTGTTTAATACGACATGAGATAACTTGAAGTTTATCTATGTATAACGCGAATGTTAAGTCCCTGGTTATTTAAAAAAACTAAATCGTTTTTTTGTATGTCCAAAATTAGTCTATTTCTCAAATTAAAAAAGTATTTTGGAAATATCTGAGACGATCGCATACAATTTTAATACATTTTCAAATAAAATGCCTATGAATCATTAATTCCGGGTATCAATAAGTGTCTGCTATTTCTAATTAGAAACAGTCACGTGTTAATGGGACATAAAATAGTTGGAAGCAATTATAGTCGTGAGCTAAAATTTCAATTATTATTCATCTATGTTTACATGGCGATGTGAAAAGTATGACTTCAGTTTTTTTTAATTGACAATCAGACCGAAGTCGTGTTACTATCTAAAAAGCTGTAAAAATATCATCGTAGTTCACTATTTCCACTGCTACATTCAAATTATCATGATAAACAAAGATCGCTGTTTTCGTCCGCAAACCTTCGCATTGTTTCGGTAATTAGTTTCAATATATATTAAGTCCCTGTGAATTACCCGTCTGGTTATAATTATAATATTAATGGTTGTCTTATTGATTAATCTATTTTGACTCTCATCGAGTTTTTATAGGTACATTTTTGAAAAAGACTTTTATATTCTTTCCTTATCATGATCGAATCCAGGCTACACACATGTTTGCAGGAGTTCGACTTGTCAAACGCCTTAGTAGAATGGAAACACACTAGAATTACATTGTTTTCTTTTATTTATAGCAAGGTTAACTTCATTGGAGAGATTTCAAAGTAGCAGACTAGTATTTTAATTTTATTGAAACCAGTATTGACTGCCACTAATACTGATTATGTTACTAATATATGTATATACGTTAGATGCTATATATATCTCTCATAAATTTTGTGGGCATCAAGTGGATATATATATATATATATATATATATATATATATATATATATATATATATATATATATATGTATATATATATATATACATATATATATATATATATATATATATATATGTATATATATATATATATATATATATATATACATATATATATATATATATATATATATATATATATATATATATATATATATATATATATATATATATATATATATATATATATATATATATATATATATATATATATATATATATATATATATATATATATATATATATATATATATATATATATATATATATATATATATATATATATATATATATATATATATATATATATATATATATATATATATATATATTTATATATATATATGATAAGGTTTGTAAAGAAATCCGTTTATAGGATGATGTTTTTATTTAAAATAAAATTACTAAAAGCTACTTAAAAAGTAGCGAAGGAAATCCCAGCTTGTATTGGGAAATGCTTATGTTTGAATGAGATATACTTACGGATGTGCACGACTTTCGACGGTGCAATGTAAGTTTAAAGGTCCTTTTGTAGTCGACTAACGATCACTCTTCATCCATATATCTCATAAATAGGGCTTATCCTTATGCAACACAAAATGCCTTCAATTGAGACGAATTAAGCGAAAAAATAAAAAATTAAACTTTTGATCACTTCGGCAAAGCCGTTTTCCAAATGAAAGTGACATTACGAAATAATTTAAATTTCGAATGCTACCAACATTTAAAATATGATACAATTGGCTGAGTTTGTTATCAATGAGCCATTAAATCGAAATAAAAATAAAAAAACCTCCATATGCTCAATGAAATGAAAGAAGAAACTTCCTATTTCTGAGATGTATGGATGAATAGTGATCGTTAGTCGACTGCAAAAGGACCTTTAAACTTACATTGCACCGTCGAAAGTCGTGCACATCCGTAAGTATATCTCATTCAAACATAAGCATTTCCCAATACAAGCAGGGATTTCCTTCGCTACTTTTTAAGTAGCTTTTACTAATTTTATTTTTTATATATATATATATATATATATATATATATATATATATATATATATATATATATATATATATATATATATATATATATATATATATATATATATATATATATATATATATATATATATATATATATATATATATATATATATATATATATATATATATATATATATATATATATATATATATATATATATATATATATATATACTCGTATATACAATATACACTACTGTGAAAAAGTCTTCGAACAGTTACCCACAAAATAAACGAGGTGTCGTATTTTTGAAAGTAATCAAGTGCGCCCATTCCTTTTATTTGTCGGGCTTGTTCATTCATCGGAAGAGTCATAAAACTTTATTAGACATTTCTGCAATCTACTATTGGGAAACAATTAGAAGAGGGGACAATGGTAAAATTTTCACAAATTGCCGTTCTCGTCTTTACCTGAAAAAGGGGTTGTTTTTAATACTAATGTTATTTTTGAGTAGTTGCATATTGAGCATGTCGCAAAACGGTTATTGTGAAATAGTTTTTGATTCTCTCTGCGAATATTTAAAAAATATATAATTCGAAATACCGTCGTTTAACCCTGCCGCGGAAAATTGTTTATATTGCTGTTGACCTGTGAACTCTTTTAATATATTTTATTAAAATGAATAAAATTAGTGCAATGGATCAAGAAAAAAATATTACCATAAAGAAGGACATTCTGTGCGAAAAATCCGACAATTGACTGGAAAATCTGTTTGTGGGATCTATAATGTGATCAAAAAATTCAAAAATACCGGCCAAATCGAAGACTGTCCGAGGAATGGAAGACCTAAAAAGATTGATGAATAATCAGAGCACTATAAAGTGGTCTCATCCTTGAGGTAAAAAAAAACTCAAGCCGTGATCTGGCCCAGGATCTTAATGAGTCTTGCGGCGTTTTGGTGACCCCATCGGCGGTTCGAAAAGTCCTGCTGAAAAATAATCTTCGAGGGTGTGTGACCAAGCGGAAACCATTACTTCGTAAGAATAATCGTCAGAGATGATTAAAATTTGCCCAAGAACATAAAACCAGGACCAAGGGCAGTAGAAAAGAGTCCTCTGGACAGACAAGTCCAAATTCAATTTTTTTAGATCTAATCGCCGTCAATTCGTCCTCAGATGCCACGGAGAACAATATAAAGACAAGTGTTTGGCTGCAACAGTTAAGCACGGGGGAGGTTCTGTTATGGTTTAGGGGTATTTTTTGGTGAATGGGGTTGGACCCTTGGTCAGAATTCATGAGAGACTGAATTCAGACGGGTACATGAATTACTAAAGCAGTACAGTTGTTGGATTTTTCGCACTGAATATCCTTCTTTATGGTGAATAATATTTTTTTGTCGATCTATTGCACTAATTTTATTCATTTTAATAAAATATAATCAAAGAGTTCACAGTTCAACAGCAATATAAACAATTTTCCGCGGCAGGGTTAAACGACGGTATTTCGAATTATATATTTTTTAAATATTCGCAGAGAGAATCAAAAACTATTTCACAATAACCGTTTTGCGACGTGCTCAATATGCAACTACTCAAAAATAATATTAGTATTAAATACAACCCCTTTTTCAGGTAAAGACGAGAACAGCATTTTGTGAAAATTTAAACATTGTCCACTCTTCTAATTGTTTCCCAACCCAAGTAGGTTGCAGAAATGTCTAATAAAGTTTTATGACTCTATGAATGAACAAGCTCGACAAAAAAAAGGAATGGGCTCACTTAGTTACTTTCAAAAATACGACACCTCGTTTATTTTGTGGGTAACTGTTCGAAGACTTTTTCACAGTAGCGTATATATATATATATATATATATATATATATATATATATATATATATATATATATATATATATATATATATATATATATATATATATATATATATATATATATATATATATATATATATATATATATATATATATATATATATATATATATATATATATATACGCTACTGTGAAAAAGTCTTCGAACAGTTACCCACAAAATAAACGAGGTGTCGTATTTTTGAAAGTAACTAAGTGAGCCCATTCCTTTTTTTTGTCGAGCTTGTTCATTCATATTAGAGGACTTATTAGAGGATGGGTAAAATGAGAGCGTTCAATAGGAGAATCTTCAAAAAATCTGTATGGTGATAATCTTTGATTTTATACATAGATTTCAGATAAGAGAAGCATGACTGAGTTTTGCGATTTATGTGGGATTGGACGAGAAGACGCTCATCAATATGCATTCCAAGATTACAAGCCTCGTCTACTCAAGCGATGGTTACTTGATCAATAATAATGTCTTATGAGACTATCGTATTTCCAGGTAAGAAGATTTATAAGGGTGAGATTCCGCTAATCTGATAAGTTAGAAAGGTCTTCGTTCATTTTCTTAATTGCAGAGTTAGCGTCATCAGGATGAAAAGAGAGGGACACTTTAGTGTTATCTGCATACATGTAATGTTCAGAAAGATGGAATCAAAGGTATATTAAAAGAAGAGAGCATGGGAGCAAGTATCGTACCTTGAGGGATACCTGTGACGATAGGGCGATCACTAGACAGAACGGGATCGTCATTAGAACTCATAAATTTAATTATTTGGGCATTCAAATAGTTAATAGCGCATGCTAATACCTTTTAGATCGCATGATCTAAAATGTAAGGGGCACTGGGATATAAGCAAGGTTATACAAATCTCCTTAAAATATGGAAGAAACATTAACCTACACCTGAAGATGTAGAAAAATCGAAAACAATAAAGATCCGTATAACCGAATACTTCACAGATGCTATGCAGCATCCCGAAAGATGAAACATCCATTCAAGGTAAAATAACTGAAATAAGAAGTCCTGGACTAAATTTTAATCACATCTTTGTTTTCAAATAACGGGAATGGTTCCAGGAATCTACCGATCCTTGTTTTAAAAAGCGGTCAATAAAGTTGTAACGCCAAAATGGCAGCGGACATGCCACAGCAAGAAGAAGAAAAAGTAAAATTGGTAAAATAATATTCGTGTCGTAAGTACTGAAGTGTGATAAAAGAGAGGAAATTAACAGCGAAATAAACTTTTATGATTTTAAGTGCTCATCGAAATTTAGTGCCTCAATAGCAATGGCGAACATCTGCCACCCAGATCAAAACTGAGTTGTGAATTCAAATAAAGGTTTTCATTGTTTTCAAAATATTTGTTTCAAACCCGGGCAATGAGGAAAATATTAGATTGATTCTAACATTACCATTTTGTTATTACGGTTTTATATAAAATAACAATATTTCAATCGTAATTTTGTTGAATTACCAAGGATTTTTTTTTGAAACTCCATTACGCGATACGTATTAGCATTTTCCTTACGGTTAATATGGAAATAGCAGTATACTGTAGTTTCAACATGATTCATGTGTCTCGCTATAGCCATACGTATACTACTACTACATGTTAGAAGCGAGATCCCAAGGTCGCGAAGTAATGAAATAATATGTTGTTTTAACATTACAACGCGGTAAATACCGTCACGACAACGCCGTTACGCGTCATAGTTCATACGTATGGACCACAGTCTGACTTTTATACGTAATCCTTATTAAAACATGCGTATTTCCGCGTATTACATTTTTATATTTTTCTCAGTGCAATACGTATTGGTTTCAAAAACGGACACCTACCCACGCATTTGGTTACAATCTTCATCTGGGTTTTATAAATCTAATGTCACTTATTTATCGAAATAAATTTATATTGTTTAATTCGCAACAGCATTTCGGCATATTAATCAAACAAAAAAAAACACCTACAATAATAAATACGAAATTCAGAACCAATAAACTACTTTTTCTCGAATTTGAGTAAATAATAGATGTCCGCCTTTGATATGGATGTACTCAATTATTATATTTAATCATATAATATTATCATTCGATTATTTCGTACGAGACAGTGATAATCAACAAAATCAAAATCAAAATCAAAATGTTCTTTATTCATATAGACACAATTAAATATTATTTTTAATTTATGTTCTTATGATGCGTCCAAGCCTTACTCCCAAGCCGTTTTGTCATTTACATAATCAGATATTGTATAGTATGCGTTTTTATACAATTTTGCTTTGATGGTAGCTTTAAACTTATTTACAGATAGTTCTCTAATAGTATGAGGAAGTTTGTTATAGAAGCGTATACATTGTCCCAAAAAAGAATTGCTTATTTTGTGGAGACGAGTAGCAAGTACAACAAGGTTATGCTTATGTCTAGTATTAAAATTATGAGTGTCGCTTTTTATTTTAAACTTGTCAATATTCTTGTGGACATACAACAGATTTTCGTATATATATTGTGATGCAACAGTAAGAGTATTTATCTCTTTGAATTTTTCTCTAAGTGAAACTCGAGGAGCAAGTTTATATATAGCTCTTACAGCACGTTTCTGTAGTATAAAGATGTTATTGATGTCCGCACAGCTTCCCCAGAGAAGAATCCCATAGGACATAATGCTATGAAAGTAACTAAAGTATACTATTCTTGCTGTATCTACATCAGTCAGCCGCCTTATTGTTTTAACTGCGTATGCCGCAGAGCTAAGTTTTCCTGACATTTTCTCAATTTGTGGGCCCCATTGTAATTTGGAGTCAATTGTTATCCCTAGAAACACAGTTGAAGCAACAGGCTCCAGTCTAGTTCCATTTATTTCTACATTGGTTTGTACCTGCTTAACATTAGGTGTAGAAAATTTAATCACTTTGGTTTTTCTTTCATTTAATAGTAGGTTATTTACATTAAACCAATGGACAACTTTTGAGAGTGCATTGTTAACTTCGTCATAATTGTACAATTTTCGACTAATTTTAAACGTCAAAGAAGTATCGTCAAAGTGTTAAAATGCAAACAATTAAAATGTTCACTCATTTTTTTATGGATTAGTTTTAAACCCCGACATTGAATTCATATTCATTCGATTCAACCTCGAAAGCACTTTATATGTCGAGGTCGCTTCGACTGCCTGCGTAATAAAGCGAGATAGCGTAGGATAAAATTCTTTTAGGCGGTCAGAAATTATCTGAAAAAAAAACACGGGCAATATATAACTTACGCCTATGAAAATAAATCGAACGCAGTGCAAATAAAACGAAGCGCTTCGATGAAAGCATTATTAATACTATTTTACATTTTACAGAGGAAAATGATTTAACGCTTGGCTGCTTTATATGTATATTTTCTTTCCGGCGGTCTGCCAAGCAGCTAACAGTCTTTAAAATATGAAGGCGTGATCGCGAATATGTGAGAAATTATATGAGAATGCATGTTCTAGTCGCATCTATGTACGTATGGACCATTTGCCAAATTACTCAGATAGGGAAACCTTTTATTGTACATGCATATTTTTGTTTATTTTACGTCAATTGTATAAATGTATTGACGAAAGTGTATTTCCTGATATAATAAAATATGGTAGATTTAAACAATGTTTGAAAGATGGAGATAAAGCGGACTCAAAATATAAACCAGTGTCCATATTACTTGTACTAGGACAGTTTACGAAGATATATTTTTTTACCAGATTCTTTATTATTTCAATAAGGCTGTATGTCAGACAGCTAACATTTCAACTTTACCGTTGATTATATACCGCTGATTATATCAGATTGCTCAATATTATAGTACGTTTTGGGAACCCTTCTATGCCGGTGACATGCAGGCGGAGCTAATAGCATTGTCCGGCAAAACTAACAGCGATTTATTTGGCCATCTACAATAATATTTATAAATGATTGTTAATAAAAAGGTCAGATTATAAAAAAAAAATGTATGGGTGTATGGATGTACTAAAATGGTTTTACAGATGTACGTGTATGGATGTACGGAAGAGTACATATAATCCGTACAGGAATGTACGGATTATAAAATTCACCAATGACGACATTTTTACATTCAGTTATTAGTGTCACATATTGGATATCTTTATATGCTGATTACATTGCAACAATAATACGGTGGGATAGAATGGCATATATTGGGCCCGATTGCGTTTTTTCGTGAACTAAAGCTGAGATTAGTTCAAGCGAACGAGATAGCAATACGTTAGAGCGGAATATGAAACGAACGATAGACGATTTTCCCGCTTCAAAACTACCTGTCGAACTTATGGTCGACCGAATAAGTTTTAACATATTTCGTGCGGTCCTAGATTTAGCTGCTTTATCTTTGGTGGGTAGTTTTAATGCGAAAAAGTGACAACGGTTCTTTTGACATTCCGCTCTAACGTATTGCCATTAAAATCAATGCCCTGTCTCGTTCACATGAAATAACTTCCGATTTTAGTTCACGAAGAAACGCAATCGAGCCCATTGTCTGTATAAAACCCGTCTACCAAATTAAAAATTGACAACTTTATGTAAATAATATTAAAATAACAAGAGCTCTGATTTAAAACTTCTTTGTTATTATATTATTATTTTATTTCGAGATAGTTCGAATTATTTCGAGATAGTGTATAGGCGTGTTAAGAGCACAATCTATATTGCGTTGCCATACAGCCATACCGCAAACGTTTGAACATAACAAAAAAAATATCAATGTTTGGACTATGAGTGTCATCTACATTCACAAAAGTCAACATAGAACAAAGGGCAAGGCGAAATCTCGAATATACTATATATCATGGATGACAGAAGTTATAAAAATATTCACAAAGACAACAAATACAATTTACTGCCCTTGCAATCCTAGATCCTTCCTACTTTACTATATAGGCTATAAGTTGCTAGTAAACTAGACGATTGAGTTACGTTTCCCTCCTTTTCTTAAAGGCGCTTGCTCCTGAATCCTAATCAAATGCCTTCTAGTGTATTCGGATTACCTTCTGGGGTAGACATTTTTTTAATTTATTCATATATAAAGATTACATTAAATAAACTCCTTGCCTATCATTGTTTTTGAAAAGTTAGCAAATCTAAATATAATCTGAACAAAGTCACTACAAAGAGGATATTTTATCGTGCGATAATATGTTTCCATACAAAAGTAGCGAGTATTAACGGTTAAATGAATACCTACTAACTGTGAAAATTGTCTCACCATCAAGTCTACAGTCAAATTAGGCAACGTCTGTATCCGTCCCTAACCTAACTACTTCGGCATTTCCAGCTGATGACGCCAAATTCATGTACGAAATTATTTGATTTATGTGCATCTACAGCACAGCCAAAGAAGCACGCCACAGAATATAATAGTTTATTACATGACTGCTAAAAAAAACAGTTGAACCTGAACTCGTAAATGCTTGCACCGATTTAGAAAGGTGAGGTATTGTTAGAATTATTATGTCATCTTACACGGCCAAGTGGCACAGTGGTTAGATCGCCTGATCTTACATTGCAAGGTCTCGGTTTTGATTCCAGGCTGGGTTACCATTTTCCGTTGGGATATAATTAACGGATTTGCATTTTCAATACTGTCGATCGAATTCAATAACAAGACGCACACATACACACACACATGTTACACGCGCACATACATATAAACGCGTCGTAGGGTTGGTTGTAAAAGATTGTCATATGACAATAAATCCACCCATTGTGACATTTCACAATAAAGAGTAGAAACAAACAAACAGCTGTCATAGGATGCCTAAACTGTCCGAATGTCTAATAAATAATTGTCCAAATGTCAATTCATCAAGATAAATATATCGTGTTTGGTATGAAATGAAAGGTCTGATTGAGTAGATTCCGAAAATATATCTACATGATATCTATATGGATATATATGAGCAAGGTTTGGCCTGTGCCCGCAGGGCACATATCTATATAATAGTATTGGTATTCGTTTGCCGTTTTTGCTTTTTTGGAAATGAAAACCTTTTATTATGTGTTTAATTACTTATGCCGCTTACTTGACCCCTTAGGGGTCTATATTTCAAATTTTAAGATTTTAAGTTTCAAGGTTTGTCCGTGCCATACCAATATAATCGTTTTAGTATGCTTTTGTCGTTTGTACTTTATTAAGCTGAAAATCTTAAGTTTTTAATAATCACACTATTTATTTGACCCATCAGGTTCTATATCTAGAATGCAAGGTTTACCCCGTGCCAAAGGGCATATATCATCAATAAGTAGGTAATGGTTTTCATGTGTAGTTTGTACTTTTTTTGAACTGAAATTGAAAAAAAAAAAATTATGAATGTCACCGCTTACCTGACCCCTCAAGAGTCTATGTTACTAATTTCGGTGAAAATAGAGATATAGAAACTCGAAACTAGCATAATAATATAGTTGTATTGGATAAATAAATAAACCACATATATTTAATCAAAAAACATTTTATTGCTTGGGCACCGAGAGAAACCGACTGCGTGCGGCAGCGGCGGTCGACGCTATGGTATATATATATATATATATATATATATATATATATATATATATATATATATATATATATATATATATATATATATATATATATATATATATATATATATATATATATATATATATATATATATATATATATATATATATATATATATATATATATATATATATATATATATATATATATATATATATATATATATATATATATATATATATATATATATATATATATATATATATATATATATATATATAGGATGATGTTTTTATTTAAAATAAAATTAGTAAAAGCTACTTAAAAAGTAGCGAAGGAAATCCCAGCTTGTATTGGGAAATGCTTATGTTTGAATGAGATATACTTACGGATGTGCACGACTTTCGACGGTGCAATGTAAGTTTAAAGGTCCTTTTGCAGTCGACTAACGATCACTATTCATCCATATATCTCATAAATAGGGCTTATCCTTATGCAACACAAAATGCCTTCAATTGAGACGAATTAAGAGAAAAAATAAAATATAAAACTATTGATCACTTCGGCAAAGCCGTTTTCTAAATGAAAGTGACATTACGAAATAATTCAAATTTCGAATGCTACCAACATTTAAAATATGACACAATTGGCTGAGTTTGTTATCAACGAGCCATTAAATCGAAATAAAAATAAAAAAAACCTCCATATGCTCAATGAAATGAAAGAAGAAACTTTAATCTTAATTTCTGGCAGAGGAGTTTATAATAAAGATTGTATAATGTTATCAAAATAGGGTAAACCTATATTAAATTGTATAATATTAAAAAATTGTAATGAAATATTGTAGAAAACAGTATAATATTGTTATATTTGATAAGGTTTGTAAAGAAATCCGTTCATAGGATGATGTTTTTATTTAAAATAAAATTAGTAAAAGCTACTTAAAATGTAGCGAAGGAAATCCCAGCTTGTATTGGGAAATGCTTATGTTTGAATGAGATATACTTACGGATGTGCACGACTTTCGACGGTGCAATGTAAGTTTAAAGGTCCTTTTGCAGTCGACTAACGATCACTATTCATCCATATATCTCATAAATAGGGCTTATCCTTATGCAACACAAAATGCCTTCAATTATATATATATATATATATATATATATATATATATATATATATATATATATATATATATATATATATATATATATATATATATATATATATATATATATACACACTGGATGTTTATAGAAATAACATTCGTCAACGGCCGGGCCGTGACGGAACTTGAATTTTGTTTCAAGAAATATTGTTTCAACTAAGAATTTTATTCTTTAAAAACACCTTTTTCATCGCGAACAAAACGTTTCTAATAACTGTGTTTCTTTTTTTTTTTATATTATTCGACATAATGATTCACTGACTGAACACAAAGCCACTCTTCATCTGTTGGTTCAATTTTTTTTTCAGAATTTTAGAATGCATAATTTTTGTTTAAATGAAGTTTTTTTTTAAATGGCGGAATGTCCAATGTACCTTAGAAATTGCCCCATTAAATGACAAACTAAAATGCTGATAAAGGTCGTCTTAAAATACTCGAAAAAACGACCCAAGGAAAGGAAAAGTTTATCAATGTAAAATGTTTCGGTGCTTTGAAATATCGCCGGTATCAACTGCTGCTACCTACCTTCATAAAATATTCCATGACGCACGGTGACGTCAATGCCTTGGAAAACGGTCGTTTCATATACAGAGTGTATCAGCAATGAGTGTTTTAAATTCGGGAAACTAATTTTTCGTAAAAATACTAGGTATAAACTAATTTGCCGATCCCGCCAAAAAAATATACGTTTGAAACCAAAGAGTTTATGGTTTAATTTAAAATCCTATCAGAATATCGCGAATTGCTTTTGTTTTGAACTGTTCAAAACGATTGCTTGAAGTCATTGCTAATAAATCCATTCTTGTAGATAACTCTCTCTGGACAAACTGTTGATTAGTCCTTAATATACTCGGCTGCGGTGCTCTCTTTTTTCCTACTGTTTGGAATGAAGCCTCTAATAGTGATACTTTAGATATTGTGTAATAATATTGTAGTCTAGAAAAAATACAAATAAACAAACTTACCTAATTGTATATCGACATCGGATGTTCTCCCGAGCAACGGCAAAGAAGGAAATAATCGAAGAGTCTCATGTATGACAGCATCAAGGAACTTCATGTTGTTTGTATCATCGTATGTCACCGCTATCGAGTCTTCTGCTTTGGGAGAGCCCAGAATCTCATCCAACTCGTCGTGCACTTTCTCTTGCACATCCTGGTAGTACGCTAGGAGGCTCAGAACAAACGCTACTGTTATTGCAGAAGTATCTTGGCCCTGGAAATTAAAATGATAAAAAAGTTAAAAAGGGATTCTGCCTCGTGAAGTGCCTGACGTTTCGCCGTTGATACAAACACCGTTGTTCAGGGCGGATTGACATGCTGTCAGTCGTTATTAGCCGTCTTTCTATGTATAGTCACATACTACCGGTATCGCAACTCAGATTATACATAGTTTAAGTATATTTTTTAATTCCGCCGTGCTCATAACACTCTTGTTTCGAGTCGTTGCAATCGGCTATTGTCGTTGAAAACATTTTCAGAATAGTGGTCCATCTAGTAGAGAGCGTGCAGTCTTCGTGTCTGCTTAAGTTCGGGTTCTACTTAATTCTACGCCTTCCCGGATCATTCGGGGGAATAGAATTATTGTTTGTATAGCAATGGGATTTTGAAGCTGCACCTAGTGGTTCGTTCCGCTATCCAAGATATGTCCGATTTTTTCACATAACGTTTCTAACCGCCTGGGAGCGTTCCATCAGTGGAGTCGCTATGGGCCGCTTCGTTTGTCCAACAAGCTAACCCTTAGCTGCATTCGACTTTATACACTCCCAAGGTTTGCAGTGGTATTATATCTTTTAGCCTCAGAGATCAAGCTCTACTTTGGGTCGGTTTAAAGTTGGATTGTCATGATTGAAGAAGTTGGATCGTCATGATTGGATGGTGAAAGTCAGTCGAAATTCTCGAAATTTGTCGCCAAACGTAATATATTTAGTCTCAAAGTTAAGAAGTCAAAAAATATTTTTAATCAATTTAAAAAATCCAGATTGTACACGTTTTCGATACAATTCAGCACAATTTCCTTATTTATTTTTTTTCCTATTTTTTTTTTGCTGAATTTTACTGGAAAATTAATGAAATATAAACGATTTTTAACTCTGTTAGAGATTTTATTTTCTATATTTTATGAGAAACATACGAGAAATAAAAATGGAGTTATGATTTTTAAAATAACATTACCCTGTGTAAGTTTCTAAGTGAATAGGTTCGAATCTTAGATGAATCTGTATTAAAAGATTCGCCTAAGATTCGAACTAATTGACTTAGCAACAGACACAAGGTTATGTTATTTAAAAAAATATAATCCAAAAATTATAAATCTGTATTTATTATATACCTCCGTGTATTTCTCAAAAGATATAGGCAATTAATAAATAAAGATTTTATTACATTTTTTTATTTATTTTACATTACCCTGTGTAAGTTTCTAAGTGAATAGGTTCGAATCTTAGATGAATCTGTATTAAAAGATTCGCCTAAGATTCGAACTAATTGACTTAGCAACAGACACAGGGTTATGTTATTTAAAAAAATATAATCCAAAAATTATAAATCCGTATTTATTATATACCTCCGTGTATTTCTCAAAAGATATAGGCAATTAATAAATAAAGATTTTATTACATTTTTTTATTTATTTTATTTTTTATTGGAAATATCAAATTAATCATTTACAATAAGTATAATATTAAAACAAATGGCAAAAACTTTCCTCTTTCATTCACTGGCTAGTGCTGCTCAACTGAGATATACCCGTTCCAGGGCAAGCAATTTATATTTTTACATTTGAAACGGGGGTCGATGAACTAACCAATATGGAATGTAATTATTCGTATAAAATGTATAGCTAAAAGATTTGTAAATATAACGTTCATTTTGATTATGCGATGTCTTGTTTTGGCGCTTCCGCATACATCCCCTTAAAGTTCTGTTTCATAAATAGCCAAAATCTCGGAGAGAGTATTACCTGCGGTAATTAGGTCGTTCATTTTATTTCGGTTACCGACGACCGCCCCTTTTAATTAGGGAAATATATCAAGCCGGATTAACCTGAAGCCGTCTTACCTCGGTTAATACACATACTCATTCAGAGGAGAGTGGGGCATGACGGGGTGCCCAAAGACGAAAAACATATACGATAGACGTGGCACAAATAGATGGATAAGTCATTGTGAATGCCGATGCGAATGGGCAACCAGAAGCATAGACTACAATACTTTACACTTTTATGGTATTAAGTGAATGAAAATATATTTAAAATGAGTATTTCATTAAAATGAGATAAAAAGAATTCTTTCCCATATCACTATATCTTCACATTCTCATCTCAATATAATTTTATGTTACACCCACTCCCATGTCACTATATTTTCACATCTCATATTATAGAATATCTTTATTATGGTATAGAGGATGATGACTGGGATTTTATTTTTTTAAATTGAATTTGATTCATTCAGGAAAAAAATAGTGTACAATAATAAGTACGCAAATAAATGTACTGTTACACCATCAATATATTTTCACCTTATGGTATCAATTAAAAAATAAGTTATAATTAATTAATTATTATGAGAGTTTGTAGACCTCTTAAAACACACATTCTTTGAGGACGATTTATGTTGTCTTTTTATTATTTGTTGAGTGGGGCTTTTCTAAGGTCTTTATGAACCTTGTAACACTGCGACCATTGCTGATCTATTGTGTTCGCCACCTACTATAGTTTTGCGCTAAGCCTCGTGTCATTTAAAAACCGCAGCAGGCTTTTGGCGCCAGATTGTTTTAGCTCCTCAGGTTGGAGGTAGTGACCACCCAAGTGGTTGTATCTTTTACGCATCAGCGGGCCACACTCGCACATGAGGTGCTGGGGAGTTTCCTATGCCCCTTGGCAGAACCTGCACATTTTTGTGTCTCTGAGCTTGAGGTTGAACATGGTGGAGGTGAGCGCCTTCACCAGTATGCGTAGATTGTTCCTATTTAGCGATCGGGCCTCACGGGCCGTCTTACGGTCGTAAGCCTTAATAAGCGCTTTGGAATGATTCAACCCTGGCGTGTTGTTCCAGTGGTTGACGGATTGTTCTAAACACATTTGTTTGAGCATTATGTTTGCAAGGCTTTTTGGTACGCCACAGCAAAGTTCAGGTTCGTATAATGTTCCCTTTGCTCCCGTCCTAGCAAGTTCGTCGGTTTTTTCATTTCCCTCGATTTCTGAATGGCCGGGAACCCATCTTAGAATTACCCTGTTCTTTTCGCACAGGGAATTCAGTAGGTGTATGTTGTCTTCGTACTTAGCCTAAATTTTCGTTCATTTTCCTACGGCTTGTTGTACGCTGAAGGTCTGAAACGTTTATTGATAGAGATATTTATTGATATTGGTTTAGAGATATTGGATGACCGGCAAGTTGCATCAGATATGTCGCTTTTACATAAATTTGTTCATACTGGGTTGGACAGTCCATATCTCCTGAGTAGGGTGAGCATACGAGCTCCTTTCCGACTCACGCGCCATCACTTTATTTTTTAAGTACCAAGGTACAACACTAACTATGGTGCCAATTCGTTATTGCCACGTGTTATGCATGTATACTATGTAGACTTTAACGATATTGATATATTTAACCACCAAAATTGCCGATCCTTTGTTAAGGAGGTACGTGAAAAGCTGGAGATCAGGTCGGATTGAGTTAGCATCCCGCATTCCCACATGCACATACATGCACTCACATGCACAGACACATTACAGATACACAAACATACACACACACACACACACACACACGCACATAGCTATCTTACATTTTAATTATTATTTTTTATTTTCTTTCTATTGTTTAGCATATGTTGTATTCCTTATATCGCAAATATTTTAAAACATCATTTGATTTACTACGGCTACATGTTATGTTTTATGTTATTTGTTATGGTGTATGTTTTTAATAAAATAAAAATAATAACATAGCAGCGAGACCGAAAGTATGATAGAAAGGGAGAAACCAGAGAAGAAATGAAAGATACGCACCGCAATAAGCATTTACATACATTACACTATACATATTGATGTGATTTGCCATAAGGTTTAGCCCGTCCCCACAGGGCATATATCAATTTAAAGTTTTGGTATTCGTTTGTCGCTTATACTTCTAAAAACTATTTTCTTTCTTTTTATGAATCGCACCGCTAATTTAATCTTTCACTCGTATATATCTAGAATGCAAAGTTTAATAGATGCCCGAAGGGCACATATCAGTATAATATTATAGTTTTGGTATTCGTTTGTCGATTGTACTTCTTTGAACTGAAAATGAAAACATATCTTTTAACTTATCACACTTGACACCTCGAGGGTCTATCTTTCAAATTTCAAGATATCAATTTCAATATTTAGCCCGTACCCAAGGCACATACCAATATAATAGTTTTGTTATTCGTTTCTCGTTTTTACTTTTTGAACTGAAAATCGTTTCATTTGTTTTTTACTTTTTACGAATCACACAGCTTACATGACCCCTCAGGAGTCTATATCTAGATTTCTAGGATTAGCTCGTGCCGCAGGGCACATCAATATATTAGATTTGGTAATCGTTTGTGATTTTTAAAAATTAAAAACTAAAAAAAAAACTTTCCTCTTTAGATTTAAACGAGTTTGTTTCAAATTTCAAGTCAATAGGCTAAGCCGTTTAACGCGCAGGTCGATGAACACAGAGGATACATCCAAATCTGTTATATTGATAGTAGCTAATGGTTGCCTGGTCTCAGTTCTTTAAGAGTCTGTATGGGCTTTGTCACAGAAAGAAAAGTCAATTTTGTCGCACGTTATGTTGTTAATACGTATTTTAATTCTATGGAGTCAGATCATAAACTAACAGAAAATATTTTGTAGCCGACTACTTCTAATAGAGTGGTGAAAAAATCTTCCAACTGACAACAGCTCGTTATTCATTTTCTCATAATCACTTCCCCGCCCCAGACAGTGGCGGGCCATTACGCAATATCGGCATGCAATTTGAGTATCGAAAATTATCTTAAAATACCACATTTGGGCTTACCATAGCCTATCGGCAAAAAAAAATATAACGGTGGATGTATTTGCAGAAACTTTCATAAAATGTATACATTTTATGAAAGATTCTGCAAATACAACTGAATGTTAAGTCTCCTTTATTTTGTAAACTAAATTATTACTGTAATTGATTCTCATTGTCTTATGTTTTAATTTCTAGTGTTTATTGTATAATGTTTCGATAGTTTCCTGAAAAAAATGTTAGAAGTACACAATTTCCGACTCACCGCAAACATCATAAACATGACCTCGTCCTGTATCTGCTCATCCGTTAAGGTATCATCCGTATCATCCGTCAAAGCGGCCTCTAACAACATATCGAGGAAAACGGACTTTTTTCTTTCGCTTTCAAGGCTATTGGAACAATTTCGACGACGTACCTTCTTTTGATTGATAACCTGGGAGAAAAATGTAGTTTTTCGTTATAAAAGGCACGGAATTTGATCGTATATTTAGATTTTGAACACGGATAGTAAAAGTTGATAAAAAAATGGAAATAA
This sequence comes from Micropterix aruncella, assembly GCA_944548615.1. Taxonomy (NCBI): domain Eukaryota; kingdom Metazoa; phylum Arthropoda; class Insecta; order Lepidoptera; family Micropterigidae; genus Micropterix; species Micropterix aruncella. The sequence goes on from OX155950.1 coordinate 4,794,302, forward strand.
TGTATTCTTAAGAAAATATAAAAGGATAGTGGGCAAGAATCCATGGGAGTTGGTCCAAGCGCCGCCATGGGTGAATCATATTGAAAATGAAAGGGTAAAACGTAGACTTTAAACATGCACAAGGGCATCAAAATCTGTCAGAGTGATTTCGAGAAATGATAAGCTCATTACGCTTTAGAAGTTATTACAGATTTTTTTATTTTGTTTCATTGTGAAATATTATTATAGTTTTTTCTTCGTATTTATAGTTAAACATCATTACTTCATCTGATTATCGTTATTTATCATCATCATCATCATCGAGTAATGATAAGTGTATTTTTGCCTTAGAATTTATCATACTTTTTTTTACTTTTGCTACATTGCCGGATATGCTATTGTCAGTTTTTATGTATACATAGTTAAAAATCATCACATCATAATTACATTCATCATCATCATCATCGAGTAATGATAAGTTTATTTTGAATAAATAAATTTATCACTACTTGATGATAATGATGATGAATAATAATGATCATAAAAATGAAGTTATGATTCTTAACTGTATGTAAATACGAAGGCAAAACTCTGTATAATAATATTCGACTATTAAGCAAAATAAAATAATCTATAATGACTTCTAGGGCAAAAAATAAATTTATGAAACTATTCTCGAAATCACTTGGACAGATTTTGATGCCCTTCTGCATGTTTGAAGACGACATTGTACCTTTCCATTTGGTACATGTTTCATCCTCGGCGACGATTGGACAACAATCGCCCAATATTATTTACAGCCTAAACTCAGTAGACAGAAATAGAGGACATCAGTAACTATCAGTATAACCTCCTTGTATGCTATCCGATTATACCGTTTTTGTGAATTTTGCGTCATGTCTATGTCTTGCGCCCAATTTTTGTGAAATTTGCGTACAATTTCATAATTTTTTTTAACATTCAGTTTCTTCCTACTTATTGCTTTTGAATTTTACTGGCACCTAATGATATCTAACTTGTTGCTATTAAAAAAATGGCCTTTACTTAAGTAAAAACTACTGAATTTGTATTGTTTTTTTAATTTTGCGATAATGTCGACGCTAGTTCAATTAGCTTTTTATAAAGGTTATTTTTTTGGGATATTATAATATTTTGAGATCGTATAGCATATAGGCGGGTTTATAGCGCTATCTATAGTGTGGCGACATGCTGCTATACCCCAAATATCGCCGTATTGAACATAAGAGATTAATCAATTTTTAGAATTATGGGTGCCATTTAAACGTTGCGTGTCGTTGTAAAAACCTAGCTGTCAAATGGTAGTATGGTATTAAGTAATCTAATACGCTATATAATCAATGATACTACGTTAGCATCATCCATAATAGACAGTATTGTGACTCTACCAACAATTTCCTTACCTCTGCGATAAGAATTCCCATATTTTAAATACTGTTTTCATATGAGAAAACTCCACTGGCTCTTCACATGACTCTCAAATCGTATCAGTAGATATTAACCTAGGTTCTTAGAGAATTCGATCGTTGGCATAGTTCTTCCGCTAATGCCAATACCAAAAGGCGAAATATTTTTGCACCTGAGAATTTGTTCTTTAGCACCTAACCGCCAAAAAACTTCACATTTTGTATAGGGATTTGGAAACTTAATAGAACTAACAACACAACCAAAACTAACCTTTTCCGTTAGTTTCTTCAGCTCTGCTATACTGCAGTCCAATTCTCTTTTATCTTTAGTAAACTGAAAACTGAAATCAGGCCACTTCCATAGGGTATACATCCGTCGATGAATGATTTCACAAACCCTAAAAATATAGAAGGACTTATCTCCTGTTTATTACTACACTATATTATAATAAATTGATTACTTACAGTTAATATCATATGTTAAATCAATGTATGTGTAAACTCTAGAATATTTAGTAGCTTTAAATTATTGCTCTCGTTCCTGCTAAGATATACGGTTAATGCTTTCTTTTCCGGCGCTATCCAATCCGAAAGCTCTAATAATTCACGATTCACGCTTCATGAATTTGTTATATGAAAAGCTTCCGCTACCCGAATTCTCCGCGGTAATACTGTTCATTTTTTTATCCGGATTAATAGATAAAATATTTTGTATTTTCGCTCGTCGTTTCAAGTTAGGTTTTATAACGGTTCAACCTCTGAAAGGTTTCATTAAAAAAAACAGACTTTTGGATTTCAATTTTAAGACTCTTGATCTTCGAACCTAATAAAATTAAAATATCAATATATCTACATATATAGGATATTCTAATTTTATTAGTTACTAGATGACCCGGTGAACTTCGTACCACCTAAAATTGATTTGATTGTAACTTCTTCATAAGCGTTTATTGATCCTAATCAACCTTCCAAATCCAGTTCATTGAAATCTTTAATATGGCCGAATCATGTACGGTTTCAGTTTCGTTTGGTGATTAAATGAAAGTCGTTTGTAACTAAAATAAATTCAATATATTTAATTTACATGATGAAATATAAATGCTTTTTCGACTTTTCCGACTTTTCCGACTTTTTCGACTTTTTTGCACTTTTCGACTTTTCGGACTTTTTTGACTTTTTAGACTTTTTTGACTTTTTTTAGACTTTTTTGACTTTTTCGAATTTTTTGACTTTTTCGACTCTCTTGACTTTTTTGACTTTTCGACATTTCGACTTTTTGAAATTTTACACAATCGCACGGAAAGAATAACAGTTATGGATGGCGCAGCTGTCAAACAATAGAATCGCCGCGAACGCTATCTATTGAAAGTGGCCCATTTCCCAAAATGACCAATATCGATTTTTTCGATTTTCAGTTGTTTCTTTTAATTTTTCCTAAAAATATTTTTTTTGTAAACCACCCCTGAATCAAACAAACAAAAAAAAATAATTCAAATCGGTCGAGTCATTTTCGAGATCTTGCAAGACTAACGCACGGCGATTCATTTTTATATATCAGAAAGAAGAAGAAGAAGAAGAAGAAGAAAATAATCAATATTGAAAATTTCATTCTAAAGATCTGATGTATTTAAATAAATTTGTTAATAGCATACGAATAATATCTAGATATTACTATCTATTACATACATATTAAAGTAGTATAGAAATTGTATTATAGATATAGTAAGTAGAGTAGCAATTATAATAATAAGTTAATCAATCAAGTACAGTTACTATAGTGAACTAGTACATAATAAATATAAATAAACTTTAAATGCACAAGTGAAATAAAAAACTTAATAGCATAATCTTAAATTCTTACTTAACTTCTTACTTAAGTTAAATTCTTACATAAATTAAAATTCAAAATATATGTCGCTGCTTTAAGTGATTACCTGTAATATATTCATTGATTTTTACGATTCTTCAACTGCCATAGAGTATTTGTATGAATGTCATCAATATCAATTATTTAAACAGTATATCAATTAGTTAAACAAAATAATCAATTCTACTATCAATCAACTCGAAGAAAATGATCAACAATCATAAAGTCAGACAACTACATCTTGATATTTTAGGTAATAATATCTATTTTAAAAACTTGTTTAAATCACACAGTACTCGTTTAATGTGGCACGACTTTTTTTTTGCGACGGTTTAACTTTTAATTGTTAACACAACTTATATATACTTCCAGGAATTTGTTATATAAAAACCATACCAGTTCTTATGTGGATCTCTTTTATAATGTTCTAACTTCGGTCGTGGAAATTTCAGGTGGTTTCTGGACCTGCATTTTGTATTTTCACGATTTTTTCATACATGAGGAAACAACGTTTATCGTATAGTTAATTATGCTATTTTTATAAAAAGCGTGGAGCAGCGCCATCATCACGATCTAATGTTATTATTTTTACATCTACTTTATCTATTATTATGAGTATTCAAAAACAAGAATTCTTAAACAGCGAAGAAAACTCACAACGCTAGGTAATTCTAGAAAAAATTTAGGTAATACTTACTTAGATGTGGCATTTCCATACTTTAGACCAATTGCCGCTAGCGTTTCATCCCCAATTCCTAGTTGAGTTTCTGTACCAAAATATTTCACTATTTTATTGCATTAGAATCTTTAGTAATTAAGAAGGCTTACCACGTCACCATCTCACATGTAACTATATTTATATTATTTAATCGAATTTTATATCATATTTATTGCCGATTATATGATGGAATTGTATTTTATTTATTATATTGTCTTTTAATATTTTTTATTATTATTTAATTTTTAATTTTATTCTGAAGACACATTTAGGGCCATTTTAGTGTTATTAGCTTTTTACTAAAACTTGTACATTTGTAAGCAATCAAGCAATCAAGTAAACTTGATTGTAATATTAGAGCCCTGTCCACCCTAGAACGGGCTAGTCCCAGTTGGGTGACAGAAACAAATAAGCAAAAGGTTAAGGTTTTGCCATTCGGTTCCTGTTATTTTTGTAAGCTAATCAATGTTTTATAGTAATTAATTCTTAAATAAATAAGTAAATAAATCTCATATCATAATCAAAATAAGAGGTATAATTACAAATGGTTTAACTATAAATTTTGTACAAGTAGTTAGATAAAAGTCTAATGTTTCAGATAACTAAGGTTTCTATATTTGATTTTGACAATACTTTTGTCCTATATTGCCTCTAAAATATTTATAAACGAATTTATTGACAAGTAGAATAGATTATAACAGATTTTCGATAATTTTATAATATGAATAGTTAGTAGAGTCAATAAAAAAGTTCAAACTGGTACACCGATTTAAGGCAAAAGTAGAAAATGGCTCCTTGACGACGTCGGTCGTGTAATGACTGAAATGGAATTGCTTCGTAGAATATTAAAAGTAGTTTAGTACTTGAAAACATAGGCAGTGTATTTCGTATGCCCAGATATAGGCTGTTCGGTATAGTTAAATATTTGTCTACAATAATTGTATGGGTTGTGTTCATCTCCTTATTTCTTATATAACCATTTACAATTTATATATGTACGATCACACAGATAACCTTGTGCCAGTTTTTGACTGTTATTTATTAGAATAATTAGATTAATATAGATTATTAAATTCCACCGAGTATCGTATTACGTAGCCTTATTTATTATAATTAAAAAACTGAGAACTAGCCGTCTTAGAGGAATTCTTAGGGTTTAGGTAGAAGTCAGCAGTGCCAGTACTCGTGTTCATATCGGTTGAATTCAAGTTATTATTTAATTTTGAGTATTATTTATTAGGTTTACTAAATTTATTACATATATTTAGTTTATTGGATTCAATTGAATTTAGTATCGCATTACACTATAGCCCTATTTACAATATTTGAAAACCTGAAAACTAGCCGTCTTAAACAACTTTTGGTTTCAATTATTCAATTTGCGAAAAGATAGAAAGCAAAATAATAATGTATAAATATTACTTTTCAATGATATAGAATTTAATGTGAAATATTGGAATAAAATAAAAAAATGTTTTACGAGAAATGCTCAGAGAAATATCGACAACAAAGATGTAAAATGGTTTTCAGATTCCGATTGTCAGTGTCAACATATATAAGTCAATATGTTGATGAATCCTGTAAAGGAGTTAAGAATCTTTCGAAATTCATTAGTTTTTACTTTATTATCTATTTTATTTCCGTACAGCGATTATAATGACCCTCACAGCAACCTGTTGCGTATTAGTGTAACTGTCACGTGTTGCTACCAAATTTCGTCCATGAATTTCTAGCCATATAGAATTATTGTGGTATAAATGTTGATTTCTATCGTAGCCTGTGGCTCTGGCTACCTACTCATATATAATTTATAGCAGAATATCACCCTCAAGTGAACTGCCTTTGCCTAGTATTGGGCCTTAAGGTTTCCACTAATTTAACTTGAAAAACTCACCCAATAAAACATTCATCTGCATCGAATATAAATAATCCATGATATCGAATTCGATATTTGTGTCGACATATTTTTTGACTGTTTGAACGAGTGCTGTCGCTTGTCGATTAAACGACTCGAAAAATTGTAACATCGATTCCAAACGAAATGCCGGCAGAATTATCCTCTTGTGACTTTTATATTGAGCATCTGGAATGACAGAAGATTAAATGCAGTTGGATTTACTGTTATCGCAAGTTGGATTACTGTTATCTGTTTTTCACACTAGCCAAATTGAAATTCGATAATTTCGGTTTGAGTTGGATTCCTATATTCATTTCCGAGATCCTGCGAGACTAACGCACGGCAATTCATTTTTATATATAAGGGGTCCGATGCTACCCGGTAAACCGGCACTGGCAAGGAGCCGGTATAACTCCTTGCTTTCAAATGCTGAACTATGTAAAGTGTATGAATATGAATAAACATTGAAAAAAAAATAGTTTTAGTTTTACTGCAAAATTTTCAAAATATTTAACAAATTGAAACAACTTTTTGTATTCTCCCTACATACCAGCAATCCGTAATCCAATGCTGTTCCCAAGCCACGCTCTGACGAAATGATACTCAACGGATTTCTCAAGATTTCCAGATTTCATCACCGCCTCTATATCTGCCGGGTCGTAAAGGAAGACTATTTCGTGCAAACCCATCTTTCCCCTCACAAATCTCGGATACTGATCTCTGTATTTTAGGCATCTTGAGAAAATAACTGTAATAATAAATATACAACAATATATCAAGGAGTAAACACCTACCAAGATGATATGATGAATCGAAAAATGCGTCTATATTATTACATGGAGGCATTTTCTTCTAGGTACGACATTATATTACATTACATTCGTATTCAATTGGCAAATATACATCTCTTGGACGAGTGACAATATACTACAAATTGGTAATATAGGAGCAATTGTAAAGTAACAGGTAGTAATTACAGGTTTTTTGTTTGACTAATTTGAGTATCTAACCTATTTTAAAGGCAAATAGAAAATATAATTAGTTTAGTATTATAACTGAATAAAATAATTAAAAATAATCGTGAATTATAAGAATAAAGTCATATAACCAGTTAAAATAATGTAAGAAATCAGTAACTAAAATACAAAGAAAAAAGGTTAAAATAAATTTATCTAAAAATGACAAAAATAATTAAAAAATCGGTATAATCAATAGATAGTTGCTTTTATAGATGTTAATTTTTAAATTAATATTACTTTATATAATATGAAATCAATATAGTCGGACAATGAATCCATGAATATTTATATAAAACTATATTGAGATGTTTACAATGTTTGAAAGTCATGGCCATCGAATTCGGCCAGATCATAGAAATGGTGGCGTAACAGCATCTTCTTAATGTTTTTCTTTAATTTTCTATCCTCCAGCTATTAAATTTTATATTTCTATATGTATATGTTATCATTACTGAATACGATCTTCGAAATCTTTGAATATATATTTTCCTGACAAATCTAAATATTACCCTAACTAAAAAATATATATTATTTTTATTAAAAAATCTAGGTTTAAAAAATAACAGTAGTTAATAATAACAATTAGACTCAATAAATACTCTTACCTACAATGGCCTCCTAATAATTATTTTCATTAGGTATATATAATTCTTGACAATGAAATATACATGACAATTTAGGTAATAGAAAATTATGTCTTTAATTTAATGTAATTGGAATGTTCACACGAATGTACAAACTCAATTATATTCATTGAATTTTTGAAGATTTTTTTTTATTACAAAATTATTTACGGTTGTAGTACTATTTACGGTTGTAGTATTATAAGTATTATAAATCGTTTCGTATTAGTATTAAAATCTCGTAGTATTTCGTAAAGGTATTAAAATCGGAATAATGGAGGGATGATGATTATTATGAAATTAATTATGGAAGAATACTATGAAATTAATTATAATTATGGATAATTATGGAAGCGATTATGATTATTATAAAAAAATGATTTATATAATATGCTACCTTCCGGTGGACCAATTCCAAGTAAAGCATGCCCTATTAACGGCCAGCTCCTAGGACTTGGAATTTGATTACATCGACTCTTTCCAAAATAATTATTCACTAAGAAACTTGCAATAAAAAATACAAAGAAAACTAATAATATCATCATGTATTTAGAATATACAATTACATAACCAAGAATGTTAACGTCTTTAGATCGTCTTATACGCATCTTCCGCGAGTTTAATCCTTTTAAATGTCAATTGTGGCTGTGGCTTCCTCATTAATGTGAGCCCATTAGTAGGGCTGTCATAAGAATCAGAGGCGGCTATACAGAAAATAAATAAATATTACATATATCAACTTTTCTTCTACATATTTCTATTTCTATTTCGAATACAACTATATCTTACGAGTCTCGGATATTACCTTTTATATTCTTTTCAGATATTATAATTTTTATTTCACAAATTATAACAAATTAAATTTGACGTTTATAAGAAAAGGGACGTTTAAGTATTACGCTACGATTTTTTGGGGGGAAGGGGGGTTTTTTTAAAACGTTACGATGCATTACAGGGGCGGGAGGGGGTTTCGAACAACGCTTCTACTTAACATTGTTTTTTTTTTATTTTAAGAGTTTATTAGTAAAAAAAAAACAAAATAGTACAATGCATGAGAAGAACAATGGTAGATGAAGCCAAAAATGTATGTAAGGACAGGGCCAAGTCAGAAAAACGGCGTAATATAATGTAAGATTAGTAGTAAAAGTTTATAATGACCAATTTGAATCCATTTTAACATATTTTAAACTTAAGCAAATGTTTCATTATATTATATATGATTATTTATTAAATAACAATATTTATATATAAATAAAATAAACAATATACGCATGTACTGCGAGTTAGAAATCTCTTGTTTTATTTATTATTACCGCTAACGCGATTAAAACATAGGTATTTTAGCGACTTTGCGCAACATAATTGTGACTTTTAGGTAAAATGGTCACTTGGGTGTTACGTAACGTTTAGGGAGTGGGAGGGGGTACAGAAAACCATTACGGCGTGTTACATGGGGGGGGGGGGGTGGGAGGAGGGTCGAAAATCTTTAAAAAATGCGTTACGTGATACTTGAACGCCCGCAAAGGTAATAAATAAAGTTGGAATCTTTGAATTATTACGGGTTTACAGATAAGAACAAGATATAATATATAAATGTGAAATAACGAAGAAGCAAATGAAAATGCTTTAAAAAATATAAATCCATTTATTGAATCATCAGACAATTTTACGCTATCATTCATCGTAGAATACAATTTTGATCATACAAAAACAAGGAGTGCCCAGTAAAAATCCTTTAGCCTTTGTTATTACAGTAACATATTTTAAAGGTCACGCGCTAACGCATACCTATTAACCCTATAATAACCCGACATAGGAAATAATATATTATATGGGAGTTTAATCGCGATTTATAGTCGTTCATTAAAATTAATTACATGTTTTCAGGTAATACCAGTGAGCAGGCGCAATTGATTTATCTAAAATTGCTGGTATTTTCATCAGGTATACATGTTGAAAAGGAGATATATGGTACTAGTGAACATTAAAAAATATGTATACATTTAGAATATGAACGTATAGATGTATGTAGAACTCATCTTCTTTATTCGATTCATTATTACCTATATAGTATTAATCTTTGTTGCATACTTTAAATATCATAATTAATTATATATGGTATTAGATTGCTAACCTTTATAGTGCATTTTGTAAACGCATCTGCACTAGCGAAACGCGGGTGGAGCTGATAGCATTTATAGCAAAACTAATAGCATTTTTTTGCCATCTATAATAACATAGGTAAGTAATGTTCCTTTTATAAAAGACTGATTTATTATAAGCACCTAATAAATTAATTAATAATAATAATAATAATAATAGCATTTAATTATTAGTGCTACAATTCGCATTTTTATTATATATGCTGGATACATCACAGTACTAATACGGAGAGATAAAATGCTAGCCTAATCTATCTCTACTTAAAGTGCGTAATTATTACGTATTGCGACCTGTATACCAGAAATAAAAAATCGGTTGTGGCACCCCAAGACATTCCTGTCAAGTAGCCAGTAACTTAATTCATCTGAATATTAATTTTATAAATCCTACCACACCCCCCCCCTAACCTAGCGCCACCGTTACCCCCCCCCCCCCCTCCCCCGATGAAGATGAATTCGAAATCAAAATCGAAATCGAAAACGAAATTGAAATCGAAATAAAAATAGAAATCTAAACCGACAACGAAATCGAAAACTATCGAAAACGAAATTGAAACTCGTATACAAAATTTTGGGTCTCTGCTGTTGACCGTTGAGGAGTTCCCTCATCGGGAGCTAACCCAGGGTGGACGGATTGTAATCACAATCTTTTCAGCTCATGCCATGACCAAATGATGCCTGCATGCCAAATGTCAGCTCAATCGGTTGAAGCGTTTCGGCGCTATCGTTGGAGAATACACACAGACACACAGAAGTGCGCCCACAATACTTTCCTTAAACAGGAAAGTAAAAATGACACACCTATGTTAATAATAATAAAATAATAAGAGATATGATTCTAAAATTCGTTCTATATTATTTTATTATTTTATTTCAAGAAACCGTAAAAGCGTCTTTAGGGCACCATACTGCCCATACTGCTCATACTGCCCATACCACACTGCCCATACTGCCCATACTGCACATGTGCGCCCCATACTGCCCATACTACGAACGCTGCCACATTGAACATGGAGAATTTTGATCATTTCTTTGGAGCTATGATTGCCATCTTCACATTGCGTTTCGTAGTCAAATCCTAGCTGCCAAATCGTACTAATGCATTGACCAACCTAATACGCTATATAATCAATGATATCATTATAATTGCAGCCTTTGCATGGTCTTTTCCTGGATATTCCTTTCATCCTCCAATGTCTCGCCGATGTTGAGCCCACGAAGGTGGAAGGCTTCGCTCTCTCATATTCATGCGTGGTCTCCATTAGAGCTTTTCCGGTCCACTGACCGGATATACATTCTGGAAATGTATCGAGCCCATCTTTATTTGCAACGGTAATGGTTTTCACGGCGTCTTTGACCCTTGTTTTACTCCGAATCCATTCGTTTTCGGTCGCGCCAGCCGTTTCCGCGCATGAATCGTTTCATTTCTCTGTGCTATCTTTGATCCTTATGTCTCCGATGATGACAGACAAGACATAATGCTCGAAACGGTGGCATTCAGTTTTATTGAGAATTCTGGGCGCTTATGGTTTTATTAGCGCCAAAACTGCTCATTAGAAAATCTGCCTATTGTTTTTTGTTAAAATTGTTGTTTGGTTTTTTCTACCCCACATGATTGGCATGATTGGATTTCAAATTAATAAATTTGAAATGATAATTTTGAATTTTAAGATATATACATTGATTTTAATAATTTCTTTCCTAAAGAAAATTAACAAATTAGAATTATAGACATTCTCTATTTTTATTTTATGCGTGCATTTAAACATGTTTTAATGATTTTGACGTATGATTTTCTCTTCTAAGTTCTGTACATTCCAGGATCAATTATATTATTATTTATTCCTTTCCTTTTTTAGTTATGTAAATTATATATATTTTGTGAAACGTTATGTTGTTTCAGGACCTTTCAATATATTATTATATTTCAATGTTTTAATACCGGTTAATACCGGAAGATTTTTTACTGTGATTTTTATTATTATTATCATTTCGTTATCTTATTCTCTTTTATTATAATTATTATAAATTATTTATTATTGGTATTATCTGTAAGCCAGTGCCATAATGGTAGAAACTAATTTGCCATCGCACATTTTTATCAAATAAGTAAAAATTGACAATCCGTTACCATAAGAATTTAAACAAATTGTAATACATTATCACCATAAATATTACACCATAATTAAGAGAATATATATAAGATTTTTTTTTTGATTATTTATTAAAAGTAAAACACGAGATATACATTCCTGCAGTATTACAATAAATCAATCGTGTTTGGACCAGTAGTGGAAAATAAAACACACTGCAGCATCTAGAGCACTACTTCAACATCGCCTAGCCAGGCCTAAGCCTGTACTAAGACAGGCGTACCAGAAAATATTTTACCTGTGCACACGTTTAGTTAAAATTAAAAGAAAAAATAAACGAAATGAAATTAGGAAAAATAGGTTAAAGAAGAAATTTAAATTAAAAATTAGTTTAAAAAATCAAAAATATGTCAAATTAATAAATATCTGAATTACATTCCCAAATGTATCTTAAGAGAATGTTAGTAGAAATATTAAAATTTAATGAAAATTAATTATAAAATCCAAAAAAAATCCAAAAAAAGTCCAAATAAAGTCCATTTTTTTTTAGAAATTTCAAAATTACATGTCTTTGTCATAAACATCATTAAAAAATAATCATAGTATCATCAAAAAGTATTCAATATTATAATCATAAAATAATCGAGTAAATAAATAAAAATCGAAATCATAATGATAATAAACAGATACCTACTCAGTAATATATATATATATATATATATATATATATATATATATATATATATATATATATATATATATATATATATATATATATATATATATATATATATATATATATATATATATATATATATATATATATATATATATATATATATATATATATATATATATATATATATATACTAGACAGTCAAATAATCAAATAATTTGTGGCTCTTTTCACGACCTTCATTTATTAGCCAAATATGGATCAGCTTCTTAAATAAACCATTAGTCTGAATTGCTTTTATATCATGTTCTAATAGGTTATATGCCCTGGGGCCCAAAACAGTAAAATGTCTTTGACCAAAGGAAGTCATCATTCGGGGAATATCTATTTTGTTGGCAACGGATCGTCGTGTCGTATGTACTTGTTGTGAAAAGATGTATTGGAATTGAATAAAATGTATTCCTATTTCTAGGGCCTAGATAATTAGAGTCGCTTACGACTTCAATAAGTAATGAATGATACTGTTCTATTTGAAGGATAGTCAAGATCCTTCGTTTTTGAGATTTTTATCTTTAATCCAACTTTTCAAGAATCCTCCTTTATTTCCTTTATCATGAACATAATGTATTTGATGGTATCGGAGAGTAGAACCAAGTCGCTGGAAAATCTGTGGATTTAAAAATACCTCTTCGCATTGCCTAAAGCAATGAAAGTGGAATGGAAAGGTATCAACATTTCTAAGACCGCAGCCAAATCATATCACCAGCTCTTTTAACTATATCGGTCTTCTCATGCAGACTTACACAGGCTATGTAAGTCTCTGTCAAAAATGCTCCATTAAACGAATGTATCGCTTATCATCCCGACTGTCTCGGCAAAATAGTTGTATTTAGAATTAACTACCAATAATATTAATATTAAAATATTCATAGTACCGTAAACATTGCACACAACAAAGCCGTGAATATATGTATTCTACAGTTTTGAATAAGGGAATCACCAACATAGCATATTAAAGAAACCATGGAAACGAGAGAAACCATGGAAACGAGAGGCAAGGAAAATAACAACAAAAAACAAAGTAACATAATTTTGTTTTAAAATTTTTCTTTCTTCCACGCCTATACAATGTAACAAATAGAAATAATTGACTTTATAATTTATTTGAGCCACATTGAAAGTGGAATTATAAAGTGACATAACAAAACAGTTTTTTTTATTCAACCTTCAAGCGGTAGAGACAAAAATACTAGAGTCAGTGTTCGGAAAACTTTCGATAATTGAGTGCACAAGAGAGAACTTCGCGAGACCAGACTTCGACCGGACCGAGTTTATAACCCGACCCCGACGATATCTACGCTTCGCAGGACAGTACTGCTCTTCAAACGGTAAGCGACAATAACAGCTTATACCTTTATGCCTCAATTATGCGAGCGTCTAGATTTACAAACTAGTGGAGACTAGATCGATCAAATAGGAAAAGAGATCGCTGCGGAATCTGCAAAAGGAGACCGTACGATACAAGAGCTTAAGGTCACCTTGTATCGCAACTCGATCGAGGAGAGACACGCCTCTACGAGTACCTGGTGTGCCATCGGCAGTAAAACGCCGGTTCACATCACCCCTGGGTGCCACCAAAATTGCACCTTGTCGTTCTATGGCTACCCTAAAATAAGGTGGCAGATTTTCGATCGGTTTAACCGCTGACCGCTGGATTTGCCACTACACCGACAATTTGCTATGTCTTCATCAATAGTCAAAATTTCTATTGAGTCGAATATCTTTTTATATAATCAGTGAAAGGTAGAATAATCAGCTGTTTATAGATACCATTGCTTTTCTTTACTAGTATTTTTAGTGTCTGCAGGTGGTCGCAAGTTCTAAAACAGGTTGATTTCTTGGCTGACATTAGTCTAACTCAGCTATTCCTAACCTGATGATAATTATCCTCAAAGGGCTAAAATGGAATTGTCTGATGAGTAAAGATAAAGACAAGAATTGGATCATTCAGTCAGAAAGTACATAATATCACCAAATATTTTCCTGATTTGGAAAATCACCAAAATGCTTAGATGCTAAGACCCTTTTAAGTGGATGAAGGAATATTTCCAGATACTGAAATTGAAGACAAAGCACTGAAAATAGATTTCGAAAACAAACAACTAGCAACATTTTGGCCAAAGATTGTTGGCGAGTATGGATTATTTTCGGAAAAAGCCTTGAACAACTGATCCGAGTTTCCACAACTTACATGTGTGAAAGTAGATTTTCGAAGATGGTTACAATGAAAACAAATGCAAGGAAATGATTGAACTTTGAGCATGACTTACGATGTGCATTGGTCGAAACTGCACAGAATATTAAAGAAATTGGTAAAACTAATCAATATCGTTTATTTCACTGATTTGCATATTACTCATTGATTTATTAAAAAAAAGCCTAAAAAACAAGTGTTTTCATTGTTTAATTATTAATGATTGAAATTCATTAAAGCGATTTTTTTTTTTTGTTTTTTTTTTATTTAACTGTTTGGGGGTATTTGCTAATGTATACCCCGCTTTATGGGTTCAAAAATGTTGGGAACTTCTGGTCTAACTATAGTTTAGTTAGAGCCTATTGGCGACAATCCTCGTTGAATCATGTATAGGTGCGAGGCAATATACATAAAGAATGATTACAGCTTTCAAGTTTAGAATGAGTGGAATCGATAAAATATCTCGGTAACACCATAGATAACAAGCTGAGATGAGATTATCATCTAAAGTACGTAACTATGTAAGCGTAATAAGAATTTTATTTAAATTACTACAATAAATAAATAAATAAAGTAAAAAGAAGAAGCCTACAGTTCTCTAACTTTCTGGTGTCTCCTTTCTTACATATTTACACGATGACGGCATTGTGTCAAATTGACATTATTGTAATAGACTCTTAACACTATAAGCTATCCACATAATACGATTCCTCAAACGTTACCGCGTTTAATGCAAACCTACTAATTTTATGTAAACCTTCAAAATAAAAACTACACCCAACCCCCTTTGGAACGTCGAAAACGATTACCGCTGAAACATTCAGCTCGTTACTTAAGCCTGACTTAAATTGCAGGGCGAGAGTTATGCTGTTTACTATGGTTGTTTGCCAGCCGCACTATCGTGCAAAATGGTAGTACGCGAGGTAACGGCAGGAAGCGAGGGTTTGGCGCCATAAATAAGAGAACTGCACTGCCGCACGGCTTAAATAAATCCCACTTTGTGTCGATTCTTAATGGGACTACGACATTATTAGAGGATAGAAAACTATTGATGTTAACATTGTCCTCTAAAACATAACACACTTCAGAACTACAAGCCACAATGTATATAAGAAGAAAAAGTAGGATCTGTTTTCTCGCATATGGCAGTGTATACACTTATAGGTACAATGTGCTGCAATATTATTTTTGGCACTGCATTTTCAGTACAAAAAAAAATCTGTAAGGGAATAATTTGCCACATTTATGTAAAAAAATACATAGGATTAGTAAACAAATTCTCTATACTCGGTATTCCGTCAGATATCTGACTTGATCAATGCCGGATTACTGGAAATCACTAATAATGACGTATTCAAACGGCGCGAGCTCTATTTTATTGAATACATATATGTATGTAATACCGTATTATACACTATATTAGTAAATACACGCAATTGAAGAGTTAAATCTAAACTAACACTGATAAATCACAGCACTTCAGCGTGCTTGCACAACACGGAACAGACCGTAAAGTCCGTATAGTCGCGTTGAAACATTGATTCCCGTCCCATCATCGAGGTTAAGCAGCGTCGGGCGTGGTCAGTACAAAATCCTACCATTTTCGAGATATATGTATATTTTATTTTGAAAATTTGGTTTTTCACCCGATGCATCCTAATTTGAATTAAACTCATTCAAATATTTAAAAATAAAAGTTTTACAACCTCTAATATTTGTATCTTCAATTAAAATAATTGCAAAATTGTGTAAATGGTAGAAAAATTGCAGAATTGCATATAATTAAATAATAAATGTGCTAAATTCTAATTCACAAAATTTCAAGACAATTTATAAAAAAGATTAAGTATAGTAATGATTAACCAAATACAATTGAAACATGCTGTGTTTCATGCTGTTACTGCGTTATGGTGAAAGAGTGCGAGCACAATGAGCAAAAGTAATAAGGCGGTCCCGTCCCAATAGAGCAGGTAGTCGCCTAGTCCTTCGTAGCCGTGGTTGATAACATTTATGATCTTTTATTTTTGTTGCGGTTAGACGCAATAGATTTATGCGCTGTGACTTATTACATGTGTTTATCACTGCGTAATTGCATTTGTTAGTCTTGTTTATCGGTTGAAAATTCATTCAAGTTTATTCTATATTTTATTAAATGCAATTTTATAATTTTCTATTATTTACAAATCTTTGTAATTGTTGTAAATAATCTTTGTAAATAAAAACATTCACGGAGTTCTGTAAATAATAGACAATTGTAAGATTGCATTTAATAAAATATATAATAAAATATAGAATGAATTTTCAACCGATAAATACAACTCACAAATGCACTTGGAAAATGAATAATAACTCATAATATAGGTATGAAACTATACAATACTCCTATATCTGCTGAAAGCTTTATCTATGATCCTATATCTGCTGAAAGCTATATCTATAATCCTCTATCTGCCGAAAGAATATATCTATCATTAAAAACATTTTTTTTGTATTTTGTTTTGTATACATTAGACAAAATATAGAATAATATTAATCTAATAAAAAAGTAAGTTCTTTCTTAGTAAAAAAAAGTATACAGTGGAAGTATACAGCAAACTGCTCGTGTTATTAAATATATCTGATGAAATAATAAATTTGTAACGATCACTTCACATTGCATAGCCATATATTCTCGTCTCGCATGGCTTCGTGAAACAGAAAGAGCCATGCCAAACCACGCTTGTTTACGCGGGAGCTATTTAAGTGTGCCCAAAGATCTTGAACCAATTGCATCAAAATGCTTTCGATGCATACGCAGTTGATTATATCGTATGTACTCTTATTAACAATGCAACGCCGCCGCGCGCCGCCCGCGCCCGGGTCAGTGTCGCGATAAAGCGCTCTGACGTCATTCGCAAATGACGCACTTCGACAATCACAGTGTAGCATAATTTGATTCATTTCAATCAATTCGCGTTGCAGCACGTCCGCTTTTAGCGATAAAAACGAAACTTGGTCCAGAAAGGTTTTTATCTTGTCTAAGCTGAATTTACTGCTTGTCAAGAGGTTTCAATGTCAACCAAAGTGTTGATCGTATTTCTAGCCAAAACATTTCATACTTTAACCATGTATTATCTCAGAATTAGATTGATTAACTCCATGGTTCGTTTTGGCAACCCATGGTACGTTTTACACCGGCGACATGCAGGTGGCGCTGATAGCATTTTCCGGCGAAATTAATTAATTTTTTAATTAAGGACTGATTTATTATTATTTAATCAATGATAACAATACCAACATTGAATTATTAATACCTTCTATTGCATTTTTTTTTTATATGCTGATTACATCACAGAAATAACACGGAGAGATAGAATGTCACCTATTAGTATATCTGAACTTTAAAGTGAGTTAGTTAGTTATTTATAAAAATGGATATCTTTTAGTTTTAAAGAATGAATAAACAATCTGAATAAATGTTAAAAATCTGTTTAATAAACCGTTTAAATTATTGTTGAATTTTAATTCTAGTCATCAATACGCTCTCTCTGTGAATATCACAGAAAATTTCTTATTTATGTAAAAGTGCTACAGGTATCAAGTGAGAAAAATAAATTAAATGTGTATACAATACGAAATATGCATGAGTACTACGTCGCTAAAGGACTCGTTTCGTGTCCGACGATTTCATCTTAGTTGACATGTTTCCTCTATTGTATAGAAAATTTTGGCAACCAATCAAAAAGACTTTGATGTCTGAAAGCCGAAGTTACATCTGGATCGCATCCAATTTCTCTAAAAAAGCTTCGCTCCAGAATGTCGCTCTGAGGCTGAATTGGCTTATTTGCGTAACATGTGAAGAAGTTATTGCCCAAAGTTGGACAAATAATTTACATTCGGAAAGCAGATAATAGCAATTGTCCTGATACTTCGGAAGAGATTGACAAATGCGACATTACCTGCCCAGAGAAAATAAATTTCCAATTATTTATACATTATCGAAATTATCCTCAATGTTAGCTTTCAACAACTATAGAGAATTGGCTAGCCTGCTTCACGGTCTTATGGTCGATATAAGATTTACAGTCTTAATCTAACATGTCAGTCTTTGCAACAGCACTTTAATGTCGGCAGTTGTTAGTAAAATGATCAGTTATTGTTTATCCTATTTCGACATGCTCGATGATCGATGATTTGAAGTTTATCACGAGAACCTGTGGGATGGAGTCTTGCGACTTATTTCAGGGTGTTATTGAAGCCATCTGTCATGCATGCTGTTCATTTTTTCGTTAGATGTAGGTACTTGAGGTCCTCCAACATATCGGTGGGTGGCGCTGAAGTATGTGACAGAACTAAGGATCGTTATAGAAGAACGAAGAAGGTAAATGATTTTGGACATTTTATTTGAAAAAATGTCTTTTGGGACTAGTGTGTCCATCCATTCTGGCGGAAGGGGGCCTTCAGCCAACTTCAACGATTGTCGTCAAGTGTCTTCCGCGATTATCCAAGAAGATTTTGCAATCAGCTCCGATCCGTAAGTTACTCTCTCAGGAAGTACGAAAGCCTGGCCGACGTTATTGGTCCCAAGATATACAACCGAATAAACGCTTTCATAATGTCTGCACCAACTGAGGAAATATTCAGGAGCATCTGAAAACTTTCTCATAGATAATGTTTCATATAGCATCCATGATTTCTATAGCATCGATGATGATTTTATTAAGTGTGTTTAATTATGATATATTTACGATGTTATACTTAATGCACTTAAGTGCTTACTTTATTATGGTGTTATAGTAATGGTATGTACGATTAATATAAAATAAACTATGAAACACAAACTAAAAATTAGTATGTGCAGAAATTTAGTATGTGCCCTTGATTCACAATATTCAAAAAACTTAATTTCGGGAAGATGTTGATTACTGGGTTTTTACATTAAGACAGCCAAAGTTGGGTTGGTGGCTCCAGCTAATTGTGACTTAGACGCCATGCAAGCGATGGATCCGAATTCAATCTATTTACTGTAGATCCCAGTAAATTAGGGATCCAAGTAAATTAGAAATCGGCTGAAATTCTTTACTGCAATATTGTTATTGTTCGTAGATTAAGGCACCTATAATTGGTTCCTAGTCAGCACATTAGCTGTAAGATGTACATTGTTGAGATCGAATAAAATGAAATTTAAAAGAACATGTACTCCTAATGGCTAGTTGATTGATCCGTGGTAATATTCCTGATTTACCATAGTAATTATTACTCTTTTAAAATACTATTATAAGCAAGCTAGCGCGATTGTTTGATCGTCAAAATTACCATAGAAAAATCTTACGAAAGTAATCGAAATATTTCACTAAATTGCGTTTTCTTGACAGAATTCTAGCGTTATTTTATTTTTGACGCTGGCAATAATGCGACAGAAATTATTTCGTTTCGTCGCGCAACACCGAGTGCAGCTGCAGTTACACGACTGCCCAACAAAAAAGGAGTGTAATGTATTCCGGGTTTATCTATATGTGTTTTACGTTTCTTTATTCCACTATAACTTCTAAACGCTCGAACCGATCTAGAAGTAGGTATGTTGTATTGTTAGAACCGTTATGTCGTCCCATGATTCATATGGTACCGTAACTGTCAACATATCAAGTAAATAGTTGTCTTAATGTCCAAATCTCCAAATTTCAATAAATTTAAATAAATATATCGTGTTTAGTGTCAAATGAAAGGTCTACATGAAAGCATTAAAAAAATAAAATGTATCTATATTATGGATAAATACATAAACAACAAATATTTCAATAAAAAAACGTTTTTTTTTAAATTTTAAATACGGTAGTTCACTTATTGTAACAGCAGTCGTGTTTTTACCACTTTTAATATATTTACTTGTCATTGATTTTCATCGTATTTCATCGCATTGCGAAAATTTGCGAGAAAGATAAGCGCCCAAAACTATGAGAACTTGCATGAGAACAAATTCCATGACTACACGATCGTCATCCGAACTACTGTGTCATCAGAAAAAGAAATGCATCCCAAATCCATTTCCAATAACTATTTACAATAATTATTATCAAAACGTGAGTGCTTCATCGCCGATGACACTGACTAGTAATTCGAGTTACTAGAGTAACTCGAGTTACTTGAGTAACTCGAGTTACTTGAGTAACTCGAATTACTTCGGAATGGATTAAACTCTTAATCAAACAACCTTGTTTTGTAGAATTACTACCGATATTAAGTATTACCACAGAGTTTTACTATTACGACAGATAAAATAACGGGCCCTAAGTGTGGCGGTATTACTTACTTCACTTTACCCACATTAGATACCACTAGTTACATAACTGATTTCCCGCAACACAATAAAACTGCAACTTTACGATCTTAACCCTCACCCAGTTCGCCGTATGAGCTGGACGTATTCGTATAATTTGTAATCTAACATAGTGGCTAACAAATTGCCGCTTTCCACTGATGAATGTTACAGTTATTTGCTAGTCATATTATGCATTCTACAGTATGCTGTTTCACAAAATTTGTGCTTTTGTCAAGCAGTGTGCGGGGGCAGCGAAATAACTATAAGATATAATATGTATTAAGCACAAAATATGTGCTTTTAACATAGGTCCTTACCTATGAAATTGCCATTCTACAAAGGAAATGTATGGCCTAAAATTTTGCATGTAAAATTTATAATTAATTAATCGATATATTAAACACTAAGTTTATAGTAATTTCTAATAATCCTACTATCCAGCCTAGCATATTTGGGTGGGCCAAAAACTAGAACAAGTTGATAAATATAAATGAGGACACCAGGGGAAGAACGATGAATGTACCATTTCTCTTCATTTTAAACTGAGTATGAGGAAATGTGCGTTGTACCCATAAGAAAATTATGGCAAAATCGAATAGGAAATATTGATGATGGAAATAGGAAATATTATGGCAAAAATGGACATTTTTGAAATAGCATGTTGGGGAAAAACGATGAGAATCGAATCGATTGTGGGGAATACTGATGTAATATATACACATATTATAATGTTCTTAAATAATAATATCAACCCTAACTAAATATGACGTCAAATAATACCAAAATAACATATGACTCCTGACCATGAACAACTTTGTATTCTTGCCTCAAATATTTAAAGTCGTTTTTCTCAGTTACACAAAAACATAACCCTCATCGTTCTTCCCCTGATGTCCTCAAATACTTTGGCACCTGGCTTACACAAAATAGGGACAGTGAAGTGGAGATCAAGACTCGCATCGAAATTGCACGCAGCACCTTTGGAAAAATAAAAAAGGTCATTGGAATCGAAGGCTGAAAATCCCACATTACCTCTTCTATAGTGCTACATCTCGCTCTTACTTCTATACGGATGTGAGGCATGAACTATTAAGAAAAATCTCAGGAAACGTATAAAAGCATTCGAGAAGTGAGCATACAGACGCATGATGTTGATACCTTGGACTCAGAAAGTCAACAATGGGGAAATTCTACGGCGTCGGCCAAAAACGCATTCTTTGGCCGACCATCAAACAGAGCAAAGTTGCATACCTGGGTAGTGGCTTAGGCACGCAGTGGCTTAGAAACGACAAGTACGAACTCCTGCAACTCATTATGATAGCAAAAGTTGCAGGGAAGAGGAGACCTCGCCGTAGACGGAAACCTCGATTGCGGAATATTCGAGAATGGACCGGTATTACGAGTGTCGCCGATGTGTATTGCCCGGCGAAGGACAAAAAGAAGCATGCAGAGCTGACTGCCAACCTTCACTAGTTAAAGAAGCACCCTAAGAGGAAGTAGAAGATTAAAAACTGTTATCTATGCAATTTTGTCATTTCAATGGCAGATGGTTAATGCCTCTGACGAGTAAGGTAGGTGACGAAGAAGATAATTGGGGGTCTTACGTTGTCATGCAGAAACAGTGGTGAAGGTTTCCATTTCTTAATAGTCCAGTACTTTTACTTTTTGTGTATTTCATTCAAACATGCCTTTTTATTTGTATAATCCGTTCTTTCCGCTTTTATCCCATGGCCTTTCATTCTGCTCTAAGGAAAATAAATTACTGGCTATATATACATCAGCATTCATCAACTTTCATGTCCAAGTCATAAGCAGTGCAGGCGGCCCAAATATGGAACCCTGGGTTTTACTAAACGTAAAAATAACTCCCCCCCCCCCCCACCCCACTATACGTCTCCTAGTTTGTCCTTATATTCCATTCCTCTCTTCGATAGTGAGTCAACATATCGTCGCTCTATATGTGATACCTCGTACATTCCTATAAGCAAACTTTTCGGGCACGGATAAAACTAAATAACTTCGTTTACGAGATGCTTCCTTTAGTTGCGTAAATAGTACAAATATTTTAAAAATATATTATTAATATAAAAATATATTATTTTCATAATAATAATTTAACTTCTCTTCTTGACCACTCTGTGAACCGTAATGCCCCTGCCAGCGTCCAGCTGTCGTCCTTCCAGGTGGCGGTCCATGAATACTTCTCGGGTGTTTACCCAAAATCTACCCATGTCGACCCGGTTCACAGAGAAAACGCATTTAAGGCAAAGCTCCGTAGGCAAAAGCGGCTACTTCGTCGCCAGTTACGTGAAGCCAAGAAAGCCGGGGATAAAGCCCTCTGCCACAACTTCTCGCGCGCGTACCGATCTATACTAAAACTCATACAGAGCGTAGCAACGCAAAACTACAAGCGCAAGGCAGCATTTCTCAAATCCAAAGAGGAAGCCCGGTTCGACAAAAACCGTTTTAACTACAGCAAAACGGTTTTGTCTGCCGCCAAGGGAAAAATCCAAATCCCGGAAGAAATGGCCACGGAATATTTTTCGACCACGTATGAGGACCCAATGCGGCTCCATAATTACAGCCCTCCGCCGGGCATTACACCTCCGCCCCTGCCTACGGTAGCTTTTGCTTCTCAACCTCCATCTCTAGATGAGATTCTTAATCAAGTAAAGAGGAAGCCGTCGGGCTCTACTCCGGGTCCCGATGGTATTCCCTATTTAGTATACAAAAAATGCCCCTGCCTTCTGCAATATTTAGGATCCATCTTCCGAAATATATGGAATAGCGGTGTAGTCCCACAGAATTTTGGCCGAGCGACAGTCATCTTAATTCCGAAGGTCCCAGTTTGCACCGGACCAAAGGACGCTCGGCCCATTGCTCTCACAGACACTGTGGCCAAAATCTTTTTTAGCATAGTCCACACGAGGATGAGCGAATTCATGCACCGGAATGAGTACCTTGGAGTATCAGTTCAAAAAGGCTTCATGCGGGGCGTCTCGGGCTGCCTCGAGCACAATTCTCTCCTGGCTGCTGCCATCAAGGATGCGAGACAGCACGAACGCCAAATCAATGTATGCTGGCTCGACCTAGAGAATGCCTTTGGGTCAGTCCGACACAGTCTCCTCCACTTTGCACTCCGCTGGTACAACTTCCCACCAGTCGTGCGTGACATTGTAGCCTCCTACTACAACTGTCTGACTTTCCATGTTAAAACGCAAGAATGGACTACCCGCTCTATACCATATTCAATTGGACTATTTCAGGGCTGTTGCCTCTCCCCAACGATTTTTAATATAGTTTTTAATATACTGCTGGAAAGCCTGACCCAGTTTGACAAGAAGTGGGGCTACCGTTTTAAAACAGACGGCCAATACACCTCGTCGTGCCTCGCTTTTGCCGACGACCTAACTTTCATCACCAGAAGCCCCAAGCAGCTTTCCCTGCTATTACAGAAAGTGGAGCTTTTCTGCGACTGGTCAGGCTGTATAAAAGTGAAGCCCTCCAAATGTTTTTGCCTTGGACTCGCCCGCATGGGCACAAAATTTATATCCTATGACCCCAAATTGGTCTATAAGGGCTCTAATATCTCCCTTATAGACCCAAACAATCATTTCAAATTCCTTGGCAGAAAAATCACCCATCAGGGAAAAGACGTCTCGGGCGATCATGTTATAGAGCATTTCAAAAGTTGCCTGGCGAAAATAGATGCCTTGCTAATTTCTGGCCCTCGTAAGGCCTGGATCTATGACAATTATCTAACGTCACATTTGTCATGGCCCTTTCTTATTTACGATTTTACCAAAACCCAACTGTCCCGTCTAGATGCGCTGGTGACAGCTAGTTTAAAATCCTGGCTGTCCTTAGCCAAACCAGCTGACCCCTCGACTCTCTTCAGGTCCAAACAAAATTTTGGGCTAGCGCTTAAACTGCCCTCTCTGCTCTACGCCAACTTCAGAATAACCAAAAATTCGATTCTGTGCAATTCCAAAGATCCGGCAATATCGAAGCACGTAATAAGTGGCCGTAGTGATTCAAATGATCTACAAGCCCGCGTAGACTTCCACAAAAAGTTCCTTACTGGAATCAGCCAGAATGGCACTGGTCTGGGGTATGGCAGTACAACCACGAGCGACGTGGACTTGAAGAAGTCTCTTTTGCGGGGAGATTACGACAGCAAGAGTATGGCTCATGCTATTGACCTTCAATGCCAGAATGATTGGACAACAATTGGGGACTTTTGCATTCCGCCTCCAATGCACTGGAAGGTAATGCTCTATGACTGGACGCCAGAGATGCTGAAATTTTATTTGAATGCCTTTCAGCATACACTTCCAGACCCCAGTAACCTCGCTCGTTGGAGCTTTGCCGAGGATAGTTCTTGTCCCCTCTGTAGCAATACCCCTTGCACAGCTAGACACATTCTAGCTGGCTGCAAGGTGGCCTTAGATCAAGGACGGTACACTTACCGCCATGACAAAGTTCTCGCTGTTATTCGCGAGGTAATTAGTCTCTCAGTGGCTCGTGCCAACAAGGGTTTGACAGTATCCTCCAAACCCCCAATACAGTTTGTGCGGGATGGCTCTAAAGGCAAAAAACATTTAACTACAAAACCTTTCTCAATAATCGAGAAAGCTACAGATTGGATTCTGGAGGTTGATTCGGTCTCTAAGCAGTATAAATTCCCTGAAAGTCTCGGATGCACAGCCCTCCGTCCAGATATAACTCTTTACTCTCTATCTCGGAAGGTGGCTCTTATTGTAGAATTAACTGTTCCATGGGAATCAAATATCCCAAAAGACCACGAGTACAAATTAAATAAATACCATGATCTTGCAAATGCCGTAACCCGGAACGGCTTCACTGTTCACCTTCACGCGGTGGAAGTTGGCGCTCGTGGCCTGCCAGCTAAATCTCTATTTCACCTCTTTAAAGATCTTGGCCTTTCCAGAAAAATAATCAACTCTTTCTTAGAAAAATTATCTAAAACTGCGATTTGCGCATCTCAAATTCTATGGCTTCGAAGGGGGAGTGAATGGGTGGCAAGGTGAACGCTCACATGTGGCAAGACAGCTGTCCTAAACCTACCACAGCCGGTTCGTAAGTCCGGAATCCACTGCTCACCCCCCAGAAGTGTAAAAATAGTATTATGATGGGCCCGACTCCGGTCGGTGAATTCCATGGCAGCTCCGTTTGTATTTATTTATTAATGTATTTGCGATTCAAACTTTCAAAAGGTTAAGTTCTTTGCGAGAAATTGCTACTAAGTAGAAATTACTACTAAGAAATTACTACTACTAGGTATCATCGGATAAAATAGTCAACTCATGCCTACGAGATGTCACTGCAATGAGATTTACGTGAAAACTAAACAATCTTATTCCTCAAGGATATAGATAGAACAATCCGGAGCGCGATATTATACCAATAACAATTAAAATGTCAATTCGAATTTTCGGCGAGTACGAGGTCTGACATATAGATCGACAATCCTACTATAATATTATAAAGCGAAAGTTGCATGGATGTTTGTTACTCTTTCACGCCAAAACTACTGAATGGATTTTGATGAAACTATACAATAATATAGCTTACACATCAGAATAACATATAGGCTATAATTTATAAAGATATAGCGTGAATTATCTGAAATATAACGATAGCTGTCAAGTAAGTAGGAAACAATCTAAGAAATTGACATTCGAAATTTAAATTCTATCCTACTGTCCTACTAATATTATAAACGCGAAAGTATGTATGGATGTTTGTTACTCTTTCACGAAAAAACTACTGAATGGATTTTGATGAAACTTTACAATAATATAGCTTATACATCAGAATAACACATAGGCTATAATTTATAAATATATATGGTTTTCTATCATCATTATCACAATTTTCCATCACACGCGGGTGAAACCGCTGGGCGCAGCTAGTATGTTAATAATTTCTTTCTTATTTTTATTATTATGTAATTGTATAAAATTATTATGACCAGTACCTACTTTGCAAAAATTATACTTTGTTATTTTGTTTGTATTGGTTATATGTTTATTTATATATTTATTTATTTAAAAAGGAAAGTACATTGTAACATTAACACTAGAGGCTTAAATGTATATAGTAGCAAAATAGAGAGCACCGCAGACCTCATTTTTTTCAAATCATCGCCACCTAACAAGGCCTAGGCCCTTACTAAGGCAAGCGTGCCAAGTAAACAGTGGCTTGTGCATACTTTAGACTACTTAATTTTAAAAATATTCTATGATATTAAATAAAATAATATTAAAAATTAACTAATATAAGAAATAACATCCATAATATTAAATAATAATAATTAGTTAATTTGCCAACATAAATATTTGGTCACAAAATAACCATAGCGGTATGGTTGTAAGTTATTGGCAATAGGCTCGTCATCAAAGTTTTTCAAACAAACAAACAACCTTTGAAATTGAATAAAATAAAATGGTCTTATGTAAGCGCTACAATGGCCCGTATTCCGTTTCTCGCAGGTGCCTAAATTGGGGTCTAAAAAGGCGCTAAAACGACGCTTAATTTTGAAGTGACGTTTTAGTATTCCCTTTCATGGGTCCTAGCTGGCGCGTGCTTATGTAGAGATCATCAGGTGCTTAAATTGACGTTAAGCACCGCCGAGACCCTTTTCGGTATTCCGTTTCTACAACTGTCATGGCGGATGGGTCTTGTTCGGGGTCTTATCTAAGAACGGTCTAAAATCGACATTCGATCTTCGCCTGACAGTCGTGTAACTTGTTTTCGCTTGTGATTCCGAAGATTTTTAGTGTTGCAATTTTAAGATGTTTGCTCAGCATTACCTTTTAAATCGAAGTAGGGATGAGGAGCGCAGATTATCGTAAGTAATCGTTTATTCATATCTATATCTTGCCCTGAAAATCCTGTGTATTTTTTTTGTAGGTTATGATAAATCGCCCTGTATTTTCTTGTTTAGGCACATTCTTCTTATATTTGCCATTTTATTTCAAAATAAACGAAAAAGCGAATCGACACACAAACACGAAACGGCGCGGCGGCGAGCAAATGGGTGACTGACCGGGCGGCGAGCTGTCAAAATTAAGACTTTAGAACAGCCATTGACAAAACGGAAATTTTAAGATTTACGACCGGTTCTTAATTTTGGTGAAACGGAATACCAACAAAATAATGAAGGTGCTTAGTTCTTAATTTTTAGCACCAGCTTAGATTAATCCAGGTAGAAACGGAATACGGGCTAATGAATAACACTTAGATTTTTACTAAATACCTTTTTTGAAATAATTTGAAAAGAGAACAGCAAAGTTTGGGAGAATTGGGTGAAAGTAATAAAACGGCATGTCTCACATTCTGCCCGTGAGGTCATGATAGCATGTGAGCTTATATGACGTGATAAAATTGTCACAGGCCCTTATCGTGTATGCATTTACTTATCATGTATGCACAGCGCCCAGTAAAATCGTAAAAGTAGCCTCACTACGCTGAACTTGATTTCAAAGATAAACTGTAAGCGAATCGACCGATATAAGGTATAAAAATAGGTAACGTTTCGGTCGTAAACATCTCAGCTGAAACGAGCTGTAAACCATACGGCAGGAGAGGTGTTCTGTAGTGTTGCGGTATTACTTTCCGCACTGCGGCATGACCCGTGCCCTAGTCGCGTTCAATTTCAGTTTAGTGCCTTGTGATAAGGCATCACCTCGGGGAATTACCTGGTACGACATAGCTAGGTGAGCAAAAATTGACGTGCATGACGGGCAGTTTTTTTTCTTCATCACTTCTAAAAGCATAACATCTGCATTGTGTGGCTGCTCGTCTGATTACCTCAGTTAAATGACGGATTCTTTCCAATCGATCATCATCCTTTATTTTACCAAACAAACGATTACAGAGACTGAGTCAAAGCAAAAACCGAAAATACCCGCACGCGACCTTCTCCCAAGAAACCTCGTTGCGTAACACGCCATCTTGATTTCCTCAACGCGACGTACACTCGTCATCCATAATTTTCCTTGTAATGAACGATGGAATGTCTAGTGTATTGCTGGTTAAAACGAACGATGAAATGTCCAGTCTACTGTTGTCATTTTGAAAACAACATAAGTACCAAACAGTGAATTTTACGGGAGATATATAAATCTGATCTTATAATATCACAATTTTAGATATTTTTTTAAAGATTAATGCATTCTTACTTTAAGGAAAAAATTACGTCTTGGAAACAACCGAAAAAGTAATAAATTCCTAGAAAAACAATACAAGAAAATGTCGGTTATATTGATTTGGAAAGAAATTTTAAACAGGTCCTTATTTTACGTGACACACTCGCAGTCGCCTTCTTCATCAGCTGTTGTGGATAGGAGGACAGTTTTATAGTATTGTAGAGAAGGAATGCTGTCCCAGTTGTCGCCGTAGTGCTTTTGTAAAAGATTCTTCACATCCCTAGCCTTCAGTACGTTTACAGGAACTCCAATATCGATTCGTTTAGGGTTGATCTGACTTGCTGACTTGTCTTTCTTTGAACAAATTTTTGCCCCACCAGAGTCCGTATTGTAAGCAAGCTCACCAGCGATTAGCACGACATTGTTTCTTTTAGCAGATGTTGATATTAAGAATCGCTTGCATTTTTTGCATTTGATATTAAGAAGCGCACGCCGTATTTACTGATTGTTTAAAAGGTTCTGTTTTTCGATTGGTGTGACTATGATAATAATAATCAGTCGGTGGTACTTTTAGAATATTTACTGTTATTCCTCTACAATCCGATCATAATAAAATGGATCTCTCATCCTTTTTACTTTAATAGTTTCTGGGGTGACACGAAGTGGGACAATGGCGGCTAGTTGACACCCCTATAACTTTCTACCCATTCGGCATACGAGTGGTATGAACTACTTTCTAATATTGATGTTCGCTGGCCGTGGTAGAACAGCTAATTTCAAGATATTGTAGCTACAGTAGAAAATAAAAAATGAGCCGTAAGATGGCGTAATTGCTAATTGATTTTTAAAGAAATATATGTATATTGGCAGAAGCGAACTTGGCGAACCTATTGCTATAATTAAACAAAATCTCACAGTCAACCGATATATTAATATGATAGCAAGTAGCGGCAAAACTAGATTACTATAAGATTTGGTAAACTTTCACATTAAATTTAAAAATATTAAAAATGTTATTCATTTTGTAAATAACTAACCAAAAAATAAATACATAAATATCCATATAATATCGTACATAAATACATATATCAATAAATAAATATGCTGCCAAGATACCGTAAGGTAAGAGAAGGGATAAGGGAAAATTAAGAATTTTTGGCTTATGTTTGCTGTAAAAAGAAATGTTTTTTTAAGGATTGCTTGGGGATTGCGAGATAGTTCCTCTAATAACCGGGGGAAGCTTATTTCATAGCCGCGCTGCGTGTACGGTCAAAACTTGATTTAATGGTTTGGGGTGCGTATAATATCTATTCTTTTCTGTTCTGTTTTATCTAACTATTCTGACTCAAACGAAGTAGCGAAGCATGCCTTCTTAACTAGGTGAACGCCTCGTTGAGGTAGGAGGGAGATGTAGGAACGTGTAAGATCTTGTATAGAAGGGAATGAAGTGCAAATGTACTTCAAAATATACTCACACTAGCCCAAGTCGAAAGTGTATAAACGGTTTAGCTTATTCAGGTATGTCTCGATATGTTCTAGGTCTAATTCTAGGTTACCGCGAGGTCTAGATATTCGGTATCGTCATAACAAGCAAGGGCAGCAACAGACTTTGAACTATTGGCTGCTTAGTGCCTACAGGGAGGAATCTATGCAACTGACAAAGGTTAGGAAAGCCATAGTATATTCGCCTGCTAACTTCAGTAACTTGTGCTTTCCAAGAATGGGCCTCATCCAGGAGTGCATAAATTATTCACGATTTTAAAATAATTAAGGACGTTGGCCCCAATTTCTACTGAAGGCAAAGACGACAGAAAAATAGTTGACAATAATTGTTGACCGTCAATCACAATTGATTAGGTTTCAGTCGAAAAAATAAAACAATAGGCGGTTTGGGCACCCTGCGGCTTCAGGCATACTACTGTGCATTCCGGCGAATGACTGAAGAAGTCTTTGAATAATATGCGGTTTCGTAAGCAGCGGGAGTAGTTGCTGACCTGATGTCAGCCGAGTGGATAGCACAGCACGCAAAGGACGTTTTGTTCCGAGATAAATTCAAAACGAATTACATCAGATAGAGGCCGCGCAATCGACTTCGGACCTGTAACCAGTCGCGAGGTTGGAGAAATCCGGTTATGACTGGTAGTTAAAGCGCGAGATTGGCCCGCTGGGTTCACTTCTCAGTGCCTGGCGGTTAGGCATTGGCCTCTTACGGGCGAGTTGGCAAAACTAGACAGTGGACTGTGTTGTCCTTGTATATCTACGTTCACCCAAGGTTAAAAGAAAGATCACATATCGTTATAACCGCTTGGGTTGTCAGGTTCACCCGTTGTAGATGACACTTCAAAAGCACATCGACGTGCATGACTAAATTTATAAACACTCCACTTTATATTTTACCGTAGCAATGAAAACTTTTCTGAATGTTTGCATATAACATTTATCACTCCGTTGGAGCGGGCACTCGGCAATGCCAATAAAAGAGCAGATGATACATTTAACAGCATGATATTCATGTATAAGTATTATATATTTATATAATATATATCGGGGCTGGCCGAAACGGCTACGCGCGGATCTGTCAAACGACGCAAAGTCTTATAGGCAACTTATATGCAATGTTGGCGTCCAACGGATTAAACCCGATCTGTATTTATACATCAATAAGATCTTTGAATTAAAACACATTACAGTGTCTCAGGAGCTCGTTGTGCAAGTCTTATTGCATTTTGATATAATACATGAATTCAATGTTCGCTGCACTCTTTCGTAAAGGACACTTTGCCGATTCGAAATGTACATAACCTGATTTAATCAAAAAGCCCTTATAATTTCGATGTACAACCGTAAAATGCATTCTGCAAGCCTATCTGCTGCAGATTTGTGTCCATCTAGAAAGCAATTAATCTTGTATTATTCTATAAAGTGTTTCTGCTTTTTGTTACAAATGTTGTGTCCCGCTGCAGCATTTGTGTGTAAAGTGCTTATGCTGTAAAATTTATCATCTGCTCTTTTATGGGCATCGCCGAGTGTTTGCTCCAACGGCGTGATACATGATACACGCAAACATTTTGAAAAGCATTTTATTGCTAAATTAGATATAAAAAGTGGTGTTTATATATTTAGTCACGCATGTCGATGTGCTATGGGCAACACTGCCGTCGTAAATGAAAACACAGTAACTTCATTTACCGTGTTTATACAAGTTTGGTTCTTTAAAATCACTTTCAGTTCAATATTTCGTAATGTAATATTACCTATCATTACTATCCTTGTACCTATATATTTATAAAATAGAGCTTCAGTATTTGCATTGCATAATGTCCAATATTAACCAAAGTGTAATTATTGTTTTCATAATTTCACAAACCGAATTAGGTACCTCTAATTGCTCTACTTATTTTACCAATAATTGTATACCTACATAATTTTAACATTAGATAATTTCAATGAAAGTAGTAAAATTCCTTCAGCAAATGCTAAGTCACTCTGTCGATAACGTCTTACCGAAATCGTCGTCTCGGAAATATTTGGAAAAATGGAAAGTTTATCGCTCTCCGAAGATTTTATCAATTTTAAAATTGCGAGATACAATATGATTATGCTCAATTTCTGCAGATTGAATCGCAATTCCTGCGCCATAATTCAAATTATCAATCTAATGATTGCAAATATTTTTATGTTGGTACCTACCATCATGTATGTATTCGGCAATTACTACTCAATACAGCCGCTAATAACTTTTGTATTTATAGTCGTTTGTTTTATGAAGTTATGTCTATTGTTTAAAAATAAAAGCAACCTATATTCTCTGACGAATCTGGTGGAATTGACATGGAAAGGACGTAAGTATAAAATATAATATAAGTATAGAATATTAAAAAAAATACTATACAAGAAAATAAAATATATAGTTCATATAGTTCTATATGATGCATTAGATTGGACCGGAGGAATTGCTATTTCTGGTAGATTTGGAAACACATTTCAAATAGTGTTGCATAGATCACACAAACCTGCGAAGATAACCACCGGAAAATTAAGGGATATTTCTTTGATGACATTTTTATCGGTAATGTACTTAAATAAATTTATTTCTAGATAATTACAGTGAAGGTAGCTGGGTATTATAGATAAAGTGACTGACGTGTTTGTGAAATGAATGTTATGACATAACCAAAATATTCTTGCTCGAGATAGATAATTCCAGAAATTTGTAATTATTATATTTTGAAGACTAGCCCTGAATTTAATGCCTGTAATTGTACTTTATTATTTGCTCTTATTTTCTGACTTCCTGCGCTAAACTAAAACACCTAAAGTTAAGTTAAAACTTATAACGTTATATTGGAAAAATGTAAGTGGAAACTTCATTTTTCTATTATGTTGCAATGACAAAATATCGACGACTGTTGTCTAATCAGCTAGAGCGTGTTTTCAAATTACCTTATGCGTAATGACCTTAAGGGTCCGTAGCCACGTTGACACCGGTTCTCCTCTTTGTTACCGAAGTTAAGCAGCGCTGGGCGCGATCAATACTTGGATGGGTGACCGCCTGAGTGTTTGTCTGCGTGATGTATAAATGCCCACATAGAAGGTGGCGCCAATAGGCAACAAGGCGGGTTCCACGAATAGGCACATGCCTTGTGGGTAAAACATTTTTTTTATTGATTTATCATTTTAGTTCAAATGACCCATTTTAGAACTTTTTGTACTGCCTAGTGAAATAATAAAAACTCAGGGTTTCTGATATAGGCTGATGTCATTCACCGCCTGCTTATCAACATGCCATTACACCCTTTTTAATGAGGTCGCTTAAAAGCCGATAAGGATACGTCGGACAAAAGCACATTTTTTTACATACTTCTTAACGCGATAGATTTAAAATTTTCGTAGGAATCGCTTCCTCCGGCGACCTTATACAATTTTTTTACCTCAATAGTATATAGCGCTGGTATAAAGGCTTTAAGTGCAGTTATAAAAGCATATATTCAGTGCTAAGTGCGATTAACTCTGAACAATTCAGATATCCTTGTAATAAAAAATTCTGAATATAAGATTCAGTATGTGCGTCAGCTATACTTAAAATAGATACTGACCATGTTGTTTTGGAGAATAAATTTTTATGTTGTCCCATAAAATATTGATTGTGCCCCCCTAAAACATTACCGTAAAATATCCAAGACCGTTTGCAAGAATTTGATCGTGAGGTAAATTTTTCACATGAGGACCTCACGCCGTACAGCGATGAAACGTCGAATATCGGGAGTCAATGACGCGAATCGTGCGTTGGCGACGAGCGCGGATAGTGACAATGCAACGTAATAAACTCGTTCGATTCCTTCGTTCACTCGAAAATACTTAATGCGAAAATGCTATGTGATTCAGCCCAATAAGGTATATGTGTAATAAAATTCAACTTTATAAGTCAAATATTTCGAGATTGAAATAAGACTGGCACGCCTCCCGGTGGATCGATTTAATCCACAACCCTTCCCATGATAAAAATAATACCTACATCTGAATATTCCGCTCAAGGAGATAAAGCGTTTGGGCGATATCGTATAAGTAATACAAACATACAACAGACATACACAAAGACGGACTTTCATCTAGAAATGGCCTTAATCGTCGCAGTGGGGGCTCATAATGGATATTTCCGTCCAACTCAAAAAAATGTGTGCGATCTTGATACTTTTCTCCTCGTTGGTTGGTAGGCCGGGAAAGTAAAACAAACTCTTCCTCTGCGTAACATTATCCATACCACAAGTCATGTTATCATTTGTCTAAAAACATTTCATATTTCAGGCACCAAAAATCATTCCCTTCCCGGTAAGCATCGATAATTCTGTGACTTTTATTACTATCTACATTCACTTTTAATATTACCTAACACTTTCGATTTTACTCAATAGAAAGGAATATGCAAAATACATTTCTTTAAAATTAGGTATTTTCATTTAAAGTTATATTATAGCTGAATTATAAAGTTATATTAATACCGATTATATAATTGAATTATACTTTATTTTGTTAATATTTTTAATTTTTTTGAGGATCTCATTTTAGGGCAATTTACTTTAATTAGCATTTTACTAAAACTTTTACATTTTTTGTAATATTAGAGTCCTGTTCACCCTAGAACGAGCTAGTCCCAGTTGGGTGGCAGAATCATATAAGCAAAGATTAAGGTTTTGCCATTCGTTTCCTGTTAGTTCTGTAAGCAAAATCAATGTTTTATAGTAATTAATTCTTTAATATTTTTATTATTATTATATACCGTTTCCAAATAAATAAATACCTAGAAATTTTAGGTATAATTCAAATTCGAATTTAAATTTAATGTAAAAAGTTACATTTATTTGAGTAACAGAACCATCCTAGCAAAATAATTAAAATTTCTTAAATTTATATATATATATATATATATATATATATATATATATATATATATATATATATATATATATATATATATATATATATATATATATATATATATATATATATATATATATATATATATATATATATATATATATATATATATATATATATATATATATATATATATATATATATATATATATATATATATATATATATATATATATATATATATATATATATATATATATATATATATATATATATATATATATATATATATATATATATATATATATATATATATATATATATATATATATATATATATATATATATATATATATATATATATATATATATATATATATATATATACATATATATATATATATATATATATATATATATATATATATATATATATATATATTGTAACATTTAAATCTTTATATGTATATATAGAAACCATAGAAACTATAAAAAATGTAAAAAAGAAGAGAAAGTTTCAGAATTTCTTTATTATACAAAAGAAACGTTACGTTCTGCACAGAAGAAGTCCGTGCAGCTAAATACATAAAATGCAGATAAAAGATATTTAAAATCAAATAATAAAAGAATATAAAAAGCCTTTAAAGGGAAATCAGATGTAAAATATAATAAATTAGGACAATTTAAAAACAATGTAAAAAATAATAATTAAAACGCTATTCAGCGGAGAGGTGAGAACTCAGGGTCGGCTCTCCGTTCTTGCTTCAATTATGGATAAAAATTACAATTAAAACGGTTAAAAACATTAAAACACAATAAATTGATGGCTCAGGTAGTGGAAAAGGTTTGAAATTCGCGCCAGGTAATTTCGCTGTTGTCCGCAGGGCTGCAGTTCCCACGGCGAACGCCAGGCGCTGACGTCTTTCCCCCGCCCGGCGTGCGACGATACGATACTCCGCAACTATCGTACTCGTACGATTCGAGACTCGGGTTAGTATGGAGATGCGTGCAGGATCCAAATATCACGCCTGTCTCGAAGGGGCGAGAAGGCGGATGTAGCACGATGTGGCGGTAGTACGTAAGACGTCATGCGGCGAGAAGTAGGGCGTGCGATCACGAATATCGCCGTACGGTAAGGCAATCCGCAGCGCAGTTCACAACCGCCGCTGTAGAATTAATCCACCGAAGATCCAGGCGTAAAGGGACCCAAGCCTACGCAGGTGATTAAGGCCGTTTTCAATCCTCCGCGGAGATCCCTGCAGCCGTAGAAAGGCTTCATTACAATATGATCGCGCCAAGAACGAAAACGGATCATTGAAAGGAACAGCGACTATCGCCTCAGTCCAGTCGTTGATTTCCGATACATCGTCAAACGATCAAAATAAAAGTCACTTAATAGTTCTAACATCGAGCAAACTCACCAGGTAATAGTCCTAAATCACACACAGACTCCCCGGGATCTCGTTCGGAATCAAGTCGGATTCAAAATGACCCAAATTATCTTTTGGCTGGTAGACCGCCAAACTTTTGGCGGGCCCCGGCAAGGAAACCCCTTATGCGATACGCGCGAGCTTTTAAAATCAAATTCGACATTTGAATTGCGTTATATTAAAATATTAAAATCATGTGATAATAAAATTGATTTTTATTTATAGTGAAAACTATGATGAAATACCCATATTGCACTATCCTTAATTTAAAATCCGGAATCCAAAATCGTAAAGGAACCAATGACCTTCGAATGCTGTCAATCTACATTCCACAAATCCATCAGAGAATAATTAAAAATATTCTGAATGTAAATTTATCAGTTAACAAATTAATTAGGAATTATGACCAAAAGACTAATCAAAAACTATAACTAAATAATTAACCACTTTTGGCCGATATTCCGAACATCGTACAGTCTCCTTTGTTTCTGGCAACGATTCTCATCGAATCATCGCCGACGTCACTATTCGCTTCTGGTTGGTCAGCCGCGGGAAAAATCCTCAGCTGGAACTGTCAAAAATTGAACACGACGCGACATCGATCGATGGAGTGAATGAATATTGTGG
The DNA here is from genome assembly GCA_944548615.1 of Micropterix aruncella. NCBI lineage: Eukaryota > Metazoa > Arthropoda > Insecta > Lepidoptera > Micropterigidae > Micropterix > Micropterix aruncella. The sequence goes on from OX155950.1 coordinate 4,831,918, forward strand.
AAGAAAATTGTGGAAAAGCAAATCGGAAAACGCGAAGTGCGTTACAATATATTTATATATATATATATATATATATATATATATATATATATATATATATATATATATATATATATATATATATATATATATATATATATATATATATATATATATATATATATATATATATATATATATATATATATATATATATATACCTAAATATATATATATATATATATATATATATATAAACAAAGTGGGGTTTGTTCGAACACATAACTCGAGAACGGCTGGACCGATTTTCATAGTTTTTGATTTGTTGTATTTGTCTCCGTCCCGAATAGCAGAATAACTATTAAAAACGAAAATTGGAAAATTAAAATTAAAAAAAAACATTTTCCCATACAAAATGTAAATCCGTGTTTTTCTCATGATCAGTTTTACGTGGCATGTTCACGTGTCGGAAAATCATCCGCTTTATTTGTTCTTGCGCCTGATAAAAAAAAACAAAAAAATGTCATATATCACAAGGCGCTTCAATGAAGAGAATTAAACCGAGTGCCTCCCATGCTGCACAATATGTAAATAGTTTAATAAATGTCTTGCTGACACGCGATTGATATACTTAATTTTTGTACTTTTATATTTATTTTTGTGTCATTATCTTAATAAAGTAGTGAACTTAATATTGATTTTGTATTCATTGGATTACTTTCATAACACGACATCCATTGACTGTTAGGCGGTACGAAGTTCGCCGGGTCAGCTAGTTGTTTATAAAAACAACTGCCTCCGAACACATGGCAACCTAGTTAGTTTAATAATTTTTATTTTTATTTTATTTTTATTGTATTTTATTCTGGAACCAAACAAACTATATACAATGCAATAAAAACATAATTAAAAGTGACAAAAATCCATTAATGTGATTCCGAATATAAAGTATACAAAATGAACGCAATAAAATTGTATATTGTTTCCGCTTGAGAATGGGGGGAATCAGGATGGGAAGTGAGGTGAAAGGGAGAGACAAAATAGTTAAAAATATAATATGTATATATATAAATATATTTATATTTCATTTTAGGTATGATATATAGTTATTATAATGAATATACTTGAGATAAAATTATGTCCTTGAACTAAATTAAATGAAATATAATATGTATAAATGTTTTGTGATCATCTAGATAGACTCTCGATTTTTTTTTATTGAGTTCTTATAAGAGGTTTTTGATGAGTGTAATATGTCCACACTTAAAAAGTCTGTATTATATCTATGACACGCTCTGTATAGAAATGCATTTTGAGATGCGTTGGTTTTCACCACAGGGAGATGAAATAGTCGATGCGATCGAATAGGGCGGGGAGGAACATAAAATTCAATGCGCTCCAAAATCGCGTTCGCATCGATGGAATTATTTACCAACCCATGCAAGAATACGGCATCGATCAAGACTCTACGGCTCTCCAATGACATTAAATTGTGGGCTTTTAAGGATTCCTCATAGGAGCTGGGCTTAGTGAAAGAAGTGAAATTTAATCGCTTCACAAATCTTTTTTGTACCGATTCGATCCGCGATATGTAAGTCAAATATTGGGGATTCCAGACCACTGATGCATATTCCAACTGACTTCTTACATAGGAATTATGACGAACATAGATATTATGATAAAAATAAAATAAAATAAAATAAAAATAAAATAAATAAAATAATGTTTTGAATTGAAAAAATGTTTTTGATTCCATTTGATTTAATCCTATCTGCTAAAAATATGAAGTAACTATTACTGTATAATGCGTTTTCTACGTATATATCTATTCGCCCCCCATAGCACGCTTCGGTGCTATGGGGGACGAATAGATTATGATATTTTGAGATTGTGATATATAGAATTATGATATTTTTTGAGACGTTGTTAAAAATTATGTTTTCATTTTATTTCAAGATTATCCGTGGCGCTTATACTCTCTTCGCTTTTTGGAAGAATGTTACAGTATAATACATTTTTAAAGGAATGTTACATTTATGGAATTATCAGCTACAAAGGCGGGACATATCTATCTGAGCTCGAAGAAATATTATACATGCAAATAATTTGTACTTGTGTTTATATAACTTATAACTTTTTTTGTTTTCGTTCTCATAATGTGTTACATAATATAATTATTTAATATTTTTTTTAAGCTTTACTTTATTCACACCATTATAATTTGGACTAGTTTGTAATTTAACATTTAATTCAGCATTTTTTTAAAAACCCAAAGAATTTTACTTAAAAAAATGTTTGTATCCTATAAATATTTGTGTCAATATATTTTTTATTTTATATCGCATAGCGCACACTATGACCGTTTAAAAGGTGGAAACATATAAATGGTTTATGTATGTTAAATTTTGATTTAGTAAATTTGGTTTTTGTACTGTCTGTTTCCTGAATAAAATAAATAAAAAATTAAAAAGACAAAATCAGCTTTATAGTAAAAAGTAATCAAGTTCCTTAATGATGTGTTGAATTTATGCACAATATAATACATGTTTATGTAATCATTACAATGTTGTTAAATTTGATGTAAATAAAAAATAAATTAAAAGAGCCTTTTGAATTATTTGTCACTTTAGTTCGCTTACAACACGGACAATTTATTGGTAGAATCTAGCTGATTATTTAGACTCGCAATATGTGAGGAAAACTACGTATTGTATTTGGCTTAAAATTATATAACAAGCAAGCTGTGTATATTTTCTGCAAGGTTTGTATGTTCCCATACTTACGGTATTTATAGCAGTATGCTACGTTATAGAGACGTAATGTTACGCATTATTACCGTAAATGTACCCCCACAATTTCGGATAGTAAATATATTTCTATTTCTATATCTATATTATACAATAAGGAAAGTATTGCAGACTTAAGTCTTTTGAGAAGTCGCGAATTATAAATGGTTTTTTTAAGTATGTAGCGAAGCGGCCCATAGCCAATTGCCTGATGGAACTTATTAAAAAGAGCAAAATTCTTAAGTTTCTTCTATTTTCTAATTCTAAAATTCTTAAAATTCTTAACACATTAAAGTGAGCAAAATTTTAAATTTTCACCTGGAAAGTTCAAATTAAGTAAATATTTTTTTATTTTACCTATTATATGAAATGTACCTAGGTTCTTTCCAAGTCGATTCCACTAGATTCATCATGGAATAAGGTTTGTTTTTATTTTTATACAATAGACATAACATAATATAAGATACGGCCATAATCACACATGATGAAAGCGGCTGTTTTTTATAAGGCAAAATGGTGGTGATTGCTGAATACATACAATATCCTGGGTACTAAAAACAACATGGATATGCAACAAATTATGCTGTAGCTATTGCAACTTAATCCGCAAAAATTGAGCTAAATCATATTGTATTTAGCAATTTTAAAATCAATGAAAACCTCGGAGTGAGATAAATTTTCCATTTTCTCAAAATTTGAGATACGAATATTTCGGTTAGACTTTGGAGACAGAGTGACATATAACTAGATAAAGGAATTTCATTACTTTCACTGAAATTACCCAACAATATATTTATGTTGATAAAATAAGTAGGAGCAATTAGAGGTACCTAATTTGGGTAGTAATTATGAAAACCATAAATAAACTTTCGTTAATTGTTGGAAATTATCCAAAACAGATATTGTACTTCTGTTTAATGCATAGTAATTATAGGCAACGCTATTTTAAGAAAATAATTTACTACTTGAGTACTTCCCTTGGGGTTAATTCTAACAGAACAACATCGATTGCTTTTCAATATGCATAATTATTAATAATATGAGAATATACTAATTGATAGTAATTCGAAACTTTTCGTTTGTCCAAGCATTTATAGCTACCAATACACCATAATGAATATTATTCGGTGAACTTTAAAACATTCGCGGTTTATTGATATTTTAATTGTAGTGCGTTTTAAATACGATTTTGTAGAAAATGATTTATAAGAGCTATCTTTCGTCTTGAGCAGTGTTTCAATAATGCATTGGAGGGCATTAAATGGCATCAAAAACTCCATGGTGTATTGGATAGCCTGTTACCCGATGCATTTACGCCATCCTTCAACCTGTTAATACTCTCTGCACTCCTCATCAGACCAATTAAACCCGCTAACTATGCCTCGTGGTGGTCGCCCGCTGTTATGAATATATAAAAAATATGTTCTTGAAAGGTTGAAAACGTACAGCGATATTTATGATTACCATGATTTCCCCCTGTTTCTCAAGCGACCTAAAAAAGCAATTCGTTAGCATCACAATGCATTTATCGCTCAGACTTAAAAGGTTAAAGAGAGTCAGACTTAAAAAGTTATATTAAAAGCTTTTGGTCCTAAGTCATAGATAAAGTAAACCGATGTTTACCTGGAAATCGGTGGAATAGTCTAACAAGGTAAACAGCCTAACGAGCCTACCGAAATATGCAATATTATTTCCTTCCTTATTGATTACGTATTCGATAGGCACTCTACACCCTCGATTGCTGTCCCCTCGTAGTCTGATAACTCAGATAATAACTTGCCGTCGCTGTCATCCCTTAGACCAGTGTTCCGCAAACTTTTTGTTATCAAAGCAAAAAAATTTAGAGGTACACCAAAGAAAAAAGCAATGTTTATTTAATATTTATTTATTACTAAAACCAATATACCTAATATGAAAAGATGTTTAGTGAGAAATGTGAGCGTGTTTAACTGAGCACAGGCGATCAACATTTGGAGCAATCGTTGATAAGGCTGCTCTCATCTCTTCAATGATCTTCCTCAGGCGCTCTCTTTTTTTCGATTTAATAGTAGTGAGAGTTGAAAATCCCAATTCACATAAGTAGGTTGTGGCAAATGGTAATAGAATTGCAACAGCACGCTTTGAAAGTAGTGGATACATTTTTATATGCAACCAAAAATGTGCTACCTCTACTTCGGAAAACTTTAGTTTTAATGTCCGATCAGTTTTTAACTCCATGAATTCTTCCTGCTCGTTTATCGGTAAGTGTCCAAGGGAAATGTTATCCGAGAATGGATTCCGTACCCAGTCCATAGGTTGCAGGTCACACTTAGGAAAATAACAGTTCATTTTTTCTGCTAATAGCTCTAAGTGTTTCACTATCAAAGCCTGCACTTTTTTTTCTGAATCGGCAGCCATGACATTTGGAAACATTTCATTACTACCATTGACAGCGTGGCTGATCCATAACACCAACTTAGCGCGAAAGCTTTCAATTTTGTCCGAAGACGTTAAAATATTAGAATTCCTGCCTTGCATTTTTTTGTTGAGCTTGTTGGAGCTTCAGTCCAACATACCCACAACAAAAAAGTAATTTCTACAGAATCGAAACCGCAAATTCGCTCAAATACACACGAGCCAGCTGCAGTTGATTTCCAACTAAATTCGGCATTTTACGCACAGTCAGGTGATGACTAATGTCATTTCTTCTGATCGATACGAAATTAATACACATTTCTCACCCCACTCACAACTATTGCGTCACTGCTTACAATATTAAACGCAGTACATTTCGATCGATCAATATCATTCCCTGGAGGGCAGTATCCGCGCATTAACAAGTACTCGCGCTCTACACTTCACTTCGAGTCAACAAATCACGCATAGTATACGCGACTATCCTTATCTTCGAATCTATCGCGGCGCTATACACTTCGGACACACTACCACGGCTTCACCTCGCGCCCACACTACCTACACAACGGCGAAATATCAATCAAGGCGCTACGAACTGGCAACCTACTACAGACCTTCTGAATAAATACTTCAACTTCAACATCCACGACTTTCAATAACGGAGAAAACTTCTTGATGAGAACCACCCTTCGCTCACAATCAATTGGAGTCTAGTGAAGGGTGGCCACTCTCACAAGCTCATTTAAATGAGCGAATATGTCCGCCAGATATGCAAGTTATGCTACCCATTCTTCTTTTTTAAACACAGAAGCAAAATCTGAACCCTGGGCCTCTAAAAACGACTGGGTCTCATTTTTTACCTCGTAAATCCGAGATAGCACTTTTCCGCGAGAAAGCCTTCGTACTTCTGTATGAAACAGAAGTGACTGATGATCTGCTCCCGTTTCCTGACACTGCATTAAACAGACGAGATTTTAGCGGTCGCGACTTGATGTAATTGACAATTTTAACAACTTCTTGTAGGACAGACAACAATTCATCAGGCAGAGACTTCGTCATCAGTGCTTCCCTGTGTAAAAAACAATGTACATTTTTAATATTAGGGTTTTTTTCAGAAGCTCTGGTTACAAATCCCCTAATTTTTCCCATCATAGCTGCTGCTCCGTCTGTACAAATGCTTATGCAGTTGTGCCATTACAAATTATGTTCACTGAAGTACTGGTCTGTTACTTTGAATATTTCTTCTCCTGTGGTATAACCAGGTAGTGGCAGACAAAGTAAAATCTCCTCTTTCATTTCACATCCGTCAGTGTACCTCACATTTGAGATGAGATGCGCGTGACCGCTGATATCAGTAGACTCGTCGACTTGTAGCGCAAAATCTCCACTAAGTCTTAATTTTTCAATTAACGTTGATTCAATGTCGCTAGAAATATCATTAATGCGACGTGAGATTGTATCTGCTGACGCTGGTATTTTTTCGATTTCCTTAGCGGCTTCTTGGATAATCATAATCTTGACAACTTCTTTGCAGACAGGTATAATTAAAGTTTCAGCGAGAGAATGAGGCTTCTTGTATTTAACTAGCATATTAGCGATCACGTAGCTAGCTTTTTGCGCTTTGTCTGATGTTTTAAAAGACGAACTCATGAGAGTTACCTGTTTCTTAGACTGGTCTTTTAAACGTTGAAAAAAGGCTTTGTCTTTTTTAGCTATCGATGGGTGTTTAGTAGTTAAATGTCGTATAAGTTTACTGGGCACCATCGAATTATTGCCCAAAGTTTCTCCACAAACAAAACATTTTGGAATTGGACATGATTCGTCTCCGCAATATATAAAGCCCTAACTTACATAGCTCTCATCATATTTTCGATAAACAAGCTTAGGTTTTTTCTTTGTTGACTCTGTTTCTTCTTGGAATACATTAGTTTCACTTGACAAACTTGCGGTACGTTTAACGAATTTATCTATTATATACACGTATTATGGGCTATTTATTTGTTATTAAAAAGTCTATTACGCTCGCGACGACACAATCACAAACTAGCGGCTAGTTACTGGCCAATAAAGATGTGTTTAACGGCTAGACACTGGCGAAAAGCGACGCTACGCCCACTCAATCGGGCGCGTCAACTACGACTGAGGACTAGGGATGAAATGACACGAGTAAATACAAGTACTTACTCGATACGCATGCGTGCTGCGTTCGGTGATAGCTTGTCAGCCACAATTTAAATTATTTTTATTTAAATTATTATTACACAATATTTATTACAAAATTTTCCGCGGCACACCAACTGATGACCACAGTACACCAGTGTGCCGCGGTACACGCTTTGCGGAACACTGCCTTAGACGACTCTGTCGACCCTTAGACGAGACGTCGCTGTCGTTTCTTAGACGACTCTGTCGAGACCTTATCGACCCTTAGACGAGACGTCGCTGTCGTCCCTTGTAGACTTAGACGAAGATCACATACGTAAAGGTATTATAGCATTGTATTCTAATAAAGGCTCGGGACCTGATTGTCTACCCCCCTACATAGTACAGCATACGCCGTGTTGTTTTTCCTTTTAAATATTTTTAACCGCTGCCTGACCGAGGGTATCTTCCTATAGCAATGGAAGCTGGCATATTTTACCCCTATCCACTGTATCAGCGATGTTGAGAACTATTGATCCATATATATTCCGCCAGCATTTCCGAAGCTTTCGAAATACTAGTTCAAAATATATAGGTACTATCCTTAATACACGACCATATAATTAGCGAACAGCATGGATTTATTCCCAAAATATCCACTATATCTAATTTTCTTATTTATAGCAAATTCCGTTTCTAATCTATGGAAACTCACACACAAGTCGATTCAGTCTATACTGATTTCAAGAAAGCTTTTGACAAAGTCGACGACCGAATCCTTATGCGTAAGGTATACTTCAATGGAATACGCGGGGACTATTTAGATGGCTTTCTTCGTATCTCATAAATCGGCGACAGATAGTTGACTTGAGGGTATTCCGATCAGAGAGCATGAAAATTACCTTTGGCGTTCCTCGTTGCTTAATCCTGGAACCGCTTGTATTTTCTTTCTACATCAACGGCAACAATATCCTATCTACTATCTCCTACATAAACAATATTTCTGCATAAAAAAACTGCATTTTTTATATACGCCCATAATTTAAAAGTGTTGTCCAGTATTCGCTCAATTCGAGATTGTATAGGTCGCCAAGGAAACGTTGAACGTTTAAGCTGCTATCGCTTCGAAAATAACCTCGTCCTTATCGTTGTTAAATGAAAACACATCTCAATCTCCAAAAACAAAAGCTTACCACTGTCCTTACCATCTGAATGTATTACCGCCCATTTGAAATGGTGTAACTTATTCGTGACATTGGATTCTACTTTAACGCCAAACTCCACTTTTACGTAGGCGACAAGAGCACAATTAAGAAGATATGCAAATCGATTAGGTTTGTTCTTCGAGTACCAAAAAAATATCCTCAAGCGCTTTCACTTCTTCTGCTTTACAAAACTTTTCTACGCTTTTAATTGGAGTATGCCTACCCAAGCTGAAATCATTTTTACTCTAAATACTCTCTCTACTCTCTAAATACTCTCTAATCATTTTTAACCTATGCATTAGAGACTAGTTGTCACTCTTGTCACTCTAGAAAATAGTCCATACATTGACAGAATAGTTACGTGCTATGCGCCATGAAGTTGTAGTCCACGTCTTTGGCGTATCTCCTCTTTTGCTACCATCTCGCTCTCAAGTCTCGCCCTATCTCGCGGAATTAGCAGTAAATGTTTGGCGCGAAGCTTTTAACACGCTTTAATCTAGCGTAGTAACGACTGTGGATGCATAATGCTAATTAGCAAAAAGCTGGGTAAATTTCCCTGGCGTCCGCTTCCTTACAAACATTACACAACAGATGTAGTTTGGAATGTATCAAGATACTCGTACTTACTCTCATTCCTCTAACTTAGTGGGTCAGTTTTTATAAAACGCAACTTTTTATTTTAACATATTTTTTTTACTTAATAACCATTTTTTTTAAATACAGCTTTGAATAAAATCCAGCCAAGCCTTAGACTTACCTGCTGGAGATTATTTATTTATTTATTTATTTATTTAATTATTTATGATAGGGTAATTTTCAGTGCATTTTTAGTGGCCATCTTGACCATATATATGCTGCAATTACATTAGTAAAGATTAGTCGGCACAGAAAGCCACCCGCTTGATAATATTTACATAAAAGTATAAGACGTACTTAATGCTAATAAAATATGTATACGTATATGAATCTTATTCGTATCATTTACAAGTATGTTTCACTTTCACTTATTTTAAAGCTAACTATTTTTAATTACTTTTTTTTGTAATTTTTTTATAAATAGGATAGAAAACGAATTTACAGCGTGAAATTTGTAGCACCCGACGTGTCGGTGACGTTGCAGCCGCCGTTGTCTAGGGTAGACTGATATGACTGATATGTGACCTACCCGCAAAACAACGGATTGACAGCTCTTTCAGTCTACCCTAGACAACGGCGGCCGTAACGTCACCGAAACGTCGGGTGCTACAAATTTCACGCTGTAAATTCGTTTTCTATCCAATTTATAATGTCAAACAACCGTGATAGTCTTCGATTTTATATTTTTTTTAATTTACTAAAGCCGAATCCGAATCCAGGGAACAAATCGAGGAATCCAGGATCCTAAACTAAAGCCGAATCCAAGGAAAGGGGGGTGGGGGTGGTGTTGGAGGTATAAGGGATCAAGAAATGTTAACGCCTTTCCCCGATATTTGAAAAAAAAAATCTCCAACTATTAAAAAGTAGGATTCTCAAAGCACCCCCGCGGCCCAGTAAGGCACACCCCGTGTACCAGTCAAACTCTTTATTGCTTAACATTAGTAGCAATTTTATTCATTTTATTTGTTTAGTAAAGCTCTTCTGTTACAAGATTAACGTAATAATACATGAATATAATTTACAATTACACCCACATTATATGTAAGTATCAAGCTTTTATTGCTGTGGATATGTCCCACATCGTCTCTCTAAATATAAACTTTTTCGAGGAACTAAAATATTCAAAGGAATGCTAAAAGCAAATGATCGACGTAAATATCATTAAATCAAGAAAACTGAAAATAGTAACCTAATTCTTATGATATTCAAATTTAGTTCAGGCTATCGATACCTAGTTTTAGCAATATGAATACCGACGCTTCTGTCCCACAATATAATCTTCTCATATATAAAAATGAATCGCTGTGCGTTAGTCTCGCAAGATCTCGAAAATGACTCGACCGATTTAAATTATATTTTTTTCGTTTTGTTTGCCTTGATTCAGGGGTGGTTAACAAAAAAAAATATTTAGGAAAAATTAAAAGAAACAACTGAAAATCGAAAAAATCTAAATTGGTCATTTTGGGAAATAGGCCACTTTCTAGATGGCTATCGCGGCGATCCTATTGTTTGACAGCTGCGCCATCCATAACTGCGCCATCCATTCCGTGCGATTGTGTAAAATTTCAAAAAGTCGAAAAGTCGAAAAAGTCAAAAAAGTCAAGAGTCAGAAAAGTAAAAAAAGTCGAAAAATTCGGAAAAGTCGAAAAAGTCGATAAAGTAAAAAAGTCGAAAAATTCAAAAAAGTCCGAAAAGTCGAAAAATGCAAAAAGTCGAAAAAGTCGAAGAAGTCGGAAAAGTCGAAAAAGTCGAAAAAGCCAAAAAAGTCGGAAAAGTCGAAAAAGCATTTATATTTCATCATGTAAATTAAATACATTGAATTTATTTTAATTACAAACGACTGTCATTTAATCACCAAACGAAACTGAAACCGTACCTTTGTCCATATTATAGATTTCAATTAATTGGATTTGGAAGGTTGATTAGGATCAATAAACACTTATGAAGAGTTACAATCAAATCAATTTTAGGTGGTACGAAGTTCACCGGGTCATCTAATTATATATAAATTAGGCCTTGAAATCTACATGCTACGTCTCATGCGAGGGTAATCAAATAATCGCGCTTAGTAGTAAGCGCGGGTCTCATCGCGAAATTAAATTTAGGGATATTAGGATACCCTACCATCCTGCTACACATAATAGGGCCTCGAAATAAATACAGAGTAATACTAGAAAACTCAGAACAATAAAACGTCATTTGCTGTAATAAGCTTTTTTCGTATCATTAGCATTGTCGTAATAAATACTACATAAAAGCTCGTTTTCACTAATCTTTGATGAAAAATGGGGTTGAAGTCTTTATTCCTGCCATTATTTTCTTAGAAAATTCAGATTCGACTCACTTTAGTCGTGACGGCTTGACAAAAAAGAAAATGTTATTACACAAAAAAAGCTGAATGAAGGAAATATTCTGGTGTTAATAATAATAAAATACCGATAATAAAAATATTTTAGTTCTTGATTTGGTTTCTAATGCCTATAGAAGGAGAATAATGAGCCGTGAAAATGCTAATGTGAGAGTTCCAAGATGACTGTGAATAAACCAAATGTATGACTGCATGTTCCAATCAATATTAGCAGAGCAAAACAAATATTTTAGCAAAACAGACATTTTATGTTCAATAATTTAAAAATACAAAACAAGCTACCGATCTCCAACCACGAAGCAACATATATGCTCTTGCATTTTTTCTTGTTACCCGGAAAACCTTTTACATAAGGAGCTGCCGCACGGCTGTTCTAAGAAAAACTACAGTAACCAATAATTTTTCGAATTTTTAGTAACTGTGAAAAATCCTTTATGAAGTCGGAGATCTAGAGGTTGGAATAAGCAAGTAAGCGATATTTCAATTCATTATCTAATGAATAAGTGTATTATCTAATGAATCCAATTTCTAGTGCAGAATTAACTATATGAATGTTAATTACTTAGTTTTGAATTAAAAAGTACTACAAAATACTTTCCTTTTTTATTAGATTTTAGTACAGTTTTATAAAGTTATTATAGTTCCTCTAAGGTACAGCGAAATGATCAGAAATTTACTTCTTCGGAATAAACAAATACTACAAATCATACCTACTACGTATACAATGAAATGTTTCGAATTAATATTAATTAGAAAGTTATTCTAATTAATACTAATTAATATTAGTTATAAAGAAGAATCTTTGCAATCTATATTTTACTGTTAGTATGAACTCCAAACAATGTTATTACCGAATAAATTAATTTCATAAAATAATATTGCCTATAATTATTATTGCTGTACCTACATATTTATTAAATAGAACTTCAATATTTGTATTGGATAATTTCTAATAATTAACGAAAGTATTTTTATTGTTTTCGTAATTGCACAAACCTAATTATATATCTACATAATTATATAATTTATAATTATATATCTATGTACATAATTATACTCTTGGTTAATAGAACTTCAATATTTGTGTTGGATAATTTTCAATAATTAAAGAAAACATTGTTTCCATAATTTCACAAACCAAATTATGTGCCTTTAATTGCTCCTACTTATTTTATCAATTATATATAGAAGCAATAATAGGCACATAGCCTATAATGGCTCCTACGTATTTTATCCCTACTTGTATATCTACATAATTATAATTTTAATGAAAGTAAGGAAATTCCTTTATCAAGTTCCCAGTCAGTTTGTCTCTAACATCTTACCGAAGTCGTCGTTTTAGAAATATTTGAGACAATGGGAGATATATCTCACTCCGAGGATTTTTCCGATTTTAAAATTGCGAAATACAATATGATTATGCTCAATTTCTTCGGATTGAGTCGCAACCACCGCGGAATAATTCGATTTATCATTGCGATAATTGCATCCTTGTCTTGTTTGGTGCCCAGCATAATGTATGTATACGGCAATCACCATTTTGCATTGAAAATACAGCCGCTTTTAATAATTGTATTTCTAGTCGTTTGTTGCATTAAGTTTTGTCTATTGTATATAAATAAAAACAATATTTATTCCCTGATGAATCTGCTGGAGTCGACTTGGAAAGAGCGTAAGTACATGTTATTAATAAAAAGACATATTAAGTTAATTTATCTAAATTAAACTTTCAGCTGAAAATTTAAAATTCTGCTCATCTTTATTAAAGACAGAAAAAAATGGGAATACTTTTTTCTTGACTTATACCTCGGTTATATATATCTTAGATTTTATTACAATGTTTCCACCTCTCGTTAAATTTATTATTGAGAGGTATATTTTTGGTCAAGAGGAAGTTATGCTGTATATGCCATTGAAAATGGAGTGAGTATTAATATGTTTATTATCTACGGCTAAATATAATTATGATATATTTCAAATCGTTCGTTCAAAATAAGAAAAATTGTGTTACTATTCATAACTTAATAACTGACAATCTACTATTCAAATTTCAATATGTTTCAATCATACGTATATGTCTAAAATATCCTTACGATTAAAAAGTACATAAACATGAAGTCGCATTAAATATTACGAATGCAATAATAAACAGACTAGCACAACGCGTTTTGACAAAAATAACAGTTGTTTTTTGGCCCAAAGGCCCATTTACTAGGGTCGCAGACCTAAGCTGGCCAAAGACGTGACCGCAAAGACCGACCATTGATGTAACAATTTGAACGACTATTGTAACACTTTACTTCAAATCGTTTGAAATATATTGTAAGCTACATATATTTCTTTAGTTTCCCTTAATAAATGTTCCGGGAAATAACTTAAATTTGACTTAACGAATTTTGACTCTGTTTCTTCTTTTGTTCTGTTCTGTTCTGTTGACTTCTGTTCTTCTGTTCTGTTCTGTTCTGTTCTGTTGACTTTTCTTCTATTCTGTTGACTTCTGAATTATAGTGTAACTTAATATCTTTGGTAAAATTATGTATTTTGGAACATTGAGTTATTTTACGTAAAAAAAAAATATTTCTTGTTTTCTTTAAATATAATTTAAAAGATATTTAAATCATTGCATTACTTCAATTACATTTCGATTTTCATATTTTCGGCGAAGGTCAAATATAACATTATAACCGTAAAGTTATAATCTACCGTGTCTTGAAGAAACACCGCAGAATCACTAAAACCAAATAAAAATTATTACATGGACGCCACCTGTCTTTTATAGGAAAAGACAAAAACAAATTTACAAAAAAAAATGATACCAAAAAAAAATTAAAAGAAAAAAAATATTAAAAAAAAACAGTTACCCAAAAAAAAAGATCTCAGAGTGTGAGTTAAATAATGATGGGCATTGGATTTGGCCCACAGAAAATCCTTTCCCCTCGGACGCACAAAAGACAAAAGAATAACACGTTAGAAGATGAAAGATTCGTTTTTAATTTAGCCTAAAAGGCATACGGCAAATTTCCCGTCGTGTTCACGGAGTGCAGACCGCAAACGTGCACCCGCCCAGCAATTGAGGGTTATTTACTCTTCCACATGGAGACAAAAATCCCGGTGAAGTGAAAGGTAAGGTTACATCCTCATATTCGATGACTAATTTAGGTCACCTCAGCAGCATTACGTAAAAAAACAGATTTAACAAAGGTGCCACTCGCTGTCGAAAAAGAAACACAAATCCGTTAGAATTGCGCTGATCCTTAATGAAAACCAACCCAAAATGAAATTAAATCTTACCAGCAAATTCGAAGCACAGCCTACATCAAAAAATAACCGTCAACATGGCATAAAAGATTAAAAAATCGGCTGGCAAAATGCCACCCTCACTGTCCCATTCGCGACATTTTGACAGCTGATGTGTCGCCCATAAAAGGTAGGGTTAGACCAGCACAGCCGCTATTAAACGCCAGAGTCACTTAGGGCGATAAAAATGATGACTGCACAGCTCTATCTGTCAAAATGTGACATTTAAGAAATTTCCTAAACATGGTTCATTTAATTGTCATACTATGGGAGAAATTCATTAAAACAGCGAAAAACCAACAGGAAACATAACTAAACACCAGGAAACATGAAAAACAGGTTCGGCAAAACCTAACCTGCAACCGGGCGCGAAAACAAAACAACAAAATATGCGGTTTTTGTTACAGCCCCCTCCAAAAAAAGAAATCGGAAGAGCCAACGAACGATTTCAGACGAATCGTCCCGATTCAATTTCTCCTACTATAGGATAACAAAAACGCCAAAGCATAAACTATCAAGCAATAACGAAAACTCCTTGTTTAATCACTTCAAGAAAAAAACTCTCCCTCTCTTAGGGAGGAAACGACCCAATTGGGACATAAGAAAATACTAAAACAAAAAAACAACTTTTCC
Organism: Micropterix aruncella; assembly: GCA_944548615.1. Taxonomy (NCBI): domain Eukaryota; kingdom Metazoa; phylum Arthropoda; class Insecta; order Lepidoptera; family Micropterigidae; genus Micropterix; species Micropterix aruncella. The sequence continues at coordinate 4,847,358 of OX155950.1, forward strand.
TCGTTAACTATGAGTGAAAACCTGATAGGTAAGTTACTGCGAAGGTCAACTGCCATTTTCAACTCTCTCTACCGAACCGTAGAGGAAAAACAAAATTACTACAGCAAAAAAATTACAAAGTCATGGACGCACAAGGCCCATGTTACAAGAACAAAATCAATAACCGGTGTCCTAACCTCCGTAACAAAACCAACTCTACTCACTGAAGGAGCACCGAACAACTTCCTAGCAATCAAGCACAAAACTTGTTGTGGACACAAAAAAATACAACGACTATATGGTTAGACCTCGACATAATTTATACCTACTAGGGAATGTGAATACTGTCCATTACTGCCTTGTATACCATCTCCTTGCATACTTCCCTCTCACGATACCTATTCAAACCACAGTGGTGCTAGTCAAGATTGCTAGCACGACTGATCACAAACACAATGATTTCAGTGATAGTAACCAATCGGTACCACACCTTTGTAAAGGACAAAACATTAGAGTCAAACTAGTCGGACTACTATGAAAACTTTTCAGATGGATGTAAACGAGAAAAAAGAAAGAGTAATAAAACAAAACTATTTAGAACCTTGAGGATTTAATTTGAAATCCTTAATATGCCAGGAACCTATATTCTTCCCTTTAGCATTTTCTAACTCGTACACCAACGCAGAGAGTTTTTTAATTATTTTACATTTTTCATATTTTGGGGCAAATTTGGAAATGTAATAATTCCCAGCATTACTTAGATAATAAGTCTTTTTATAGATCATGTCGCCTACTTGAAATTCCGCAGGACGGTGTTTACGATCATAGTAAACTTTATTATGTGCATGTAATTTTACCAATTTCTGCTGCACTACATGAAAAATGTTAGATAATTCACTCAAATTTTGAGCGTAAGACAACCTACTACCAAAAATAACCTCTGCTTGAGATTCCGGCGTCTGAGCATAATAAGAACCATTCATAATCGGTTCACGACCATGGACTAGGAAAAATGGACTGAACCCTGTTGATTCCAAGACTACCGCGTTAATGGCCATCTGAATTTCAGAAAGATAGAGATCCCAGCTGCGATGATCGTCTTTTACACACAACGATAACGCAGTGACCACACTACGATTCTGACGTTCAGTTGGATTAACTTGAGGGCAATAATTCGGGTTTAAATATACTTTTGGAATGTTATATTTCGCAATCAGTTCAGTGAACTCCCTACCGATAAACTGTTTTCCGTTGTCTGAAATTAAATACTGCGGAACACCATAGCGAAGGAATACATTATGTTCAACGACATAACTTACAAGTTTACTGGTAGCACGTTTTAACGGAAAAAGTAGACAGTATTTGTTAAAACAATCTGTCACCACGAGAATATGCATATTTCTGTTCCTCGTCATCGGATAAGGACCCAACAGATCGACCGAGACCATTTGGAACGGGAAGGCACAGGACTTAGGATTTCCTAGCTGACCCAACGGGGAAATATTCGAAAGTTTGTATTGCTGACATGTTTCACATTTAGAAACAAAGTTAACTACGTCTCCGTGTAAATTAGGCCAAAAGTAACGAAGACAAAGACGACGGTGTGTCTTAAAAATTCCAAAATGCATAGCCAAATCAGACTCATGATTTTCTCGGATAAGCTTTTCTCTAAGCTGCAACGGAACAACTAACTTCCAATCGTAACAACTGGTGAGTTGATACTTGCTTTTAGAGTACCTAAACAATTCATTGTCCTTAATCTGGAAATTTGGATATCCAGCGGGATTTTCAGACACCGCCTTAAACAAATCGTTGTACCATGAGTCGGAAACAACAGACAGAGAGGAAACGGGAAGCAACCGAGATAACGTGTCAGGAACCACATTATCGACACCTTTCTTGTGGACGATCTCAAAATCAAAAGCAGATAGACGAATACCCCATCGAGCCAGACGGCCGGTAGGATTTTTAAGCGCAAAAACCAACGTAAGCTGGCATGATCTGTAAAGATAGTGAATTTGGGACCGCCCTCCAAGTAACCGCGAAAATGCTCGACAGCATGAATAACACTTAGTGCTTCGCGTTCGGTCGCCGAATATCGCGTCTCAGCGGGTAAAAGTGTTCTACTCGAGAAAGCGATAGGATGATCGACGCCATCCACTTCCTGGGTTAAAACTCCGCCTAAACCGTATAACGATGCATCGCAATGAAGAGCGAACGGTTTTGAATAATCCGGACAGGCCAAAATCGGACTAGAAACTAAGGCCGATTTCAGTTTTTGAAATGCCTCTTCCGCCTCGGGCGTCCACTTATAAGGGGGGAGCACCTTTACGGGTACTCGTCAACCGAGATAAGGGAGCAGCAATACTAGAATTTTTTTAATGAACCGACGATACCAACAGGCCATACCAAGAAAACTCTATCATTTTTGGAGAATTTGGAGTAGGAAAATCGAGAATACATTTTACCTTCTCGGGATCGGTATGTAGACCGTGAGAATCAACTACGTACCCTAAATACTTCAATTCCTGACGGAAAAACTGACACTTCTTGAAATTTATAGAAAGGTTAGCATACAACAAGCGATCTAATACTTTGTTTAACAAAGTTATATGTTCTTCAAAAGTAGCAGATACAATAATTATGTCATCTAGGTAACAAAAAACTTTGTTTCCGAAATAGGGATCGAACAATTTGTCAGCCAGCCTTTGCATGCACGCCGGCGAATTTCTTAGGCCGAAGGCGCAAGAGCGGAAGCAGAAGAATCCTCGACCAGGAACAGTAAAACTACACTTCTCTCGTGAAGAAGGATCCAAAGGGATTTGCCAAAAGGCAGAGGATAAGTCGATAGAAGATAAATAATTTGCATCTCTCAAACTGTCCAAGATAGTAGTAATTCTCGGCAGGGGATAAGCATCCGGTTTCGTAATAGAATTCAGCTTCCTGCTATCGAGACAGAAACTAAGAGTACCATCTGACTTTGGAACAAAAATTGTTGGATTATTCCAAACCCCCTGAACTAGGTTCGATAACACCTAACTCTAACATCTTATCAACTTCTTTATTCAACAGCGCCAATCTAGCTGGAGACAATGGATAGTAACGCTGTTTCACTGGAGGATGATCTCCAGTATCAATAACCTGGGACAACAAATTAGTACGACCGAGACCTTTGACTTCGGAAGAATTTTTTTCAAAATTATTGATCATTCTGTCTGCTAGCGATCGCTGGTCTCCAGTCAATGAAGCAAAAGGCCGCAAGGCCCTCACTTCATTGACTCGATGCCAAACAATTGCATCGCAGGACTCAAACTTGACGAATTTTAATATTTCCGGAGCCAACTCAAATTCTCGGACAAAACCTATTCCCAAAATAAGGGAAGTACCTATATCAGGAGCTACAACAGCTCGAATAACCTGGCAACGATTATTGTATTTAAAAGGAAGAAACATAGACCCAATCGTCTTAACCGAACTTGCATTAGCAGTGGATAAAGTCACCAACGGAGACTTATTAAGAGTAAAACCGATATCAACTAAATATTTATGTGAATCAGCACCCAAAATCGTTACACTCGATCCAGTGTCGAGTAATCCATAAACAGTTATATCATCCAGTGAGACTTCTAAGAAAGGGCGACGGTTATCCTTCTCATTTGCAAACAATATCGAGGCAGAATGTAGAAAATCCTCTATTCTGCCCCGCCTTTCTAGTTTTTTTGGCTCTGAAACCGGGGAATTACCAAGCCGGTTATTCTTAGAACATTCCGGACAAGTGGCTACCGTGTAGTTAAACCTGCCACAACGATAGCAATATTTAGAATGGCCATGATATGTGCCACCGCGTGAACCACGCGAACTATTATTTGTTCCTTGGTTATAATTACCAGAAGACGAATTACCATATGAAAAATCATTAGGGGAAAAATTTCCACGATTATAACCGCCACGATGGAAACCACCGTGATTAAAACCACCACGATTAAAACCATCACGATTGGATAGACCAGCAGAAGAAACTTTACACTCTTTTAACTTCTGTACAACTTTCACTTCCTCCGTCGCACATTTTGTAGAAGACTCGTCGACAGCATAAACTGCTTTCGAGCCAGAAGACTTGACCTTAGCTTGTGCAGGAGTGGCTGCATTAGATGCGTTCATACGCTGTTGTGCATTTTTAACTTTTTTTCCTAAACGCAGAAGTTCGTCGATTGAATTTATATCAACGAGCATGAAATGTCGTTGGTAAGAAATGGAGATATTTGAAAGGATAATTCCTAACTGTTCCTCGCCAGACAATGGCCTTGACAACCTGTTGAAATAACCTAACATGACTGAAACAAAAATATGCATCCTCTCGTCCGACTTTTGTTTACGTCCCCGTACAAATGACAAAACTTCATCATCGTAATTTAAACTCCCAAAATCGGAACGGAGTGCAGCAACTAACTGCTTCCAACTGGAAATGCTCGAAGCTCTAGCACGGTACCAACTGAGCGCCTGTTTCTGGAATAGCTCACAAGCCGACTTCAGCATCCTGGCATCCGAAACCTAATCTCGAAAACCTAATCTCATCCAATCGTTCTAAGAACTCAACCACACAGGAATCGCTGTCAAACGTAAAACCAAGATTTAATGGTTTGAGAATGCGTTCGTCCGAAATGACAAAGTTATTGTCCAAAGGAACTGGTTTCGAATCGACATGATGTACATACGGAGCTGACGTCACTTCAGAATTTATGCCCAAAGGAACCACCTCAGGACTAAGCAAATGCATAGCTGGACCTGACTTCTCACCCTCTCGCAATGAAGTAGAAGGTATCGGAAGAACTACAGGATTTGGTAATGGGCTAGCCGAACGAACAATATCTAAATATTTTCTAACAGTACGACAATTTCCAAAACTTCCTCCTTTAAATTATCTAATAATTTCTTGGAGTCTGAATTAGCAAGATTTATACGTGAAACTCTATGAAAGATATGTGCAGTTTTAGTGCTAATTCGTTTATATAAAAGTTTCTGTTTGGTACTTAAAAAATCTTCGATAAGTTCTTGAAGACATGAAAATCTAATCGAACATTCTTGAAATTCTGAATGCGGATCTAAATCCGTTAAGAGTGAGTTAAACTGTTTCCTCATCGCTTCAACATTTGTTGGATTGACCTCGCGTATCGTAAACTCATAATCAAGCTCTGCCTTCACCAAATGTGACGCAGCATAATACACAAGCGCTGGTGACGCCATCATGTATTTTTTATTTTTTTTAAATCCCCACCAAAAAAATAAAACCAAAAGAAAATTAAATAATATAAAAAAATAATAAGGAAAGGACTGACTTTTTTAACTGCTTGCGGCACCTCTGTTTATTTATGCTGCTTACCTCCACTAGGATTATTGCCTTCACATCTGGAAATATAACAACAAAAAAAATATATATTAACAATCGTATAAATAATACAAACGGCAAGTGGACAACTTTTTCGCGAAAACCGCCTAAGATTTATAATGTTACAAAAGACTGCAAAGCAACGCCAATAGTATACAATATTAATTAATATCTTGCCTCTAAATCTTCAACTCTGACAAAAATATTAAAACCAATAAAAAAACGGCAAGAATGATATGCTACATACTATTTCGCGGTAACCGCTTAATTTACATACCCCAAAATAGGTTCTGCATTTTTTTTTAATACAATTTTTAAACAAAGTAAGAAAAAAACGTGTTTTAAAAGCTGAGGAAAAGAATTTCCTGAAAGCCAAAATACAATTTATAGGCCCCACGTTAGGCGCCAATTTTATAACCGTAAAGTTATAATCTACCGTGTTTTGAAGAAACACGGCAGAATCACTAAAACCAAATAAAAATCATTACATGGACGCCACCTGTCTTTTATAGGAAAAGACGGAAACTAATTTACGAAATAAAATGATACAAAAAAAAATTAAAAGAAAAAAATATAAAAAAAAACAGTTACCAAAAAAAAGATCTCAGAGTGTGAGTTAAATACTGATGGGGATTGGATTTGGCCCACAGAAAATCCTTTTCCCTCGGACGCACAAAAAACAAAAGAAAAACACGTTAGAAGATGAAAAATCCGTTTTTAATTTAGCCTAAAAGGCATACGACAAATTTCCCGTCGTGTTCACGGCGTGCAGACCGCAAACGTGCACCCGCCCAGCAATTGAGGGTTATTTCCTCTTCCACATGGAGACAAAAATCCCGGTGAAGTGAAAGGTAAGGTTACATCCTCATATTCGATGACTAATTTTCGTCACCTCAGCAGCATTACGTAAAAAAACAGATTTAACAAAGGTGTCACTCGCTGTCGAAAAAGAAACACAAATCCGTTAGAATTGCGCTGATCCTTAATGAAAACCAACATAAAATGAAATAAAATCTTACCAGCAAATTCGAAGCACAGCCTACATCAAAAAATAACCGTCAACACGGCATAAAAGATTAAAAAATCGGCTGGCAAAATCCCAACCTCACTGTCCCATCCGCGACATTTTGACAGCTGATGTGTCGCCCATAAAAGGTAGGGTTAGACCAGCACAGCCGCTGTTAAACGCCAGAGTAACTTAGGGCGATAAAAATGATGACTGAGCAGCTCTATCTGTCAAAATGTGACATTTAAGAAATTTCGTAGAAATGGTTCATTTAATTGTCATAATATGGGAGAAATTCATGAAAACAGCGAAAAACCAACAGGAAACATAACTAAACACCGGGAAACTTGTAAAACAGGTTCGGCGAAACCTAACCTGCAACCGGGCGCGAAAACAAAACAATAAAATATGCGGTTTTTGTTACAACATTTCGCAGCTAGCTTTGACAAATATAACAGTTATTCCTTTAAACCCTGGGTTGTCCACGAGCCAGCGTTTACAACCCAGGGTATACTCCTACCTAAATAAAAAAAATAGCAAACAAATCATTTTTTTTAATTATTACGTTATATTTTTTGCAGAATTGGTTCGAATGAAAATATATCTTTACCGCTATACGTCATCTATATATTAATTACAATTTATTTGGCATTGATGTTTATTTCGGTCGACTGTATATATATTACGCTTACCTTACACGGTGCAGCCATGTTCAGACTTCTGCAAAACCATATAAGAGACCTTCGAATTGAGTCTGATACAATAAAAACAGATTTAATTTTAATGTCGAGAATATCGTCAATCGTCAAATTGCACGAAGCTTCAACAAAATGTGCTGCTCTGCTAGAAGATATATTTAATCTGCCAATGCTGATTCAGCTTTCAGTTTCGTCTTCAAAAATATGTGTCATAATATGGAAGGTTATGCTGGTAAGTTTTTTTTCCAGATATTCTATTTTGTGTATTTTTTAAATGCTCTTGTACATGTTTCAATGGAAAAAATATTAATAATATACGTGGGGAACAAAAGTAAAAATATTAAAATTATCCAGTGAATTCAAAAAGCATACATTATTACATACCTACATTCACTGGCTAATGCATACATACACACTTATAAATAGGATAGAAAACGAATTTACCGCGTGAAATTTGTAGCACCCGACGTTTCGGTGACGTTGCAGCCGCCGTTGTCCAGGGTAGACTGAAGAGCTGTCAATCCGTTGTTTTGCGGGTAGGCCGCGTTCCGCTTCTGCCACTGCGTAGGTTATAACGGTGGTGGGGGTCCGGGCTCGGAGCGCGGGAATTTTGAAAATCCGTCTTGCACACAACACTCACTGTATCCTGTTTTACATCTTTGCGTTCGGCGTTCGGCGGCGGGAACATTATAAGAAGAGGGTTCCACGTTAAAGAGAGTTTGTAACCGTCGTCTCTGTTAAAGTTCGGGGTTCTTCTTATTTCAATGGCTTCCCGGATCATGCGAGGAAAGTAGAATTGTTCTTTGGATAGGACAATGAAATTTTGAAACTGCATCCAGTGGTTACTTCCGCTATCCAATATATGTTCGCAGATCGCCGATTTTTCTAGCTGAACGTTTTAAAAAGCTTTGATGTGTTCTGACAGTCGCGTGGCTATGGGCTGTTTCGTTCGTCCAACGTAGGCTAGACCGCAACTGCATTCGACTTTATACACACCCGGGGTTTGAAATGGTATTACATCCTTTACAGGCCTTTACAGGCCATAGATCGCGTGCTCGATTCACGAGGGACGTTTGCACTGAACGTAGATGGTAGGGATGATGGTGTGAGCTTGCATGTAAATATCTGTCCGTATGTGTGGGCTTCCGATATACCGTATGTCCGAGAGTATTGTCACTTCTCCTCGTCACTTTGACATCCAAAACTGGTAGGGAGCCGTCCTTCTCTACTTCATAGGTGAATCTGATTTTTGGGTGTATGGAGTTTAGATGACCCAGGTATTCGTTCACCGTTTGAATGTTGCCTTTTAGGATGCAGAAGGTATCATGCGACGCGAAGGTATCACGATCTATGCGACGCTGAGCATTTTCCGAAGGAGATGGAACATGTCAATGATGTCCTTAGGAAAAATGGATATGGTAAAAATCACGAGACACGCACACGATCTAATACAGACGAAACTCAGAAACCGAGCAGATCAAGAGCATTCTTACCATACGGCAAGGGCGTGACAGACCGAATAAGTAAAATGCTAAACAGATTCGATATAAAAACGATCTTCAAACCGACCCAAAATATAGCTCGATTTTTGAGGCCTGTAAAGGATGTAATACCACTGAAAACCCCGGGTGTGTATAAAGCCACACAGACAAACGAAACGGCCCATAGCCACGCGACTGTCAGAACACATCAAAGCTGTTAAAACCGTTCAGCAAGAAAAATCGGCGATCTGCGAACATATATTGGATAGCGGAAGTAACCACTGGATGCAGTTTCAAAATCCCATTGTGTTATCCAAAGAACAATTCTACTTTCCTCGCATGATCCGGGAAGCCATTGAAATAAGAATAACCCCGAACTTTAACAGAGACGAGGGTTACAAACTCTCTTCTACGTGGAACCCTCTTCTTAAAATGTTCCCGCCGCCGAACGCCGAACGCAAAGACGTAAAACAGGATACAGTGAGTGTTGTGTGCAAGACGGATTTTCAAAATTCCCGCGCTCCGAGCCCGGCCCCCCATCACCGTTATAACCTACGCAGTGGCGGAAGCGGTAAGCGGCCTACCCGCAAAACAACGGATTGACAGCTCTTCAGTCTACCCTGGACAACGGCGGCTGCAACGTCACCGAAACGTCGGGTGCTACAAATTTCACACGGTAAATTCGTTTTCTATCCTATTTATAATGTCAAACAACCGCGATAGTCTTCGATTTTATACATACACACTTGTTTACAATGATATGACATATAGGTATATTCATACATACATATACGAGTATACAATAACTAGCGGACCCGACAGACGTTGTCAGCCCGAACGTTGGCTTGCCTGCTATTAACCCCTCCTATGGCGGGGTAAAATTTCTGCCCGGGATAGTTTTGCGCATAACTTTTAAACTACTATACGGATCGTAAAAAGAATAACTGCAAAATGTTCACATTGAAATTTGAAATATTATAACGTTACAACATTATCTCGTAAAACAATTAAGATAATAATGAATAAATATTACAGTTAGCACAGCGCGGAAAGCGTCTAACCAAAAATGGTTAGCTCACATAGGAAGGGCGGGTTCAGCAAACGTGTTTTCGATATTCGAATTTTTGATAGCCTATATATTCTTAGTGACATTTGACATTTCAATCTTTTGTGTAATTTGCTGTTGCCCAAAGAAAAACCATAAAATGAGTGCCTTTTCTCTTTATCCTGGGCCGTTCAATTCTCGTATCATGGGCGGACGGTATTATACGGGCGGATTGGCACATTTGGTGAAAGAGGCAGTACTTTTCATGAGATTCGTGGTGAGTGTAATAATGCGATTGCAAAAAAGATATTTCTGTGTTTGTATGTATGAAAATGTCTGGCAGTTGTGTTTTTTTCTTCATATGTATTAGCTGTGTGGAGAAGACTGCGTGTAACTCAGTTGCTCCGTGAGCTCATAATAGATATACAAGCGAAAATGAATGCTTCTACGCTGTGGATCCACTGAACAATATGTACAACGAAGATGGACTGCGAGTAGCAGAGAAATGTGACGCCTTACCAATAACATCTAATGCAAATTTGGACGATTTTCATTTTGATTAAATAATAGCAAACAAAGAAAAAACTCAATTCATTTCCATGAGAGTCATATTGTTTTAATCTAAAAAAGTAAAGTATTGAAATAAATGTTGAATTGAATATTACTAAAATTCATTCAAGTTTTTATTCAATCCCTGAGGTGTATAAATAAACAACCTTAATGGTTTGCCAACGTGAGAGCACGCAACATATAATTAGCCATATGAGAAGCACGGATTTTCTAGATCCAACCCACAAATGGACATTGTTTGCCCTTGTGACTCATTAATAGTCATTACGAATGACGAGCGAATTGGATATTGCAGGCGTCTGAATGAAATGGTCGAGTCTGAAATGATCATTAGGATCCGTAGCAGGATAACAACTTTACCTTAAAACTTGCAGTTCAAAATAATAGCTTCAAGAGCATAGCCCATGATTTTTTTATTACCAATCGCATGCCATTGCATAGTTTAGTAACTGATATGTCAAAATAACGTCAGCTAACACGCAAGTGACTTGCGCATGTATTGGGTGCGTACGTCCACATAATTCGACACCAGCGCCACCTATGGTACACAAACATAACTATGAAATATTCTCAGAAGTTCAGTTATTCATGAACTTTTCAGAAGGTCGTATCGCTCAATTATCCATGAACTTAAGATTCTTTCTTTGTAAAAATATTGGGCGGTGGTGGGGGGTGAAATTTTGGGGGTATATATTCTGACATGCGATAAATTAAAAAAAATATTTTTTTTAAATTACAAAAAATAAAAGAAAAAAATACTAGACCTTGATTTTAGCGTCTCCTACCGGGTCCAATCGTAAATCACAACCATCCAGGGACTAACATAAACACACACACAAAAATTCATCAAAATTTCGGTCCAGCCGTTTAGGAGGAGTTCAGTGACACACACACGTATAAAAATATCATACATATAGATATGAGATAGATACATACATATTACTTATATATGACTTGAAATAAAATTATATGGTGTAGAAAATGTACCATGGGAAAATAATGAAAATGTATTCATTAATATTTAATATCGTCCTCTTCATCAAGTTTTTTAATACGTTGTTCGATTCTACACATATAGTATATTGATTGATGCAAACCGATCGTCGTATATACATTCTGCACTCACGATTCACGAATAAGGTCTGCACTAAGATCAGTTCTTGACTCAGTCAGTGAAACTCCAACCCTCAACATGGTATCAGACACCATGCTTCCACTCCTAAACTTTGGAAAACTTTTAACAGTGGAACTGCCGCCCAGAGACGACTGGCTAAAAATCGAACTGCACTGGGAGGCCGGTAGCCTTAAAATGTATACTGATGGGTCCAAATCAGGACTGGACGTAGGCTGCGGTATATATGGAGAGCGACCAAACTTCGAAAGAAGTGTAAACTTGGGGAAATAAGCCTCCATATTCCAAGCGGAGGTATACGCCATTATTGAATGTGCGGATATCAACCAAGGCAGCCCTTATGGGACTAGCCTCGAATACTATTCATTAAAAGCTAGTGCAAAACTGCGTATCACTACTGAATTCCCTGGGCGAAAAGAATAGGGTAATTCTAAGATGAGTTCTCGGCTATGCAGGAATCGAGGAAAATGAAAAAGCCGACGAACTTGCTAAGACGGGAGCAAAGGGAACGTTATACGGCCCTGAACCTTGCTATGGCGTACAAAAAGCCTTGCAAACCTAATGCTCAAACAAATATGTTTAAAACAATCCGTCAACCACTGGAAAAACACGCCAGGGTTGAATCAATCCAAAGCGCTACTTAAGGCCTACGACCCTAAGACGGCCCGTGAGGCCTTATCACTATAATAAATAGGAATAATCTACGCATACTGGTAAGAGCGCTCACGGGGCATTGTGGCCTCAACTAACCCATGTACAACCTCAAACTCCGAGACACAAAAATGTGCAGGTTCTGCCAAGGGGCAGAGGAAACTCCCTTCCACCTCGTGTGCGAGTGTGGCCCGCTGATGCGTAAAAGATACATCCACTTGGGTGGTCATTATCTCCAACCTGATGAGGTAAAACAATCTGGTGCCAAAAGCCTGTTGCGGTTCTTAAATGACACGAGGCTTATCGCAGAACTATAGTAGGTTGCGAACACAATAGATCAGCAATGGTCCCAGTGTTACAAGGCTCATAAAGACCTTAGAAAAACTCCACACAACAAATTTAAAAAAAAGGTCTGCACGTAATTGTTGCTGCAACGACAGATGAAATAATGTGGAATGTTTTGTCGTTCTGAAAGGGATCCGGAATTTTATTAGCTGGACTAGAAATCCGAACAGCTTAATTATTTATTAATGATTTTGTGAAGGAAGATTAAATTGATGTACGTACATATAATTTTCAAATAATTTCAATTCTATATTCGTACATTCATATGTTCATATATTCGTATATTAGTATGTAAGTAAATCCATATTGTAATTTTATCTATTTATACATATACGAGTGTCCAGGTGACACATATATCCTGTATATTATTAAAATTCGCATTACAACTGAAAGCCGCAAGAAGCTATATGTATTTATTATTACCATGTCAACGAAATTAAGTATCCACCACTCAGGAGGAACCATTATTTAGGTATCTTTTTCTTATGTCCAATGGCCGTTATCGGGCATCGGAGATGATAAATTCAACTATTACCATGAAGACAGCATCGCCGAATAATTCTTGCGACGTGTCCAAAGTACGCCAGTTTTCGTTTGTTAATCGTTTACACGATTTCGGCTTCGTATCTCATACGTCGCAGAAGACATATAAAGACATCTTCAATGCACACTCCCTGTGTTCTGTTAACGCGCAATAAGCAACGTACGACGATAGATCCACAATCTAAATGTTGCTACTTCCGCTAGCACTAGCGGAAGTAGCAACATTTAAGTCAATTAATATTAATTCAGGAATCCAAATAATTAATTTTCCAGAGAACTACCAACATTGAATCAACTGAATCAACAATTACCTGGATGTTGACATATGGCTTATTAGTTATGGAAATGCTCATTATTTATTCGTATTGTTATTGCGGCCAGAGGCTTTTGGATGAGGTATTTTTTATAAATCAATTAATACGATTTTCTTTTATTTCTTATAAATATACTTTTTAGTCTGATTTAGCTGCAGATGTACTATATGATGCATTAGACTGGCCCGAAGGAATTGCTATTTCTGGTAGATTTGGAAAGGCATTTCAAGTAATGTTGCATAGATCACAGAAGCCTGCGAAGATAACCATCGGAAAATTAAGGGATGTATCTATGATGACATTTTTGTCGGTAATGTACTTAATTAAATTTATTTCTAAAAATTGCCGTTAAGGTAGCTGGGCACTCAAAGTAGAGTTACTCTATTACGGTTGACTTCCTTCAAATTTTCAAATGTCTCTCTATAACTATTTCGGGGATACGGATTACTAAAAAAAACTGGCTGGCTGTGAACTTACAATTTATTTATTTATTTATTTATTTATTTAGGTACATAGGATTAGGTATACAGTTCATTCATAGGTCATGTAATCTTATAATAATTATATAAATTATTTAATAATTAATATAGGGAGGTTTAACACATCTTACATGACCTTTACTGCCAATAGCACATCTAACTAGGCGATAATTTGGCCCGTCTCTAGATGTGCATATTTTTATGCAATTTTAAGAAATGAAGTGTTTTTTTTTAAATAAATTATTTGGACCCACCACCTGTATATACACATAAATATACCAATTTTATAAAAAATATATCTATGTAATAAATATATACATTTATAGTTGTAATTTAATAAAATTTAATTAAGAAAAATAGATAAGTGATACTAAATAAATTGTCGTGCGTTGCAAAGAAGTTGATCAGATTTTACATATCCCTTGTTAAGTAGCCATCTATTAAGGTTTGCTTTAAATATTTTTATGTTAGGATAATTTTTCATGTCTTCACCAAGGGAATTATATAATTTTGGGGCTATGTAGAATATATGTCTCTGGGCAAATGTTGTCCTAACTGACGGAATTATATAATTGATACTCGCGGACATTCTTGTGTTCAGATTGTTCTGAGTTCGGGCGTGGTCATCTCTAGATTTGTAGAATGCAAGAAGCGCTTGCTTAATGAATAACTATTTAGCTGATAGCACATGGGATTGGGAAAATAACAAGGCAGATGGATGACGCCGGTTTTTTCTGTGAATTACTCTCAATAATAATTTCTGCGCTTTTGTCAATCTATCCAGATTATCATTAGTAGTAGCGCCCCATGCCGCGACTCCGTAGGACAAAATACTCTGACACAAGGCCATAATACAATGCGAAGCCAGCACAGCTGAACGGCTAAATTTTGCAATGTTCTCAGGAATTAATAGACACGAATGTAAAAAAAACACCAATATTTTCGTTTAAGTCTAGTTTTTAGATGAAATAGAAATAAAGTTTTATTTCTTCTGAAATTGTCTATCCTGTTGGCCTATCAAATTATCGACGACTGATGTGAGACCGATTTTAGAACTATTTGCACTGGCTAGTATAGAAATAATAGAAAACATCAGTGTTTCTATAGAGACTGATGTCATTTACCACCTGATAGTCACCATGCTCATTTATCCCTTAATAATACGGTCGCTTAAAGGCAAATTTAAAGCAAATAGAGAGACGTCGGACTAAGACACATTTTTTCACGAGGTACTTAGAGCGGTAGATTTTAATTTTTGGTAGGAGTCACTTCCTCCGACCATCTAGGACTTTATTTAATTTACTCGGTTATAGTCCTGGTATAACGGCTTGAGATCCGGTTCTGAAAAGAGTTAGTACTTAGTGTGAAGGGAATATGATAACATTTATATTATATGTTATTATATATTATATTCTTTACAAATAACATAATCACTGCAATTACTTCAATAACATAACTCATAGTATTGTTATTACGTAATATTTTTATCATATACCATAATTTACTGTATATGATTATACTGATAATGTATATGTATATGATTTAAAAAATCTTTATATTCTTATATTTTTTATAAAAAAATCTGCTTTGGAAAAGTTGGCAACCTAGTTATTTTAAGATTGTTTTTAATAAAAAAATTATTTTGATTTAATTTGATTTTATCCTAAGTGCGATTTTATCCTAATTTGATTTTATCCTAATTATTAGGAATGAGCTACTCCCATTGCATGCGTTATTGAAATAATCATAAAAGTACTACCATTTTGTGACGTTGTTAAAAAATAAATTTACATTTTATTTCAAGATTATCCGTGGCGCTTACACTCTCTTCGCTTTTATGAGAAATATTACAGTGTAATACAATTAAATATATGGACTTAACAACACTAAAGATGGAGCATATCTGAAGTGGAGAAAATATAAAATATAAAACGAAAAAAATGACACGAATTCCGCACGATAGTAAAAAGCACTCCAGTTCTCTTGCCGATGGATTTAATTTAATCACATTATTACACATATTGTATCTATTTTTAAAATAAAATATTGTTAAATTCGATGTGAAATAAATAACTTGTATTTTAACAGCAATTTTGTTTTTTTTATATTTTACTTCACTAACCATTCAGGCAATTTGTTGGTAGAAACCCGCTGATTTTTTAGATTCGCAATATGTGAGAAAAATATAATAAAAATATTACATAAAACTGTGTGAAAAACTACATAAAAACTAAAAAAATATATATCCGCACAGTAGTAAAAAGCAATCCAGTTTTCTTACTGATGTATTTAATGTATGCACATTATTGCGTATATTTATGTACACATTAAAATGTTGTTAAATTTGATGTGATAAATAAGTTTAATAAAGCAATTTCGTTTTTAATCGGCATTTTATTTCTCTAACAATCCGGGCAATTTCTTAGAAGAATCCAGCTGATTTTTTAGATTCGCAATATGTGAGAAAATACTTACATATCGAAAATTAATACTTACATATCGAAATTGCCGATTCTCAATACTGGCTACTTTGAAGTTAAATAGCTAGCGTTCATTTAATAATTCCATATTAATAAATATTTCAAATTAAAGCTAGTGAAGTTCTGTTTTGAAATTAGTTTTTTATTTGGTTTTGCGTCATTTGATTTTACCCTGACATCGCTCTGTTCGCAAATATGGAAACGTTTAAAAAGTCGCGTTATTTTCGAATATGAGTTCCGCCGTGGCACCAACGCTGCAGAGACATCTCGAAGAATCAATGTTGTGTTCTATGTGAAAACTAGCACATTGAATCAATGATGTGCCAGCCACCATTATGGAACGCACGGTGCGTTTTTGTTTCAAACGTTTTCGTTCTGGAAATTATGTTTTAAAGAACGAGCTTCGTGGGCAGCCGGAAACGCAAGCCGATAATGAAGAATTGAAAACGATAGTGGAGGCGATACCATCACAAACTACGTCAAAGTTAGCAGCCTTTGGTGTAAATGATAAAACAATCTTAATTTATTTGCGTCAAATTGAGAATGTGAAAACATCGAAAAGTGAATACCGCATGAATTGAGTGAATTCCATCAGCAAACACGCAAACAGCAAAGATGGTCGCTAAATTAGAAAAGCTGCGACTGAAAACACTCCGTCACCCGCCGTACTCTCCGGACCTTGCTCCAACTGATTTCCACTTTTTTCGGAATTTAGACAACTTCTTGTTAGGATTAAAATTCAATTGCGATGAGGCAGTCAAAACCGCCTTCAAAGAATTCGTTGATTCTCGCTCGCACATTTTTTGTTATCAAAGGATTCAATGAATTCCTAATAAATGGCGGAAGTGGATTAATAACAATGGTAAATATGTAATTTGATTGATTAAATATATTATTTCCAAAAATAAAATGTCCTTTTTTATTTTCGATATACCCGTAGAAGGGCAATTTCATAGGTAAAGGACCTAACATAAAATTCCGTCTAGTATTTTGCTTATAATTTTATGACCAACAATTATATTTGGTTTGTATGTTCCCATACTTACGGTATAATAATAGTATTATTTTTATTTATTTTTTTTTTTATTTCGAGAAACATACAGCGCATACAATATACAACTTTGGAATAAACATAGAAAAAAAAGAAAAACATTACCCTGATAATCGTTTCCTACGAAAGTAACATTTTAAACAGATTTCAGTATATTTACTTAAAAAATAATTATAAAATAAACAAGTTCATATTAAATATAAAATTAATATAGAAAACCGATGGGAAGGTAGGGAATTGGAAGTGATTAGGAAGAAGGAGTTAGACGATGGTATATGGATATAAATTTTTATTTATTTATTTATTTAGGTACATAGGATTAGGTATACAGTTCATTCATAGGTCATGTAATCTTATAATAATTATATAAATTATTTAATAAATAATATAGGGAGGTTTAACACATCTTACATGACCTTTACTGCCAATAGCACATCTAACTAGGCGATAATTTGGCCCGTCTCTAGATGTGCATATTTTTATGCAATTTTAAGAAATGAAGTGTTTTTTTTTTAATAAATTATTTGGACCCACCACCTGTATATATACATAAATATACCAATTTTATAAAAAAATATAGCTATGTAATAAATATATACATTTATAGTTGTAATTTAATAATATTTAATTAAGAAAAATAGATAAGTGATACTAAATCGATAAAGTGATAAGTGGTTATAGGTCCGAGTATGTTAGAGTACCTTCTGGAGTACCGCAAGGTTCGCATCTCGGGCCATTATTGTTTAATATTTATATTAATGACATCGCCTCTTGCTTTCACACATCTAAATTTATCGTTTATGCCGATGATCTCAAAATTTATTCCACCATTAAAGGTACGAAAGATTGCATAAACATGCAACGCGATCTAGACCGACTCTTGGTATACTGCCACAAAAACAAGCTCTGCCTCAATCCCTTAAAGTGCAATACCATCAGTTTTACCAGAAATACTCGGCCAATTGTATATAACTATCTTATCGATGGCGAAAACATTCCAAAAACATCTTTAATACGCGACCTCGGACTTTATTTAGATACGAAGCTTACATACAACGACCACATAGATTACATAGTTCTTAAGGCCAAGAAAATGTTAGGATTTTTGTTTAGAGTATGCAGACCGTTCAGTGATACCCTCGCCTTAAAAACACTGTATTACGCATATGTCAGAAGTGTCTTAGACTTCGGATCCACTATATGGTCACCGATGTATGCTGCATCTGTCAACAAGGTTGAGTGCGTCCAAAAGCGTTTCTTGCGATACCTAAATTGGCGCGAGCACTCGAACTTCGAGACATATGAGGAAAGAGCGGATTACTTTAAGGTTGCACTGCTCTATAATAGACGGACCATAACCGACATGTCTTTCCTATATGACATCCTTCATGGTTTAATAGACTGTCCAGCTTTAACTGAGCGAATTTCCTTGAGAGTGCCCCCCAGAAGTATCCGAGTTTCTCGTTTGTTTCATGTGCCCAGGTGCAATTCAAGCCACTTCAGCAACTCTACTATGATACGGTTACTCACCTCTTTTAATAACAGGTTTAATGACCTTGACATTTTTTCTCTGGACAGGAAGCCTTTTCTTCACGCAGTCGAAGAAAAGCTCAGGAACGATAATTAATTTAAATTTACTTATTACTTTATTATATACAATATATTTATGTGTGTATGTATGTCTATATGTATATATATGTATATATATATATATATATATATATATATATATATATATATATATATATATATATATATATATATATATATATATATATATATATATATATATATATATATATATATATATATATATATATATATATATATATATATATATATATATATATATATATATATATATATATATATATATATATATATATATATATATATATATGTATGTGTATATATATATGTATATATATATGTATATGTATATATATATATATATATATATATATATATATATATATATATATATATATATATATATATATATATATATATATATATATATATATATATATATATATATATATATATATATATATATATATATATATATATATATATATATATATATATATATATATATGTGGGGGGAGACGGGGCTGTTTGGAACGATTTTTGTAATGACCCCGTAGTTTCCTCATTTTTATGTATTTCCAAGAACTAAATACCACGTTACTTACTCTGAGTAAGTGCCTTGACTTTGGCATTTAAAAAATCCCGAAAAGCATTGTCGTTGTTCGGCAATAGATTTAAAAAAAAAAAAGGGAAATCGTTTCAATCTGCCTCATAGTGGGGTAGTTATGAACTGGTATGGGGTAGTTTGGAACGTTAAAAATTATACTTTTCGCAATCATATTATTTATTTAAGGAGATCTTATTTAATGTTACTTCACCAAAAATTGCACAAATTTGTTCGCTCTTTCAGGAGAAATATTCTGACCTGGACACAGATGTCTTGATTTTTTTTTAAATTAAGCCATATTACATTTTTTGTGCAAATTACAAAGCTTGAACAATCACAACAAATTTAATATAGTCGTTATTTAAGATTATACCTATCAAACTTTACCGACAATTCCTTAATTTTTTAAAGTCTTACCGATGATTTGTTTTGCGCTAGGCGCGGAAGCCTAGATATGACTTCTGATTATTGTACCAATGATATATCTTCGATTACAGGATACACAAACCTGTTTTTGTCTAAGAAAGATTTCCTTCTAAGAAAAATCACGTTGAATTCTGAGCCATTATCCATGACTTCTGAGCCATTATTCTCCTTAGAGGTTGTAGTGAATAAACTTGTGCATGAGATAAACTTGTGCTTTCTGGTTTTCTTAGGGACATGGTTGGCAACCCGCGCGATTTTTGTTCGTCCAAATTTCAGGGATTTTTTTCTTTAGAAGTACGGCATACTAGTAAGCAAGTTCTTGTGCTTCAGTATAAGTCAGTCCATAATGTATGTTAGATGATTTCAAAAAGTATTCTTCTAGCAGCTTTTCCTCCAAGACTGAAAAAACCTGTCGCGATCCATGTTTATTTAAATGTTGTGGGTTAGGGTCACAAGTGTCGCCATCTGAATTCCCACTATCAGTTTCCTCTTCATCGCACAGGAAATGATTTTTCCTATACTGAAGGACTCGATTGAACAATTAAGATATCTTAATACCGAACATGTCAGCGACAATCTTGAACGACTTTTTCGGTCAATTTTAGGTATATAAGTGAGCACCATAACTGCAACAATACAAAATGCACCTGTAATCGAACGACTCCATCACCGGGCAGTTTTGAAAGCGTCCAAAACTGCCCCATGGCAGATTTCCCAAAGTGCCCCACCAAAGCAATTTTTAAATTAAAAATCAAGAAAAATTTCGGGGTCAGGTTGCGAGAATAAAATTAACCGAGCATAGTGGCGAAATATATGCTCTATCAACTTGTCTTAATGCATAATTGAGTACGTTTAAGGCTTATCTAGTTAGAGGCTTACGAAATTACTTAAAAAGTACTTACTGAATTCCAGAAATCTTTAATTTTTGACTACAACTTGCAATAACGACCGCAACCACAAACCATTTTGACAACTTACTGACTTATGTGTTGCCAACTAAACGTCTTTTTTTGACATTTTTAGAATGGCGCATTATGAAAAAAAAACGCGTTTTATAACTGCCCCGTGTCCCAAACAGCCCCGTCTCCCCCTATATATATATATATATATATATGTCAATAGTATACGTATGTATGTGTTATAACAATCCCTCCCTTCCATTTCCATTCCCCTATTGTAATTACACATTTATATTTAGAAATGCTTCTTTTTCCTTTTTTCTTAAAAAGAAGCTTATAAAATTATTATCTTTTAAATGGGTACTTTATATTTTTTGCTAATTTAAAATGTATTAATGGCTACATTGATGTTAATTTATAAAATGTTTTTTTTTTATATAAAGAATATGCTGTATACATTTAGTTAATAAAATAAAATAAAATAAAATAAAATAAATAAATTGTCGTGCGTTGCAAAGAAGTTGATCAGATTTTACATATCCCTTGTTAAGTAGCCATCTATTAAGGTTTGCTTTAATTTTTATGTTAGGATAATTTTTCATGTCTTCACTAAGGGAATTATATAATTTTGGGGCTATGTAGAATATATGTCTCTGGGCAAATGTTGTCCTGACTGACGGAATTATATAATTGATACTCGCGGACATTCTTGTGTTCAGATTGTTTTGAGTTCGGGCGTGGTCATCTCTAGATTTGTAGAATGCAAGAAGCGCTTGCTTAATGAATAACTGTTTAGCTGATAGCACATGGGATTGGGAAAATAACAAGGCAGATGGATGACGCCGGTTTTTTCTGTGAATTACTCTCAATAATAATTTCTGCGCTTTTGTCAATCTATCCAGATTATCATTACTAGTAGCGCCCCATGCCGCGACTCCGTAGGACAAAATACTCTGACACAAGGCCATGTATACCATTCTTATATATAAATATAGATAAAGATAGGTCGTATAGTGAATATATAGATAAAGATATTTATTGATATTTATTGATGTTTATAGATATTTATAGATATTTATAAATATTTATAGATATTTATAAATATTTATAAATAGAAGCTACGGTAATGTTGCATAATATCATGTTGTAATGTATCATGTTGTAATGTATAATAAAGCTACTGATATGTTGCATGATAAGTAAATAACTAAGTACGATAAGTCATTCTTAAGTACGATAGGTCATTAACAAGCTCGTTAGGTGTAATTGATTTGAATAATTCCTTAACGAACTGATTGAGGTTAAAAATGTCGATGGTGGAGAAACGAGAGTCGTTATCAAGTTAAATGGGTCGTAAAATCCTTCAAACCATACAAATCATGCGGGGACGACGGAATCATGCCCGTGCTTTTTCAACAGGGTATTGACATTCTAACCCCATATCTGGTTAAAATCTTTAGAGCAAGCTATGCCTGGGGACATATACCAGAAGAATGGACCAAGGTCAAAGTACTATTCATACCTAAGGCTGGCAGGAAGAACTGCGTATCACTATCAGTAGTGATTCCCTGGGCGAAAAGAATAGGGTGATTCTAATATGGGTTCCCGGCCATGCAGGAATCGAGAGAAATGAAAAAGCAGACGGACTTGCTAAGACGGGAGCAAAGGGAACGTTTTACGGCCCTGAAAGCCTTGCAAACCTAATGCTCAAACAAATATGTTTAGAAAAATCCGTCAACCACTGGAACAACACGCCAGGGTTGAGTGGATTTTCGTTCAAATACGCCTACATCTTGTTGTAAGTCAGCATCCGGTGGAAAAATCCTATTGAGACTAATAGTTTTTTTTAATGTCACTTATTATATTTTCCACAGACAGACGGGTGGGTGCGGGTACAAAATTTAACCCTTTGCAGAGGATTTCCTTCAATTTATTTTTGAAATCTTAATTACCGTATTCAACGCATATTTTGTCGAATCCCTGAGCGGACGTCTTAGGGCCGATTTCTATATGGTACTTTTACTCGCAAGTAAAGGTTCCGTGAAACCAATAAATAAATACAAACGGAGCTGCCATGGAATTCACCGACCGGAGTCGGGCCCATCATAATACTATTTTTTACACTTCTGGGGGGTGAGCAGTGGATTCCGGACTTACGAACCGGCTGTGGTAGGTTTAGGACAGCTGTCTTGCCACATGTGAGCGTTCACATTGCCACCCATTCACTCCCCCTTCGAAGCCATAGAATTTGAGATGCGCAAATCGCAGTTTTAGATAATTTTTCTAAGAAAGAGTTGATTATTTTTCTGGAAAGGCCAAGATCTTTAAAGAGGTGAAATAGAGATTTAGCTGGCAGGCCACGAGCGCCAACTTCCACCGCGTGAAGGTGAACAGTGAAGCCGTTCCGGGTTACGGCATTTGCAAGATTATGGTATTTATTTAATTTGTACTCGTGGTCTTTTGGGATATTTGATTCCCATGGAACAGTTAATTCTACAATAAGAGCCACCTTCCGAGATAGAGAGTAAAGAGTTATATCTGGACGGAGGGCTGTGCATCCGAGACTTTCAGGGAATTTATACTGCTTAGAGACCGAATCAACCCCCAGAATCCAATCTGTAGCTTTCTCGATTATTGAGAAAGGTTTTGTAGTTAAATGTTTTTTGCCTTTAGAGCCATCCCGCACAAACTGTATTGGGGGTTTGGAGGATACTGTCAAACCCTTGTTGGCACGAGCCACTGAGAGAGAGTTAGTTTTTGTCATTTTTCCGTTTCAATATGCAACCTATTGGTATCGGTTGACCTGTAGGTAATAGTATCGGCTAACTTTTACTAGCGAGTTACGATTCCCATATAAAATGCTTTTCAATAAAAATGAACGTGACACCTTCGCGAACCTCCGTCGAATTTTCGTCGCTCCCTGATTGGTCGCTCAAATCAGCCGAGAGTCTGATCTAACTGGTCGATTTTAACCCGTTTTCTATATGTGATCTGTGAGTAAAAGTAAAAGTATGAGTTAAACCGTCGGTTTGCTCAGTATACGGTACATTTTGCGTTTTAATATGTAACCGATATCGTTGGATCGGCCAGTCTGGTACCAGCATCTTGGAGCCAGTTTGGTAGCAGTATCATGGAGCCAGTTTAGTACCAGCATCCTGGATTCAAACAGATGCCAGCATCCTAGTGATACCCCGGCGCGGTGATTTAGGTGGTGGCAGGTAGTGCTTGGGGGTTACCTAGGATTACCTGGCAACCACCTAGGATTACCTGGCAACCACCTGGCACTGCCTTAAAACCACCTGGAACCACTTGGAACAACCTGGCAAAACCAGGCACCGCCTGGTAACCACCTAGAATTGGCCAGGTTGTTCCAAGTGGTTCCAGGTGGTTTTCAGGCAGTGCCAGGTGGCCAAATGGCCTCAACTTGGCACCACCTGGCATCACCTGGAAACCACCTAGGATTTCCTGGCAACCATATGTCACCACTTCGCACCACATGGCAGCCAGTGCCAGGTGGTTTTCAGGCAGTACCAGGTGGTTTCCAGGTAGTTTCCAGGTGTTGCCAGGCGATACCACTGGTGCCAGGTTGTTCCAGGTGGTGCCAGGAGGTTTCCAAGCAGTGACAGGTGGTTGCCAGGTAATTCTACGTGGTTTCCAGGCGGTGCCAGGTTTTCCCAGGTTGTTCCAAGTGGCTCCAGGTGGTTTTCAGGCAGTGCCAGGTGGTTGCCAGGTAATTCTAGGTGGTTTCCAGGCAGTGCCAGGTTTTGCCAAGTTGTTCCAAGTGGTTCCAGGTGGTTTTCAGGCAGTGCCAGGTGGTTGCCAGGTAATTCTAAGTGGTTTCCAGGCGGTGCCAGGTTTTGCCAGGTTGTTCCAAGTGGTTTCAGGTGGTTTTCAGGCAGTGCCAGGTGGTTGCCAGGTAATTCTAGGTGGTTTCCAGGCAGTGCCAGGTTTTGCCAAGTTGTTCCAAGTGGTTCCAGGTGGTTTTCAGGCAGTGCCAGGTGGTTGCCAGGTAATTCTAAGTGGTTTCCAGGCGGTGCCAGGTTTTGCCAAGTTGTTCCAAGTGGTTCCAGGTGGTTTTCATGCAGTGCCAGGTGGTTGCCAGGTAATTCTAGGTGGTTTCCAGGCGGTGCCAGGTTTTGCCAGGTTGTTCCAAGTGGTTCCAGGTGGTTTTCAGGCAGTGCCAGGTAGTTGCCAGGTAATTCTAGGTGGTTTCCAGGCGGTGCCAGGTTTTGTCAAGTTGTTCCAAGTGGTTCCAGGTGGTTTTCATGCAGTGCCAGGTGGTTGCCAGGTAATTCTAGGTGGTTTCCAGGCGGTGCCAGGTTTTGCCAGGTTGTTCCAAGTGGTTCCAGGTGGTTTTCAGGCAGTGCCAGGTGGTTGCTAGGTTTTGCCAGGTGGTTGCTAGGTGGTTTCCAGGGAGTGCCAGGCGATTCCAAGTGGTGCCAGGTTGTTCCAGGTGGTGCCAGGAGGTTTCCAAGCAGTGACAGGTGGTTGCCAGGTAATCCTAGGTGGTTTCAAGGCGGTGCCAGGTGGTGCTAGGTTGTGTCAGAAGGTGCCAGGTGCCATGTGTTTGCCAGGTGGTGCCAGGCATTGCCAGGTGTTGCCAGGTTATTCCATGTCTTTGCCAGGTGGTTTACAGGCAGTGCCAGGTGGTGCCAGGTTGTGCCAGGTGGTTGCCAAATTGTACTAAGATGTTGCCAGGTTATGCCAGGTGGTTGCCAGGAAATCCTAAGTGGTTTCCATTCTTGATCCATCCTTGATCCAATTTGGTACCAGCATCCTGGAGCTGTTACCTGCATCCTGGAGCCAGTCTGGTACCAGCATCCTGAAGCATAGATCTGACCAGACATGTAGACCTGAATTCAGGATGCTGACACTAATTTTTCTCCATGATTATGGTACCTGTGTGGCTCTAGGATGCTGGTACCAGACTGGCTCTTGGTACCGGAATCCTGGTATTATCCTGATACCAGCATCCTTGAGCCGGCCTGGTAGCAGCATCCTAGCGCCAACATTTTCATAGCAACACCATCAGAGCAGCCAAACTGGCGTTAACATTTTGGTGAAACACCAATATGAGAATCCGGATGCTAACATGGTGTCAACATTGTGGTGCCAGACTATCGCCAGCATCCCGGTGTCATTGTGGTACCGCCATCCTGTTACCTGCCTTGTACCAACATCCTGATGGCTAACTTATACCCCCATCCTGGTGTCAACCCAATGCCGGCATCCTAGTGGTAGCATGGTACCGGAATCCTGGAGGTAGCCTGATACCAGCATACAGGTGTCAGCCTGGTGCCAGCATTCTAATGACAGCGTCCTAATGACAGCCGGGAATCCCTTTTGTGACTCCCAATAGCACCCCCTTTCTCCCCCCCCCCCCCCACCCCCCTTCATGTAACTGGCTGAATTTGACCGGTTACATTTTTACTTTCATTTGTATGAAAGAAACTTACTGATGGTTTGATCCACCGATATCGGTTACATATTGAAATGCAAAAGTATGGTATATTGAGTAAACCAACAGTTTAACTCATACTTTTACTTTTACTCACAGGTCACATATAGAAAACGGGCCTTAGCTATCATGCGCATACACACCCCAAAGTTCTAGGGTTTGTTCCGATTGGCCGAACGTTACTCTGTCACAGGTGTCTAAGTCCACGCCACTTTGCAATTTATATTTTTCTGATGGCAGTAACTCTAAATAAGGTAGTTTCTTACTTTATTATACATGTAAAATAACGTTGCCTATAATTATTTTTCCTATACCTACATATTAAATACAACTTCAATACTTGTATTGGATAATTTCCAATAATTAAAGAAAGAACAATTATTGTTTTCACAATTTAATATGCCAAATTATGTACCTCTAATTGTTCTTAATTATTTTCTAAATAATTGTATGTTGCATAATTATAATGTTGGATAATTTCAAGGAAAGTAATGAAATTCCTTTAGCAAGTGCCAAGCCACTGTGTCTCCAACGTCTTACCGAAATCGCCGTCTCTGAAATATTCGAGAAAATGGAAAATTTATCTCATTCCGAGGATTTTATTGATTTTAGAATTGCCAAATACAATATGATGATGCTCAATTTCTACGGATTGGGACGCAGTCCCAACAGCATAATCCGAGTTATCACTATGATAATTGTAACTATGTTGTTTGTGGTACCCAGCATAATGTATGTATTCGGCAATCACCATTTTGCATTGAAAATACAGCCGCTTATATCCAGTGTATTTATGGTTGTTTGTTGTATTAAGTTATGTCTATTGTATAAAAATAAAAACAAACTTTATTCCCTTATGATTTTGGTGGAATCGGCATGGAAAGAACGTAAGTAGGTACATGTTATATAATAAACATAATAAAATAATTTACTTACTTTAAACTTTTCAGGGGAAAACTTAAAATTTCGCTCATCTTTATTAAGGACAGAAAGAAATGGGAATACTTTTGTATTGACTTATACCTCAGTTATATATATCTTACATTTTAACGCAATGTTTCTACCTCTCGCTAAGTTTATTTTTAAGAAGTATATTTTTACTCAAGAGGAAGTGACATTACACATGCTAGTGAAAATGGAGTGAGTAATAATATGTATTCTATCTACGCCTACAT
Organism: Micropterix aruncella; assembly: GCA_944548615.1. Classification (NCBI taxonomy): domain Eukaryota; kingdom Metazoa; phylum Arthropoda; class Insecta; order Lepidoptera; family Micropterigidae; genus Micropterix; species Micropterix aruncella. The sequence goes on from OX155950.1 coordinate 4,874,673, forward strand.
ATAATAACATTTTTGTTCAATTCGTTTGACAACAATTTCGAAAACCAGTCAAAACTCGATTTACTGTCGTGTATTTAAACATCCTGCGGCTAAAATAGTGTTTATATGTACGTTTTGTAAAAGATGAGATATCTAAATTTGAAACTGGACAAAACAATGGTAATAAAATTAAGCCGCAGTATCCTTTCATTACATACTAGCTGATCCGTGCTCACTTCGTTGGGCGGTAAAACTTTTTACCTGTGATGAAATTATGAGTGTGGTACGGATAGTACTGAGTGCTATGATTTATTTCCTGACTGCCAAAAGAAGGGTTATATTTTTACTGCATATGTATGTACATATGTATTTGCATGCCAATTTGACTATAATACCGTTATTTGTGAGTGTCTTCTTGTGAGTGTCTTATTTGTGAGCATATTTAACTATTTGTGCAGTAAATGAGAATTTATAGGCAGTAAAAGGGAAAAGTGTTTGTGAAAAATGTTTTAAACACTTGAGACGATAAATTTACTTATTTTGATAAGAATTCATAATTGTTGATAATATGACCAATAAACATGACCTAACGATTTAAATTATTTTTTTAATATAAAATACTACTTTTTGTGACTTAAATATAAAAGTTAGGCATATGCTGTCGCTGACTTTTTTGTAGGCATTATCAAGCTCTATAATTTTTTTCTACAACTTAATCATATACGTTTTGTAAAAGAATATACGAATCTATTTATTTGAATTTTGCCTGGCGTGACGATAACAAAACACGGTCACAATTTCAGTGCATACTATCAGTAAGTTGGCGATATCTATGAAAAATCAGGCATGAACGTATGCAATCATCACATATAATATCACTCTACTTCAAATCGTTTGAAATATAATGAAAACTACATTTCTTTTGTTCCTTTTTGTAGCAAAATAACTCCAAATTGCCTGAACGAATTTTGACTCAGTTTCTGTTATCGTGTAGCTTAATATATTTGGTAAAATGATGTATTGTTTAATATTGCGTTATGTTATGTCAAAGCAGAGATATTTATGTTTTGACTTTTTTTAATTTCTACACAAGGATCGCAGTATTCATTCGATTACATTTCGAATGTCAAAATTTGGATTTACGCGGCGTGCTTTGAAAAAAATAATTATTATTGATTTGAAGGATTGTGGTCTGTCCACGAGCCAACGTCTAGTCGTAATTAAAAGATTTAATCCAAGCCAAATAGAAATATTGCATAACAATACAAATATTGTTTACACAATTTCGTTATATTTCTTGCAGACTCGGTTCGGAAGAAAATACATCTTTAACGCTATACGTCATCTATATATTAATTACAATGTATCTGGCATTGGAGCTTATTGCGGTCGACTGTATATATATTACGCTGACGTTACATGGTGCGGCCATGTTCAGACTTCTGCAGAATCGTATAAGCGACCTTCGAATTGAGTCCGATATAAAAAACAAAGACATAATTTTAAAGTCGAAAATGTCGTTAATCGTCAAATTGCACGAAGCTACAACAAAGTGTGCCTCTTTGTTAGAAGATATATTCAATCTGCCAATGCTGATTCAGTTTTCAGTTTCATCTTTGAAAATATGTATCATAATATGGAAACTTATGCCGGTAAGTTTTTTTAGAACTGACTTTTTTCTCCCTAGAACAATTGTTTACAACTTTTCATAAATTACACCGATTACTTGACACCACAGGAGTCTAAGGGGTCCCTCGCGAGCCTCTCTACTTGACCCCTCAAATATAATAAAGGCAATCCTTACCTTGCAGACAGCAAAGCCGAATAATTCTTCCGACATGTCCGAAGTATACCACTTTTCCTTTTTTTAATCGCTTACACGATTTCGGCTTTATATAACATACGGCGTAGAACGTTTTCATCCCATCTATTCGAAAAGGACGAATTGGTTCGCCTTTAAGTGCGCCCAAAAGTGGTGTTTTCTATAAGAAACTTTAAGAATAATTGCGCCGCAATTATCTTTTGCGGCTCACTTTTTGAATAAGTGCGCCGCAATTTATCTTTACGGCGCACTTTTTGAATTTGGAACATCTTAGTCTGCAGCGCCGAAGAAATCGAACGCAAATATTGTTTGAATAAAGACTGGCTGGTACGACGGCCCTTGGTGGTGCCGCCGGCTGAATAAAAAAAAACAAATGAAATTAAAAACGCGCGAACGTCAATTGTTTTTGTCGTTATTATTTTCTCATAGAGGTGATGAAAAGTAGAGTGTATCACTCGGGCGCAAAATATTTTTCGCTCGGGCGCTTTTTTGAATCCCTCGCTACGTTCAAGATTCTACTAAAGAATCCCTCGCTACCCTCGGGATTCTACTCTAGAATCCCTCACTTCGCTCTGGATTCAAAAAAGCGCCCTCGCAGTAAAAATATTATTTTGCTCCCTTGTGATACAATCTACTATTTCATTGCGCACGGGATGTTTTCAGTTAAAGGGAAATGCGCTACATACGACGATAGATCCACGCCTTATATGTTGTTACTCCCGCTAGTGCAGCCTCGATTATCATATTAATTTAGTAACGAAATAATTAATTTTCCAGAGAACTACAAAAAATGATTCAACTGAATCAACATTTATCTGGATTTTGACATATGGCATGTTGTTAATGGAAATGCTAATTATTTATGCGTATTGTTATTGCGGGCAGATGCTTTTGGATGAGGTATTATCAAATCCACATCAATTAATCAATTCCACATTTTCGGTAATTTCTTATAAAAATACTTTTTAGTCCAATAAAGCTGCAGACGTTCTATATGATGCATTAGACTGGCCCGGAGGAATTGCTAACGCTGGTGGATTTGGAAAGGCATTTCAAGTAATGTTGCATAGATCACGGAAGCCTGCGAAGATAACCACCGGAAAATTAAGGGATATATCTATGATGACATTTTTATCGGTAATCTACTTAATTAAAATTATTTCTAAAATTTGTAGTGCATAAAGATTTCTAAAATTTGTAATGCCTGTGATTGTACTATTTCAATGGGTTTAGTTCCGGAGATGCAGACTTGAATGACCGGGCATGACCTTCCCGAGCCGGATGTCATTGTGACTTCACAGTCAGTTTTTTAGTAAATCTTCAGATTTCTTACAAGTATTTCAGTTTTAGTCTTATTCAACACCATAAATATTCAAATAACTCTAAACTTTGACCTTTTAAAATATTATACATACATCAAGTACATAGTCAAATACATGGGAAATAACCGCTGCTACACTATAATATTATTTTACTAGATAAATATTATCCGGCATTGCTGAAATAAGCTGATTACTGAAAATAACACAATAAAACCCCTGTTCAGCACCGATGAATTTTACAAAACTTTCTTTACTATAATAATTGTCCAAATTGCAAATTCCCATTTTAAACCGTTTCGGATACGCCTTTATTCACATTCATAGGAGAGGAAATAATCTGCAATCGAAGTTTTTAATTAGAACGCGTTCAAAAGTTTAGTTATGTAAGACTTCAACGTCTTTCAGATGCTTAAGGCAGACACACAGTTTTTTTCCCAATCGAGCATTTCGTCAGAATTTCGACCGTTCCAAAATAGTTACGCCGATAGTTAGCGACCTATACATGGAATATTTCGAGGAATTAGCCATAAAAAACCTCTGAAATTAAGCCCATTCTCTGGCTTCGCTACGCGGACGATACCTTTTGCATCCTAAAGGGCAACATAGAAACGGTGAAAGAATTTCTGGGTCATCTAAACTCCATACACCCATAAATTCGATTCATCTATGAAGTAGATAAGGACGGCTCACTACCATTTTTAGATGTCAAAGTGACGAGGAGTAGTGACAATACTCTCGGACATACGGTATATCGGAAGCCCAAACATACGGACAGATATTTGCATGCAAGCTCACACCATTATCCCTACCATCTACGCTCAGTGCAAACGTCGCTCATGAATCGAGCACGCTATCTATGCGACTCTGAGCATTTTCCGCGGGAGATGGAACATGTCAATGATGCCCTTAGGAGAAACAGTTACGGAAAATATCACGAGACATGCTTACGATCCAATACAGAAGAAACCCAGAAACCGAGCAGATCAAGAACATTCTTACCATACGTCAAGGGCGTGACAGATCGAATAAGTAAGATGCTCAACAAATTCGATATAAAAATGATCTTCAAGCCGACCCAAAATATAGCTGGATTTTTAATGCTTCTAAAGGATGTAATTCCACTGCAAACCCCGGGTGTGTATTAAGTCGAATGCATCGGTGTTTAACCTACATTGGACAAACGAAACGGCCCATAGCAACTCGATTGATGGAACACATCAAAGCTGTTAAAAACGTTCAGTGAGAAAATCGGCGATCTGCGAACATATATTGGATAGCGGAAGTAACCACTGGCTGCAGTTTCAAAATCCCATTGTGCTATCCAAATAATAATTCTACTTTCCTCGCATGATCCGGGAAGCCATTGAAATAAGAAGAACCCCGAACTTTAATAGAGACGACGGTTACAAACTCTCTTCTACGTGGAATCCTCTTCTTAAAATGTCCCCACCGCCGAAAGCCGAACGCAAGGACGTAAAACAGGATACAGTGAGTATTGTATGAACGACGGATATTCGAAATTCGCGCCCGCCGGGCCCGCCCCCGGAACAACGGATTGACAGCTCTTTCAGTCTACCCTTGACAACGGCGGCTGCAACGTCGCCGTCGGGTGCTACAAAATTCACGCGGTAACATCGTTTTTATCTTATTTATAATATTAGGGCTGGCTGCAAGAGATTGTAGTATGACAATAAATCCACCCATTGTGAAATTTCACAAGAAAGAGTAGAAACAAACAAACATATTTAACCATTTAGGAGATTCGAATTACTAAGAAAATCGGACTGGATCATGCACCGTGACCGTTCCAATGTCAAATGGCTGAACGGCAAAATTTTGCAGGGTTCTCAGGAACTAATAGACATATAAAATATTATTCCCCTGAAATTTAAGATTAAGGTTGCTTCTTAAAATGGAATAAAAATATAGTATTCGGGTTCGATTCCCGGCTGGGTCACCATTTTCCGTTGAGATCAAATTAACGGAATTGCATTTTCAATTCTGTCGATCGAATGCAATAACAAGACACACACTTACATACATGTTACACGCACACATACATATAAACACGTCATAGTAGGTTGGTTGTAAGAAATTATCATATGACAATAAACCCGCCCATTGTGATATTTCACAATAAAGAGTAGAAACAAACAAGCTTTATTTCTCCTGAAATTGTCTATTATGTTGGCATTTCAAATTATCGACGACTGTTGCCTAAATACCTGAAGCGTGTTTTCAAATATTGACTTAACATTAAAATGATTTCAAGTGACCCATTTTAGATTTTTTTGCACTGGCTAGTGGATAAATAATAAAAACGAAGGTTTTCTAATATATGCTGATGTCAGTGATGAACTGATTATCACCATGCGCCGCTTAACCCTTAATAATATGACCACTTAAGGGCCAATCTGAGGCAAATAATAAGACATCAGACAAGCATATTTTTTTTCACGTGTAACTTAGGGTGATACATTTTAATTTTTGGTAGGAATCCTGTCCTCCGGTGACCACCTTTAATTTTATTTACCTCAATCGGTTATAGCGCTGGTATAATGGCTTTAGATCCAGTTATGAAAGCATTGAATTGAGTTCTTAGTGTGATTAACAATTTAGATACCCTTCTGAAAACCTATTTCGTGTATATAAGATTTTGGATTTGCACCAGCTTTACTTAAAACAGATAATGGCTGTTGTTTGAGGAAAGAAATTTCACCCGTACCCATAAAAAACAAACTAATAAAAGCGTCTATATCTGCGTAACATTTTCTATACCACACGTCATGGTATTATTATTTATCAAAAAACATTCCATATTTAATTATTTATGCTACGGTGTCTTACGGTGGTGAGAGATAAACTAAGGTCTGAGGACCTCCCTATTAGCTACGCCGACATGCTTCAACATTGCCTGACATCCTGCTACTTTCTATGGAACGGCGATTATTACAAACAAATCGACGGAGTAGCAATGGGATGCCCCGTATCGCCGATAGTTAGTGACCTATATATGGAATATTTTGAGGAATTAGCCATAAAAACCTCCAAAATTAAACCCATTCTCTGGCTTTGCTACGTGGATGATACCTTCTGCATCCTGAAAGGCAACATTCAAACGGTGAAAGAATTCCTGGGTCATCTAAACTCCATACACCCAAAAATCAGTTTCACCTATGAAGTAGAGAAGGACGGCTCCTTACCATTTTTGGATGTCAAAGTGACGAGGAGAAGTGACAATACTCTCGGACATACGGTATATCGGAAGCCCACACATACGGACAGATATTTGCATGCAAGCTCACACCATCATCCCTACCATCTACGTTCAGTGCAAACGTCGCTCGTGAATCGAGCACGCGATCTATGCGACACTGATCATTTTCCGAAGGAGATGGAACATGTCAATGATGTCCTTAGGAAAAATGGATACGGAAAATATCACGAGACACGCACACGATCTAATACGGACGAAACTCAAAAACCGAGCAGATCAAGAGCATTCTTACCATACGTCAAGGGCGTGACAGATCGGATAAGTAAGATGCTAAACAGATTCGATATAAAAACGATCTTCAAACCGACCCAAAATATAGCTCGATTTTTGAGGCCTGTAAAGGATGTAATACCACTGCAAACCCCGGGTGTGTATAAAGTCGAATGCAGCTGCGGTCTAGCCTACGTTGGACAAACGAAACGGCCCATAGCCACGCGACTGACAGAACACATCAAAGCTGTTAAAAACGTTCAGCGAGAAAAATCGGCGATCTGCGAACATATATTGGATAGCGGAAGTAACCACTGGATGCAGTTTCAAAATCCCATTGTTCTATCGAAGGAACAATTCTACTTTCCTCGCATGATCCGGGAAGCCATTGAAATAAGAAGAACTCCGAACTTCAATAGAGATGACGGCTACAAACTCTCTTCTACGTGGAACCCTCTTCTTAAAATGTTCCCGCCGCCGAACGCCGAACGCAAAGACGTAAAACAGGATACAGTGAGTGTTGTGTGCAAGACGGATTTTAAAAATTCCCGCGCTCCGAGCCCGGCCCCCCACCACCGTTATAACCTACGCAGTGGCGGCAGCGGTTTGCGGCCTACCCGCAAAACAACGGACTGACAGCTCTTCAGTTTACCCTTGACAACGGCGGCTGCAACGTCACCGAAACGTCGGGTCCTACAAATTTCACGCGGTAAATTCGTTTTCTATCCTATTTATAATTATAATTATGTTTAATAGAAGGGAATAAAAAAACAATTAAAAAAAATATATAATATATTCTTTTGATATGTGTTATATTCAGTGGCGGTCTCTTCATATAAGCCGAAAAGCCGGGCTTGCCTATTCTTCGTAATTAACAATTAAATAAATTAATAACACAATTCGTAAAAAAAAACAATTAAATAAATTAATTTGCTATCTAACGAGTGCTATCTAGCGGACGGAGCTCGCTCCACGAGACGAAATTCGTTATGGCCGCGGCGTCGATAAGCAGCGTGCGATTGCAGCTGTGTACCGACGTGTCCTCTCGCTCGCTCGCACATGTGGGCTTTCAATGTGGCTTTCAAAATCAGTGTACCTCTCGCTCTAACCAGTGGCAAATTACGCAAAACAATTATAAGTATATAGAGGATTTTACTATGGAAACCAAAGCCGTGCTTGCCCATGAAGGTGACAGCGAACGTGTCAAATGTCGCAACGTGAGACGATGAGCGCGAACTTCACTTGACTGTAGTTAGTGTAGGTTTGTGCGACTGACATCACGGTATTTTTTATTGTGTAATTTCAATTCATTTGTGGTTTTTAGTGCCTGATAAACAATGGAGGAAATTGTCCCTTGTGGTGAGTTATGTGTACGACTTTTAATCGGTGAAGACAAAGTAAAATCTTTGAGTTTTGAGCAAAAGTTCTTTGCATCATTTTACTCAGACGTAATAAACTCATTTTTGAAAAAAGATAGACGCTTCGATTTAGAATATAAATAAGCTAGTTAAAGCTTTGTACCTAGCACCTAATTACTTTTTGTTCCCTTTTTTTATAAAAAAGTCTTACAGCTCATACAAGCAAGGGTCAACTTCTTAACTCGATGTCACTCGCTCAAGCAAATAAAACGGTTTTTCTTAAAGCCACCGGAGGTATTCGACTGCTGATAAGTGTATGTTAAATTCTGTCTAGCAGTAGTATGCCTTCAGTGTGCTTTATTGAATCTACGACACAAGCAGTAAATTTCAAATTGAAGATTGAAGAGGAAAGAGGTACTACTTTTTGTTACTATAAAAAAACACAAAAGGTATGTCGGGCTTGCCCCATTCACCAACCCCGGGCACGCCACTGGTTATATTATGTTATATATTGTTTTATTATATGTTTATAATATATTCGTTTTTAAGGTTGTATTATAATATATTATATAAAAATAACATAATACCTGCAATCATATCAATATCATTACCAGTAAATAATTAGATAACACAGTAATATTATTACGTATTTTTATTATCATATATTTTAATTTACTGTATCATGTATCTATAAAACATACGTAATAATATACTTATACATATTATTACACATAATATAAATAAATAATATTTCTTCATGTACATATATTCTTCATAAAAAAACTGCATTAGAACAGATCTGATTAGAACAAATATCATTTGATTTGATCTTAACTGCAATAGGAAAAAACTATGAATGATTAATGAGTTTCCTACATATAAAGCTATTCAATTCCCATTGTATGTGTCTATGAAGGAATCATAAAATATGAATATTTGTGTGACGTTTTTAGAAATTATATTAACATTTTATTTCAAGATAATCCGTGGTGCTTACACTCTCTTCGCATTTATGAGGAATGTTGCAGTATAATATGTATTACAATTAAATATATGTACTTACCAACTATAACAATTGGAAAATCTGAGTGGGAAGAAAATTTTTGGATAAAAATACATGTCGCAATATCCGCACGATAGTAAAAAGCAATTCCTATTTATGTATACATTAAAATGTTGTTAAATTTGATGTAAAATAAATAAATAAATATTAAAACAGCAATTTTGCTTTTATTTGGCATTTTATATATGGCATTATACATATTTCTGCCGGCATTTTCAAACCGTATACTCGGAAAGATGCTCAGCACAGAGCGGTATTAGCGAAGATAGCACATCATCTGAACCAACCTTCCAAACATCCGGGTCATCAACAGCAACGATAAGCGACTGCGTGAGCTCCAACAGCATGGGTTCTATTGCCATCACTGAGGAGTTTGTACCAAATGCATTAGAGACCTGGATGTGAATAAAGGCGCTGGAAGTGATTTAGTCCCACCCGTCTGCGTAAAAATTGTGCCCTTCAGCTAACACGCCCTCTCTCTATCATTTTCCGCCTGTCGTTAGCTCAAGGAATCTTTCCTAGAAAGTGGAAAGAGGCACTCATAGTCCCGATTCATGAAGCAGGCTGTAAAAACACAGTTAGCAATTATAGGCCCATATTAATTCCTTTCCGTCCCCGACAAATGAAAGGCGTCCTTTTGGGGATGCAAGTTTTAATACACTGGAATGACAGGCGTCCACTTGGTCCAGTGATGACGACACGATGGCGGCCGTGTGCAAATTTGTAATTTGTCGCCATTATTATCTTAATTGATTTACGAGATAAGGTTATAATGTTTTATATGTCAAATTTCAATGCGATCATTTTACAGTTCTTCTTTTTATGATCCGTATAGTGGTTTACAAGTTATGGTCGTTTTTATCAAGGTCGTCGATTTGGCGCGCGAAAAGGTCGCGCGCGAATGGGACAGCTGAATTTTTACTCCGCGAGGAGAGGGGTTAAGTAAACTGTCCGAAAAGGTGGTATACTCACAGCTATATCCATATATTGCAACTTTTCTACCTGCTGAGCAACACGGATTTCTCAAGCAGCGTTCGGTAGTATCAAACTTGGCGGAATATACTAACTTTATCCTAATGACCATGGACGGGCGAAAGCAAGTGGACGCTATCTACACAGACTTCGCTAAGGCATTCGATCGGGTTGATCTCCCGATTCTTCTTTATAAATTAAGGAGGCTGGGAGTGCACGGAGACCTTTTTAGGTGGATTTCCTCTTATATCACAAACCGGCACCAAGCTGTTGCGGTTGGTGGTTTCAGGTCTAACTTCGCGACAGTCCCTTCTGGAGTACCGCCGGGCTCTCATTTGTGTCCTTTACTGTTTAACGCTTATATATTTGACATTGGCTTATGCTTCACCAGAGGACATTATATATTATACGCGGATGATCTCAAAGTTTATGCTCAAGTGGATAGCATGGCCGATTGTCTCCATATTCAGACAGATATTGACCGACTCTTTGGTTATTGCGTGAAAAATAAGCTCACTTTAAATGCTACCAAATATAATAGCATTGCATTCAGTCGCAAAACGGGAAGCATCAATTTCAAATACCGCTTAAATGGTGAATATATCCCTGAAGTTCAGTGCATTCGAGATCTTGGGGTACTACTGGATCAAAAGCTGACGTTCGACTAACACATCAACAGTGTTGTTAGCAAGGCGTTGAGGACTCTGGGTTTTGTTAATAGAATATGTAAACCATTCTCGAACATTAACATCTCTAAAACCCTTTACTTTTCCTATGTTCGTAGCACCTTAGAGTTCGCATCGCAGATTTGGAATCCGCAATATGGCGTGTATAAAAATAGGGTGGAGGGCGTCCAAAGACGTTTTATTAGATACCTGGACTATCGTGAGCACTTGGGACTTGGAACCTACGAGAGCAGGCTGAACTATTTCAGTATGAGTTCTCTGGAAGACCGCCGCACAGCGGCTGATATGACATTATTGCATAAAATAATACATAACAAAATTGATAGCCCTCATTTGGTAAAGAAAATGTCGTTGTTGGTTCCGCCACGAAGGGTTCGCTCTCCTCGTACGTTTGAAATCCCTCGTGTGAACACTAGTTACACCCAAAACTCTGTTATGCACCGCTTGATGACCACATACAATAATCGATTCGAAGATATCGACTTTTTTACTTGAATCAACCTAAATTCAGCGAGGCTGTCCTTAGCTCACTAGGCGTCTAGGAAATGATTATATAGTGAGTATACAAATTGTTTCAAAACACTCAGAGCGAAAATGAGAATAGCAAAGAGTATAATTTGAATACCTATATCCTATCCTACATATATCCCATCCCTCTCCTTTCCTATCCTTGCAATAGTTCGATTGTAATTTAATTTAATTTAATTTAGTGCAATGCAACTTTTGATTTACTGTATAAGAAAATAATGTAGGAAACAATTAATCGGCCAGCGAAACACTGTATTAGAATAATTAGTAATAATTAATGAAGAGCTGTATGTTTCCCGAAAATAAAATAAATTAAAATAAATAAATTTTAGTTCACTAACAATCCGGACAATGATGACATAACGAAATAATTAAAATTATTAAATAATTAAACCACATATTCGTCCACGATAGCGCATAAAGGCTTAATCCGATTGAGCTGAAATTGGTATGCAGGCATCAGCGATGAAATTTGTGCGCTTTAAGAATTCGTATTTCTTCAATTAAAATATCAAATAAACGCGAATGTTTTGAATATTACAATATCACATTATTTAAAGCCTGTTATTAGCTATAGATACTTGGAGAAATTAAATGTTTGGAATTACATTTAATTAGGAAATTGTCCTACTAATAAGTATTATGAATAATAAAGTATCAATCTATATAATTCTGTTAAAAATACCCCTTAATAGTTACGAAGTATATTATTATCGTAAAATAGCATTGCCTATAATTAATCGTGTAACTACATATTTATTAAATAGAACTTCAATATGTGTATTGGATAATTTCTAATAATTAACGAAAATTTATTTATTGTTTTCGTAATTTCATAAACCTAATTATATATCTACATAATTACATAATCCATAATTATATATCTACAAAATTATACTGTTGGTAATAGAATTTGTGTAGAGAATTTTGAATAGAAGTCAGCATACGGTGAAGGAATCCTATTGCAACTGATAGTTTCCTAGATGCCACTTATTATGTTTTTCACAGATACATACATAGTCTAGCCCTCTACAGAAGATTTCCTTCGTGGCCTGATATATTTCGCTATTTGAAAGGTTAATTAGCGTATTCAGCTCTCATTTTGGCGAAACCATGGGCGGATGACTGTTGGAATTAGGCGGTGCAATTCGTTATTATGTGCATAATCCCTGAAAATTTCTAGCGTTAATTCTGGACGTTACTCTGTCACTGATTTCAAAGTCCACTCCACACAGCAATCGATACTTTTTGATAGAATTACCTCCAAATAAAGTAGTTATGAAGTAAATTATTTGGTAAAGTAACGTTGCCTATAATTATTCTTCATTTACCTACATATTAAAAAGTACTTCAATGTTTGTATTGGATAATTTCCAATAATTAAAGAAAATACATTAATTGTTTTCGTAATTTCACAAGCCAAATTATGTACCTCTAATTGCTCCTATATACTTTAAGTACATAATTATAATGTTGGGTAATTTCAATGAAAGTAATGAAAGTCCTTTAGCAAGCTCCAAGTCACTCTGTCTCCCACGTCTCACAGCAATCAATGCCTCTTAAATATTTAAGAAAATGGAAAATTTATCTCACTCCGAGGATTTTATTGATTTTAAAATTGCAAAATACAATATGATTATGCTCAATTTCTTCGGATTGAGTCGGAATCCCCACAGCATAATTCGAATTATCACTATGATAATTATAACCATGTTAGTTGTGGTACCCAGCATATTGTATGTATTCGGAAATCACGATTTTTCATTGAAAATACAGCCGCTTATATCATCGGTATTTATGGTTGTTTGTTGTATTAAAATATGTCTATTGTATAAAAATAAAAACCAACTCTTTTCCCTGATGGATCTGGCGGAATCGACATGGGAAGAACGTAAGTACATGTTATATGTAAGTAAGTACATGTTATAATAAACATAATAAAATATTTTACTGAATTTGAACTTTTCAGATGAAAATTTAAAGTTTCGCTCATCCTTATCAAAGACAGAAAGAAATGGGAATACTTTTCTATTAACTTACACCTCAGTTATATGTATCTTGGATTTGATCGCAATATTTCTACCTCTCGTTAGGTTTATATTAAAGAAGTATATTTTTTGTCAAGAGGATGTTAAATTAGACTTGATAATGAAAATGGAGTGAGTACTAATATATATTTTATCTACGCCTACATATAATACGATAATAGTTGAAATAGTTCGAAAACAATAAAATTGTCTTACATTCATAACTTTCTAACTCAAATTTCGATATCTCTTAAGTACCTATATCTGAAATATCCAGAGGCTAAAATATTGTATAAGTTTTGTGAAATCCAAGATATTTAAATTAGAAATTTTAAAAAACAGTGGTATGAAAATTCAATCGCTGTATTCTCTCATTGCATATTTCCAAATCAATATTGAACTCACTGGCACAACCCGTTTTACCAAAACCTACATTTGGTTGTTGACCCATTTACGAAGGCAGCAGTCCTGAGCGCTATGTGAAAGAGTGACAAAGGATAATACCAACGACAGCCAGTACATATACTAAAACTCTACCCCAAATCGTTTTAAATACAATGACAGCTACACTCCGCGTCAATCTTCTTGAGCTCTCGACCACAGTCTCAAAAATGCTTACACAGATTAAAAACAAGCTCGTCAAAACTGCACATGAGAAAGAAAATGAAATGAAATGAAAAATACCTTTATTGTACTAACAAAAATAATTACATTGGTAAAGAAAACTTCAATTCTATTTTAACTTAGTACAAATGGCGGGCTTATCGCTTCGCGATTTCTTACAGCCAACCGTGTAATATTAAATAAAAGTAACAATACAGCTCACATACATAAACATATACACATACATATACATATACATACATCCAAACATACATACATAAAAAATATAATTTATAATATAATATATGTAGATTATAATAATAAATACATAGAAACTACAGATAAATAATAATAAAAATACCTGCTTATATAAAATGATAGATATTACGAAAATCAAATGGCCTCGTGCTAGACTAGAGCCGCTATATGTAACGGACTTCGCCGGCATATATTTCTTTCTTTCTACGCCGGCATATATACATATATTTCTTTTGCTTCCCATTTATAGTAAAATAACTCAAAAATTAATGAACGAATTTCGACTTGGTTTTTTGTTATCGCGTAGCTTAACATATATTACAAATATCCTATTTTCCAAAGGAAATTTAACATTAGGGTGTAAACTAATTATAAAACACAGTTTTATATGCTATTTGTTATCACAGTTTTATCAGTCATTTTTTTATTTGTTGTTATAAATATCACAGTTATTTATTACAACAAAATTACACATCTGCTTTTATTCAAACATAAAAAACAACTTCTCAGAAATCAACTGAAACATATTTATATATTTTTTAAATCATATTTTTTTACATCAATTACTTATTCTTAAAGCAAATATTTAAAGTAATTAAACTTTCAATGACTAGCTATAACTTTAGAACAATCAACACTAACATCAACTTTGTGCTCGCAACAAACTGACTTTTATACTTATAGCACACTAACTTCGATATTCTCTTTTTTTTTTGTAGGAGCAAAATGCGCAGTATTTACGTTATTTATGCTCAGGTTCGCCTGCCTGAAGATTATTACCCTAATCAGTAGGGTTTACGAGGATTTGGCTAATGTTTTCGCTTGAAGATCTATTTTGTAGTCGAGGTTTAAGTCTGGTCTCCATCCAAGGCATATTTATAACTGAAAGAATGCCAAAATATAAATAAAATGTACAAAAAACTAACGAAATAAATATGCATAACACGTACAACTAAACTTACTAAATAAAAATCACAAAATCATAGTTAAAAGTTACACAAAGCCTAAACATACGTCTCGCAGGCGTGCAGTACCTCAATTAGTCAAAAGCGGCTTGACTTCCTTGGCGACGCGGGCACCATCAGCAAGCTCCCGTCGCCCACTGATCATTGCAGTCGGCCACTGCGTTAGCTAAAAACCGCGAACCGCTAACTTCATCCGTTAGAAAAAGATATAGAATTTTCGACTGCGTGTACGCCTCGCAGGCGTAAGGCTTTTAATGTTAATGTCTTTTGTAACATTATGTTTTTTATAATATTTCTTTACGTTATTTAAAAGCCAATATATTTTTGTTTAGGTTTTTTTTAAAATATAAAATAAGAAATTCAAATTGTATTATTCCTTCGATTACATTTCGAATTCCGAATTTGGATTTACACGGTGCATTTTGACAAATGTAACTCATATTGCTTTAAGGTCCTATGAGTTTTCCACCAGCCAACGTTAGTCTATACTAATATTATAAAGAGGTAAAGTTTTTGAGTTTGTGAGGTTGTAGGGAGTAATCTTTGGATATACTGAACCGATTATGAAAATTCTTTTACCAACAGAGAGCCACGTTATTTGTGAGTGTCATACGCTATATATTAATCCGAAAAATGAAAAGACTTTTTCGTGGTAGTCGGATTTGCAAAGTAAGTCGGAGAAAAAACGGTCGAATAAAAACGTTGCTTACGAATGCTGCCTTAACGATTTCCGATAGAGCGCAGTTATATGATATCAGAAAAAAATCTTCATACTGCATAAATTAAATAAATAAATAATTATAATTGCATAAGTTGTTAAAAAATGCTATGCAATAGCTTTACCGCGGCAGTCCCCGAGTACCACACGTATTTTTTTTAAGTCTTGAGATTTCTTTCTTGGTTTTTGTCACTGTCACTTCAATGGGCCCGATTGCGTTTCTTCGTGAACTTAAGTATGAGCTCAGTTCAACCGAACGAGACAGAGCAATAAGTTAGTACGGAATATGAAATGAACTATAGTCGATTTTCCCGCACCAAAAATACCTGTTGAACTCATAGACGCCCGAATAAGTTTGAACACGTTTCGTGCCGTTTAGATTTAGCTGCTTTATCTTCGGTGGTTAGTTTGAATGCGGAAAAGTGACAACCGTTCATTCATTCCGTTGTGACGTACTGCTTTGTCTCCTTCACATGAACTAATTGCCGATTTTAGTTCAAGAGAAACGCAATCGAGCCCAAAATAACAAACCACATATTAATATATCTACATATTATAATTATAATCCTTTTTGATTTTTAAAGTTTCACATATCTATTTTACATAGAATTTTTTGTACCTCTACATAATAATACATATAATGCAAAATAATGAAATTTCATGATATCCTTATATTATTTATTTTTTAAAAAACTGCTTTAGGTGTCAAACTACATAGGTAGGTTAATATTGTATTTAATTTGAAGAATTGTTTTATTTTGATTTTATTTGATCCAAAGTTCTAATTAATAGGAAGGAACTATGAATAAATATTTAGTTTATTACATACGAGTAATGTCCTATTGCATGCTTCGATGAAGGAATCATAAAAAATATTATCATTTTTGTAACGATGTTAATAATTATATTTATATTTTATTTCTAGATTATCCGTCGGGCTTATACTCTCTTCGCATTTATAAGAAATGTTACAGTATAATACAATTAAATAGATGAACTTATCAACTATAAAAATGAGATATATCTGGAGATATCTGAGTGGGTAGAAGTATTACGGACGAAACTAAAATAAGTCACCACAGCCGCACTATAGTTAAAAGAAATCCAGTTTTGCTACTGTTAAATTGAATTGCTACTGTTAGATTGAATTGAATTGAATTGAATTAGATTGAATTTATATAATTTTGCTACTGTTAGATTTGAACACATAATTGCACATATTTTATACACGAGTACATTAAAATGTTGTTAAAATTGATGTGAAAAAAACAAAAACATAATAAAAAGGTAATGTCAATTTCTTAGTGGTAGATAACCGCTGGTTTTTTAGACTGGTAATATGTGAGAGAAACATAATTATTATACAATATTATATAAAATTGCGTCTAGTATTTAGCTTATTATATATATTTGACCCAAAATTATATGACCTTGTATATTTGGTTTATATGTTATCTACGGTAAGTTATATATGGTTTGTATGTTACTTACGGTATATTAACAGTATTTAAGAATGTTATATTACAATAGGGAAAGTATTGCAATGATTCAAAAAAATATTTTGACTTTTTAGAGGATTTATGTGTTTTGAGGCCTCACACACCGAAAAAAGTTTTTTTTAAGCTATTGCATAGCTTTTATCGCGGGCCTAGGCCAGCGCGGTGACCGAATGATGAGATTTCTTAACGAAAATTAATTATTTTAAAACTGATAATTACGTCTAAACGGGTACTGCTTACGATTCGAAAAAAATATATGTTAAACAAGAACATTTTCCTAATATTCTTAGCTTTGAATATTTTAGATTGTGTTTATATTACATAGTGTAATTATTTGTGAAATTAGGTCTAACCGAACACAAAAACGTCTACTACGAAAATACTATCTGGCGTATTATTATGAAACCTGCACCATTTTAAAAATAATTTAATTATCTATCTTTTTATCTACGTTTTTTTTCGAATAATCCGTTTTTTTTGCTTTATCGAATAAAAAATTCGTGCGCGGCGCTCTATCGGAAGACGTTTAAATTATTCCGAATCATTTGCTTCCGCAGCCGCAAATGATTCGGAATAATTTCAACGTTTTCCAATAGAGCGCAGTTATCTGATATCAGAAAAAATAAAATAAATAAATAATTATAATTGCATAAGTTGTTAAAAATGCTATGCCATAGCTTTACCGCGGCAGTTTATTTAAATATGTATGTCTCTCAGTATGTCTGGAATCTAGAATCTTGTATTAATATTTTCATTAAAATAGTGTTTAAACTTTTAAGAAAATTAAGTAGAGTAAGTATAGAGTAAGACAGCGTCTATTGATCTGAGGTGACATCTAGGCTTGGTTGGATCGGTGGTTGCCTCGATGAGTGCGTCGTAAGTCATTGTCGTTTTTAATCGCAAAGACTATTTCGAATGTGGATTGTCGTATTTTTGAGCTAAATATACTTGAGCTTCTCAATGCATGGAAACCACGACAACCAGTTCTTAAGCAATGGTGATAATGCAGGACGTTGTATTTCATAATTCCCTGTTATCGCAACAGATTGGCAATTTTAGTATTTATCCTAAGTTTTGTAATAACCAATTAAATAATATCATTATTCATTATTTTATTTACTATATCTAGGATTACAATAAAATTAAATCCTTAAGAAACAAAATACTAACTATTTCATGACTGTTTTTTATGTCTTTTTAAAATAGAATAGATTAGAATAAATTTGCTGAATGAAATACGAGTAAAATACAACATTACATAGTGAAGATTACACTGGTTCAAAAAAACTATTTATGCATGAAAGGCGGACTTATCACTATAGCGATATCTTACAGTCAACCGTCTGATAAACTGTGGCCAACGCACAGTACACATAGAAGTAATAAAGGTAAATTTTAAATAAACTAATACAGATATATGTCAATAACTTATGCTAAGGTTACAATACATTATGTTGACTGTTTTAAATTATAAACTGTATTAAGGGCACAATTACTTTATACACAATTAATTAGGTTTTAAAATTTAATCACTTATATACCACAAATGAAATAAAATAAGTAAAATAATGATATAAAAATAATGATGAAATAAAATAAATAAATAATGTGGAATGTCAATGTGTAGAAATTTAAACTTAGGGTTGCTAAGGGAGGAAGATGAATAACACGGGATGAGCAACGAAGCCAAGATGGTTATTATAGTATAGGACCCAAATTAGGTTTGTCAGTGTTTCGTCTGAAATTTCCTTATTATTTTGCCAAATAAGTTCCATTGTTTATTATCTCATTCCATTGAATAAATTATCCGTGTAATAAGCGACCAATCGGAGCATAAAAAATGCTTTTGTATGAGTATAAAGGGAGTTGCGATGTAAAAATGAGGGTTTAACAAGGTCCATATGATTTTTTATGGATGTTCATATCCAGGAAAGTGACACACACGCCATAAACTGAAGCTCGTTAGCGATAGTACATTGTGGAGCTACTATTTTGATAAACAAGGCGATGTAGTCAGCTATAATTGGGGATAAATTGGAGACGTAGGATAACAACTTGAGAGAAATCACTTTAAGGTCTATTGGCCTTATGTTTTAACAGGACGTGCACGTCATTTACTTAAAAATCATAGAAAATGAATATCTCAAAAATCATAAACTTCTGTACCAAGGGTAAGTTAGTCAACTACACAGAAAAGGATCTTAGTTCAAAAATACATAATAGAAATTGTTTGTTCGTTTGTTTCTACTCTTTATTGTGAGTTTTCACAATGGTTGGGTTTATTATCATACGACAATTTCTTACAACCAACCATAATGTGGTGTACAATGTACATATGTATGTTTGTGCTTAACATGTTGTGTGTCTTGTTATTGCATTCGAAAGACAGAATTGAAATGTAATTCCGTTAATTTATTAATCCAAAAGGAAAATGGTGACCCGGGAAGCGAACCCACAACCACACAATGAGATACCAAGCGACCTAGCCACAATGCTACCGGGCAGAAATCCAATGAAATATTAAAAAAAACGGACCGGCTCATAAGTTGTGACGTCACAAATTATTTACACCAGGCCAGCGAAAGGACACGCCGCACGGCGAGACAAAACTACTCTGAGGGATTTAGGAACCAACTTTGTTTTTCACTATTTTATTTATGGCGATGGATAGACCTTACTATAATTGACCTAAACTTTATAATTTAATCAAATAAAAAAACTTTTTTTTGTATGGGACGGATCGAAAAGAACTGAATGTCTGCTTTTTCCCGATAGATCCGCGTCAAAACCTTTATTTTATTAATCCTTGTCTCCTATACTATATTTCTGCCTATTGAACGTGTCCACAAAAATGTCACCTTGTCAGATGAATGGATCGGAAAAATGTTAAAAAATACGTATTTCAAAAAATATATTTTTTAATCTTGGGTTTTTGAAAGCTATATTTTACAAGAAATAGTAGGTAAAACTACATAAAAACCCAAATGATTACTTCAAACTAACAAATGTAGATTTTCAATGTACATACCTAATAATTAATCACTTTAATTTGCTAATGTTTTCTGAATTAAATATTTTTAACGATGTGATTGGTTAATAATCTATAAATCGCAATTGTAAATAATTATATGTGTTAGTTTATAGATTTCGTGATAAAGTTGGCTTTAATAAAGTGAGGTAATAAAAAAATAGGCTTTCAAATATTTATTTTTTAACATTTTTCCCATTCATATATCTGGCAGAGTTGCAACTTTATGCACACGTTCAATGTATAGAACGAAAGTAGAGTAGACAAGGATTAAAAATAAAATTGTTTTAAAGCGGAATCAATCAAGATTGCAGTACATATGTAGATTCTTAAAGGAATACATTGTAAATAATATTAAAGCCAAAAAACATTACTTAATTAATGTAATGTATTAATTAGATATCTACATTCAAAGATCTACTTTTGTTAGTTTTGAATTAGTCATTTGTTTTATTATGAAGTTTTACTTACTATTCTGTGTAAAATTTGGCTTGTAATAACCTAAAATAATAAAGAAATATGCTTTTTGATAATAAAGAAATGTGCTTAACATAATAAATAAATATGCTTATGTATTTTTATCATTTTTCCTATCCATTCATCAGGCAAGGTGGCATTTTGAGGACACATTAAATATGTAGAACGATAGTAGATGATACGAGGATTAATAAAAAAGGGTTTAGAAGCAGGATCTATCAGGACAAAGCAGACATTCAGTTTTTTTTTATCCGTCCCATACAAAAAATCAGAAAATGTTTCTTCTACCCAAGGCATAAAGTTTAGAAAAAAACTCAAAGGTCAACTATTATTAAGGTTAATAAGGTTCTGTTGCCCTAAATAAAAGAGTAAACAAAAATTGGTTCCTAAGTCCCTCAAATTAGTTTCGACCCCAACGAGCGCCGAGTCGCTGATAAAATGTGAGGTCTTTAGCTCTAAATACTTTTGTCGGTCTTGCGCCATCCGGAAAAGCTGTTCCGTACTGGTGATCCCGGTCCACTCTCTGACATTGCACAACCACGACTTTTTCCTCCTTCCACGGCGTCGCGTCGTTTATCCTCAATTTTGCCCATCAATATCAGTTGGAGCAGCTGATATCTGTCATGCCGCAGCATGTGCCCCAGATATTCAATCTTGCGCTTTATGACGGTGTGCAACAATTTTCGGGTCGTATAAGCCCGCTGAAGCACAGGGTCCAAATTATACGGAGCATTCGACGGTAGCACCACACCTCAAAAGATTCTAGCCTCCGACTGGTGTCTTCTTGAATGGTCCATGCTTCGCTGCCGTACAAAACCACTGGCCAGATGTTGCAATGCGGGATCCGAGTTCTAAGTCTTATATTGATTTTTCGGCAACACAAGACTTTTCTCATTTTATTGAATGCTGCACGGGCGATTTCTATCCGGGTCTTAATATTTTGATTAGAGTCCCTTTAATTTTATTCACCCATGCACTGAGATATTTGTACTGCCGGACGCGCTCAAGAACTTTACCTGCCACCGATATAGTAGGTTGTAAATCAGGGTCGCTGGTAATAACTATGACTTTGATATTTGAAATATTGATTGACAAGCCAGCTTTTTCACTGCAGTCATTAACTTTGTCAACAAACCTTTGTAGGTCGTCCTGAGTAGAGGCAAAAAGCGTGTTCCGTTCATTTTCACCCCCACATCAAGATTCTCCAGGGCCTCGGTCATAATCGCCTCAGAGTACACGTTGAATAGTAATAGGGATAGAACGCAACCCTGACGTACCCCGCGGCAAATCTCGACCTCCTCCGTGTATTCCTGTTCGACTCTGACTGTTGCCTTTTGGTTCCCATACAAGTTTTTAATAATTCGACTGTCTTTGCCTTCTAAACCAATGTGATTCAAGCGCCTTATAAGCAGTTCGTGCCTAACTCGGTCAAACGCTTCGCTTTCATAATCAATAAAGCACAAAAAGTCATCTGTTTGCATATCACGACATTTTTGAATAAGGATATTCAAAGCAAAGAGGATTTCACGAGTACCAACTCCCGAACGGAAGCCAAACTGACTCTCTCCCAACTGCTCATCACGTTTAGGTCGAATTCTGTTATGAACGATGGTAAGAAACACTAAATGTAAATAGTAATGCACATACATTTAAATTTAAGAATTTTAATTGTAATAATAAACTCTTTTAAATGGAATAATAAAAGCTGTTTTTTAACTCAGCACAGTACTCAGTACAGCAAGCAGGAATTAAAAATATTACCAGCATATCGTACTAGCATATTATACGACATAAAACATGCCAACTCTCAGTTGTGGCGGTCGACAGATGTTATTGTAACAAGAGAAGAAAAATATCGAAAAGTACAAACAAAGGTACATATATACTTCTTATTTTTTTTAATCGACAACTCTACATTTATAGGCATGCACTTATATGTATTTTTTTTAAAAGCAAACAGTTATATGTTAGATTTTTACCTATTTATCAACGACAAGTCATTCAACATGTGACTCGTTTAATAGAAACCTTATTAGTTCATCATTACGAACTTAAGACGGTTGACGGGTAGCTAGCATATCCATTAACAAACATATATATACGGAAGAAGAAACGTTCTTGGGCTAACATATGTTCAGAGAGGCTAACCTTGTCGAGTCGCAATCCCTTGTATATTCATATTATTATTTTTTTCATTTTCATTATATAAGCCTAATGATATGCAAATCATAATAAAGGTAAGCAAAGTTATATTTACCGAAAATATAATATAAAAAACGTAAGAAATATTAGAAAAAACCAGGAAATATAATTTTAATAGAAAAAACACTTTCATGGAATAGAAGCAGTGGAGATATGGTATAAAACTTGTGTAGAAATTCGAGCTCTCGTCGAAAAACTTGTGTTGAAAAAAATATGTTTTGACATTGTCTTTCACTGTTGAGTCGAAAATTGTTCTACCTCCTCACATAGCTATGTCCTATCGCTCCATGTCGCTAAGTTATCATTTTGTTGGATATGTGATTCATTACAGTGGAATGACATTTATATCACTTTGCGATATGATACCTACAAATATGTAAAAATAACGTGGCAAGGCATTTTTACAATTTAGGACGCTAAAAGTAGGAAAGGAGGTAATTGAAAAAAATGGTTAATTTTGGTAATGACACAGTAATCAAAATGCTGCATCAGCTAATTTTTAAATATATTTTTATTCGATATTCTTTTAGTGGAATAACCCTAATTACAGACGATGAAGAAATATCTGTAATATAATTCATTAGGCATATAACAAACACGAACAAGGCCGCTATACATGCACATGCAAGTCTCTTGACTTGGCTCGATCAAGCCATTGTAAGTTCGCCTTTTATGATTTGAGTTAAAGTTAAAGTTGGGCGTGATCCAAGATAAAACTGTTGTTGCAAACATATACTCGTATAAGCCTTACTATTCAGCGCACCAATGCTCAGTGGCGCAGGGTGACAGAAAGTTCGACCGCATGAAAGGACAACATACAGTACCGAGCGAATTAATTGTCACAAAGAGTATTTTTCTTCGAAAAGTGCTTTATTGGACAAAAACTAACTAAAACCGTAGTGGTAGTTTTAGATTGTTAGTTATAATATAGAATATGTGTTCATTTTTCCATTCGAAGTCAACTTTAGACAAAATCGCTTATACCATAAAATTACGATTTGCTGTCCCATATAATATAATGAATATTTTTCAAGGCGCTATGTTGACTCTCCACTAATGTGAACTCCACGAATAGCTTTTGTTGCCAGAATGGAATACGCCAGTGAGGCTGTCCAACTGTATCTCTTCAAAATTAAATATACATTGTAGCCAAACCGACGCACATGTCACTCATTTGGCGATGAACTCATTCAAGCGCACTAAATATGTCATATTTTGAGGCGGAAATTGGTGAGTTTCTTAACATCTTTCGTCGCGGGTTAGTTTTCAGCCAAGGAATTTCGTATTATTTTTATCTAATTCGTTTTTGCGATAATTATAGCGATGATTTCCTCTCGATTTCTCGTTTCGACGTTAGTTGCCTTGACTTTTGTGGTTACTGAGCGTTTGGAAACGAGTAAAGAACGTGTTATAAATATCGAATAAACTTCAGTAATAATATGAAATCGAAGACTAACTCGGCTGTTTGGCATCTATATATATAAAACAAAGTCGGATTTGTTCGAAGACTTATAACTCGAGAGCGGCTGGACCGATTTTTATAGTTTTTGCTTTGTAGTATTTGTCTCCATCCCGAATAGCAGAATAACTATTAAAAACAAAAATTGGAAAGTTAACGAAAAATTAAAATAAAAGAAAAAACATTTTCCCATACAAAATATAAATCCGTGTTTTTCTCATGGACAGTTGTATGTGGCATGTTCACGTGTCGGCAAATTATCCGCTTTATTTGTTCTTGCGCCTGATAATGAAACCAAAAATGTCGTATATCACAATGTCCTTCAATGAACAGAATTAAACCGAGTGCATCCCATGCTGCACAATATATAAATAGTTTAATTCAATCATGTCTTGCTGACCCGCGATTGATATACTTATTTTTTGTACTTTTATATCTTTTTTTGTGTTGTTATCAACCCTAGACACCTAACCTTAGGACGTACCCCTTTAAACCTAACCATTCGCCGTTTCGACGAGCACGTTTTGGGGTGTATAATATCATGCATGTATATTTTCGTTACGTTTTATACATACATATGTTAAACATGTATTAATGTAGTAAATAAAACAATTTATTTATACTTTATTACAAGTATATTTCTTATACATTACTTTTTTATAAAGGACTCCTTTTTTGAGAACAAAATGAGACCACCTGCTTAGAAAATTGAAATAAAAAAAAGTAACCAAAATAGCCCTTTTCTCTGTGGAGCAACTTAATTATAACAGTTTTATCACTTAGGAAAAAATACGAAAACTAATTTTTGGAAGCGCATTGTACGCAGAAATCCACTTTGTGTTCACCACAAATCGCAGTGTTGCATTTTGAGCATGAGGCCTTTGTTATGCGCCTTTTTTGTAAGAGCAAATACCGCAAACTTTTCTTTTTCTTAGATTTGGTGGCTCAACTCGTTGAAAGTCATTGCTAGATTGACTTTGACCTTGACCTTGACCTTCGTCGTTCTTTGCACCTAATATATTTTTTATTTTATCTTTCACGTGTGTCGACATTGTACGAATTTCCAGTCGGCTCTTTAGCCAGGGCTCTACAAGTTGCGAATGCAGCTTCTTCATAAAATCGCGCAGTAAATTGTGGCAGTAAGTTATGTAGCTGTTGATACATGATATATTAATCATGCCGTAGAAAACACACATTGGCCATCGATTTGTTTTTCTACTGCAAGACATCACTGAGCACATCTGGTCGAACGTGTCGACACCACCTTTTGTGCTATTATAAAATTCGACCATGTGTGGCTTCTTTGTTTCAGGGT
Organism: Micropterix aruncella; assembly: GCA_944548615.1. Lineage (NCBI taxonomy): Eukaryota > Metazoa > Arthropoda > Insecta > Lepidoptera > Micropterigidae > Micropterix > Micropterix aruncella. The sequence continues at coordinate 4,900,441 of OX155950.1, forward strand.
TAACTGAGCCCTCTTCATCACAAGAGGACAGTAGGTAAACCATTTTTGATGGTTTCGGTTTGTATGAAAGAAGCGTAAGGGGACCGTCGTAACAGAACATGGATGTATTGATATTTCTGTATCGATTGTTCTTTACTTCTTCTGGGATTTCCCTTTTGTTTGCACGCAACGTCCCTACAATCGTCAATTTATACGGCCGCTGAAGTAACTGCTTCGCTAAAGGAACTGACGTGAACCAGTTGTCCATTGTGACGTTTCTGTTGGTGCCGTGTATACTGCGGGTAAGTTCCTTTACGAAGTATTCTCCCAAAGGTAAACCTCCTGTATTGGTGCCTTTTGCAAGATATGGAGTACAATCAATCATATATCGTGTGCCACTATCGCACATCATTTCCAACTTGACTCCATATTTTGCTGGTTTATTTGGAATATACATACGGAATTTACACCTCCCTCGGAACGCCAACAACTGCTCATCAATTGTCACATTTGTTCCAGGCACATAGTTTCAGCGGCAATGCGCTATAAGCATTTCCCATATGCCTCTTATGGGTGTAAAAGGATCGTCCCTTTGTCGTTGGAAGCGGAATATTTTATCATCAAAACACAGACATCGCAAAAGGAAGTCACACCTTTCTTTGCTCATACATGACACATATCTTGTACCCGAATACTCTATGTTGAACAGTTCGTCCAGTGTCAGATAATTGTCTTTCAGAGCTGCAGTTAACACCAGAACATCAATGAGAGCTCTGATCTCTTCTTTGCTTGTGTCATTCTGCGTAGAATTATTTTGTCCATAGTTTTGCCTTTTTATCGAAATTTCGAAGTTCGTCCACTTGAAAATTTCTTCAAATATCTGATCAGTCATGAACTGTTCGAATAATAATAATGGATCCACTATGTCCCTTAGATCAGGAGTAGGTCCTCTGGCAACACGTACGATATTTATTCCAGCTGTTCTATTTGAACTATGCCCTTTGCTGGTAGCCCAAACGTGACGGGAGCGACTCCGGATGTTGCCACGTGTGAACGTCAAAATAGATGGGTCAGTACCGGAGGTCTCTTGCGATGGAGCAGGAGGTGTTTGCGGCTCCAGCGCATTTTCCGTCAGAGAAGGTAAAGGGCGGTCTTGAGTGCCAAAGGGGCTATCTTCATGATCGGAATGGTCATCTTGAGTGTCGCTTTGAACATCATCAACCTCCACATTGTCTTCAATTTCGCTATCAGATAACCCCTCCGAGGCACTAACATCCTCCTCATCCAATAATAAACGTGTAATATATTCTTCAGATAGCAATCTTCTTGAAGACATGGCAAAAACTGCGAAAAAGAATAAACATTGATTACAAAAAATACATATATAAACCCTAACCATTCGTCGAAACGACGACTACTTTTGCTATATCTCAGAATAAAATGTACTTACCCGCCGGATCCGGTTGCCTCTCGAAAGAGCTCGGCGAAGACTGACTTGACAAGCGAGATCACGGCGATTGCTGCACGCGCCACAAAAGAGATGGCGATATTTTTGTCCCGTACTCGTCGTATCGACGAAGGTTATGTCTCCTAGAGTTAATAAAGAAGTGAACTTAATATTTATTTTGTATTCATTGTATTACTTTCATAAAATCATAAATTAAGTTCAGCTAATCTGTAACACGACATTCATTGACTGTTAGGCGGTACGAAGTTCGCCGGGTCAGCTAGTTCTAATATATAAAAATAAAACTGATTTCCCACGTGTATAAGCACCCGTAGTTGTTAGCACCCGAGTTTGTTGCAATGTTGTCGGCAATTTCGCAACAGCCGTTGTCCACTATATAATCTATCATTGATTATATAGGGTATAAGATATTTCAATGCCATAGTACGTTTTGGTAACCCTTCTGCGCCGGCGACATACGGGTGACGCTGATAGCATTGTCCGGTGGAACTAATAGCAAGTTTTTTTATAAAGGACTGATTGATTTTAAAAACCCATTATTACATGTAATTATTAGTATTATCTATCGCATTGCTATATCGTCGTTGCGCCGACCAAACCTGCTATGTGTCCAATTTAAAATTTGTTGTTGTAATGTGTTAAATGTACACATAGCAGATTTTATCTGGCCCAGTGCTGATAGCAGATTTGGTTGTTGTGCTGTGGCATGATTTTGGCCCATCAGAACATAGCAGAAATGCGCCAGTCGAAGCATAGCAGTTTTTCCCATCATTCTGTATCCAAAAGTTGTTTTCTCAAAAAAGTACACATAGCAGGTTTGTTCGGCGCAACGACGATATAGGCTGATTACATATTTAATTAATCAATACCATTAACCTTAGTTTCCAAGGGAATATGACGAATATTTTACAAGTCCAAGATAAGTCAGCCAGTTTTCTTCGCAAATTGCAGCATTACCATCATAGGTCTGGATCTTATATATCGATACTCCCAAAACTAACAATGCTGCTCAATGCAGGAAATTTTTTAAAAATATTCACAAATGAATTAACTCTCCACTTGTCATCAGTAAAACATTCTATCAGCAAATATTTTCCTGACTTGGAAAATCACCATTTAAATTCTTGAGTGCTAAGGCTCTTGTTAGTGGATTAAGGAATATTTCCACATACTGAACTTGAAGCCAAAGCTCAATTGCTTGGAATTCGCAAAGACAACACGCTGAAAATATATTATGAAAACGCACAACTAGCAACAGTTTGGCAAAAGACTGGTGACGAGTATCAATTATTATCGGAAAAGCCTTGAAAATACTGATCCCATTCGCCACAGCTTATAGGTGTGAAAGTATACTGTGATAAATGTGATAAAGAAAAAAAAGCATGGAGCTGATTTATATTGGATCACGATTTACAATGTGAAACTGCACCGAATTTTACATAAATTGTTAGGACTAAACAATATCATCTATCACATTGACTTGCAATAATTCTTGATTAAATAAGAAACATAGGAAAAAGAGGTGTTTTCTTTATTTTACTTTAAATGAATTAAATTAATTAAAAATATTATTTATTTATCGTAATTTCAAAAAATAATGCAGTGGGCGTTCAAGTATTACGTAGCGCATTTTTTGAAGATTTTTGACCCCCCCCCCCCCCTGTAACCTCTCGTTACAGGGGGGGGGGGGGTCAAAAATCAAGTGACCATTTTTACCTAAAACTCACAATTATGTTGCGCAAAGTATCGTAAAGTCGCTGAAATAACTTTGTTATTGTTTTAATAGCGTTTGCAGAAATAATAAATAAAACAAGAGATTTCTGTATATAAAATATGTTAAAATGGGTTCAAATTTGTCGTATACTTTTTTACTACTAAAGTTTTATTAAATTATGCCGTTTTCCTGATTTAGCCGTGTCCTTACATACATTTTTGGCCTCATCCACAATTGTTCTTCTTATGCATTCTTCTATTTTAGTTTTTTTTACTAATATACTCTTAAAATAAAATACCATATTTATTTTTACCATTGGCTATGCAATTAGAAACGGAAACCTAACTGAAATAAAACATTTTAGTCAAAATAAATTCGTATAATTATCGAATTCTGAAACGTAATTGTATTCTAAAACATACACGAAAAGGGTTGCCAACTTGGGAGATTTTAATTCCTTAGTTTTTTATTTAAATAAAAAAAACGTTAATGTTACGCGACGCGTTGTTCGAACCCCCCTCTCGCCCCTGTAATGCGTCGTAACGTTTTACAAGACCCCCCTTCCCCCCGAATTTCGTTACGCAATACTTGAACCTCCCCAATACCATTTTTTGTAACTACACTTTTTAGGGGTAATCGCTAATATCTAACCCTCTTAATGGGTAATAGCTTCAAAAAGGTTGGGAGCCGCTGATTTCAAACGATTATCGAATTTTGCTCGCCAAAGCGTTTCTACCACGAGAGTGTTCATAATAGAAAGGGGCTCTCTAGACGATCAAGCATGCTTGTCAAGCATCACGACGCGGGCTGGGAGGGGATCGTACACCGCAGGAAACATTCAAATATTTTTTTAAATATTTACCGAAAATGCCTAATTTTGTAGTTTTATACCAGGGTGTCACGTCATTCATCAATCAACTATGTCTAATTAAAGCGACTTCCTAGTATAAACTACAAAATAAGGCATTTTTGGTAAATATTTAAAAAATATATTTGCGGTTTACGATCCCTTCCCAGCCCGCGACGCTATGCTTGACAAGCATGCTTGATCATCTAGAGAGCCCCTTGAATTCGACCCTGCTAGATGCGACATTTGCATGGATCGTTAAGGGCTCTCTAGACAATCAAGCATGCTTATCAAGCTTCGAGTCACAAGCTGGCAAGGGATCGTAAACCGCAGGAAATATGTTTTTTTTTTTATTTATTTACCAAAAATGCCTAATTTTTAACAATACCAAGGAGTCAGGTCATTCATCGATCAATCACGTCTAATTAACGTGACTCCCTGGTATAAAACTATAAAATTAGGCATTTTTGGTAAAAATAAATAAAAAAATATTTGCATATATCCTGCAGTTTACGATCCCCTCATAGCCTGCGACGCAAAGCTTGACAAGCATGCTTGATCGTCTAGAGAGCCCTTAAGCGACGACCGCGAAGGCTTTCTAATTAACCTACCGATGTCCCGTGCCACGTGCACTTCGTAGTGAAAAGTTAATTAAAATACTGCGACGTGCAATGGTGTCTCTCAGCTGCGGTAAAACTAATTTACGGCGAGTGGCTTAGCCTAATGTAATACATTTCAGCTAAAAGCTTCGCTAATGGGAACATCTAGCCAAAAGTTTGGATGAAGGCAAAAATTTGGACTGAATTTTGAGCTGGGAGCTAATGGACCCATGCTGGGTTGGCCACGAAAACCTATTGTGTTCAGGGTCGGTCACACTCACGGGTCAACATCCATCCGACGGTCTCCACGCACGGGGTGCGAACCTGGGTAGGACTCTGGCCTTGGTCAGTTTCCCCTGGGAATCAAACCTCTGGCGCTCCTGGACGGTCTGCGCACCGTGCGGCGCAAGCCAATCGATTGTGCACTCTGACTAACAGTTAAGAGTTTCAAGGCGATAGGTGAGGGCAGCTAACCCCGCCCACCGCCCGGGCAGTTATAACGACGAGGGTCGTCTTGTCTGCCCGGGATGTCGTGCTACGACAACCCTGCGCGTACCAGAAAGGTAGAACGCGCAGGGGGTGAAATAGGGTAAACCACCCCCCCCCCCCCCCCGTACCGCCCCGAGAACCCATTTATTTATAATAAAAAATATTTACAAAGTAAAAATTTACAAAAATAATACTAAATTTACCATATTCAAAATAGAAAAAGAAAAAAAAACAACAAATATCACAAATTTAGGGCCGGTGAGCGGGGTAGAGGACGCTCCAGAAACGATGATGGTGGAGGCGCACGGTCCGTGGGCAGGTCTCGGAGCAGCCACGGGGGGGAGGAATCCCTGGATCCTGCAAAGAACGAAACGCCCCTCGGGGCGATAAAGAGACGGACACAAAGACGGGCACTTCGGGCTGGAAGTAGCCGCCGAATCACGCCGCCAAGGAAGAGGGTACCCCCTGGGGGGTATCCCGAGGCCTCATGCTTTCCCAAGAAGCCACCCAGTGCTCCACAAACTCGCCAAACGACTGGAAGCAGCTCCTACAACTGACCAGATCCGGGTACCAAATCGGAGAGCGCCCAACGCACGCGCCCACTGCATCCATCAATTTTTCCCGTGCAGCCGCTAGAATTGGGCAAGACCAAATTACGTGTTCCGCAGTTTGGCGACCATACCCACAGGCGCACCGGGGGTCATCGGCAAGTCCAAAGTCAAATAGTTTGGCTCTGAACTCTCCGTGGCCCCCAACCAGCTGCGTGGTATGGTGGTCGAACCGCAGAAACGAACTTGCCATCCGCACTGCGACGGACGGGAAAAAGCAATGGGTGAGGCGGCCCGTACCTCCGGCGTCCCATCTAGCCTGCCAGACACGCAAGGACTCCACCCGAATCAGGCGCGCAAACTCCCCAGCTCGGTGCGCCACCGGGTCGATCGACAGGCCATGAAGGACTACCGGCTCGCCCCGGCGGTACCGCGACAACGCTGCACGCTCCAGAATCTCCAGGTCAATCGGCAGAACACCAGCGATGACGGGTAACGCAAGAGTGGACGTCGTTCTGTACGCCCCGCCCCGGTCAGGGCCACGAGAGGGATGCGCTGTCCGCGCAGCAACGCGACACGCGTCGCCTCAGGAACAGCAGACTCCGTCCAAGCGCGTGCGGCATAAGTCGCACGCGGGACGAAGACGCCCTTATAGATAGTCATGACCGCCGGGAAACGAAAAACTCTGACTAACAGTCGGGGGAGTCTGGAAGCTGTATTGTTTCCTATAGAGCGGGGGTGGTTGCGTACCTTACGGCGACTGCTCTTGAATTGACCATTGGCCATCCGATCTCGGGTAAGAGGCGGGCAAAGGACGCCATGGTCCGCGATAGATTCGGTATACACCGTTTCCCCGCTTCGTAAGGGAGAGGATTGCGCAAGCGACCTCGAACTCGGAACCAATCGAGAGACCGGAGAAATCTGGTCACAATTGGTAGTTAGGGCGCGAGTGTCGGGCCCGCCAGGTAACATAACTGGCTATCTCGCGGTAAGGCGTTGGTCTCTAACGGGTTGTGGCCTAGCTAGACGCTGGATTGTTTTGTCCAAAGTCTTCTACGCTCACTCCAGGGAGTTAGAACGACTAATCGTTAAAACTCCCTGTTGTGTCGGGCTCGCCCGTTGTAGTCGGCAACTCAAGTTGAATTTTGAGCTCTCCGATCATTCTGGGAATTCGCTATGTCCCGAATTTAAATCGAATTCCGATGATGTTTCTGCAAATGCTGTCATTCGAATGCGTCCTTAAATATCAGCTAACTTTCTACGAGGAAATATTGGCTCCTTATAAAATTGTCATACAGGAAAAATGCCTTCAGGTGCTAGACTTAATATTAACACGGAAAAAATACATTCCCGGCATATAGACTGTTGTCGCTATTGAAGTTCGGGTTTCTTCTTCTTTCAGTGGCTTCCCGGATCATGCGAGAAAGGAAAATTGCTCTTTGGATGTCATAATGGGATTTTTAAACAGCACCCAGCGGTTATTTCCGATATCCAATATATTTTATTTTTCATTTTTTATTTTAAACCAGTTGACAGTAATTCCCACACTTGGTTATGTCGTGTAATATTTAAATATATACCTATTAAGGTATAAGGTATGAACGTCGGTATTGCAAGGTATGAACGTTAAACATCCAAGCGCAGATTTTCTAGTTTATATAGAGGAAACAAAATTTTCCAATATTTTCAATCAAAATTCTTACATAATTTCTTAGAATTTTCAAGTGGACAATGATACCTACTAAATAATCAAACAAATATTAGATAATTTCCCAAATTATCATACGGGAAGATATTTTGAAGAAAAAAACACAAATACAAACAAATGTTCGGAGATCGATTTTTCTCGCGATAGTCTTCAATTTTATAAGCCAAAGGAAATTTTCAATAAATCTAAACCATTTCAGAATGTAGAAGTTTTTAATTTTCTTGCAGAGTTTTTCTGAATAACGAATCGAAGTTTTTCTGAATAACTGAATGAAATCGGATTTTTTAAAATCTTTTAGAGGGTTCATCAACTTGACGTAGAAATTGACACAGTGATATGTTATTTTTAAAATCGTAATCAAATCATATAGCCATTTTGGCCCGTTTTTATTTGATACTTATCGATACAAATATTTATCGACCGATTTTCATCGATATTTTTTCGCATGGGCAGAGAAGATTATTAAATAAATAGCTGCATGAAGCGTTAGATATTTAGCTAACTATTCGTATATCATCTATAGTTAAAACATTAGTCATTATACCTTTTATTTTGAATATACGATGTGTTTTTTTGGGCCTCCTTTTGTATCCCTTTAACTTGTTTATTTGTTTGTTTCTACTTTTTGTTGTGAAATTGCACAATGGGGGGTTTATAATCATAACCCCAAATACATAATCATACATAATCTCTTTTAACCAACCCTAACTTACATCTAAAATTTCTAAAAAATCTTCAATTTTTAATTCGCTGTTTGCTTATTTAGTTATGTCTGGGATGGTTTCACCGAGGTCCTTTGCGCTGAGACACTCGAGTGTGGTCCTATTCATTGTGTAGGTTCCTAATTAAATGATGAAATTGGAATCATTGTGTATTTATCCTAAAATAAAACTCAATGTACTTTAATACCGGAAAACCTTTGCAAACTACTAGAATTGCTTAAGAGATAACTAACTAAATGAAAATACTTAAGAAATTTGACATGAAATGAAGATACATCAAAAAACCTAACGCGTTAAATATTTTAAAAAATGCATTCGCAAACGCTTTACAGTAACTACTTGAAAAGTATGGGATTCTTCAAGAGAATATTACAGAAATATTCTCAGGAATCGCTATCGTTATTACTGACTCGCACGCGATGCTCTTGCCCCAGATTGAAAGTAGTTGCATATCAATAAAATATTGGCCGTTAAAGATGTGCTGTACCATAAACTGTAAAACGCTGAACGAGAATATGACTAGTTTTACGACATTTCGTGAAATCGTAACATCTTTACAAATGATCCGCTCGAGGATTATTTAAAAACCATTTCGATAATAAAATTTCAATTTTATTTTTCTTAAACGTATTCATTACACCATTATTCATTATGCCACGTATTAATTATCACGTATGTCATTATCATTATATATTTCATTCACCACGTATTTCATTACGTGTCATCCACGTATTTCATTATCATTATGCCACGTATTCATTATGTGTGTATGTATACATGTATACGTGCGTATACATGTACAGACGGTTGAAAGGCAACGTGACTAATGAGCCATTGCATAGCCTTTATAATAGATTAATGCATTAAAATTATATCACACTGTGCTTAGAGATCTTAGTACGATGTTACCATCGTACTCATCGTATATAGTGACCAGGTGCTTACACTCCATTATATTATTTGCCACGTTTTATGCTTTATTTCTTTTCGTTCCATTTTTAATTCCCACCGATTTCACTAAAACCATAGAAAAACCATCATCCTGACTGCGCTGAGGAAATATACGTCCCACCACGATTTTCGATGAAATTATGAAAAATCCTGAAAATTGGATTTATTGTGGTCTATAAATATATTATAGTAAGACTCCATGTTTTTGAATATTTTATCTGTGTTTTGAATAGTTCTATCATCATCATCATCAGCCGGTAGACGTCCACTGTTTTCTTTATTCTGCGTTCTACACGGAATAGTATTCTGAAAAGATAGACTTTAAGAAGTCTGTTTTATTTAATGCAGGGTTTCCTCAATAAAAATAATTATCTAATTTACCATCAGATAGGTATTTAGAAATATCCCCAGGTTCGCGTTCATTATTTTTATCGCTGGCCTTAACGATAATAGGGCAGAAATCTTGAATACGAATTACCCTCATTAATGAAGTGACATCTTTATCACAGGGGACTAAATAGCTCGCAAATATGACCGAAACACGCAAGCATATAACAAGTAGAAATGAAGGAAAAACTGAGAATAATAAAGCAGGAAAAATTAGGTATACTCTTTAGCAGTTTGGTAGCCCAAATTACTTGATTGCATGCTTTTTCAGGGGACTTAAATGCTTTACGTGGTAATTGTCGACTATTATATATAGCCCACTTCCGGACCTGTCCAGTTGGCTCCTAACGGTTTCGACCAGCTTGTTCCATATGACCCGTTGTTACCTTAGTTCTGCTCACCTCACCGTTTCTCCCATCCGGTAGCCTCCTCGAAGAGGAGCAAACCTAAAAAGAACTCTGCTTCCCCTGTCATGGCTTGTAGTGGACAGGTTGGACGGATCCTCTTAGGGATGACCTTCGGGCACTGCTGGGCGGTCTGCGCATCGTACGGCATTAGCCAATTGACTGTGCACTCCGGCGAATAGCCGGGGGGTCTGGAAACGGTATGATACATACCCTTTGGGCACCCGATCCTTTGTGAAGGACGAGCAAAAAGAGCACCACGGTCGCGATAAATTCGAACTGAATTACCGCTAACCTCAGGTAGAGCCCGCACAAGCGACTTCGAACCTGGACCAGACGGGAGAGCGAGAAATCCGGTTAAATCTGTCAGTGAGGGAGCGAGGCTGCCCGCTGGGTTTACTTAACAGTGTCTTGCGGTAAGGCATTGGACTCTCAAGGGTATGTTAGCGTAGCTAGACGGGGGACTGTTTCGTTGCCAAGTCTCTACGTTCGACCCACGGTTGAAAGCACGGTTGAAAGCACGGTTGAGGCTCTCTCACTCTCGACTATTTAACCGAGGTGCCCGTTATCGATGTTGAATTCAACTGCAGTCACATAATATCATAGACACGTAAAAGCGCTCGGGGCTTATCATTTGGGCGGATCGGGTGCTTGCTCCTCAACCTGAACTGGGTAATGTGTACATGATGAGATTGCTATAAGGAGGTCAATGCCACTATTTGGCACCCCACGAGAACTATATAGACTAGTGCTGGAGAAATTATAATGCATAACCGTTGCCTATGGTTTTTGTTATTAAATTTAGCAAAATAAATTATAGAAAGTGTCTAATTATTACTCTCCCTAAAATATTATCGATTTTTAAATAACCGTTTTTGGATCTCACGAATTTATTACACGACTGCCCAACAAAAAGGAGTGTAATGTGTTCAGGATTCATGTATGTATGTTTTCCGTTTCTTTATCTCACCATAACTTCAAAACTCTTGCTCCGATTTATAAACGTGTTGTATTGTTAGAATCATTATGTCGTTAAGACGAATGCGCATTCTGCAGTCAGTCGACGAACCTTGTCCAAGGCCCGTCTAGCGAGGATTCACGTGAGCCGGTGCAGGGCTACGCGCCCTGAGGTAGGTATCTCAAAACGATTGCGCGCCACCATCGCCTCACTCAGTGGGTTGCCCTTGGTGCTTAAGTAATAAAACGGATGTTTATGAAACATTAGTGTTTTATGTTTTTATCCATAAAAATACATATATGTCTTCGGAATTTTCTTAATCATACCTTTCTTTTTTCCTAATTTATTGATATTTGGCCATATGGACAATCACTTATATGACATTTGTACAGTTTAGGTAACCTATGATACTCGGGATGATATAATGATTCTAACAATACCACATGGCTTCTAAATTGGTTCAAGAGTTTAGAAGTTATGGTGGAATAAAGAAACGGAAAACATACATGATGAACATGAACCCTGAATACATTACACTTCTTTTTTGTTGGGCAGTTATGCAAAAATTAAAAAAAAACACGACCGCCGGTACAAAAAAAAGAATTTTTGTATTTATAATTATTACAAACAATTTGTTCGCACAGAAAACAATATTCGTTGAAACAAAATTAAATTTACTTATTCTTCATTACCTCTCTAAACATCCAGTGTTTAAAGACGATTGTGCATTCTGTGATAATCATGATGTCCATAATCTACTCAATCAGGCCATTCATTTGATAATAAACCAGATGTATTTGTATTTAGCACATTTTTTTATTGAACTTTTGCACAGTTTATGAATTTTGATGTAGTTTTTTATTTTTCCCATATTTTATTTTAAAAGTTGCTTATTTGCTCGTATTGATTCACCCACTTTATGAATGGTACTAATTAAAACCTTACCATGTATACACTAAATAACTAATATCTGTGGTGAATGCGTGTTTGAAACGTTACATGAAAACGTGTTTCGGAAATATAACAAAAACAAAGTTTGGAAATTCGAGACAAATAAATCACACTTCTTAACATAATTTTCATTAACTAATAGAGTTTGTTTATGCTAAATGGGGCACATATTTTTAATAAATAAAGGTATTAAAATATTTCTAGAAAAGAGATTATACTGCTATCCATATTCACATAATAACAGACTTCCATTTGAGACCTAACTCCATTTACACTACCAAATTATATAAAGTTTGAAAATTCAACAAAATATTGGGAACTCCCCGAAGAAGCCAAATATTATGACTATCGAAAAAATACTACAAACCTTGCTAAACTTTATTATTAGATGTGCCATTTCCCGTCAAAGATTGGATTTCCATACTTGTTGTGATCATATCATCTTGCAATATAGTGTTTAACAAGTAAATATATTGAAAAAAGATTTAAAAACACGACTGCCGTTACAGAAAGTGAACTATTGTATTTATAATTATTTTATTAATAATAATAATAATAATAATAATAATTAATAATAATAATAATTAAACGCTTTATTTGCTTTAACAAAACGGCGAGCTTATTGCCTAAAAGCAATATCTTACAGCTAACCTTAACCTAGTGGAATAACATGTTATGCGGTAAAAATAAACTAATAAATTAAATTTTAATCATTTAAATTCAGCAGGGAAACAAAACAATAAATTTAAGAAAAAAAAAACAAAAAATAAACCTATAATGACGCAAGGGACGCAATAGGGAGGAAAAAATAGGGAAAAATAAGGAAAAGTTTATGAGCGTGGGTTCAAGTGTTCTTTGAGCCTGCGTTTGAAGCAATACAAACTAGGTGCTATCCTTATACGCGAGGGTAAAGCATTCCAGAGACGGGCTCCACGTACAGAGAAAGAGTGCGAGAAGAAATCACTACTGTGACTAGGGATCGAGAGCAGTAGGTTGTCTTCAGATCTCAGAGGGCGCCCGTGAGAAGATAGAGGTTTGAACCTACTTATAAGATATTTCGGAGCGGCCCCCTTCAGGATTCTGAAGAGCAAACCTAGGACTCTCGTATCTCTCCTTTCTCGGGTCGTCAGCCGGTGAAGTCTCCTTCTGTACTCCGTAATATGGTCAAACTTTCGTAGGTCATAAATGAATCGAATGCACACATTTTGCAGCCTTTCTACCCTGGTGGCTAGATCTTCCTTGATGTCGAGAAAGGCAACATCTGAATAATCAAGGAGAGGGAGGAGAATAGATTGGCAGATTGTGATTTTGCTTTATTACAGGTTTATTATGAAATATTTATGGTATATATATTTACCCATATAGATAGATGTATATTTCCGGAATGTACTCAATCAGACCTTTCATTTGACACTAAACGTATTTTTGATATTTGGCACCCTATAAGAAATGTTCTTCCCAAAAATTTATATCAAAAGGTTGTCACTACTTGAAAACTAACCCTGTATGTCTGTAACTAGTTGCCTGTATTAAAACAACGGCTTGGACTATTTAGTGTTTAACATTTTTTTGGAAATAAATATAATGAAAGTGCTGATAGCTCAATGTTTCTATGAATGTAATTCGTAGGTACTTGTCAAAATATCCCTAGATTATTATCTATTACCAATTTACCACGTATCAAACAACTGTGGCCTTAATCCATCATTCATCTCCGCGTTGCTGTTCAAATAACCACACGTGATCGGGTTATTTTATTACGGCTTCTTTGGCGCTGTGTTTCTTGGCAAGTGGGGCATATTTGGCTTCAGCTATCCAAATGTATCTCTCGCGATTTTACCGACCGTATATTCGTGTCTCAAGAGAGTGTATAAAGTATGTATATAAGAGTGTATAATATCCAATTCGCTGTTTTCATTGCGGATAATAAACCTAAATATACGGCGATAGATAATGATTCTTAGCGCCCAAATGCTACATGCCCACATGTTACGAAGAAAGACCACAATACTGAGGCTGTTAACACAGCGGTGTATCTCTGAACTCGTGCACAAAAATAGATATCTGCCGCTACTAGCCGGTGTGGGTCGACACATGCCGATGTGATATGGTGAATATCAACTCGCATGGTCTGTTGACTTATTATGCTTGCCTGCATACTGACCCGGCAAGGTCACTATGCCATTAGATTGATTAGACCATAATGGTGATCGTCCATGTGTTTGACGCTGCTGTCAAATGATTTGAAGCTGCATTAACAAATTCGCCGAGAGTGTGTCAAATTCAAGTCCGCTACAATCCAAATTTGACAAACGCACGATTCTTCAAATTTTCGACGTGAAAATCTAAATTCTTATATTTAAGAGAGCTAGTTTTTTTATTAATATTAAAAAAAACTCTAATTCCAAAGTCAGACAAATTATTATTTGTTACTTACTATTGGTGCTGAATACTAATATTCCTCATAACAGGACTAGAGGCTGTTTTCATTTTCTTGATGAGGGAGGGTCCTCATCCTCAAATACCCTTTACAGATTTTCTTTGCAAATTAGCCGAAGTTGTCTTAACGTGTGATGATTTTTCTTTTAAAGATCAATTTTACCTTAAAACTATACAGACTACTATGGGAACTCGAATGGCACCTTCGTATGCCAATCTTTTCATGGGATTATTAGAGAAAACACAGGATTTCAAATAGTTATTATGGTATAGGTTTATTGATGACAATAATGATTTGGCCATACGGAGAAGTTACGCTAACAACCGCTCTTAACGACTTGAATATTTTCGGATTTTTAAATTTACTCATACTATTTCTAAATCCTAAATTATTTTCTTAGGTGTTAATTTAACAATTGACGATGGTACAACCGCGATCTATATAAAATCGAAATCAAAGCGAACAAATAAAAAAACAATATCTACACTTTAACAGCTCTCATCCTTTTCACACTAAAAGATCCATTCCTTATTCAATGTCCATTCTCGGACACCGTTTGGTTAACAAAAAAGAAAATTTAGATAAGTATCCCATTATCCTAAAACAATTTTATATGGTAAAAAAATAACCTGCTCCTCTATTAGAAAACTTAGCCTAAATTCTAAAATGAAATATAAACCAAATCCCAAAATATCTTTAAATTTAAATAAAAATACCATAAAATCTTTCTCAGCAGCACTGAAAAACTGGGAAACATAATTTACCAGGGCACATAAACTAGCATTGTCTAAACGTACAAGTCAGATAGTAGAAAAATGTACCAACAGAGGGCCTCGCCGGTAATTTAGAGCGTACTATCACTCCGCATGGTGCATTATACATAAGGATTTTGTATTTGGAATAAAATTAATGTTTTCGATAGCAAAAGTGTATTCTTCAACGCGTCCGCAGCGACAAGCATTTAATCGAAGTTTCAAAGTTAAAAGAAATCAAGTGCGTTAATGATAAATGTAAATAAAGTGATGTTAAATCTTGGAAAATAGCTTTTATTCATGTTTAAGGCGCGTACAAAAGTTATGGTCTTAATAGGGAAAATTAATATTGTTTATTCCTTTAAATATTTAACTTTTTATTTTGATTTAATCATCCATTTAATATTATTTTTTTGTTATTTGGTTATAGTGTACTTTATCTTGAGCGTGTAAGATAGTAAAAATCTATTTCTCTTTGTTCGGTTCTTTGAATTTATTTTTTTTTAAAAAAAAACGATTTCAGAAATGTCAAATATTTTATAAAATCTAAGACTATCGCGGTTGTTTGACATTATAAATAGGATAGAAAACGAATTTACCGCTTGAAATTTGAAAAACATCCTACGATTCGGTGACGTTGCAGCCGCCGTTGTCCAGGGTAGGTTACCATACGTCAAGGGCGTGACAGATTGAATAAGTAAGATGATAAACAGATTCGATATAAAAACAATCTTCAAACTGACCCAAAATATACCTCGATTTTTGGGGCCTGTAAAGGATGTAATACCACTGCAAACCCCGGGTGTGTATAAAGTCGAATGCAGTTGCGGTGTAGCGTACGTTGGACTAACGAAACGGCCCATAGCCACGCGACTGACAGAACACATCAAAGCTGTTAAAAACTTTCAGCGAGAAAAATCGGCGATTTGCGAACATATTATATTGGATAGCGGAAGTGACCACTGGATGCAGTTTCAAAATTTCATTGTGCTATCCAAGGAAAAATTCTACTTTCCTCGCATGATCCGGGAAGCCATTGAAATACCCCGAACTTCAATAGAGACGACGGTTACAAACTCTCTTCTACGTGGAACCCTCTTCTTTAAATGTCCCCACCGCCAAAAGCCGAACGTAAGGACGTAAGACAGGATACATTGAGTGTTGTTTGCAAGACGGATTTTCGAAATTCGCGCGCTCCGAGCCCGGCCCCCCACCACCGTCTTAACCTACGCAGTGGCGGCAGCGGTATGCGGCCTACCCGCAAAACATCGGATTGACAGCTCTCTTAGTCTACCCTGGACAACGGCGGCTGCAACATAAATTTAATTAATATTTAATTTAATTAATTTAATTAATAAATTTCACGCGTTAAATTCGTTTTCTATCCTATTTATAATGTCATATATTTTGTAAACGGTTTGACCCGAAATATTGAAATAAATCATTTTTCATTAGTCATATACCGAATAATAGAGCTCCTAAAAACTTTTTCTTGTTCCAGCATCAATTCTCAACTTTCCCATTATATTGTTGCGCGGTTGCACTAAAGAAACATTAAATGATTATAATGCTGAAAGAAGATGTCTGTGTGTCTATTTTAAAAATCTATATCATTTTACTCTGAAAATGTGGTGATGCAATTCAAATGGTCAATTATCACTTTTATACTGATTAATCATCGTTATTCTCGATATTTCGATAGGTCTATAAATACTTCACTTTTTAGATACTGTCTTCATCAGCGAGTCACCGAAATAACATAACTGCCGCAGCTTTTCCATTTCAGTTCTTTAATGTTCCCGAGAACGCTATAAAATATATTACGGTCTGAGTGAGGACGTGGTTTATAAATTGTATAAGTTTTAAACCGCAAATTATTTCGTCTGAAAAGCCGCATTCTCGAATCAAAAGATTCGCTAGTGAGGGAAAAAATATTAAAGCAATATCACATCGATACCAAATGTAATAAAATAGGACATATAGTATATTATGTACGAATGTAAGAATAATAAACAATTAACCTAATTTTAATTGGGTTTAGGAAGCAGTGAGACATAAACAATATTTAGTAGGTAGAGATAAAAAAATATTTAGTAGGTTTTGGTGGTCTCATTCAGTCGATTTCAATTTATATTAGTGTAATGATATAAAATCGAACGCCTCCTGTCAAATAAAATAATTAATATCTAAACCAAACCAAGCCAAGTAAGCACACCTATTGCCATCTATACGCAGCAATGGGAATGCAAGGCGAATGGTTTTCAAAACGTAAAAGTAGTAATTAGTCGATTCATTCATTATCCCAAAATTTAAATCATATTTCAAAACGTGTAGCGACATCTAGCGGCAAAAAGCGAGAAATGTTACCGTCGATCAGCAGATAACTGTAAGAAAATTTTACCGACGTGTCGGCAAGAGAATAAAATATATTAAAATAAGATTAAAACTCAATAAAACAATAAAACGTTTATATATTCGTTAAAAATAAAGCGTAATAGCAATAAACCACTAAATAAAATAAAACTAAATAGGCTTTAGAGAAAAATCAAGGAAAAATCGATGATTGAAAAAACGACGAAATCGCATACAAAAATGGGTCTTCAAAAGATGCATGATAGAAACACAGGATATTTAGGAAGCTTTCAGCGACGACACGCACTATAGACGTAGTATAGAATAAGCACTATACTCTAAAACGAAAGTAGAACCTGAAAACAGAATGAATAGTTAGCAATCGATTTAAATATCGCAGGGAACGAAATCGCGGCCGGCTAGAAGTGACAGTTCAATTTATGGTTAAATTGTCGTACTTTTAACAAGAAAAATCGCCACTATAGACGATAATGCTAATTACAGCCTATATAAATAGAACACACAGTAGATGGACCTACTAGAATAAAGCCAATGAAATAAGCTATTTTATGAAGCAGAGCATATATTCCGTACTATAGTTTACAGGGAGAATTTAATGGTTGAAACTGAATAAATGACGATTTGACGGAAAAATAAATCAGAATTATCCACGGCAAGAAAATGTTGCCATGTTTTGACATCAAATAGAGTCGGAATATCGTACAAATTTTGATCACTAGAGGCGCTGTAGTTCAGAAATGAAGGAAATTTTAAGGTGGACAACTAATGAAAAACAGGCGAGCGTCTCTAAGAGCGTCCCATTCATATTTGGCGGGAAAGTATTGGAGGGAAAGCCATATCGCAAAAAGCAGACGATAATACAAATATTAGAGTATACAGAAAGAAGAAGCAAGTTAAAAAGACCATAGGTGACATATTTTTAAAGAAAACGGATGAGTAATTTCGATGTAAAAAATTGTTTTCAAATTGGGTCACTGAAAAACCTACTAACGCCGAATAACTTTTTATAAAAACCATATAGGGTTATAGTAGAAAAAAAATGAATAATAATAGCCATAATAGTTAATGAAATAGACATACTTTTTGGAAAAATATACACGTACCTTTAGAAGCACATAGCGCCGCGATGAGGGTTACTTAAAATTAATATATATGCAGAAATTAGATGCTGGGGATACAGATTATAAGGGAAAAATAAGGAAATCAGCTCAAATGAGTGAATTAAAGAAATAAGAGTGCAAAAATAGCTCGATGTGCACGAAATGATAAGGAACCCTAATGCGGAAAAAAAGATAGTTGGTAACCAGAAAGAAAAAGCATGATGGCCGCGTTATTTGCATAGGAAGGGGTTGAAAAGCACATCTAAAAATGGAGAAATTGCCGTATTTTGAAGGGTATAAAAAGGCGATGGGCGATGCCAAAATCAATTCAGTTTACCAGGAGAACCACCGCGTAATAACCTCGTTACCCAAACGTCGAAAAAGTGCCGGAAAATGTAAAAGTTCAAGTTAAAACGAGGGAATGTTGGCAGAAGTGCTGTCCAACATTCCCAAACATAAAAACCATGTAGAATCTAAGTGAAGTTTTTTTAACACATATTTATTTTATTAGAAGCGGTACATCAAATATTTGGCGGGAAAGAAAACAAAATTAACCAGTGCTAAGATTCGACGAAAGATCGACTTAAAAACAGTAAAACCACATTTATATAGAGACGCTACGTACATCAAATATTTGGCGGGAAAGCAAACAAAATTAAAACAGTGCTAAAAATTCGACGAGAGATCGACTTAAAAACAGTAAAAACACATCTATCTAGCGACGCCACGTACATCAAATATTTGGCGGGAAAGCATAAAATCAATGGCAGAAGTAACGAGGAGATACAATAAGTAATAACAAGACAGACATTCGCAATAGACTTCGCATCACGAAGACAACGTCCAATCAAATTCATCCTTCGTCAGAACGGGGGAATTAATCGTAATAGGCCGACATTACTACGATGCAACTGTCAAAAATTGAAAAAAACAGTTTTTAGTTGTTACGTGTTTAGTTATTAAGAAGTTGTATAAAAGTGTTAATAGTGTAAGGTAATTGATATTGGATTGGATGGCCGCCTAAAACGAAGTAAGATTGTTCAAATTACTATAATTGCGTTATATCCGTGCGTTATAACCGCCGAAGCTGGCAATACTATAAAACTGTTATTGTCGATATTTTTTTTAATATTTTAAGCAAATATGTATGTTGTTATAATTATGAATAACAAATGCGTCTTATACTGTTTCGCGCTATAATAGAAATAGAAAGCCTATAACATCTTGCTTGTCGTACTGCCGCTACTACATTGATTAGCGTGAACCTTTCTTAGAAGGCCAGTACTTGATTGTGACTGCAGGCCGTCAATAAAAGACGAAGCCTCATAGATTGAGATACTTGAAACTGCCTGGTTTCACAAGAGACGAAGTCCGTGAACCAGTGTAGCGATAAATTTAGAAAGAAATGTATATACGTATGTCTTAATTCACTCTACATACTATAGGCTAAGATAAGTTGTTTTTGTGCTATATTGCGTATTGTTATATTATCATGTTATTTTAAGTTATTTAATGCAAAGCTACAAAAAGAGCCATATATGTAAATGAATTGTATAAACTAAAATTTTTATTTTACAATATATCGAATATTTTGCCGGAAAAAGTGTTCATATTTTTTTAATCAAAAGGATACCATACCTGAGAATAAAATTAGACTGAGCTAAATTATAATTAGAAATTGATTCGATAGATCAGAGGCAGCACTAACGGATGAACGAACGCAGTAATGGAATACGCGAGATTGGCGCCTTATTATAAATTTATCTCGTGATCCGATATATAAAAAAAAATAACTCCTGCGTTCACGACGCACTGACAGAAGACTGTAGCATCCGTCAGTGTAATAAATAGTGCAGCGACAAATCAAACGATGTCAGATATGCAGTAATGATCAATAGCGTACTTATAAGGACATTATAAAAAAATCCCAGCTGATTGGAGCAATCATCAACCGATAGGGGAAAAGTGACTTAAAACTATTAGCATACATTGATCTGGAAGTATTTAACTATAGAAAACCTTTGATAATCCACTATATAAGAATTGTGTCATAGAACATCAAAAAAAATCAATATTATTCTTCGGGACGAGATCTTAAAAGTGTAGGTTACAAGCCGATCCTAATTTATAAACCTCAAATTGATTCAAACTATCTAAAACCAAGTGCATAAGGATCTAACAAATTGGTCTAGACACATAGAATACTCCTTATTATTCTTCTTCTTCTTTTGGAGAATACATTTTAGTCAGGACAGGAGAAATTCATATATGAGGGAGATCGTACAAGTGAAAACAGGGCTATTCACATGGAATCTCTATTCTCTGCATACTTTGAATATCTTTATACATATATTAGCATCATCCTCTTCGTTTAGTCACTTCTTCTTTCAATTTTATCTTCTTCATCAAGCGCTTATCGCTGATGACACATTGCGCGCACGGTTAAGTAATAAAAGAAACAAAAAAATAATAATATATAAATTAAAAAATAAATTCTCCACAAATGGCTTGCCCAAAGTGTGGCCGATCATGATCATTGCGATATATTGACATCTTACAAATTAAATTAAAAATAAGATATAACAAATACAAATATAATACAAAATAAAATAATTCTCTACATTAGATATTTAGATAAATTATTAACTCTACATTTATATTTATAAATATATTTTTTAATAACTACAGAAGTAATAATATATTTCTGTAAGCAAAATAAATAAATAAATTTAGCAACCTGAAGACAGTTTAGAAGCAACATAATGCAGCAAACTTTATCGAGCACATTCTTTGCTATCTTTTGGAAACAAAATGTGGGAAATGTTAAATAGTGTTTTTATTTTACCAACAAAATACACCTTGTTATATATAAAGGAGTATATATAAAGGAAGTATATATAAAGGAAAGTCTTGTTTTAGAGTAAAATTTTCAATTCGAGTTTGGAATTCACAAAAGTGGTTTTTGTAAAATGTATGTGTGTTTGTATGTGGTGTCTGTGTATGGGTCTGGATCCAGTGTATCTCAGAAATTAGACGACTAATTAGGTACAAATTACGTACAAAAAAACATCCTTATTTTCAATTACTGATCCACTATATTTAAAAATTGGAAAATATTATAAATCCGGTATTTTTGCTCAAAAAAAAAAAATGTGTCAGAATTATGAGGGCATTGCCTATGCTCATACTCATGCTTACGTCACTCTTCGGCATCTTTAGTGGGTTTAAAATAAATATGTTATAATCTGAAAATTTATTATTTATAACTCCGTTATTACTAGCAGTAGAATGGAAACCAAAAGTATCTTAGTATCCTGAGAATAATACACCTAATTCTAATATTGTAAGTCGTTTCTTAATATCTTTAGTGGTTCACAAGTTTAATAATTAAACTTTTATACTGATGGATTTTTAAATTAGAACCTGGAATTGGCGATTATTATAGCCGAACAGCGATGCATTGTACGTCACTTTATCAAGACGTTTGAGAAAATATATGATACCGTGCATCAGCCATATTTTTTTATATTAATGACGATTTTTTTTTCTAAAGTTTATTTATTTTGCCTTTTATAGTATTTGTATGTCCGATATTTTTTTAAATCTTCTTTATTACGATGATTTTCCAGTTTCGTGTTTTTTATATAATTGATGATTTTATAGATGGTTGTATTATCACCAAAGAGCAAATAAAATTAACAGTATTCAAACGAATATCCATACTTAGGGAAATCGCAGGGAGAACGACGGGCGGGGGTGACAGGGGGGGGGATTCGCTCCCAGTAGGGTAAGATGGGGAAACTGCGGTCAGAGGACAATGTCGGTCAGCAAGATCTCTATGCTGTTTATTTTTTTTTTCCAGAAAAATGCAGTTGTGACCAATTAGCGATTGCTCTGTGTTCTAATTTAGAGTAAGTCGACAATCTTTTGTCAGCCGCGCGCTGATTGAAAAAAAAATCTGAGGATTACAAGACAAGTTGGGCTACTAAGACCCGCTCGTTCTTGGGTCGGCCCAACTCACGGTTCAGCCCCCATCCGGTAGCTTCCACGTAGAAATTCGAACCTGGTAAGGACGTCTGTTTCCCCTGCCACTTAGTAGTCAGGTGGGTTATTTTCTCTTGGGTGATATTGGGCAGTTTGTACATCGTGCAGCGTTTGCCAATCTACCGTGCACTCCAGCGAATAACCGGGGGGTCTGAAAACAATATGCGGTTTCCTACGAAGCGGGGGTGGTTATTGACCTAATCTCAGCCGATCTTAAAGCGACTTCTTGCCCACCCTACCCTGAGTGATAGACGAGCAAAAGACGCTACGATCCGCGATAAATTCGAACTGAATTAATCCTTACATTAGGCCTCGCGAGCGACTTCTAACTTGAAACCAGGCGGGAGGACGAAGAACGCCATTTTGCTGAACATTTTGATGTTTCGTTCGCTTATTTACACTATGATTACTAGGTACCTCAACTGTTGACCTTAACGGATAAAAGTAATTCATATGACTGCCCTTCGGGGCTAAGCTTTCATGCTCTTCTCTTTAGAGATTTATGGTTAAACCTAATCCTCCGTGGTAAGGGTAGGCAACGCCTGACGACCCAGCTTAAATTACAAATACGAGAGCCTGTTTCCCTCCAAGCCATAAGCGGCCCCGTGAGATGAAACAGAAAGCGCTAAATTTCAACGATCGACTCTGCTCGCTTCCCTATCTTCAGAGGCAGATACGATAAAATGGGTGGAAGCGCATTGAGGTCGCTCGTGGCGACGGGGAAGTATTAATCCCGAGATACAATATTAATGTTTACCCGTAGAAGAGTATGTAAATATCGTAAATAGCGGTGGAGCGAAGGAGTTGCGCGTGCGGCAAATGGGGCGCCAAAGAAAACAACCATTTTGCGGTAAGTAGGTACGCGGAGCGGAAAGCGAGAAATGGCTACACGACATAAATATCACATTTTATTCCAGCTTTTGTTCAAAATTTTGCATTAGCTTCCGGAAAGAAACTGTGTGATCGTTTTGAATACTTCCTATGTCGTAACCAATGATCAACATTCCTTGTCATAATATTGATTTCTACTACTACATTCTTTGTCCATAGTGCAAGTATCTGGATCTCCTAGCAAAAATACAAAACTCGCCGTCGCAAGAATCATTCAAGACTCACCTTAAAAATTACTACTTTTCTAAGAAGTAACCACATATTCTCCTTCTCTCTTCTTCCTCGCCCAATGTCCTCTATTCGGGCATTCTTAGTTACGAATATAATAGTTTGTAATTTATGCAGACAAACTTATTTGTTTAATTATCTTTATTTCCGCAACGCGCGCCTATGTCAATGCATTGTGATTAGTTTATTTGTAAGATATTGCCACGTGGCAATAAGCTCGCCGTTTGAGTGCAAATAAAGAGTTTAAATGTGTATGCTATCACATGGAATACCTGCACAATTGATGTCCAATAAAGCCCTCCCCCCCCCCTCCCTTTTCCATTCGAGGCGGATAGAGTTATTGGGTGAAAAGTCCTAAGCGGATTTATATTCATAGTGATGTCATCTATATGGGAGGAAAAGTCGGATTTTGACAATATGTTCGTGGCAAGACGTCACCATGAGTACAAACCGCGAGGGGGCATGTCACCTAACGGGGGCTATTCTTAGGGCTGGCCCTTTCAAACACTCGAACTAGGTGACAAAAACGGTAACACAAATCTATTAGCACAGTAGCATGCATAGCGCCAATCATTGCCGGCACTGAGCGACGAACGGTTGTGGGAAGTCGCGGCCCACTATCACTATCTTATACATAATAGCCCACTATTACTATTTTTACCCATATAGCAACCGTAATAGTGCCTAACAAAGTACGCGGAGCTTGCATAGGTCTTTCGAACCTGCAAACTTGGTTTATTAATCTATGGGCATGGGTCCTAACAACATATTAAAACATTAGTACTACATGACCTTTTGCAAGATCGAGGTGTTTTTAGTGTACAAATTAACTGGCCTATCAATCAATAGCATACTGCAACGTATCCCCATTATTTTTATCCCTTACAGAACCCAGTAGTCCGAGGTCGTAAGCCTGAAACGACGATGTTTCATGGCGGGCCGAGAGACCCCAAAGACCTCGAGAGACTGCTAAGACCTCGAGCACCTTGCCTAGAATCGGCAGACTGTTAATGGGTTTGACTGGAATGAACATGTTTGACTTCGCCTTACTATTACCTTTCGGGAAAACGCGAACTAAACTGGTTTTCCATTACTCTCAAACCGTGTAACTTCCCACACTTTCTTCAATATCACTACTTAACTGGCATGCTGTCCAATACTAACTTAATAAAATAGTTATATTTGTAAAGCGAAATATTTTCAAAAGCGAGTGATGAATGTAATCTCTTTGTTTGCTGTGTAATTAATTGCCGCACTACCCACCCGTCCAAACGCCCATAATCCTTGTGTAATTTTCTCTCACGTTTCATTCATCCCCCGAATCAAATCTCCTACTTCACACATTGAAGCATCGATCAAATTAGGCACTCGAGCATTTCTCGTAATTCAAGCACGCGCGAGTGATTGATTGACTGAGCCATTGAGAGCATCCAAAGATCGCTTTTGTGATTCTGTTTAGATAGTATGGTACACACAACTATTAACACCCGTTTACTTTCAACAACTAGCAAGATTTACCGGAACTAAATACTCAACACAACTATAAAACGGATTTACCGAAACTAAACACACAAAATTCTACTGTGCTATCCGAATAATCCCCGCTGTAGGGAGAAAAATATTGGATTGACCGGTTTTATTTATTTTTATTTTATTTCATTTTATTCTGGAACCAAACAGAACTACATACATTGCAATAAATACGTATTTAATAAAGTATACAAAATGAACGCAATATAATTGTATATTGTTTCAGCTTGAGAATGGGGGGAATCAGGATGGGAAGTGAGGTGAAAGGAAGGGACAAAATATATATTTTTTTTTTTAATTATTGTGTATATATATAAATATATTTATATTTAATTTTAGGTATGATATGTATATAGGTATTATAATAAATATACTTGAGATAAAATTATGTCTATGAACTAAATTAAATGAAATATAATATGTATAAATGTTTTGGGATTATCTAGAATAATTTAGATTGACTCTAGATTTTTTTATTGCATTCTTATAGGAGGTTTTTGATGAGTGTAATATGTCCACACTTAAAAACTCTGTATTATACTATGACACGCCCCGTACAGAAATGCAGGTTTGAAGAAGAAGTAAAACAATCCACGACGACGATTTTCAATAATTTTTTTGTCATAATGGAAATAGTACACATTGAAAAAATGCATTGAAAAATGCAAAATGTGCACATTGAATGTGCACATTGAATGTGCACAATCGTACACATTGAAAAAAATCGGTTGTGTCACCCCAAGACTTTCCTGACTAGTATCCGGGGAGGTGCGAAAAAACAGCGACATTTTTTACTCTAGTACCCCAAATTTGTATGGCAGGTACCCCAAACGTTGGTCGTAAGTACCCCAAAAACTAATAGGTTCTTCCGATGGTTAACAGAAGCTTCTATGCCAAATTTTAACTTAGACAGATTAAGCGTCTGGGCGCTATCGCGGAAACAATTTTTTCGCCGGGAACCCCAAATTTGTATGGGAGGTACCACAACCGTAGGGCGTAGAGACTCCAAAAACTAATGGGTTCCTCCGACGGTTAACAGAAGCTTATATACCAAATTTCAGCTCAATCCGATTAAGCGTCTGGGCGCTATCGTGGAAGAATACATACATACAGACAGACATACAGACATACAGACATACATACAGACAGAGATCGGTCTGGAAATAGTCTCAATCATCTCAGGGAGTCTCAAAATATATATTCCCATCTTCATCTCAAAATTTTTTTTTAGCGCGATCACAATACTTTCCTTTCCGATAGGTCGTCAGGAAAGTAAAATGCAAAATGTGCCTGAAAGAGTAGTGAAGTGCTTTTATTGTCTTGCCCAAAAAAATATAACAAAGATACGATTCATTTTTACGATAAGCCCCGCCCGCCCGTAATAAACTGAAAACTGCATCTCTCGCAGATCCGTTTATTAAAAAACTTGGCGAAGCTCAGTGGGCGTATATGGGTCGAGCGAAGCCCCCCATACTTCCACAATAACTCTTTTTGTTCGTAAAAGTTAAGCGTGTCAGGCTTTATGGAACGCTATAATTAATTTAATAATACATTGTTACATGCGTGACACATGTCTTCCGAAACAACGAAATCAAGTCATGTTTATATTAAATTATATTATGGGGGAGCGCAATACAAGGGAAAGTAAGATATGAGAACATATTTACACGTAAACAATGTCCTACGCTTTTATAATGATTATACAAAATTTGGTCTCGTTTTACATTATTTGTTCTGTGGCTGCAGAATGTCTGCATTCGACTCAACCCCGGATCTAAGACGGGGGGGGGGGGGCCGGGATAACTGCTATGGGCGGAAAATTAAATAGGCGCCAAATTCACGTGTTCGAAAAAAGCTTGTTTTAATAAAGCGTCTAGCATCCAGGGTGCGTCGTACGATGATTGATAGAGGTTATACATTTTATGGAAGTATATATTTTCTGAACTGAGTACAGTATTTTCAACACCTCCGCCCGGGCTTGCCCCGACTCATTTCTCAACTGGCTTGACCGGACTTTCCCTACTCGTTCTGCACATCTGCGTTCGACTTGTTCTGATGTGACGCCTAAAAATGTGATTACAAAGAGATCCGTTTGTATGGTAGCTTCCATTTTTATCTTAGGTACGGAACACTTCGTCTAATCACTTCTTCCCATTGACGAATATAACCTATTCGCTACAGAATTTTCGACTTCGGACAATTCGTTCTCGAGTTACCTTGCGCACAGACAACGCACGGCTAAACATGTGATTTGATAGAGATCTGTTTGTAAATCAGTTCCCTTTTCTATCATAGTTATCAAACCCTAAATCTAATCACTTCATCCCTTTGATGAATATATGCATTGGTTAAGGAATTTTTGAAATCGGACGACGCTTTATTTAGTTATCGAGCGCTCAGGCACACAAGCACAAACATACAAATAAAAGACTAAATTATGCCTTCGACTTGGGATTAGGTTAACCAACCAATTAATTTAACACAATAGTTTTCATATTATGCGCAATAAAAAGTTTTCTAACTATCCATCTGAATCCCTGCTCGTTATACATCCTCAGGGTATCAAAAAATAAACTTGTGATATTGTTATACAGCATATAAAATTTAAATTAAATAAAACAATATAAACTCTATATTTTTTTTGCAGTTTGATGATATTTTAATTGAAAGTAAAGCATATTCTTAGTAATAAAACAGTGTTTAATTCGCAGCGATTTATTAAACAAAATTTGCAAAATAGCAGATTTTTCATTATTTAATCTCGTAGTAAATTACACTAGTATTAGGTATATTTATCGCGAATAAAAATGGAAAGGCACGAATATTTTAACTATTTCCATTAACATACCGACTAGAAAATTCGTTGTGCTCGGCAGAGAAAAAAACGTGATGATGATCGAGCAAGCTATATGTTTGTTATCCGAAAGTGTGAATTTAATTACTGAAAATTGGATTTTCTGATTTGTATCAATGTTATAACAGACAGTAACTTTACTGTTAGAGCCCCTTATTCCATTTTATAAGTCTTTACTCTAAAACATGTGCATAGGCAATGGAATTATTATAATACTACAGCTACAGCATTTATCCCTTCTCTATACTGATGTCTCGTAAATGACGATTTGAACTAGATCAGGCTTGGCTCTTTGCGGTGAAGGTGCAGTAATATCTCTGATAACAGCTTCGACGGCGGCTTCCCATTCCATGCGTCTTTTTTCTGCAATTTCTGCTGTTTTTCCGCCGCCCATTCTCGGCATGCTAACCTAAAAAGAAAGAAAACAAAATTAATACATTACATTACATTACATTTTCTTCGTGACCAATTGACTGCTGAAAACCGCTCTTGGAAGTAACAATATATTTGTGTTAAGTAGGAAATCTTGTTAATACTATTATATAAGTATTTGAATTGGAGACTATCACCGATGTTTGACATTTTAAATAAGATTAAAAACGAATTTATCGCGTGAAGTTTGTGACACCCGACATTTCAGCGACGTTGCTGCCTCAGCCAGTCTAAACGTTGGGTCACAACGTCGCCGAAACGAAAAAGAAAATTACATTAATAATCAAAATAGTCGATTTTTTGGACCCTAATAAAAGTTATTCCTCGTAAAATCACAGAAAAAGCATAATAATTATAATAGCGAATAATTCGTATTGGTACATATTAAAAGTTATTCATCGTAACAAACAAAACATCCAGTAACAAGTTAAGTAATCAAAGTAGAAGCCTAGTAATTGAAATAGTCAATAATTAGAATAATGGATATATGCACTAAAAGTTATTCATCGTAATATCTAAAGTAGTCGGTAAAATGTTAACTAATCAAATTAAAGCTGTAGCTTTAATTAAAAAATCGAAGATTTTTATCCTTTATCTTTTTATGTACTTCAAGCTAAAATTAATTAAAAATTGGACGTACAAATAATATAAGATGAAATAAAATAACCAGGCAATAAGGCTCTGCTTTTGTATTTTTGAGAAATCATAGATACGTCTCAAATTCCCTTAGATTATATAATATAAAAGATAGCTAATAAACATCCCATGGTCTTCATTAAATGGGTAAATGTTTGAAAAGTCATGGCCCCCGAATTGGTTCAGATCATAGAAAGGGTGGCCTATCAGCATCTTCTTAATGCTGTTTTTAATTGTTACGTCCTCCAGCTGTTTAATAGTGATATGGAGTAGATTATAGAATTTAATGCAAAGGTAGCAGTAGTTGTACATTGAATAGTGTTAATGTCTTAAACATGACTTTTACATGTGTCGACGTTATAAAAGGTAATTTCTGAAATTCGTTATTCCAAATCATTTCCCATAAAATCCAACAGCAAATCATAACGCCTATCGCTTTCGTTTCCGAAATTTATGGGGTATCATTAATTAGGGTAATTCACCCTAAAAGTTTTCTGGAGCGCCCGCGATACAATAATTCATTGAAAGCTTTTGTAATCGGAATCGTAAAAAAATACGATTGTATGTAATGATAAATAGCTGCAGAAACGTAGTCTTTTTATCAATCGGAAAAAATCTGAATTTTGAACTACACATGAAAGAAAAAGAAAATCGCACAAAATTATCATCAACATAATTGGCGCTACAACCTATCGAAAGAATTGGTTTCTTATTCCATTCTGTCGTATACTTGGCTTTGGTTTTCCAGTTCTTCACTTCATGTGGTTTTTAATGGCTTCAAGCAGCTTGGGCCTGAAGGGTTGTTTGTTATTTTGGGTCGACTCAACTTACGGCTCAGCTCCCATCCGAGAGCCTCCTCGAAAAGGGACTAACCTGGAAAGGACTCTGTGAACACTGTCACCGCTCTATCGTATGCAGGTGGGATCAGATCCAATCTGGGGGAACATCTCGAGCGCTACTGGGCGGTTTGCGCATTGTACGGCGTTGCCAATCGACTGTGCACACCGGTGAATAACCAGTGCGGAGGCTGTACGTACGTTTCCTAAGCAGTGAGGGTGACTGTTGGCCTGATGTCAACTTCCTATGAAACGATCCGTTGGCCACCCGATCGTCTGTGATATTGACGGGCAAAAGGCGCCACGGTCTGCGATAAATTCGAACTGAATTTCCGCCTAAGGGAGGTAGAGGCCGGGTAAGCGACTTCGAATCTGTGACCAGACTGTAGGACGAAGAAATCCGTCCAAATCTGGTAGAGAGGGCGTGAGGTCGGCCAACTGTGTTCACTTCCCAGTGCCTCGCGGTAAAGCTTTGAACTCTTGCGGGCTTGTTGGCGTAGGTTCACAATGGACTGGTCGTCCTAGAGTTCCTGCGTTTACTCCATGGAAGAAATAATGATGTAATATCGTTATAACTTCCTGTGGTTGTGGGTTCGCCCGTAGTACTTGATAACTCTATAGTGTTCACTTCAAGTATATTAAGGTTTTTAACCATAGAATCGAGCCATTGCAGTTTTGGTCGTCCGACTTTACGGACGACTTTTTGGACGCCCTTTTTCTTAAAAGAATACGTTTCACAGCTGTTCATTTCCATCCTTTCCTCATTTTCTCACCATCCGAGTAAGATTTTCAGGAATATCACAAATGCAAATCATTATATAGGTTATATAGTTCTTTGTTTGTTCGTAAAACACTAAAAACACGCTTTTATAAATGCACGTAATAACCAAAAAAAACGACTATTATATCAGAACAACGACATCTTATCTGTAAACGTATCTTTGCAAAACCATAAGAAACTATGAAAAGATTGACACATATCTATCGTTTATTACAAGACCTTTCTAAAAAGTCCAAACACGGCTATGATACGATATTCCATCATGGAATGCCAGTGCCTATCTTATATTTGAGTTTGTTGGTCATTTGCGATTTTTTATGTACGTTATATTTTTAGACAATAATTTTTTGGCCAATAAATTTTTTGACAATGTGTTTTTGATTCGAATGTCTCAATTGCATGTAAAAAATATCATTTATAAATGATTTTTTAATTTATGGAACACATGCGTCCCACTGTCCTCAAAGGGTTAAATGTACTTTCAGCTCATCACTGCTGTTGTCGCTGGTAATTAATGAGACGAAGGAAATTAATTTCTCGACCAATTCAATGGTTCAGATGCCAACAAAGTTTGGAGCTGTGCTCAGTTTTAACGTGGGCAGCCATGTATTTCGTTTTTTTCCTGATTTATTTTCAGGGCCCATACATTTTTTTGCTCTGTTCATAGCTATAATACACAGTACCTTTGATGGCTTGTGGACAACTTTCAACGTAATATAATGAGTAAGTATAATTAATGACATTTCCTGATGATATCATCAGCGAACGAAAGTAGTTACACCGACTATTGAAGATAGTGCCTTCTGAAGAGTTAAATTAAATCTAGGCATGTTTAGAGCGCCATTTGTTAGGCTACTAAACATAAGAGAAGATGAATTAATGTTTGGAACTATCAGCGTAATTACACGTTGACTTTATTAGTAAAATACTAGCTATCAAAACATAGTACAGCATTGAGCAATCTAATAACCTGTATAATCAATGGTATACATAAGAAGCCTTTCATGTTACTGTAAAACATATTTTGTTAACTACGTTATAAAAGGAGCTTCATATTGGTGAAAGGTGGTGGGTTACTTAAAATTAGGCATATTATTATTTTAGAGCTTCTGAAACCTCGTAATAGCTAAATTTGCACCAAAATATTTTAGCTAGGCAATTGTGTGGCGGTTGAACTACATGTCATACAATTATGAAACATAAAATTAGGTTACACAATAAAAACCACAATTATTTTACCACATTTCGTGTTTGAATCAGCGATTATCACGCTAGCGCCTAACGGAGAATCGCAGAGTTTCAAAGGCCAAGCAGGTTGTTATTCTACCTAAGTTTCTGTACAATATAAAGAAGGAAAAAAATTATAAAATAAATATACTCTCCAAAGTTATAATATTAATATCATTCGTAAACAATTATTAATAAATAAAAATGGGGCTGCCACGGAAATCACTGACCGGAGTCGGGCCTATCATATTATTAGTATTACATTTCTTGAACTACTATTGTTTTTAATCAATACGCTATAGATTGTTCAACGTCGTACTAAAATTTGGCAACTAGGATTTTACTACGAAACGAAACGTTTATATGGCATTCATAGTTCCAGATATTGATTATACTTATATTTTTACTTTCAATGTGGCTACGTTCGTGGTATAACAGTACGGCGGTGCAACGTAGATGGCGTTATAATCACGCCTATAAGGTATACAAATATATATATATAAGCGAATTTTTAAATCATAGCTCTTTTAATATTATTTACATGAAGATTTCAATTTTAAATTTAATATACAGGTTTCAATGCGTAATAATTACGCATTTTAATCTTCAGATAGACTTAATACATGGCAATCTCTTCGTATTATTTCAGCCTATATAAAGAAATGCGATATGTGGCATTAATAATTGAATGTTATTATTGTTATCATTGGTTAAATTATTGGGTTTTTATAATCAGTCAGTCCTTTATTAAAAACCATTCATCATCAATGTTATTATAGATAACCAAATAAATTGCTATTAGTGTGGCCGTCAATGTTATCAGCGCCATTTTAGAAGGGTTGCCATATCGTGCTATAGAGTTGGGCAAGCTTATTCCCCATTTAATCAATATACGTACTAACGACCAGCTATGGTAGCTTCAGGACAGCTATCTTGCCGCATGCAAGCGTCTACCTTACCGCCCATTTAATCCCCCTCTTCGATCCCAAAATTTCACGGGAATCGCGGCTTTAGATTTGTTACAGAAGTTGATTATTTTATTCCGATGTCCATATAAAATACCAACATCTTTAAAGAGAGGAAACACAGATTTGGCTGGCAGGCCACGAGCGCTAACTTCCAACGCGAGAAAATGAACAATGAAGCTGTTGCGGGTTACGAAGTTGCAAGATCATAGTATTCGTATTTATTTAATGTGTAAATTTCGTCTTTGGGGGTGTTTTAATCAACAGCTAGTTCTAAAATAACGGTCATCTTCCGAGATAGTAAAGAGTTATATATAGAAGGATGTGCATCTGAGACTTTCAGGGAAGCGACACAGCTTAGAGACCGAATCGACTTCATTCGAAAGACTGGCGGGAGGGGGGGAGCGGGAGTCAAAATTGACAAGGATTTAAAACTAGCTGTCACCAGCGCATCTAGGCGAACGATTATAAAAGAAGTAACTTTTGACTTGTTTATGTAGGGTATGTAAATTTGAAAGACTGGCAGGGGGGTAGGGGAGTCGAAATTGACGCCCTGTATTTCAGCGTGTCACGCGATCTAATTTCCAAAGTTGGCGACCCGTTTGGCATACTAATAAACGGTGGCAATAACCATAGCAGCCTGCCGAAAAGACTAACCTAAAAGCTTGCCAATATCCGATGCTTTAGTGGCGGTTTACATGCTTACGAGTTATAATCTACATACATGATTTACGAGCATCCTTTGATTAGTCTAGAACTAAAACGTTAAAACGTAATACGGAGCATACAAGTACTTTTCAAAACAATAGCGGGTGTATATGAAGGTTTATTGCGAATAAATCTCAAGATCAACTTTTACAAAGTTTTAGTAATTCCGTTTTTAAAACTTACTAACTTAAAAAAATTACATTTAGTCTGTAAACGAAATATGTTTGAGTTTCTAAAAAATAAATACATTTACTTAAATAACACATCAGAAAAAAAGCGAAAACAATAAGATAAGAATAACATAATAATGAGCATATTAGAGTTCCTAAAAAAAACACGATTTACTTCAATTATACCTCAGAAAAAAGCGAAAACGTAGAAAACTCATTGGCCTTGATTAGTATTTCCCGTCATAGTTTTTCCTCATCGTCAACCGGAGGTCATCGAGGTACTGCATTCCTATTTTTTTCTATTTTGCCTGTTTTTCTATTTTGAGCTTGGAAATCATATAGATCACATCTAAGACTTATTTTTTTCATTTATATATCATCGTCCAACTCATTTTTCCTAATTACACTCGATTCTATGCCTTTCTCAGCGTCTTTCGATTCATAAACTCAATATTCGATTTGAATTTGTTTGTTTTTTTAATTTAAATATCCCAATATTTTTTTGAAACTCTCGTATCGCAGGAAACGTTTATCGGCCAAATCACGATTTTATTTTATTCTGTTCAAAGCACCAGATGTGTGACCCATTATTATTTTCAAGCTTTTTGAACATGATCTATTCCACTATAAAGCCGTTTCACTTAGAGTTTTGTAACCTGTATTTTATTTTTCTTTTATAGTTTAATTGAGAAGGTCATTTCTACAAAAGATATCATTAAAATCAGCATATTTCTTTTAGCCAGAACCAAGTATTAATCGTTCCCAGTAACGTTTATATACACTTGGAGGTTTCAACAAGTTTGAAAGATATTGATAGTTCAGTCTCCCGTGAGGTGAGCGTAGAAAACTTTGTGAAGAAATAGTCCACTGTCTAGTTACGCCAGTCGCCCGTAAGAAGCCAACGGCTAACCGCGAGACACTGGGTTTGATGCTAGCTGGTAGCCTCGCGCCCTCACTACCAGTTTCGTGTAGATTTCTCTGGCCTCCCGACTGGTTGCGGGTTCGCAGGGGTTCTCTTCCCCCTGAGCGTGTTGAGGTACTTCGGGAGTCCCTGAGATCGGCTCGGAGCGTCTACCACGCCGCTATTAGGCGTGCCAAGACTGATTCCTGGCGTACATGGGTTAGCGAAGTTGGGAATGCAAACCCATGGGACATGAAGAACGTCATCTACAAAGGTGCCAAGCGGGGTGGGAACTACCTCTCTAGCATTGTCGAGGGTACTTCCGCCCCTCTTGACACCGAAGGCACTCTTTCAGTTCTCCTCGGTTCTTTGTGTCCATCGGATCGGAATGACAATGACGATCCCCACCACGTGCAGCTGCGGCGGCTTATTGCCGTAGACTCGCGCGTACCTGATCTGTCAGAGGTAACAGCGGACGAGGTCGGCACCATCATCGGGTCGCTATCGCGCAGAAAGGCACCGGGGATAGACAACTTTACGTCTGATATAGTGAAGCGGGTGTGGGAATTCGCAAGATGGGAGGTGACTGTCCTGATGCAGAAATGCATTAGGGACGGTCATTTCCCATTATGCTGGAAGGCTGGCCTGTTGCGGGTGATTCCCAAAGGTAACGACAAGCCGCGCTCGGATCCGAAAGCGTACAGGCCCATCACGCTCCTTCCCATAATGGGTAAGGTGCTCGAAGTGCTTGTGCGCGAACGGCTGGAGAGGACTCTGTCTCCCCAGAACGAGCGTCAGTTTGGCTTTACCCGAGGGAAAAGCACGGAGGACGCCATCCTGTTTGCGAAAAACTGGGTCCGCAACTACGACGGCCGCTACGTGGTAGGCGTATTTTTGGATATCTCCGGTGCATTCGACAACGCGTGGTGGCCGATGCTTATATGCAAGCTTCGCGCCCGCCTGTGCCCGAACAATTTGTTGAAAGTAGTGAGGAGCTACTTTTCAGACAGATCTGTCACTCTGAGGTACGGCCCGACCAGCGTCACCAAAACCCCGACCATGGGCTGTCCACAGGGGTCAGTGTTGGGTCCTAGCCTTTGGAACATTCTCTTTGATGATTTCCTCGGTCTACCTTACCCGGAGGGGTGCACCGTCAGCGCTTATGCAGACGACGCTCTTCTCCTGGTGGGCGGCAGGAGTCGCGCAGAGGTCGAGAGAAGGGTGGCTGACTCGCTGGACCTGATCCTCGGATGGGGTCAGCGAAACAGACTCACCTTCTCTCCGACGAAAACTCAGGCGCTTCTCCTGAAGGGACATCTTAAGCGGAACCCTGTCATCGGGATGAACGGTCGCCCGGTATCCTTCCCGGCCACCGTTCGATACCTGGGGGTGACGCTTACGGCTTCCCTTTCCTTTCTTTCGCACGCAAAGATTACAGCCGAAAAATCCCGGGATCTATTCTTTGCGCTCCGCGGAGTGAGTCGGGCCGACTGGGGAATTCGTTTCCCGGCGGTCATGACTATCTATAAGGGCGTCTTCGTCCCGCGTGCGACTTATGCCGCACGCGCCTGGACGGAGTCTGCTGTTCCTGAGGCGACGCGTGTCGCGCTGCTGCGCGGACAGCGCATCCCTCTCGTGGCCCTGACCGGGGCGTACAGAACGACGTCCACTCTTGCGTTACCCGTCATCGCTGGCGTTCTGCCGATTGACCTGGAGATTCTGGAGCGTGCAGCGTTGTCGCGGTACCGCCGGGGCGAGCCGGTAGTCCTTCATGGCCTGTCGATCGACCCGGTGGCGCACCGAGCTGGTGAGTTTGCCCGCCTGATTCGGGTGGAGTCCTTGCGTGTCTGGCAGGCTAGATGGGACGCCGGGGGTACGGGCCGCCTCACCCATTGCTTTTTCCCGTCCGTCGCAGTGCGGATGGCAAATTCGTTTCTGCGGTTCGACCACCATACCACGCAGCTGGTTGGGGGCCACGGAGAGTTCAGAGCCAAACTATTTGACTTTGGACTTGCCGATGACCCCCGATGCGCCTGTGGGTATGGTCGCCAAACTGCGGAACACGTAATTTGGTCTTGCCCAATTCTAGCGGCTGCACGGGAGAAATTGATGGATGCAGTGGGCGCGTGCGTTGGGCGCTCTCCGATTTGGTACCCGGATCTGGTCAGTTGTAGGAGCTGCTTCCAGTCGTTTGGCGAGTTTGTGGAGTACTGGGTGGCTTCTTGGGAAAGCATGAGGCCTCGGGATACCCCCCAGGGGGTACCCTCTTCCTTGGTGGCGTGATTCGGCGGCTACTTCCAGCCCGAAGTGCCCGTCTTTGTGTCCGTCTCTTTGCCGCCCCGAAGGGCGTTTCGTTCTTTGCAGGATCCAGGGATTCCTCCCCCCCGTGGCTGCTCCGAGACCTGCCCACTGACCGTGCGCCTCCACCATCATCGTTTCTGGAGCG
Organism: Micropterix aruncella; assembly: GCA_944548615.1. Taxonomy (NCBI): domain Eukaryota; kingdom Metazoa; phylum Arthropoda; class Insecta; order Lepidoptera; family Micropterigidae; genus Micropterix; species Micropterix aruncella. The sequence goes on from OX155950.1 coordinate 4,937,480, forward strand.
TCCTCTACCCCGCTTACCGGCCCTAAATTTGTTATTTGTTGTTTTATTATTTTATTTTGTGAATATGGTAAATTTAGTATTATTTTGTAAATTTTTTCTTTGTAAATTCTTTTATTATTATAAATAAATGGGTTCTCGGGGCGGTACGGGGGGGGGTGGTTTACCCTATTTCACCCCCTACGCGTTCTACCCTTCTGGTACGCGCAGGGTTGTCGTAGCACGACATCCCGGGCAGACAAGACGACCCTCGTCGTTATAACTGCCCGGGCGGTGGGCGGGGTTTGCTGCCCTCACCTATCGCCTTGAAACTCTAACTGGTTGCGGGTTCGGGGCCGCTTGCGTGCTCCTCTTCCTTACGTAGCGGTGATTCGGTATCTACCTAATCTAACGCGGACCAAGGCGCCCATTGACCGTCTAACACTGCAGGATAGGGTAGCCGAATTAGTCGTTTCAAGAGCGGTTGGCGTATGGTTAACAACCACCCCCGAAGAGCGATTATCAGGGCAACTGGCACGCAGGCACAGAGTCTTACCCGGGCTCACACTTATACGTGGAGACTACCGGATGGGTGCTGACCTGTGAACTGAGCCGACACTAACACATGAGTCATAATGGCCCAACTGCACTGGGCCCATTAGCTCCCGACTGTCTATAGACAGTTGAAATTAACGTACCTAACACGAACATTGGTCATTTGCGACTCGTAATACAGGCCGCGCGCCACTCCTTTCCGCCCAGTTTTATCGTACCTCACTCTTGATATCGCTCGTTTCGTTTACGCCATATTAGTCACCTTTCTCCTAAGTATCCACACTATCTGCCGTATAGAGCCCATACTCCGATAAGCGGTGTCTTTTATAGCAGTCTAAGCCGCAGGCCTCACGCTATTTCAAAGAATATTCAAACCCATTGTGTCCTGTAGTATTCTTATCACGTATGCGGTAAGGTTTTTTATGTGTTTCTCTGTCGTATTCCTATTTTTACCGTCACTTATTTTAAAGGGCCGTAAAGGTACAATAGTTTCACAGTTCCAAGTTTAATTTAGTTTATATTTAGGATACCGCCCCGTCGAGCCTCTAGATAAGTAGCTAAAACCATTGATTATATTAGGTATAAATAAAATACAAACGGAGATGCCATGGAAATCACCGACCGGAGTCGGGCCCACCATAATAATATTATAACACTTCTGGGGGGGGGGGGTAAGTGGTGGACTCCGGACTAACGACCGGCTGTGGTAGGTTTAGTACAGCTGTCTTGCCACATGCATTGCTACTGGACGGTTTGCGCACCGTTCGGCGACGCCAATCGATTGTGCACTCTGACTAATTGCGGAAGGAGTCTGCATATACTCTCTCCTATGCAGCGGGGGTGGATGTTGACTTGTTGTCATGCCACTTTTGAAATGACCTTGATCCACCCGATCCCGTGTGGCACTACGCGCAAAGGACGCCAGGTCCGCGATAAATTCAAATTGAATTACCGCTGTAATACAACAGGTAGAGGCCGCGTAAGCGACTTCGGACCCGTAACCAGTCGGGAGAAAGGAGGTATCCTGAAAGTTAACTCCAGACGGGGATATTCTACCAAAACTGTAGTTAGGGGGCGAGGCTGTCACTGGATACCTTGCTCGGTGCCTCGCCCTAAGGCGTTGGCCTCTAATGGGCTTGTTGACGGAGCTAGACAGTAAATTGTCTTGTCTCTAAGCCTTCTACGTTTATCCCTCGGCTGAAAAAACAATCACATATCGTTATACCAGCCTGGGGTGACGGGTTTGCCCGCTGTAGTCGACACCGCCCAACTATGGCAATAAGAAATCCAATACACTACATAGCCAACGGCAAAACCCAGGAAATATTAGTATTGTTTGTTAATCACCGTTAATCTACTAAACCGATTCAAATAAATATAATATTTAAAATATAATAACGGAAAATTGCCCATATTCTCGGTATGGGTGGTTCCAAAGAGTATAAAACAAATCATATATATTCGTTAAAATCTACGCCGAGTGTACAATGTCCATGCATCCGAAAAATGGATGGTAACCGAATCCAGAAGTTACAGAAAGCGCGTACAAGATTCTGCTTTTCCGTCTCTAAGAGACAGCACGTATCCCCTTTACTTACCATAGCCTCCTTGCTAAATATGTCTCACTGCAAGCTACACATTTGTTTTGAAGGTATTTCGAACTGAGTCCCGTGCCTAACTCTACGAAAAAATAGATAGACAAATGGAAATCCGTTGTACAATATTTTGGATTATTAAAATATAATATGTACTTTAAATTACTCATCTTTCTTGAATAAATGTCTTAATATTAAACATGGTTTTAAAAAAGAATTTAAAAGTTCGTCGAGATAGAGCATCAAATATGCCGACATGGACTATACTAAACTCTGCTACCCAGTATAAAGAAAACCGGTGAAGCTGACTGAGCACACAAGAAAAGGCAATGCAGTATATCATCGACCGGGCCGCAAATGGACAGCTACGAAACTGCAAACAACGGGAACAAAAGCAAAATGGAGCAACACAAACTCTTCGTCTGCGAAAATCTCCAGCGAACCGAAAGACGGCGCGCTGGCTTAAGCCATGCGGACGCGTAGTTGGAAAATGTTATTGATTCTTATTTAAGTAAACTTAGATGTCATTTGTATATCGACAATTTTACTATCCCGGCCCATCAACCAACGAGAAGGGACCCGCATTTTTTATTCTCGAGATGAACACGGACATATCCATTTTGAGCCTCCCTGAGACGATTAAGATCATTTCCAGATGAAAGTCTGTCTGTGTGTCTGCCTGTGTATATTCCTCCACGATACGGCCCATTCAATTAATCCGATTGAGCTCAAATGTAACATGCAGGCATCATTTAGTCATTGCAAGAATAGAAAAGATTGTGGTTATAATAGCTCCACTGTGGGGCACACTCGTAATATTTCAAATTCGAAATATTCAACGTATAGACTTGAAATTTGGTGCTCAGATGCCTTGGTGGGCTAAAATCACATTGAATATTCGCTGGATAGTATAAATATACTATTCGGCGAATATTCAAATTATTAGTGTAAATACGTAAACGAATATTCCAATTCATATTGTTAATACGTAAACGATTGAATCGAAAGTGTTTAATGCGTTGCATTCTCACTGTCCACGATTCGCCTTCTTGGCTCTCGATATATTCGACGTATCATCGCCTACATCAAGTTGTTCAACCCGTAAAAAATTAAAATCCTTGGCCATTTACCGGGAAAGTTTAGGGGTAAAACAAGCGATTTTTTATTACCATGAAGATATTGCCGTTTCCTATCGCTAGAGGGCGCATAGGCGACCGTCCCACAATAATGCCAAATGGCTGGCAATTTTTTGAGCGATGCTATTTTAAAAACACGAAAAAACCTATCCCCATAAGTTAAAATATCTAGCACCTTAAAGAGAGATCACTCTAACCATTTCATTGCTTAACTTTAAATAAAATATTTAATTGACCGAGCGAAGCGAGGTCCTGTTTCAAGTTAACAGCTTAGAATTCCTCCTGTTTGTCTATAAAAGAGAATGGGCATTTTAAGACCCCTTTTCCAAAAGCTGTAAATCATATAGCAATGGAAAAATCTCTTTACGTACAACATTTATTGCTTTAACGACTGATGTCGTTATGAGCCGTTTCTAAGTTATATCCTATTAAATATGGTTAATTACCTATAACCCCTAGGGCACCTAATTTATCCAGGCATTCTACTATACGCTATGTGAGTACAAACTGAAAATTCCCAAGAATTCCTAACGGGGTTTTTGTGTAATTAGACATATTTAGGAAGATTCCAAATTTCAAAACTTCGAAACGGCTTATAATTAGGGTAAGTTGTAGTAGTTATAAATATCGTAGATAATAGAATCTTTTAATGGTAAATATTTTATTGTTATTCATTTTTGCCCATTGTCCTGGGAGTTAATGGGCCCATGCTGAGTTGGCCACGAAGACCCATTCTGTTCAGGGTCGGTCACACTCATGGGTCAACACCTATCCGACGGCCTCCACGCATGAAGTGCGAGCCTGGGTAGGACTCTGGCCTTATGGTCAGTTTCCCCTGGGAATCAAACTTCTGGCGCTCCTGGACGGTCTGCGCACCGTGCGGCGTAAGCCAATCGATTGTGCACTCTGACTAACATATTGAGATGTCAACCACAACGGGCGAACCCGTCACCGCAGGACGTTTTAATGATTCATCGTTCTATCGACCGTGCAGTGAGCGTAGAAGACTTTGGACATTACAAATCCGACGTCTAGCTACGCCACAACCCGCAAGAGACCAACGCCTTTACCGCGAGATAGCCAGTAATGTTACCCGGCGGGCCGACACTCGCGCCCTTGCTTCCATTTGTGACCAGATTTCTCCGGTCTCTCGATTGGTTCCGAGTTCGAGGTCGCTTGCGCGGTCCTCTCCCTTACGAAGCGGTGAAACGGTGTACACCGAATCTATCGCGGAACAAGGCGTCCTTTGCCCGACTCTGAACCGGGATCGGATGGCCAATGGTCATTTCAAGAGCAGTCGCCGTAAGGTAGGCAGCCACCCCCGCTCTATAGGAAACAATACAGTTCCCAGACTCCCCCGACGGTTAAAGCGTTGGCCCCTTACGGGCTTGTGACGTAGCTAGATGGTGGACTGTTATGTCCCAAGTCTTCTACGCTCACTCCAGGGAGATAGAACGACTAATCGTTAAAACTTCCTGTGGTGACGGGCTCGCTCGTTGTAGTCGACAACCCAAGTTGCCCATTGTCCTTTGTTTGTTGCATAGTTATAACCAAAGCATTGTTGGATTTTTTCTTTCCTGGCAGAGGGAACGATTTTTTTTGAGATGAAGACGGATACATATATGTTTACCCCCCCTCCCCCCCCCCTTCCCCGAGACGATATGGACTATTTTCAGGCAAGGTTTTTGATTATGTTTCAAGATGGTGGCAGTTTTAATGTGGCAAAATAAAAAAACATACAACAAAATAAACGGTAAGCCGGACGAAAGATGTGAAAAAAAAGAGATAAGAGAATATAACGGTACCTAAAAGAAATAGTCACGATCGTCGGCAAAGTTCTTCATTTCATGCTAACTCGTATTTCTGTCTCCGCCATAAACAGAGCAAGATACTTTCTCGATATAGATTATCTATAAAGGCGGAGGACTGTTGAACCATTTTACGAGCATCTAATACGGCGTACGCTACGAGATGGCCACCTACGAGTACTTACTGATGACGTCAGCAGTGACGTCACGTGGCCTACGAATGTTGTTTTATGAGTTTGCCAAAGCGGCGCGTCGGAAACGTGCAATTCGCTGTTCTCGTTGATTTATCCAATTTTTGAGAAGCCAAATATCGGATTAGCGCTGACGTTGTTTCTGACATTCGAAGAGCTTTGTTTTAAAGTTTTTATTTGACAATGTTTAGAAACCTGCACGTTCCTTCTAACATTATTCATACGGGGCGATTCTGGAGCCAAATGGGGTAGTGTCTGTCATTTCCAGTAATAAAATCGGCTACACATTAAATATTGATTCTAGGATTTTGAAATAAAAACATACTAATGATGACTAGAAGTATCGAGCTTCAGCAAAAATACTTAATCCTAGAAAGGTGTAGACGCCTGTTTTTGATTATTTTATTTCTACAAATTGTTAGGAATTACTAATCTATTGTAGAAAAATGCCATAACAGTTAGTTATTTTTGCGACATATAAAAGCAATACAATAAAAAATACAAGAGTAGGTATACATCTCTCGAGAAGTTCACATACTTTGACCCTAATTAAATACATTTGCTGAAACTTCTATGCGATGGCCAATTTGAATTCCCATTTCAATCTGTGAATTCAGCAACTCTGACCTTTTTACAGCGAATATAATAGTTTTTTCAACATAACGTGATAATGAAAATTGCTGATTAAATAAAGAAAACAATGTCTAAAACAAAAATTTGCATGTGATAGTCATGCAAATAGATATTCGTGTACTAAAAATGTCCCAATTTTTATTATTGGTAAAATCAAGCTCTATATGCTCTTTGGTAACTATCAGGATATATCCCTTTATTTTACAGTATAAAACTCTTTGAATATGGATTCAGCGTTATCCAAATCTCTTATGTCATATACCTGAGTTTTTGACTAAGCTATGGATTTTTTTTTTGGTTCTCTCCAAGACTTGATATGCATGCAGGGACCTTAATATAACAACATACATATTGGTGTTAGAAACTGTTGTGCATCTTGCTAAACCGGTGCCGATTAACCCTTCAGGCCTCGGCCCCTTAGCCGATTGACAAGTTGATGTCCCAAATATTTTTAGTAAAAATTAGTAAAAAAATTGAATTATGACACTGTCTCACCAAAACATTAATTACCGCCAAACCACCGAACCCGTGATTAAAATAAAACATATAAACATAATAAAATAAAACAAATTAAATTAAAATTAAATTAAAACGGGGACGTCACACTGAATCGTGTTGTGGCCGATATCGGCCAATCGGGGCTTGAGGGGATGTAGGCCAAATTTAGTAGGCCTTGTAGGCCAAATTTATTTTCCGAGCCATCATAAAATTTTAGTGGATATAGCACAAATACATCGTCAGGATTCCCTTTCGATGAAAACAGCTTACACGAAATTCTTGGAGAAGCTCTGTATAGACTGCCTACTTCTTTAATAATTTTGTACTTTTGCATAAGAGCGATTCTTTGCAGATATATATAAATATCGCTACAGTTATATGGAGTGCGGTTTGTATAACCTCTACTTCTTTCTACCCGCAGACAAAAAAATATTTTTTTTTGTTATATTTCATGTTTCATTTGGCGAATGCAGACGACTGAAAAGTGAACGAGTATTTTTGAACGCATTGCGTTATAGTTTATTCATATGTTTTCGAGAAATTTAGACTTTTTTAGGTTTTTCCTTTAGGTTTATCTTTTATATATCTTTATCTTTTACCTCGTTGTAACATATAATAACAGCAATCATTTATACATTACAAGCTAAGAAAAACAATTTAAAGAAATCAAATATATCATCAAAATATTTAGCAAAACAAACAAAGAGGAAATCGTAAATGATTGTTATGGTATAAGAAATATAAATATATTTTATACCTAATTATACTATCAACCAAAATTGGGCCCGATTGACAACGGCAGGAAAATAACAACTTAACTTGTTTATAAACCTAAGTTGTTACATAGTACTGACCCTTACGCTGCTGTCTTGTAAGCTATACACTGTAATCTCGTCTAACATCAAAAGAGATAATTCTTCAATGTCACTGTCAATATTCGTCCCGCACACGCACAAGATTGTTACGAAAGCATATAAATCACTATTTATTGCTACCTCATGAAATTCAGCAAAAGTAATATACAGGATACGGGGGTGGGACCGGATGTCCCGATCGGGGGGTCCCTTCTGGCACTTTTTCAGGCGTCGATGTCGCCTCGAAGACAAATCACCTATAAAATGATGTAGCTTAGCAGTCAGTAGATGCGATAAATTGATTCATATCGATACGATATACATATAAACATATCTTATAGTTTCATCGATTATATATGGCATTAGATTAGTCAACACAATGGTACGATTCAGCAACCCTTTCGCGCTGGCGAAATGCAGGTGGCGCTGATAGCATTGACGGCCAACCTAATAGCAATATATTTTGTAATCTATAATAACATTGATACTGAATGTTTTTTTTGTAAAGGACTGATTGATTATCAAAACCTAATAATTTAATCAATGATAACAATAATAACATTAATGTAGTGCAATCTATCGCATTTTTTATGCAAGCTGATTACATCACAAAAATAATATGGAGACATAGGATGCCATATTATAGTCTATCTGAACATTAAATTGAGTAATTATTACGTATTGAAACCTGTATACCAATTTAATAATTGATATATTTATGTAAATACATTTAAAATAATAAGAAGTATAATTTAAAAATCGTTTGTTATTATATTATATTACTATCTGCGCCCCGCGGTTTCACCCGCGTGGTGATGGAAAATTGTGATAATAATGATAGAAAGTATTTTATCTTTTCGTCAATTTTTCAATGTTTTTATATTATTCTGCTATTCGGGACGGAGACAAATCCAACAAATAAAAAATCATGAAAATCATGGTTCACTATTTTTGCGATAATGGCTTACACATAAAATATAGATTATGCTGTCGCGGGCTTTTTTGTAGGACTATTTAAGATAAACATTTCCATTATGCATTATATGCGTGTAACTCCAGCGGTTTTTGCGGCGCAAGCCAGAATAGCTTGCAGATGGCAGATTTTTTTCCTACTTACTTGACACTTATCGTTATATTTTGGACAATTCATACTATATCTTTATAAATTATAGCCTATGTGTTATTCTGATGAGTAAGCTATATTATTGTAAAGTTTCATCAACATCCATTCAGTATTTTTTGCGTGAAAGAGTAACAAACATCCATACATACATTTTTACAAACTTTCGCGTTTATAATAGTAGTAGGATTATTTTATATCGTATTGGAGCGCTATGTACAATGCGCCGCTATACTGTTATACCACGAAAGTCGCCATATTGAAAATAAATAGAATAGAAGATTAATCAATTTTCGGAACTATGAGTGCTATTGCGTTTCATAGTAAAGTCCTGGTTGACATATTGTAGTACGACGTTGAGCAATCTAATACGCTATATAATCAATAGTTTAACCTATTTCTTTGACGTTTATCGATGATGCCTTGAATGCGCGAAGGCGTCTGTCTACACCGTAATGAATACCGCGATTGGTAATTGTGTAGCAAATACTTTATTACCGCGAAATGAGTTATGATGCAGTTGTCGTTGGCAGTTAGCAGTTCGTTAACAGTTCGATGTGATGCAGTTGGCAGTTCGGAGGATAGCTCGATGAAAGTATCTAACTCAGACCATTACACACGTCAATCCAAACACGTGTCAGGTTTCGGTCTAGCCAGAAAGTCGTACCAATAGTGACAGGGAGTGGTCACATACTCACCAAATAGGGTTTAGGGAGGACCCAATATTTGACTGTGGCTGCCCTGACATATGAAGCACTACCCTCTTTGTTTTTTTATAAATCCCCCACCTTCCCTCTCCAATATCTCTGTTGGGAGGAGGAGTGTTCCCCCCTTTGGAAAGGAGAGTCATTATTTAATGTCTGTGTCCTTCGTCCTTTCCGTCTCTTTACGGAATTCTTGTGGATATCGGGAATCGAACACAGCAAGCGTCATTGTTTTCTCCGCAGTTCTTTTGTGATAATTCAATCAGAAGGTTAAGGCGGGCAACGTTTTACTGAAGTCTGCGAAATGCATGGATACATAAAAGATTAATTAAATAGAGATACGTGTTTTATTCAGAGTATCGTATCTACAATCACAATTTTACTTCCTATTATAATATTTTTCGTCTTCTTTATACCCCTTAAGGTAACGGACCTCCTTAATCTCTATTGACAATTATCTTATAGGAGGCATTTATAACATCACGTGACGGTACTCATGCGGAGACCCATCCGAGTACTGACCACGCCCGATGCTGCTTAACTTCGGTGATCTGACGGGAACCAGTGTTTCGACGCGGCAACGGACTTTACATTATTTTTTATAGTTTGTATTTATACCAGTGTATATAATTATACACTGGTATAATTATATTTATACTATTTAATTAGGTAAGAACTCCCGAAATATTTAATTAACTTCAGGTTTATATTATTTCTGGTACAAAATAAATAGGATTTTATAATTTTAAGTAGGTAAGTATAAAAAGGCAATAAGCAAGTGTTTCGTTTTCTTAGTGTATGTAGTGTAGGCATTAAATACATAGCTAAAACCATAATTACGTATGATTTAAAAATACGACAAATTTACTATGGCATAAATGAATTTTAATATTCTTTGAATAAAATAGCTTTTCTCCATTTTCAAAAAAACATCTGTAGTGGTCATCAGTCATTGTAAACACAAAAAAACGCGCCTTCCCGTCCTTTTTAGGTTGAAGCAACAGTTAACAGCCCTGGACTCAACAGATCGTGATTTCAACAACCGGCATAAAGTTATGTGCAAAATTGCATTGATATTCAAATGCTGCCGCCATAAAAGTCAATTTTACCTGTATTAATAAGTAGCATACCCAATCGGCCCGTTTGTGAACAGTCTTGTTTGTTATAAGGAAGCACAAGAGGCATGTCCATGATTGCGACGCAGATGCGCTATCAAGCTGATGAGAATGCTGTACTCACAAACTCGCATAATAATATGATATTTACATGCAAATGAAAACGGCGAGCGCTCGCAGAATATGATAGTGCCTAGTTAAGCCTTGTCTGGCAGCCATTTAACGCCTGGAAGACTTCAAGTGCAATACCGCAAGACGCTGGCTTCAAGCAGCTATTTTGAACTTTTATCACAGGATGTTGTCAAGACTCATGTTAACTTGAAATGCAAATAATTTTGATGATAAATGTCAAATGTGTCTACTCTAATGCCCTGTCCACACATGCGGCCGAATATGGTAATATCAGTATTAAAAGTAATGAAACACTACATTCCCGTAAATACGCTCGAAAATTCGAGACGAGACTGGCGCTAGTCCCGTCTCGACACTCACGAGACGAGACTAGACTCTGATGCTCGAGAATCGAGACTAGACGAGACGATACTTTGAAGATCGAGACTCGAGACGAGACGAGAGTTTCGTCGACGAGACCTAACGAGATTTTTACTAATAATTTAGTCAAAATTAGCAAAAATTTTGACATTTTGTCTGCAGTCTGAGTACTAACTAATAGATACTACCTACTTCTTTAAGTATAAATAGCACAATTTAATAAAGATTGGTAAACATTAAGGACCTACTTAAACTATAATTGGGTTCGCCCCTTAAATCTAGTCGAGACCTTCGAGAATCTTGTTCGAGACTCCTTAAAAAATCGAGACGAGACTGAAAACGTCCCGTCTCGATTTTTTTAGGGCAAAAATACTTACGAGACGAGACGATCAGTAAGCCTGAACAATCATTGGAATTCATAACCAAGTGGGCGTAGTTAACAATTAGTTAATTACATTGTTTATTTTTTCAATAAACCAGTTGATAGGAGTTCCTACGCTTGGTAGCGTCAAAATTACCAAAAATTACTACTGCAATATGTATATACGCACCTATAATATAAGTTATATTTATATGAAGGTTTAACATCCAAGTGCAGATTTTTAGTTAATAATAAACAGAATTGTCAAATATGTTCAACCAAAATTCTTCGATAATTACACAAATTATCATATGGAATAATAACAATAACAATAAAATTATTTGAGCATTTCACGAAATATCATATGGACAGTAATTAAATATGGAAAAAAAATACAAATAGATTTTTTTTGTAATAATAACAGTAGTCAATCGCCAATACTCAGAATAAAAATTCACAATGATATAAAAGTCAATAATAAAAAGAATAAAAAAATACTCAAGAAAGTCAAGAAAGAGAAACAGCCAATAGTAAGTAAGATAGAGATAGATGATCAGTGTGCGGATGTAAAGTAATATTGCGCCTGGGCTACCGGCATTATTTTGCATTACGTTGGGGTTGTTCAAACATATTTATAAATGAAAGAGACACAGTAAATAAGCAAGACAGAGATAGATACTCAGTGTATGGGTGGCAGAAACGGTGTTACGCCTGGGACGTTGTCATTCCTTCATTTTAGGTCGAGATGTTCTGAGTGTTTTCGTGAGATATCGTTTTTATTTTTGGCTGTGATACTGGATTTCATTAATTTTTGCTTTATGATTGAATTTTAGTTGAACTGTTGATTCATATAACGACTTCAGCTTTAAATATATAGCTATTTCTATATAATAAACCCTATTTAACAAGATTTAATAACTAGGTTATTTTACAAAATCATCCAGATATACAAAATTCTGATGGGTATAATTCCAATACAACATGGATTAATGACTTGAACTTTATATTATCACTTCTTTACACAAGCAAAAGTATTCGTTACAAGTCTCTAGTTGTTACACTCTGGGTAATCCATTTTAATACAACAATGCCCATTCTACTTTTACGTGATTAATCCGTTTATAATCTTGATTATAATTTCTAGTAAGTTATTCCTTCTTTAAGAATCCGATGAACGATTCCTACACTTCCTCACTCAACGGCCCACGTGATTGAGGTTTGCAGTAAGCGTCAAGTAAAATCACGAATACGCATGTCCCCTACACAATTCCATGCACCTGACAGACGCTTCCCGTCCTTCATCAGATTACAAGAAAAAGAAATGGGTCGATAATATTTTAGCAGAATATTTATTATGTATCACTATCGATGCATGGTCTCGAAACTAAGCAAAACTCAGTTCATAATAAGAAACGTGTCCACAAATAATATTTTTTAACAGACTTTTCGAAGAAAACATTCGGCCGTTCAGTCGAATGTGTGGACGCGGTGTAATGCGCGCTATAATGTTAATAAAAAAAGTCATATACCTCAACGTGGAAATGATTGTTCGATTACATTCTGAGTGAAGATAAGAAAAGATTGATGCTATTATCCGTAAGTGTATTAGATCCGTTGAAAGTTTATCAGATTTATAGGCAATAAAGATAACTCGCACATCACAAAGAAGCGATTGTCAAGTGTCATTAAACAAACATTATATATATTATCGTTATTAGAAGAGTTTGACATGAAATTTATTGAATGTAAATCATCAAAGACCCTTTCTTTTGAATCCTCCTCGTTGTTTGTTCATATTTTGAATTCATGCAATGCAATAAGTGTCCTCAAGACATTACAAAACGGAGACATTCATAAATGGTCACCATCACCGTTGTTTGATCACCGTCAGATGATGCCATACACCGAGAAAAAATTGAAATATTTACTATAAGATAAAGTGCAGCAGAAACGAGCTTAACGAAACATCTAAGGCATAATTCGCATAAAATTATATGTAGTTGTAAAATACAGTATGCAAATAATCACAATATTACATTAGAATTGTAAAATATTAACCTTAGCTCCATTTTGATACTACATTTGCGTCTGTAAATACAACGTTTGACAGCTCAGCGTTAGCCACCTACCGGTGTTATGCACAGTATACATGCATGCATAAAACCGGTAGGTAAAAACGTATATTGCCATATAAGAATTCATGGTACAGATACAACGTAGATTCTGTAATCTACGGGGTCTCTGTAGACCAATTATTAATTATCTTAATTTTAAATATATCACTCTCGCGTGAAGTAATTATGATTACCTAGTTATTAATATCAACCAATAGGCAATGGGTACCTATATATTATATTGATCTTATATTATAGTTTTCTTATTTTTCTGAGGTGGAATTTAAGTAGAGTGTATTTTTATTTTAGAAACTGAAATATGTTTGGTTTACAGACAAAACATATTTTTTTGTTACTCAAAACCCTTGCTAAAACCTAATTACTTAAGTTAGTAAATTTTAAAAATGGAATTACCAAAAATTTCACACACTTGACATTGATTGTTTTTCCCCGTAACCTTTTACCTATTTGGTGTAGGAATAACTTATTACGTGAAACAGGTGGCTGCTCGAGTACGAATGGCTTAATCTAATATAATTTGTTAGTGCTTCTACACATACTACGCCTGTAGATTAAATATTTGACCTTGAGGTCGTGAACTGTCACAATCATTACGTACGCACATGGTGTGACTTTTATTTTTTAAATAGGTGTATGACGGCAGACGGCGAAGCAAGGATGTTAACAATTAAAATCCTGTGGAAGCAATTCGCGAGCCGAATCGATTGATAGCTGGCATTATCGTTTCCGTTTGAGTCACGTTGGCGAAAAGTAAATAAGACTGAAGTTTAAATTAAATAAAGGGTCGTGCTGTCATGGTGATCCACGGTGATCCTGTTTTGAATAAAAAATCGAAACACGTGTCAAGATTTAAAAAAAGTAAATTCTCTTATTTAAACAATTTATTTTTTTTTTCTATTTTATTGCCTGGCGGCGCCCAAATTCCCTATGATAGGTCATTAAAATCTTTTCACCGAAAAAAAACTAAATCAAAATATTTTATTCGCTAAATTGGATAGTCGACGGTAGAGAACCTTTGCCGTCGAGAGTTCGATACAAATTGATTTTAAGTGTCCCAGCTTGATGGTTGGAGACAGAAAGTAACTGTCCAAAAGCCTGTATAGTTTGAAATACCGATTGTTCGATTACTCGTTTTTACTCCGGGTTTTTATTCCGAATTTACCAAACGGCTTCTATCCCCTTTAATGCACAGGGGTAATTATTTATTTCATTTATCAAAATGCGAAAAACATAAAAAAAACAACGAGCCATACATGTATTAAAATAAATAACAACTAGATGGAGTAAAAAAATAAGAATCAATAAACAAATTAACTAGTCTAACATTGAACTTTTGAATTAAAATGAACAAAAAAATACATTTTATATTTATGCGAGCAGCCCTTAAGAATATTTAAGCCCTTATTTAAGAATATTTAAGCGAATAGACCTTAAGAAGAGCAGCCCATTGATTTTAAAATGCTGTGTTTTAATTTGACTAGTGCAGAATACTGAAAATGAATGAGCAGCAACAAACCCATCTTATTTAATTTTTCTATGTTCTCTGGGAATCAGGCATCGTTACTCTCTTTATCGGTTACCTGGTCCCTTTTAACGAGACCGATATAACAGGTAGATAAGTATACCTACTATACCTTTCAAATTTAAAGAATAATCATCGCCACAAAGAAAGTAGAATTATTTTCAGAAATTCTATGCAATAACCATCATTATATATGTAAACAAGAGTAGTCTTGGACAGAATGCCAAGGAAATCGCCTCAAGATATATATTTTAAACTTTTAGACTAATTCCAATCTAAGCACTACTACAACTGAATTATTATGAAGAATTCGCTTTTCTGGGCCTCGCAGAGGTGTTAGCCACCAAGGTTGGTCTACAAAACGTCTGCTTTCGATATACTCGGAATATTTGACCATTTCACGGAATTCAGAGACAAGCTTCACTGGCTGTCGACCCTGAAGAAAAGAGACATGAGAATTCTCTGTCTGCTTTCATGATTTTGGAGGGCGTCGCTCCCGATTATCTCGCCGGCAGATTTACTGCTTTATCGGCCCGTGGACGCCCTCTGAGATCTAACAATAACCTGCTATGCTCTAAGCTATCCCTGGTCACAGCAGTGACTTTCTCTCATTCTATTTCACCGTGCATGGAGCCCAACTTAGAAATGCTTTGCCAAAAAACGTTAAAACAGCGCCGAGCATAACATTCGAAATCTTTCACATAAATTCCCTTTCCCTTCTCTTTCTCCTCCTTTTGAAATATTTGCGTCCTTTTTTAGGGTGTGGCACATTCTGAGCCCACAAAGTTAAGTTACTTTATGCAAAACAGTACAGGTTAGCTCTAGAATGTTGCCTGTCGGCAATAAGCTCGCCTTTTCTTTTGAATAAAGCGTTTTACATTTTTCGTATTATCTGCTTCAGATTCAAACATATTTCGGTAATATTTTTATACCGAAATATTTCCCTTCTCTTTCTCCCCCTTTTGAAATATTTACGTCCTTTTTTAGGGTGTGGCACTTTCTGAGCCCACAAAGTTAACCCTTCGGCTACGTAACGACTTTTTGCAAAACAGTACAGGTTAGAATGTTACCTGTCGGCAATAAGCTCGCCTTTTCTTTTGAATAAAGCGTTTTAAATTTTTCATATTATCTGCTTCAGATTCAAAAATATTTCGGTAATCTCAGAGTAAACGAATTGTAGAATACTTTAAATAAATAATTTACAAGTATTTTACAAAAAAACGTCGAAAAATCACTTGATCGATTTTTTGGCGGTGTACTTATACTCCTATTTTATTGAAAAATGATGCTAAAATTTACTGAAATCTAATGAATATAAGAAGATTTGTTAAGTTATTGACTTAGATTACTAACACTAGGATGTTAATTTAAAAAAAAGGGAATTTGAACATCATCCTAGCCTGTTTTTATCGATATTTCACTGCGTATATTTCTTAAGATATATTATAATAATATTAAATAGAACTTCAGTCATATGCGATTTCGGACCTTTAATTAACTATTTCTATAAAATTTGTAATTATACCTTTTATTTTGATTATGCCATGTTTATGTTTAGGATGCTTACTTTTACAAATGAAGGAAACCATCATTATTCGTTATTTTGTCTCTGGTTTCTATCGTTACGTCATTTAATCCCAGTTAGGTGCTGTCTCTGAGTCTTGTCACTGGTCGTCACCCGTCGCGCTTGTCATCCGCTTTCCTACATCTGTCAAGTCCATTAGCGCCGAAATAGCAGCAAAGAAACAAATTACTGGTTAATATTTATAGTATCCCCTTTCGTACCGTCTGTTATGTTGCTGGCGAGTGTGTTAACAGCTCAGAGGGAAGGAGGATTATCGCCCATTTGGACAACGCATTCACGAATAAGAGAGCGTATGTAGTTTATCCGTATACTAAGCAAATTAGAGCAATGGCAAATAATTGTCACTTTAAGGCAACTAAACGGGTGGAATGTTAGGAGGCAACACCAGTTGATGACGTCAGGGCAAGAGTGATAAAGGTCGATTTTTGTGTTTTTTTATACTGAGCATGTAGAATTTTATGGTGAAATAATCTGGCAAGGAACTATAAGCATTCCGAATATATTGAACGTTTAAAAACGTACATTTGGAGGAAAACGACAGTTTAAGCTGTTGTGGGAAATAACGATCCAATATTTATTTTATTTGGATTGTATTGGTCAGCTCACAATTCAAATTACATCGTTAATCGCAATCACACAGCTATGTAGGTACAGGCGTAAGCCTAGTTAGATGTGTGACATGCCTCGGGTTTAATGAAATTAGGTGGAACTAATATTAGGCTTTATTTTAATTTCAATGTCATTATTCTTCCTCAGTGTAATCATATTTAAATTATACGATAAGCAATATGAAATAAAATAAATAAATAAATAATGAGGTTGTATTTACTGGCAACGACGTTTGCGTTTTGGGCCTGCCTATCAAGAATTAGAACGACTTGCATGATTTGATTTTTTTTAGACAAAGGAAGACGCCGTGAAAATTTTAAATGGTTGAGCACAAGAAAAAAATTTTAGAACAAAACTTGTCTCAAATTTTATGCTCTACATTTTTTTATGATAGATGTTAATATTATTGGAGCTATAGAAACGTAGATAATTTGCGAAATAAGGATTTTTGTAACCTTTGGCCCTGAATAACTTACGACGCACACACGAGAATTTATGAGACTATTGAGACAAGTTTTAGGAATCCAAAATGAAGGTGCATAGGAGTTTCCAGCTTACCATCTCTCATTCCGAGGTTGAACCTTTTTTTTTGCTAAAGAGACTGCACTAGAACTCAGTGGAGTTTATACCTGGTTAAAACCTGGTTCCTAATCTTGACTGATAACAATCGCTTGATTGTCTTTACCGCAGCTTCCC
This sequence comes from Micropterix aruncella, assembly GCA_944548615.1. Classification (NCBI taxonomy): domain Eukaryota; kingdom Metazoa; phylum Arthropoda; class Insecta; order Lepidoptera; family Micropterigidae; genus Micropterix; species Micropterix aruncella. Next base: position 4,955,065 of record OX155950.1, read on the forward strand.
AAATGCCGTCGGGATGCGGGGCTTCCGGGTGTTTTTAACCGCTCGAAAGCCAGCCTTCGCGCGCAAAAAACTGCGCCGCAACTTTTTGGTCGATTTTGTAGATAAATACTGACAATATATTTTTTTAATGAATTCCATTTTGTTACCTAGTAATTGAATTTTAAGTGAATTCCGTTTTGTTATCTTGTTAGTGGTGTCAGTATAATATATATTTATATCATATATATATAGGGGCCGGCCGAAAAGGTGACGCGCGGATCTGTCAAACGACTCAAAGTGCCTATAGGCACTGTTGGCGTCCGACGGGTTAATCGCCACGTTATTCAATAAAATATAATAATTATTCTCTACACTCTGTATTTAATATTTAATGGCGAATCGGATTCGTCTGTAAAGCTCCCGAACAATATTTGAAATAAATAAATAAACAATTTGAAATGAAGGCAATCCAGCCAGCGTCCCTTTAATTTCTGGCTACTCGCCGGTATAACTTGCAGTAGAGGACCATTAGACCGAACGTGCAGCAAGATGGTTTTATCCGCGATGCGAAATAGGCCTTTGTTCTAGGACCACCACCTAAGGTTTTTAAAGCCACTTTGCAATTCCTCTATCGTGTCTTCAACTGTGGCTCCGGTCGCGAATATTATCAAAAAAAAATACGTGTGGCAATCGGGGACTGCCGCGATAAAGCTATTGCATAGCATTTTTAACAACTTAAGCAATTATAATTATTTATTTATTTTATTTTTTATTTTTTCTGATATTAGATAACTGCGCTCTATCGGAAAACGTTGAAATTATTCCGAATCATTTGCGGCTGCGGTAGCAAATGATTCGGAATAATTTAAACGTCTTCCGATAGAGCGTCGCGCACGAATTTTTTATTCGATAAAGCAAAAAAACCGGATTATTCGAAATAATTCGTAGATAAAAAGATAGATAATTAAATTATCTTTAAAATGGTGCAGGTTTCATAATAATACGCCAGATAGTATTTGCGTAGTAGTCGTTTTTGTGTTCGATTAGACCTAATTTCACAAATTAATTACACTATGTAATATAAACAAAATCTAAAATATTCAAAGCTAAGAATATTAGGAAAATGTTCTTGTTTAACATATATTTTTTTCGAATCGTAAGCAGTACTCGGTTAGACGTAATTATCAGTTTAAATCATTAATTTTCGTCAAGAAATTTCTTCATTCGGTCGCCGCGCTGGCCTAGGCCCGCGATAAAAGCTATGCAATAGCTTAAAAATCTTTTTTCTAGTTATTATTCCATCTATTTAGTCCAATTCTATATTTTCATTAGTATCTTCAGACTCGATTGCCAATTCAAAACAACTGCTGAATGTTTGTATTATATTCATATAAATCTTGCAGAAAAAGTTTCCCGATGACGCAATATTTTAAAAATCATTTCTTATGCTACGTAGATTTTGCATTTCTATTTTAATCTATATCCCCAGCTTGGACGTTACGCAGTCAATTGGAACCATTCTGCCAGTTTGCGTTTGGCTCCTACGAAGTTCGTGCCACAATCTGACCAAATCCCCTGTACTGCTCTTAGTCTCGCAATAAATCGTCGAATGGCTGCAAGGGACGCTTCCGTCGTAAGTAGCGATGCCAACTCAGATACGAGTAAACAGACAGATATAGCCTTTTTACACACGATCTTTTCTCAAGTGTCCTAATGTGATATCGCAGGGACCTCCATAATCGACTATATTTATCGAAAATGGTTTAATTTGCTGTAATCGACCAGAAGGCAAATCTGCCATAACCGGCTGAGTGAACACCAGTCACACGTGAAAATACCTAATGCATCGAAATAACCTATTTCTTATCCCCTCGCCCGGCTACTGTCCAGTATTCTTCTAAAATATAAGATGTAGATTTATTGACCCGGAGTGAAAATATAACTCTTCAAAATAATCGATTATCATGTTTGTGACACGATGTTATTCATGAAAAAAAGTGGGTGTTTTCGGCTAAAAGATACATATATCCGCATCCGTTATCCACCTAATCAAATTAGGTTCTCGGTATCCATGAATGGGTTTAGTTTCGATAACATTGTCGATAATTGTTTTGTTCGAGACTAAATATCCATTATATTTTAGCTTAATTCAACATCGTAACGGTGACTTTAATTCACCAGTCGTAAGCCAATCGATTTTCCGATTGTGTGAATTCTTGCAATTCCAACAGAATCTTAACCATTAGGAAGTGATTCACTTCAGCTTGGTTAATGACGAAAATCTTTCCAATAAGGTTAAATATTTATTCGTTTTTATCGCCATTGCAAGAGAAATCACATTTACTTTATCCACCTCACCGGTAGGTGGTGCCTATCTAGATATAATTTCTCTGTCTGGTAAAAATGTGTTGAAAACAACATTGGTACCAATGTGGGGCCACAAGCCATGTCAATAAGTTTCACGGCTATTATTAGGTCCGGGCTGTCTTATTACATTTTCCGAATAATGCTGATTGCCAGCTTCTTTAATGATCTGTTGCGCTTGGATGTGTTTCATTTCCCAAAATGTACGCAAAAAAGTGTCTCGACTCAGGCATTTGCTCGTAATGAGGTTAATTACACGCAGAAAACTCTGCACTATTGACTCAATCGTAGTCGTCGCAGGTGAGTTAGCTTATCTAATATCGTTGTCATCTAATATCATTGTGTAATAACTCTCTTACTGTTGTCAATTTGGTCAATTGTACATCCGACTTCTTCATATCCTCGAAATCAAGAACTGGAGGTCCTGGGCAAAAGTGACATGCATTAGTCCACTTGCACTCTTGTATATACTTTTAGTGGGCTTTAATTATTAGAATCTAGAAGAAAATGCGCAGATGTGCTATTTATATTTATATTTTTCCATAAGTTTTGGACAGTTTGCATCGATTGATCTGATGTGCTTGAAATTTTATATTTCCTTACACAGAGACTACCGCTAACACGGAGGCTACGTACCATCGCGACTAGCTCGCCGAATAAAGCTCTTCCACCTTCCGCAGGTTAGAACTAATTATTCACAAAACTGTTATATAACAGTTTGTACTTACCCTATAACTGTTTATAGGGTGAGTAAACATTGGGAAGGGGCGAACATAGTTTTTGGACGCGTCCGTCAGCCGCGGCTTGCGGACGCGACTTAAAGGTACCTGTGTAATGAATGTCTATTGAGCAGTGCACATTATCGGACGTAGGTCGCGGACGTGACCTTGAGGCTTCGGACGTCCGATAGAGATCCGCAAGCCGCGTCCCAAACGACTGTGCATACTATCAGTCGCGTCCGTAAGTTGTGGGTTACGGACGCGTCCGATAATGTGTTTGCCCCTTCATACGCGGCTCGGAGATATTGACGTAATCGACACGTCATCTATCGCTCTCAAGAAAGCTACGTGAATAATTATTCATGGTGGTGACACAGCATTGTAATTGAAATATAATAATAATAGAAATATGTATTCATGAATATATTTATATAACATATTTGTTCGCTTATTCAAATTCCGATTCAAAATAGTGTATTCAAATTCAATTTATTTAGTTTTTATGACTCCTCCCTATGTGTATTTATAATTTTTTGTTAATATTTTTTAAGAGGAAACATGTCATAAGTTTTGTCCTGGAAATTCAACAATAATGCAATGTATTTTAAAGTAATAATATAACATATGTATTGTATTGAAACAGCTTTAATATATTCCCTGAATAATAATAAAATAAAATAAAATAGTGGCGTGCACGTAAACATTTTAAACAAATCCGTTTCGCTTTCAGGAGCTGTAAAAATATCGATAACGCCAATGCTAGGAATATTGTATTTTGGCAATGGATGTCCTGGCGAATATTTAATTTCACAACCCTGAGGTGTTTGTGTGTTTACGATACACGACGTGACCTTTTTATGGATATAAAGGGTCAATTCGAGATTTTCACGAAAGATTTTCTTGTTGAAATGACCCAATTTTTCCCCTTTGTGGCTTTAACTACCTAGCCAGAAACCTGCAACAGCTTAGCTTCCGTAAGGAAAAGCTTTTAAATATTCATTTACTTGGGTGTACCAAATCGAATCGCTGAGCTTTGCCACCTTTCGCGAAGATCAGCAGTTAGACGTTTTCGAAGTAGGACAATTAATGGGACCGCCCATCCTAAGGGCGTCGTATCCTTTTTTTGACGCTCCCAAATATTCCGTCAACTTGATGCACATCTACGATTGTCGACGTCAACTGATTGTAGATCTACTGCATTTCTGCTTACTGACGAATCCAAACCACCTAATAATACTTCGAGATCACAATATCATTGCAACGCTATTTCAGTGTATTCCAAGCGACCTTATAATTAGCTTCAGTGATCGACAACGATGAGATCGAAGCCAAAGCTTCAGCCGATCGAAAATATACGCGCTATTGTACATCCGACAGTTGTACATTTGTATGGAGGCGGGGGGACAAACCGAAATACCTGCCACGGGTGGCAATTTAAGTGGGTGCCAAGTTCATGTGTTTGGAAAAACTCAATATTTACAAATAATGTAGATATTGACTTTTCCTAATTGTTTGTACTAAATAACAGAGCCCTCGGGACAAAAAAAAAATCGGAATAAAATTTTTCATAGTTTAGAATCAAACACGCGAACGCGAATAAAAGTCAACCTATCAAAAATACCGCAAAATATTCGATAAATCGGAAACCTATTCGAAAGACAGTGCCTGTGCCTATGAGACTTTTTTACAATAATATATTTTACAAATAGCTTCAAATTTGTATGGTCCTGGATGGAATGGCGTATAAAACAGTTTTACGTAAATAATATTCACGTATAGTATAGTATTCCAATTGTTACAATCTAGCATATTCGAAGGCAGGTCATTTCAATATCGACAAATTACAGATATACTGGCGTCTAAGGTACGGTATTGTGAACTTAATCACGAGTGAATTAAGCATAAAAATCGTTTATTTGAAATATACTATCAAATAGCTCATTATAATTTATAATTCCGATTTCGATAACTTTTCTAAATTTGTAAATTGTAATATTTTTGCGATATAAATATTATACTAGTTTTATTAACATTTTCATATAATTAAAAATAATTCTTATGGGACGGTTTTAGAAATAAGATAAAAAATTCTTTTTTAGAAAACCTAAATGCCATATTTAAATATTTATAATTTAACTATACGCCATTTCTAAGTGTTAAAAAATAGGATATGAAATAATACTTGGCACTTAAAACTTGCCCGGCAACAGCCAAGGACTTAGGAAAGGATTTGAGATGATTTTTCATAGAAGGAACTCAAACCGTATGGCGATGAAACGTCGAATATATCGAGAGTCAACGACGCGAATCGCCATCGGTGACGAGAGCGGATAATGAGAATACATAGCATTAAACACATTCGATTCAATCGGTTACGCAAATATAATGACCGGCGAAAGTTCAGTATGTTTTCGGTCAAAAGGCATATGTGTAACAAATTTCATGTCTCTAAGTCCCATATTTCGAGGTATAAGATATTTATAAGACTACCTGGTGGATCGATTTCAAACACAACTTTTTCAATATTTGCCATGCCCAAATGATGCCTGAAGGCAATGTTTCAGCTCGATCAAATGAATGGTTTGAAAGATATCGTAGAGCAATACACACACACACACACAGAGAGACACACAGAGAGAGTCTTTCGTCTGGAAACGGTCTTAATCGTCTCAAAGAGTACTCTAAATAGATTTTTCCATCTTCATCAACAAAAAAACGCAAGTTCACAATGCTTTTTCTCATCGTTGGTTGGTGGGCCGAAAAAGTAAAACAAAAACAGCCTCGATCGAAAATTATAATGTAAATCTTCAAAGTGTCCATCACCATTTTGCATGTCGAACACCATTTTGTCTGTTTGGAAATTAGAATATTTTAAAACTAGATAGACGATAATGTGTTATAGGCATTTATTGTAGTATACGCATATTTTCCTATTGCTTTAACCCCTCAAATGTGAGGCGTCCCTTAAGGGATGCCTTGGCAAAATGTATACAAAATGTATATAAATTTATATAAATATAAATATAAATGTAAATGTGCGCCGCTTTATAGTAATCCGCTCTATAGTAATGCTATAGCTCTATAGTAAACCCCGCTCTATGTAAATGTAAATGTAAATGTAAATATAAATTTATATACATTTTGCCGTAGGCAACCCGAGCTAATCGCCATTCATTTGAGGGGTTAAAGATGCAAGGGGGAAAATGCTAGGTCATCCGCAGTAACAAATTTATTATAAGTGGTGGGCAAAACATTCCGACTATGTGGCTAAATTTACCCGGACACATTCCCGAGGGGAACAGTACCTAGTTTTTCCCATGTTATTGTTCAGAGTCTACTATTTGAGGAGAAAATAGAATATTCGCTTCTGAAAAATTGACTCAAATATAAGGTGTCACCGACATTTCCTGGCCGTGATGACTATCTATACTAATAATAAAGCTAAAGAGTTTGTTTTTTTTTGTTTAAACGCGCTAATCTCTGGAACTGCCAGTCGGATTTGAAAAAATATTTTCGCATTTGATAGCCTAAGTCTTAAGGAAAGTTATAGGCTATTTAACATTACGTTAGGACCCTTAGGAGCCGAACAAAAAGAACGCTAAGCGAAAACCAAGTATTAGCGCGACGCGGTGGGTCAAGGGCCGGGGGCGGTCACCCGACGAAAACCGAGCATTACCGAGAATAGCCGACCTGTGATTGCCAGTGTATCAGTATCAAACAGTATCAGTATCAAGAATGAATCTTTATGTATGACAGCACCTATAGTACGATAAGTTAAATTAGCGGATTCCCAAAAATCACACAATATGTGCTGGTCCACGTATTCTAAGCACCCTATAAATAGCACTTTATCAAATCAAGATCCCGCATATTATACCTACTTATCTATAACCTGCATCGTTTAACTATACTATTATAGGCTTTGACGGCTGCCGAAATTCTTTTCAGCGATAACCGAGCAAGCACTGCTGTGGCAAATTTTGAACTACAGTGGTATTTGCTTGCTACGATGATATTTGCCGGTAATTAAAATATTATCGATATATCGGAACGTCTACAGAAATGTTCACAAGCTCATGCATAAGCGGCCAAGAAGCCATGCTTGTCCCATACATGTCGTACTCAACCCGTTAGAAAACTGCAGACTATTCCATCGACGTGTCCGTGTTAGTGTGTGTGACAGTCTTATTATCATCAGGTCTGTTGCCCAGAGTGTTTCTGGGGACGCCGAATGACAAACGACGCGACGTTTGCAAAGTGCTTTTTACTTCGGAAAACTTTCACGTAATGGAGTATCGGAAACGGAAATAGACAAGCCTAAAAATAATTAATGGAAAGAAAGCCATCGGAAATTGGACTTACGTAAACTTGTCGACAACGTTGAGGTGCTCTACTCTGTTGCTTATTTCAGGTCAAAAGCCTTAAAGACCTGTCTGTACCTACTTTCTAAGAATTCAATCAAAATAGAGTTTAATAAAAAATCGCAATAAAAAATCGTTAATGCTTAGAATGTTTTGTATATAGTAGAAATGTCTATATTTCATTATACAAAATTTAATGAAGAAAAATATTAAAATCTCCTGCCATTAATATCTTTGGTTGTTTGAATTCTACCAAGATTGATCTCTTTTGATTAAATAAACGGCAAGCAACCACAAATTCTCGAATTTCGTTAATGAGATCGTCTAAACAGAAACCTTAAAAAAACTGCAAAGGCCATTGGTGTGGTTAATAATGACAATTGTAGACAAGGCCCACAATATGTATTTTTTCCTACATTAGCAAGTGATAGAACATAAAGCTGGTTAAAATAAAAAGACGTTTGAACACTAATTACTTTACAGTTAAAACAATAAAAAAATATTGATATGAATACCTCAAAGTCATAATATTTACATAAAAATACACAGTTCCACAAAAAATGTGGTATTTCGAGGTTAATTTTTTAATTGTTAAAATTAAGAAATCTCACAATACTGGTCAGAAGCTAAGTTAGTCAGCTGCAATTAAATTTGTTTCGATCAAGCAAGGTGGAAAGAGTGCCAATGCATTTAAAACATAGTTTACTCTGTCGAATATCAATGTCGTATTATTGCAATGTCTGATGACATACAAATTTAACTGAAACGTCCATGACGTCCTAGCTAGTAATGCTGTCGAAATACCGTTTGCGCAGCAGTCTGCTTGGAAAACGCTCTCTCAGCGATAGCACGTGTTGCACCACTCCAATGCATGATCACTAAATAGCAGCGTGTGTACAACAACTATGCGTCGGTTTCGAACAACTGCCGGCACTGCAGTGTTGCAAACCTAACGTTCATTTTTTCCCTCTGCAACGAACCTAACAATATTGCAATATCTAACAATATAACCACGACCAATGTATATATGACATACCTCTGTCATCGTTATCCTTTTCAAAATGTAAATAAAAAGGCTGAAGAGTATTTACAAGGTTTACTTATCTATTTGGTTCGTTCCGATGACAATTTAATCAGATTTTTTAAATTGGTTTTCGTGTCTGCTGTATAGTAACAAAAAAGCAGATGCGATAGTTGAGCAAGGAAGGGATGTATTGATAAAAGACCCTGTATTACTGTAGGATTTATTAACTCGTAGGCCTACTCGCAATGGTTAACTGAAAGATAGTGTTAAATTATAAGCCCGCCAATTTTTATTACTTAGATGTTGCCTTTCTCGACATCAAGGAAGATCTAGCCACCAGGGTAGAAATGCTGCAAAATGTCTGCATTCGATTCATTTATGACCTACGAAAGTTTCACCATATTACAGAGTACAGAAGGAGAGTTCACTGGCTGACGACCCGAGAATGGAGAGATGCGAGAGTCCTAGGTTTGCTCTTCAGAATTCTGAAGGGGGCCGCTCCGAACTATCTTATAAGTAGGTTCAAACCTCTATTTTCTCGCGGGTGCCATCTGTGATCTGAAGACAACCTACTGCTCTCGATCCCTAGTCACAGTAGTGATTTCTTCTCGCACTCCTTCTCTGTACGTGGAGCCCGTCTCTGGAATGCTTTACCCACGTGTATAAGGATAGCACCTAGTTTGTTTTGCTTCAAACGCAGGCTCAAAGAACACTTGAACCCACGCTCATAAACTTTTCCTTATTTTTCCCCTTTTTCCTCGCTATTGCGTCCCCTGCATCATTATAGGTTTATTGTTTGTTTTTTCTTAAATTTATTGTTTTTGTTTTCCTGCTGAATTGAAATGATTAAAATTTAATTTATTAGTTTATTTTTAACGCATAACATGTTATTCCACTAGGTTAAGGTTAGCTGTAAGATATTGCTTTTAGGCAATAAGCTCGCCTTTTGTTTAAGCAAATAAAGCGTTTAAATATTATTATTATTATTAGATATGTGCGACACAATAAAATAATCTATTCATCCAATCCCTACTCGAAAATTTATGACTACTAAAACGATTAATTACGTATTATGAGCTCACTATCGAAAGACGGGTCGGGCCTATCACAATAAGAAAACATTTCTTATGGGGCTGTAGGCCCAGTCGTGGTTTGGTGGGACCTGATGCTCTAATCTCGGGGAACACCGGAACTGAATGGTTTGCGCCTCGTGCGGCGTTAGCCAATCGACAGTACACTTCGACTAATAACCGTGGGTCTGGAAACGTGAGTTGAACCGACATAACAGACAGGTCATCAGACTGCACGTAAGGATCCAAATCTAATGATCAGTGTATGTACGAGTAAATCGTGTATCTGGGACCGCCATCAAGATAAAGGCGAAAGTGATGTGGCCGAATAATGCGTATCAGCAGATAAAAGACTACTACGTATAAAAAATATAAGTTGATCTACGCCATTGATATTCTGAATGAGAACTCCACCCGAACCATATAAGGAAGCATCACAATAAACCGCAAACGGTTTAGATTAATTCGGACAAGCTAAGACTGGACTCGATACTAAGGCAGTTTTCAGTTTTTGAAACGCCTCTTTAGCTTCGGGAGGTAACTAAAAGGTGGTTCACCCTTCCTGGTACTTGTTAACTGAGACAAAGCAGCAACTATATCATATTACAGGCTTCAGCCCCCTCCCACACGGTTTTCCAATTTTCGTAACTCGCGGATGATTGATGAAATGTCAATTCGCATGTGAGGCGTTATCGCCTATTTTCATCGAGGCAAATATCAAGTGATAGATTCTATCTTGTATGGCGGATGGATTACCAATCATGTAGATTTTTTATTTGTTAAACCTAGCCAAATAAAAAAGAAATGTTTTCTTATGGTGATAGGCCCGACCCGTCTTTCGATAGTGAGCTCATAATACGTAATTAATCGTTATCAATTATTAGTAGTCATAAATTTTCGAGTAGGGAGTTAGCCAATCGACAGTACACTTCGACTAATAACCGTGGGCCTACAGCCCCAGTCGTGGTTAGGTGGGACCTGATGCTCTAATCTCGGGGAACACCGGAACTGAACGGTTTGCGCCTCGTGCGGCGTTAGCCAATCGACAGTACACTTCGACTAATAACCGTGGGTCTGGAAACGTACTTTTCATAAGAAGCGGGGGTAGTTGTTGACCTGATGTCAGCCACCTTTGAAACGATGCATCGGCATCCCCACCCCGTTTGAATAGACGGGCAAAGGGTGCCACGGTCCGCGAACAGGTAGAGGCCGCGCAAGCGACTTCGGGCCCAACACCAGACGGGAGAACGGAGAAATCCTGCCAAATCTGGTAGTGAGAGAGCGAGGCTGACGGCTGATTCTACTTCCCAGTACCGTGCGTGGTCGTAGGTAGACGGTGGACTGTTTCGTCCACAATTCTCCACGTTCACCACACGGTTGAATGATTGATCAATATCGTTATAACTTCCTGTGGTGTCGGGTGGTGGCGAACGGTTTCGTGCAGCTTGGGCCACAAGATACACTTTTTCCTCGGATCTGCTCAACTCACGATTCAGCTCTTTTTCAGAAGCCTCCTCGTGTTGGAAGGCCCGGGTAAGACTCCCGTGTCTCAGGCCTCAAAGCTGGTGGACCGGTTTCTCCCGGCGGGATTGTATCCCGACACCACTGGATGGTTTGCGCACCGTTCGGCGAAACCAATAGGTTGTGCATTTTGACTAATTGCTGAAGGAGTCTGGAGACTATGGAAATTTACTGTTTTCTAAGCAGCGGGAGTGGATGTCGACCTGTTGTCATGCCACTTTTGAAATGACCTTGGGCCACTCGATCCCATGTGGCACTACGGGCAAAGAACGCTCAGGTCCGCGATAAATTCCAATTGAATTACCGCTGTAATACAAGCGACTTTAGACCCGTAACCAGTCGGGAGGACGGAGGTATCCTGAAGGTTAATTCCAGACGGAGATATCCTACCGAAACTGGTAGTTAGGGGGCCAGGCTGAAGGCTGTTTACCTTTCCCGGTGCCTCGCCGTAAGGCGTCGGAATCTAACGGGTTGTTGATGAGCTTGACAGTAGATTGTACCCAAGTCTTCTACGCTCATACCGCGGATGAAAGACTGATCTATCGTTATACCAGTCTGGAGTTACGGGTTCGCCCGTAATAGTTGACATCTTTTAAGTGATCATTCGAGTCTACGTTGGTTTTTGAACCTCTAGAATTACACGGGACCCCTAGCTCGATAGGGTGATTAAGGTTTTGTATTAAAATTGCGTTTCAATCCATATACAAGCATTATTAATCCATAATAACGAAAAAAAGGTTTTGTTTTCTGAAACGTCTATTACTCAGCGTTGCCAAATAGGTACTATAATTTAATTTACCCATTATCTACAGTTGCTTTAGGCTGAATCATTTATCTCCACGTTGTTTTCCGGTTTTCCTCCTCTCTCCGGACGAATTAAAGATTTCTCTCAGGGGAATGGCAACTATTTACCGGTGCCATTCTTGGCCGCAGCTTTTTGTAGCGCAGAGTCCGCGTCGTTATTTACGGAGCGCATAAATCCTGCTCGTGTCACTTCTTCGTCGTTCCTTATCACCGGGACGCCTGTCTACCAGGCAGTGGTTAACCCCGAGGCGCGCCGTCACAAAAGAATGACGTCACCGAAGCGTCGACACTAAAAGCCACGTTATAAAAAGCGTTGCAATAGGAATAGAGAGTAAACGAATGTGTAATGTCAAATTGCTTCTAGTTCCCGAGTCAAACGCTGAAGTGCGTTAGCAATGAAGCGAAGCAATGGGCCCACGCCCGGTTTTAAGAAGACGTTTATATTCTTGATTTAGTTTTGGTATTTTGGTGCATAGTTTTTATTAATTACTTCAAGTAAACTTATAATATGAGGATTTAACTTTATTCAATTCCGCGGGAGAATTTAAATAAAGTAATAGTTTAAAAAAAAACACTAAAAACACGCTTTTGGGCTATGATACGATATCCACATACACACGGCTATGATACGATATTCCATCATGGAATGCCAGTGCCTATCTTCCGGCTTCATCATCAGACCTTGAAACCTCATCGTGGTCAAAGTTCATTCCAAGACTTTTCTAACAAGTCCAAACACAGCTATGATACGATGTTCGATCATGAAGTTCCAGTTCATATCTTCCGATCAGAACCCGATATCCTGATCTTCCGATCAGTTCGACAGTACCATATTATTGTATTGTCATCAGAACTACATACAGCTGCCAATTTTCATGACGCTACGATCCTTGGAAGATGGTTAAATTAGTTACCTTAGATTCCATTACATAGTTACATACAGGTCGACCTAATAGAAGCGTGTTAAAAATCAGTTGTGTCACCTCAAGACTTTCCCGGAAATTAGCTAAGGACGTCATCTCAATAAATTTAAAAATCGAATTGCAAGCGCGCATCGCCGTTAAATTCGCCGTGAAACATTCGAATTACGTACGAGCACCAAAACGCAATGAAGATTTAAATTACGAACGTACGTTGAGCGATATCAAACGCGCGACACCAAATAGAGTTGTAAACTACAACGGGCGAACCCGTCACCTCAGGAAGTTTTAACGATTGGTCGTTCTATCTCCCGTGAAGTGAACGCAAAAGACTTGGACAAAACAGTCCACCGTCAAGCTCCGCCACATGCCCGTAAGAGGCCAACGCCTTATCCACGAGATAGCAGGTATGTTACCCAGCGGGCTTACACTCATGCCCTTTTTTCAAATTGCGACCAGATTACTCCGGTCTCTCGACTGGTTACGAGTTCGAGGTTGCTTGCTCGGTCCTATCCCTTACAAAGCGGCGAATCGGTGTAAACCGAATCTATCGCGGACCACGGCATCCTTTGCCCGGCTGTTCACCCGGAATCGGGTAGCCGATGGTCGTTTCAAGAGCAGTCACCATAAGGTCCGCAACCACCCCCGCTCTATAGGAAACAGTACTGCTTCCAGCCTTCCCCGACTGTTAGTCAGAATGCACAATCGATTTGCTTACGCCGCATGGTACGCAGACCGTCCAGGCGCGCCGGAAGGTGGACTCCTAAGGGAAACTAGCCCTAAGGCCAGAGTCCTGCCCGGGCTCGCACTTCATGCGTGGAGGCCGCCGGATGGGTGTTGACCCGTGAGTGTGATCAACCCTGAACAAAATGGGTCTTCGTGGCCACCTCATCAAGTACTATTTATGTCGATTATATATGACATATTCCAACCAAAATTCCACAGTATGATTTCGGCCAATTAGAGCTGTCAACTACGACGGTCGAAACCCTTACTACAGGAAGTTTTAACTATATTAAATATTTCTGAATCCCGTGAGGTGAGCGTAGAAGACTTGGGACGAAAACAGTCCACCGTCAAGTTACGCCACCCGCCCATAAGAAACCAACGCCTTACCGCGTGATAACCAGGTTAATCACCCAGCGAGCCGACACTTACGCCCTTATTGCCAGTTTCGACCAGATTACTCCAGTCGCCCGACTGTTTACAGGTTCGAGGTCGCTTGCGCTGTCTTGTCTATTACGTAGTGGTGATACGTGTCTACCGAATCTATCGCGGACCACGGCATCCTTCGCTCGACTCTTCACCCGGTATCGGTAGCCGATTGGTCGTTTTAAGAGCAGTTGCCGTAAGGTGAACAATAACCCCCGCTCTATAAGAGTACTATTTCCAGACTCCCCCGGCTGTCGGTCAGAATGCACAATCAATTGGATGACGCCGCACGGTGCGCGAACCGTCCAGGAGCGCCGAAGGTTGACTCCTAGGGGACACTGGCCCGCTCGCACCCTGGATTGCACTTCGGCGTGGAGGCCGCCGAATGGGTGTAGACCCGTGAGTTTGACCGACCCTGGACACATAGGTCTTAGTAGCCAATCTGCAACTTAGCTCCCGCCGTTTCGGCCCAGGCCCAATTGCGTCAATCCTTTTTAAAATATAATTTCATTCTACATAATTTTTACTATGGGTTTGTCTAATATCGAGCTAATCTGAATGAGCTGGAATATGGAAACAAATTATTATTTTCCCGAGATTTGATCAGTAGTAAGGAGTTTAATAACATTATCGGATAGTTTGTAATGTTTGATGGGTTAATAATTAGTTGTTGGATTGTGGAGTTGGATATTTTCCAAGATTCGATCAAGAATCCTGAGGTTGCATAAGAAAAAATGTTCGTTTTATTTTTTATATACGCATGTCAGAACAAAATAATCGTTGGTTATATAATATAATAATAATAAAACTCTTTATTCTTAAGAAAAGGCGAGCTTATTGCCTGTAGGCAATATTTTAGAGCTAACCTATACTATTGTAAGAACATTATTTGCGAGTAGACTACATAACTTAACCTATGTATATAAAGATATATATAAACCTAGAAAAATAAAATAAAAGAGGATAGAAAAAAATATACACATTACTCTTTGTGGGCACAGATTTGCCACATCAAAATAATCTAACACCTATAAGGACGCTAAAGTTTTCAAAGGAGGGGAATGGGAGGGGAAAGGGAATTTATCTGGAAGATTTCCAATGCTCTCTGAGTTTGTTTTTAAAAGTTGGTATGCTTGGCGCGGTTCCCACATTTTTCGGCAAAGCATTCCAAAGACGGGCTCCATGCACGGTGAAAGAGAATGAGAAGAAGTCATTGCTGTGACTAGGGATAGAGAGTAGCAGGTTGTCTTTTGATCTCAGAGGGCGTCCATAAGCCGATAGTGCAGTAAATCTGCCGGTAAGATAATATCACCTCACCGTCTTGCAAATATTTTTTTTATTAACAAAATTTCAGGATGTCCTGAAAAAGATGTCTGAAAAACTGATTTAAGTTGCTCACCACTGTCAGCACCTTCCTCAGGTCGTTCTGAAGCGAGCCATAGTCCACGGCGAGGCCTCCACCTGCCGCGTCTCCGAGCCTTCGAAGAGTATCAGCCAATGGACCGCTAAGGGCCTGCAACCGTCTCCAGGACTGAGCGTACTGCCTACGCACTAGTTCGATGATGGTGGAAGTCAACGCCAACCCCACCAATATGTACATGGTGCAGAGTAGCATGTAGTTTGGGCGTTCTGTCAACAAAATACAAGCATTTAGAAAATTAATCGGTTTAAACCTAGTTTAAATAATGGGGACCTTGCGAAAATTAGAATTCTATGGTACTAGTTTTCCTTCATTGTATGATTTGGCCTTCTTGTCACTATGTTTAAAATGTTTGCCTTGGACAAGTTATCACTTATTTGGTTGGCATGAGACCGATCATCACAAACAAGAGTGGCATAAATTTAAATTTGAGTGACACAGGGTGACAGAAGTTAAATTTTATTCCATTTTAAAGTGTAGATGCAAACTCACTACAAACTCTGTACATTGCCATAATAAATAAAATAAATAAATGTAAATATCACGTTTCCCAGGGTAAACAACAGACCGGAGAGTCCCAAAAATATCTTTGCTGAAGAATTTCAGACGATTATATGTGGTCGAGGTGAGGAGTTCAGTAAGAAGGAAGGAATTAAAGTCGAGGTTTTGTCGAGTAGTATAAATAGATACTCATCTATGAGAAAGTATCTAAAGAAGAAGACTTTCTTGTACAGTGACGGCCAAAACAAAATATTATCATTTAGAAATGATTCTGGTAACAATCGTATATACGAGTAGATAGGTAGCTAATGGCAAAATGTACGATATAAACGAACACTTAAACCGCAATATAGGTATTCTATGTAGTGAGAAATCGATCGATGAATTTCAGTGAAAGTGCTCAAAAAGGATTTTTCCTGTAATTTATCAAGATTTTTGTAATCCCAGAGTCAAAGAATCCTCAGTCAGAGAAGGCAATTTTAAAAAGATCATAAACAATTCGGAGTTTAGTATTTTTTTACTAAAACTCGGCAAAATATCGGTGTGTTGATTTTGTAGTTCTTATGATTTACTGAAAAATTTACTGAATTTTACAGAAAAACTAATGAATTTTGGCAAATTTCCAACATCTTTAGTTAGAGGTTTCATCGACTTATTGAGTTACGGGTTATTGACAATGGGATATGTTATTTTAAAAACGTAGTCATTTTGGCTCGTTTTTATCGATATTTCTCAGCATTTTCTCTGCAATTTAGAACATTATTAAATAAAGCTTCAGTGACATGAAACTTTAGACCTTTAGATCTAACGATTTATGTAATATTTGTAGTTAAACACAATTAAACTTGTATTGTTATGGTGCATTGTGTTCCTTAACAATATATTTTAACTTCCCCGTCTACTTACTGGGTACTAGATCCCCGAAGCCAATGGTAGTCATGGTGACAAAGCAGAAGTAGAAGCCGTCCGTGAAAGTCCAGTCCTCCTCCCAAAGCGTGAATAGACCAGCGCCAGCGGCGAGATACAGGAACAGGAAACCAACGGCCCAAAGTGCATAGAGGGAACGTCTTGCTGACTTTTTCTTCGGAGTGCCCGACCGACAGAATGCTGCCAAGAGAAATAAATAATATTTTGTTTTTTTTTTCCTGAATTCCTCAAAAAAAATACCTAATCTGCCAATAGACAGTAAACCAATTTTCGATTAAGTACAGGTCGATTATTAAATCTTCAGCTGGTTGAAAATATTATACCAATCGAAGTATTCCAATCAGATGAGAAAGAGAAAAAATCTTATTTCTATCACTATCAATTATATAGTATATAATAACAAATGCTATTACAAAAATAAGTAATAAATTAAATAAAAATTATTTCTTGGGTAACGCGCACAACCATGTAGCTCTCGCTTATTTACACTTATTTGTTAATAATCTAAGTATTGTTCACATCAGCACGTTGCCTAATATTTGCTGATGATGTCAAATTATATTTATTCAACAGAAACGCTGAGGCCTGAGAGCTCTTCCAGCATGATTTATATATTTTTTTATTGCAAAAAATAATATTTACATGCGAAGGGCTATGCTATTCGGTATACATTTAAATAAATCGTGCATGAAAAACAAGTTAAACCCAGAACCATTGACTCATCGCATACCTAACTGAGCAAAAACGCCCGTATCGAATCTGCACCCATATTGATGCAGTTATTGTATGGAGCCCTTCGTAGCCTTCAATTCAATATTAACAAATGTTCAGTGATGATATACACGAGATCGCCTGCTCACCTGATGTATTATTACTCTATCGCTGGGTGTGTGCTTTCTAGAGTGACTGAAGTACAGGACTTGGGAGTTTTTTCGACTTCCAGTTAAACTTCAAGGAACACATCAGGTTACTTTCTATAATTTCTTTCAAGCTTCCTGGGTTTGAGACGTGGAAATCTAATCACCTCGATATTAATCGAGCTATGGGCACTTTGTGCAACTCAATTGTTAGAAGTCGCATGGAACCGAATGCAGCTATCTGGAATCCGCACGGTGATACCTATATCCTCATGCTGAAATAGTTTTTTGAGATTTTTGTACTTCAAGCAGTACGGATTTTATCCATTTTGTATCCGAATGCATTTATCACAGCCATAATTGGCAGTAAGTCTGTCTCAGAAGTGACATGTTGACCATGTGCTATACTTTCAGGTAAATCTGATAACCTTAGCTTATTATCAAAGGCAGATCTTTTCGTGCCTAATCATTAACTTCGTACTCAAGGGCACCATATTTTTGTGGAGCCGTTACGAGGTGGAACTTATTGATATTTGTTTTGGGGCGCTTAACTTGGTGGCACCATATTTTTACAAGCTTTTATTTACCTTGCAATGTACGAGTATGTTAGTATGTTTGTTTAGATCAAATCTTGCAGGCTGAATTAGAACCACTTCCTCTTATCCTATGAAGTTGAAATTTTACAAATTGGTTTAGTTCCGATGAAAATATAATACATTTTTATGGTGAGCACGAACTGATTCTACAACCGCGATCGGCTCCCGGCGAGGCTATTCTTCCATAGTCAACAGCACAGACACACAATTTTGTATACGCATTCAATTATGACAGCCGCTCTAAATTTCACCATGACATGGCTGCTGCACCCAGGGTTGGCTACCGACGAGAGGACTCCTCAACGATCACAAGCCCAAAAACGAAATTTTGAATACGCATTCAATTGTGATAACCCGTTCTAAGTTACACTATTATAACATGGCTGCTGCACACAGGGTTGGCTCAGGACATAGCATTTTAATAAAAGCTTGTTTTAAAAAATGTGTTTTTACGATTAACTTATTACCGCCTAGGTACTCTCATCGTTTTAAATTAAAGGTATGTTGTATATTATAGCTAGCCGTGACATTCTTCTTGTATAGCTGAATGTCACGGCTAGCTATCTAGGTAACTAGTTAATATTTTTATTAATTTTACTTTTCAATGCATTGTTTTTTTTACAATTTTGATTAGTAATATGTGAATAAACAAATAAATAATATTTAAAACAAAATTTCCACACAATACAATACACACAATACAATACACACATCATACACAATCTCAGTCCTGATAGGCATACTTTACATAAATATTGATTTTAATTTTATGCTGTAATGTGAAGCCATTCCTCACAAAGTGACCTAGATTTATCAAGAAGCCAAGGTACAACCATTTTTCTAAGTAGCGGATAAGTAAAGTAAGTTAGTAGTAAGTCATTTGTCAATTTATTGTATAGTCGTGATGCTGTAAATATGTAGTGACGTTCTCCGTAACATGTCTCCATCCTCTCTTCGGTATTCTGTATCGTTGTCTGTTTGAAATCCGTATTCTATATTTGACGATGACGTTATGATGTATATGGTAGTACATGAAGATCGTTCTTCCGATGAACACAAGGGGAAAAGCCGGTAATATTGAGGGTTCCGTACCTGAAATGGATCGGAGAGCTGCCATACAAACGGACGACCGAGAAATGACGTTTTCATACGTGCGGTCGCCATACTTTTATATTTGCTATCCAATAATAAATACAAACGGAGCTGCCATGGAATTCACCGACCGGAGTCGGGCCCATCATAATACTATTTTTTTTTACACTTCTGGGGGGTGAGCAGTGGATTCCGGACTTACGAACCGGCTGTGGTAGGTTTAGGACAGCTGTCTTGCCACATGTGAGCGTTCACCTTACCACCCATTCACTCCCCCTTCGAAGCCATAGAATTTGAGATGCGCAAATCGCAGTTTTAGATAATTTTTCTAAGAAAGAGTTGATTATTTTTCTGGATAGGCCAAGATCTTTAAAGAGGTGAAATAGAGATTTAGCTGGCAGGCCACGAGCGCCAACTTCCACCGCGTGAAGGTGAACAGTGAAGCCGTTCCGGGTTACGGCATTTGCAAGATCATGGTATTTATTTAATTTGTACTCGTGGTCTTTTGGGAAAACAAAACTTATGTGAAAACTTATGTGAAAACAAATTACCGAATAAATTTTGGAGTTACTAAATTTAAAGCTTGACTTAATAGGCCATAACTTTTAAAGGAATTATTCGATTTAAACAAATCTTTCGCCAATTAGTACTGCCGTAAACAAAGCAATCCGAGCCCAGCCCATTTTAAAGAGTACTTCTACGTTTCATCTTACTACTAGTGTCTTATTTGGAAATTCTAGGGAAAACTAAAGATTTATTATGTTATTGCACTTGTCTAGGCACTAGGTACCGACTAGCGGAAGTGTAGCTATAATCGTGTTAGTGTCATTTTACATTTTTTTGCCAAACTTTGTGTCATTTTACATTTTTATGCCAAACTTTGTGTCATACATACATTTTTATGCTATGATAGTCGTAAGAGTCACTAGCATATAACCAAACTATTGAAGTGAATCAAAACCCTTCACACATACAAACCATACATCACATTTTGTCATTCTCATACGTTTCTAATATATTGATTTTATAAATAACATTAGGTTACTTTAAAAAATAGGAAAAATTGGCTTCTGCTAAACTAATTTCATGAACTTGCGATGTCTGGAAGTGCTCTATTTTCTCAGCGCAGAATATGGTCGTTTAAAAATTACTATAACAAACTTAGCTAAAAATGAACGACTTTCAATCGACGGAAAAATTTTAAATTATCGTACATTATTTTGACAAGTTTAATATATTCCAAACTTATGGGAAAAGTATGCAAATGAGTCGTTATGAACCTTAAATTGAAAGGACAAAAGTAAATGAAGAAGAGGGCATACTGCTTAAGACTGTCAACGGAGAACCTGCTAAATACCTGGCACTACTATCTCAAAAATCATACAACAATATAGGACTTACCTGGCCATGATATGTGTTTGGATAGAACGGAAACTGCCGTGGCGAATATTCTACCCCAATCAGCAATCACAGTTAGTGTAAGTGGAATGCCGATCATTGCGTAGACTATACAGAAAGCGCGTCCCCATCCGGTCACCGGGACAATATTACCGTAACCTAGTAAAAAAATGACAGATCCAGAATGAGACAACAATGACAGATATAGGAATAATGACAGATACGCGATTTCCCTAAATCTTAGATAATGCTATGAATGGAGTTTATCAGTATTCTGTAACATCAAACGGATATTGTCCATTTCTGTATCCGACTGTGTTTATCACAATGTTGGCTGGCTATAATTCTCTCCGTCTCAGAAGAGAAATGCTGACCATGTCCTCCTATATCTTTAATATGATTCGAGGTAAAACTGAAAAACCTAGCTTACCAGTTAAGGTGAATATTTTTGTGCCTAAGAATTATCTCAGTGCTCGATCGCACCATCTTTTCAGGAAGCCGTTCTCGCCCACTAACCTTACGAGGTGGAACTTTCTAATGCTTTACGGCGGTAATATTAAAGCGATATTAAAGCCATAGCGCCAGATTTCGATATTTTGACCGCCAACCCTCATTATGTATTCATTATATATTCTTATAATATAGATAGTATTTTAGGCGTCATTCTATTTGTATAGTTACTAGTTGATATCGTTATTAATTTTACTTTTCAATTTATTGGTTTTTCTGTAATGTTGATTAGTGATAAGTGAATAAACAAACATATAAATTATATATAAAAATCATTAATTTATCAAAAACACTTTTTTTTATTTGCCAAGAACCTCAATGAAAAGTTAGAGAAACCTTGTCAAGACATACGCAGCAAAAATCGATATTGGGCATATATACCCAATACTACGAGTTCCTACCACTGGAAATCTAACCACTCAACCACACAAGCCTTTTTTTAGGGATGCTGTTGAATCCTTCTAGGGAATACGAGATATAATTACAAGCGTAATCAATTGGAATCGTTTTAGCAACAAGTGAAACTAAACGCTACTCAGCTTGCCTTTTAGTGCGGCAAGCATTGAAAAATCAAAATGTACGCTCGAGAACTATGAAACGTATCCTCGAACAGTACAGAGTTATAGAGCAAGATGCTTACATAGTAAGTTGCAGACTGATAAAGAAGCAATAGATTTATTTCATGGGATTCCGCAGGCTATGCAGGCTAATGGGACACTACGCGCTTAACAGGCAACTCCAAATTCTAAATATAGTATTGGATCAGACGAGATTTAGAATTCTAGCAGACTTTTTACAATCTAAAACTCAAGACATAAATTAGAGAGCTTCAGAAGTAAAAACTTGGAACAAGGAAGAGAGAAAATGTAATGAATGAATGTTACCGCGTGAAGTTTGTAATATCTAATGTTTCGGCGATGTTACATTTGCCTTTATCCAGGGTAGACCTTCAGTGTAGACTCAGTGTACCCTGGACAACGGCGGTTGCAACATCGCCGAAACGTGGGGTGCTACAAATTCACGCGGTAAAGTCGTTTTTATCTTATTTATAACGTCAAACAACGGCGAAAGTCTTCGTTTTCATACCTATTATATTGTAAGACACTGCTACAAACTTGGGCAAAGAGAAAATTACCGTCAATCATAAGAAATTTAATACTTCCTATAGAAAAGAGTGACTTATTTGGGGGGTAAACATAGGATATTGCACAGTTGTGTTTAAAACTCATTTTAACGATAAAAGTTACAAAAAATAGGTGGTGTTTTAGTAGATAAACAATCTACTAACCAATTGTAGTAAGGACAGTGCTGGAGAAGAAGACAGCCTGAAGAATACTCCACTTTTCCTCCGCTGGCGGAAATCCACGAGACACAGAAAGGACGAGTCCACTCTGCGCAGCATCTTGGATTATCTGCAATCAGATTTAAATTCATTAAAATACGCGAACGGTATGGTCACTTAAAGAAATTCTTTCAAAAATGGTAAGAGTCCTACCTTTTCATAGAGTTCTAATTCAACCGCCACAAGTGTTTCAAGATTGGAGACATCTGTATTATTTACGATGGAAAATATCAATTGCCTTCTTTGGAGAGTAACCATCCGCCTGTGATGCTCTATTTTAGCTACCTCTGCAGGATATTCCAAGTGACGAAAAATCTAAAAGAAAAAAAAATACATTTACTTATTTACATTTCGAATAGACCTAAGCCAGTGGTGTTCAACCGGTGTGCCGCAGGTCTGCGCGAAGTCTGGTGTTTTCGGACGAAATGAGAGGTTTCACTTAAAAATTAACCCTGTGGAAACCACATATTCATCAGGGCATAGGGTAGGGTATCCATGTCTCCGAACACTGCTATGAGAAACGTCGATACTGCAAGGATTTCTATGATACGTGATTTATTAGTGTTACTGGAATAAAAGGTCGCCAGATATAAAGTATAAGTGTCATCTAATATTAATGTCAAAGATTTCAACTGGGTAAGAGAACTCTTTAATATT
This sequence comes from Micropterix aruncella, assembly GCA_944548615.1. Taxonomy (NCBI): domain Eukaryota; kingdom Metazoa; phylum Arthropoda; class Insecta; order Lepidoptera; family Micropterigidae; genus Micropterix; species Micropterix aruncella. The sequence continues at coordinate 4,978,279 of OX155950.1, forward strand.
TATCTCAGCAGTTTGGTTGGTTTCAATTTGGCAGTTAAGATTCATATTTAATTTGGCAGTTAAGATTTAATTAGGATTTTTAATTAAAATGTGTTTTTTTGTGTTTTCGTTATGATACTGACTTATTTCTCTTTTGATTATGATTGCTTCTGTGTGTTCATTATAATAAATAAATATACAAAAATTAAACTATTCAGTTTTTGAATCGCAATCCCTGCCTTTTCAATAATTTTAATGAATCATCAAACATGTATAATTATGGAAATTGATACAATGGATGTATAAATAGATACAATGGATAAAAATGAGTCAGAGCAAAAGATGATTATAAAAAACTGGATGTTTTATGTGTTTTTTTTTCAAAATCAGGTATTTACAAATATATTTTTTTGAATGCCATGTTCAATTTCCAAGGTTTAGTAAACCTTGTGATTTTAGATATTCGTACAGTGTAACTATTATGTTATAAGGTTAGCGTTTCAGAGTTATTAGATTTTGGCAATACTAAAAAAATTGTTAGCAAGTAAATATCAATTTCTGAAAACACCTCAATATATTTCATATTTTTTCCGGTGAATTCTATGAGCTCCTCTGATATGAAACATCAGAGAAACCAGACGGCCACTTTTTTGGAACAATTATTGTCAAGGTACAATTCATTTTTCCAAGTCCGTTGAACACGCGAAACAGAAAGAATATAGTGGAAAAAAACTGAAAAATAGGCAAGATAATAAATTCCTATTGTTTTCGTAGAATAATATAATTTAAAATAATTTAAGATATCAAAACAAAGAATGTAAGGTAACAAAACGAATTCTTTCGTTTTCGTAGCATTATATAATTCTACGATTTCTTTTCTTACCTCTTTTTCTGTTCGTTTTCCCACTCTATTCTTTCTGTTTCATGTGTTCAACGGACTTGGAAAATGGATTGTACCTATTCAATAATAGAACTATAAAAAATTGGTCCTCTGGCTTTCTTCGAAATCTTTTCCAGAGGAGCTCATAGAAAAATAATGAGACCATATTGAGGTCTTTTCAAATGTTAATATTTACTGGCTAACGAACTTTTCAGTAGGGCGTTAATAAATTCAATTAAACTTTAGGAATATCAAAAATCACAAAGTTTACTCAACGTAAAGTTCGTAACTATTGTAATAAATTTGATAGGAATCGCATAAATTATCCACTTTTGTTAAATGTAAACTTTTGCTCTGAATCATTTATATCCATATCCATTCATTGTATTTATTTGTATCCATTATTATATATTTGTATAAATATACATCTTTGATGATTCATTGGAATTAATATGAAATTATTGCCTACATATAAATCTGCGAAGTGAATCTGAAACATAAGTTGCGAAGTGAATCTGAAACATAAGTTGTACTAACATTTAATCTTCTAGTAGGTACCTTTGATATTTTATATAAAATAGGTCTTTAATACGTTTGTTTTACGCTAAAATTTCTTGGGTAATTTTGTTGTATGTAGGTAATTATAGGTTCTTGTAGGTAGGTGGCAGGGTAACACGTTGTTCCGTAAAATAACTTTCGACCATTTTTAATCGAAACTTTCCTAAGTTCTGATTCCTTAGTTACAGTTCACACTTGAAGCTTATTTCTATTTCTGGTATTTATAATATGGCGGTCACTGACTTTATTGAACAGATTTCTCGCCTCGCGAGACATTTCTCGCGTGTCATTTTATTTATATCTCGGCTTCGATCTTCAAAAAGACCATTGTTTCTGTTGTTTTACGTAGTTTATTAAAATCGTAAATCAAATTAGGTTAAAAATCGGAAAATTCCTTCTCGTAAAGACAAAAAGTCGCAGACTTCAGCGGTTCGTCATCGAATTGATCAAAATGGGTAGTGTCGCCGTCACTTTTCGCAACTGGAACAAATGACGGTGTCATTTTCTTGTGAAGGACAGCGTCCCAGTTCATATCTTTCAACCAGCCGTGGCTTTTGAAGTCCATAATTCCGTTTCTCAAATTTCCGAATCTTCGCGATACGTCGACCTGAGAAATTTATAATTTAACAAAAATACGCAAGAAAGAAAAATAGAGAGTAGAGTAATTATAAAACCTGAAGAATGTTCTTGATAAAGTCCTTCAGATCGTCACCGAAATTCGGCGCCTGTTTAAATTTACCAGCTACGATTTTTTCGTACATTTTCATTTGTTTATTCGAGTAGAATGGTGGATACCCAGCGTTCATCTCATAGACAAGTATTCCGAAAGACCACCAGTCGACACCTTTTCCATATCCTTTGCTTAGAATGATTTCAGGGGCCAAATATTCGGGCGTCCCGCACATCGTATATGTTCGGTCCTTTATGGACTTGCAAAATCCAAAATCGGTGATTTTCAAATACCCAGTGCGATCTACCAGAATATTCTCCGGTTTCAAATCTCTGTAAACCAAATCGCAGTGATGGAGATACTCCAGAGCCAAAATCACTTGACAGGCGTAAAACTTGGCCAAAGGCTCCTCAAACTTTCCAAACTGTTTCAGGTGAGTAAACATCTCGCCTCCTTGTATGAAGGGCATCACAAAGTACACGTAGAGATTATCCTTGAAGCTGAACTGCATGTATACAACAAAGCCGAATCGTAGCGATTCGAGGATTTTCTTCTCCTGCAGCACGTGGCTTACTTGCTTCATCTTCACCATCTTCTGTTTGTCCAATACCTTCATCGCGTAATATTTGGAGGTCTCCTTGTGCTTGACGAGGATGACACGACCGAATGCCCCCGTGCCGAGAGTCCTCAGGCGCTCCAGCTCAGCGCCCTTCGAAGCTTTGGAAGGCGGCGCCCTCCAACGCTCCTGAAACTCCGACTTGAGCTTATTGAGGTAAACGAGGTACTCCGTCTGTTTATCTTCCGTAAACCTATCATCTTCTTTACTCGTACCCTGAGGTATAGCAGTAATATCTTCATTAGACATCTCGACGGATAAATCTATGTTACTTGCAGAAGCATGAGAAAATAATGTCACATTTGAAAATATTTTGTTTTAGCTTCCTTTCAAATTCGAAATCCAAAACAATTTTATTTTAAACCAGTTTAATTATAAAGAGCTGTGAATATAAATATTCAAATAATTTTGTTAATTTTCTATTATTAGTTCTTTCATATTTTCATTCTTTTACTATACTTAGGTAGGCGATAAAAATGCTATAATATTGTGAAATCGAAAACTGTCGCTGGTGTTTGACATTATGAATTAATTAAAATCGATTTTACCGCGGGAATTTTGTGGCACTTGATGTTTCGGCGATGTTACAATCTTAGTTGTCCAGGGTAGACTGAAGTGCTGTCACTTTTCTTTCGCGAACGTTCTGCAGGTAGTCGGCATGCTGCTGCTTTTACCGGGCAGATTACATCGGTAAGAGGGTATGAGGGTTTCGCCGTGCACACAACACTCACCGTATCCCGTTTTCTGTTTTTGCATTTAGAGAGGGCTCCGGAAGAAGGAGTAGAGAATTTGAAGCCGTCGTCTCTATTGAAACCACCAAATTCATCGATGTTATTGGACAAATACGGCCAAATCCTACAGTAACAGCTCTTAGAGGTTTAATAGATTTCATTGTTCATATTATCCGCGGGTTTATTTAGGTAAACGTTCGGATTTGCACCCTAGTCATGGAAAATCTTTTGTATATATAGATATAATTATTTAGCAAGGAGCATCGACAAAAAGGCAATGACTTGAATTGCTGATAAAATAAGCCCCTTCCGGACAAAAATAGCAATTTACTCGTAGTGTATTTAAAAAATTACCAAGTGTACATTTTTTAAATTGGCATAAAACAAGGAAATTTTCAGTGTGTTTGCCGAAAGTGCCATATATTTTATCTCGTCACCACTGTTTAATTTTATAAAACAATGTTGATGAACAAAAACAATTATAGTGATTTTTGTTATATTTATTATTTTTTTGGTAGAGAATTAAAGGTTATTAAAGAGAATGTAAATATTTAAGAATATTTTCAGGGAAAAAGATACCAATAAAAGAATATTTTTACTGAAGAGTGTCTAAAGAATGACGGAAGAATTTTTCATTTTTTTTAGTTAATCTAGTGTAACTAGAAATCTATGACATTTTGATGAACATATGTTGTGTTATTTAGTTAGTTATCGACCAAAGCTATCACTGCCTTAAGTCAGTAGTTGCAGTTCTGGGTTCTGAGATGGTGGTGGGAGTAGCAAGGGGGGAGGGGGGTGGCGAGCAACATTGGGTGACATTCAGCTAGTTTATCTATACTATCTATAGTAATATTATAAAGAGGTAAAGTTTGTGACGTTGTAGGAAGTAATCTCTGGATTTACTGAACTGATTTTGAAAATTCTTTTACCAATAGAAAGCCACGTTATTTGTGAGTATCATAGACTATATATTAATCCAAAAAATGAAAAGACTTTTTCGTGGTAGTCGGATTTGCAAAGTAAGTCGGAGAATAAGCGGTCGAACGAAAACGTTTCTAACTAACGCTGCCTTAACGATGAGAGATATATGATTAAGTTTTAGAGAAAAGTTGTATAGATTGATAATTTCTACAAAAAAGTCAGTGACAGTATATGCCTAACTTTTATATGTAAGTCACAAAAAGTAGTTTTTTATATTAAAAAATTATATAAATCGTTTATTGGTCATATTATCAACAATTATGAATTCTTATCAAAATAACTAAATTTATCGTCTCAAGTGTTTAAAACAAAAGACTTTTCCTTTTTACTGCCTGTAATTTCCCTTGTACTGCATAAGTAGTTAACGAGATAATACGCTCACAAATAAGACACTCACAAGAAGACACTCACTCACAAATAACGGTATTATAGTCAAATTGGCATGCAAATACATACATGTATGCAGTAAAAATATAACCCTTCTATTAGCAGTATGGAAATAAATCATAGCACTCAGTACTAACAGAACCACACTCATAATTTAATCACAGGTAAAAAGTTTTACCGCCTAACGAAGTGGGCACGGGTCAGCAAGTTCTAAATAGCACAACATATTATGTTGTGTTATTTAGTTAGTTATTGACCAAAGCTATCACCGCCTTAAGTCAGTAGTTGCAGTTCTGGGTTCTGAGATGGTGGTGGGAGCTAGCAAGAGGGGGGGGGGGGTGGCGAACAAAATTGGGTGACATTCAGATAGTTTATTATTAATAAAACAGCATGCAAAGCCAAGCTAATTATTTACCACTCCTCCACCGGCAGTGTATATCATGAGGAAAACCAGCAACCCAGCGTGGTTGAGAGTCTCTCTTAGTTTGAGGGTATGCCATCCGCGCTTGACTGAACCCAGCAGGCTCTCCCGTTCAGGTTCGAAGGTCACTTCCTTGGCACCTCCTTTGGTCCTACACATCCTGTCCACACTTCTCCTTCTCCTTCTACACCGTTTGTCATTCCGGATTCACTTTAAACTAGTCTCACTTAAAACAGCTGTAAAATCGAATAATTGTGCCAAGGAACATACAAAAATTGGCCTTCTACGAACAAATGGAAATAGTAGGTCCTTACATATAAAGATGCCGATTTACACAAGAAATTTCAGACCAATTTTTATTTAAAATATATTTTAAGCTATTGCATAGCTTTTATCGCGGTCCTAGGCCAGCGCGGCGACCGAATGAAGAAATTTCTTAACGAAAATTAATGATTTTAAACTGATAATTACGTCTAAACCAGTGCTGCTTACGATTCGAAAAAAATATATGTTAAACAAGAACATTTTCCTAATATTCTTAGCTTTGAATATTGTGGATTTTGTTTAAATTAAATAGTGTAATTAATTTGTGAAATTAATTTGTGAAATTAGGCCTAACCGAACACAAAAACGACTACTACGCAAATACTATCTGGCGTATTATTATGAAACCTGCACCATTTTAAAGAAAATTTAATTATCTATCTTTTTATTTACGATTTTTTTCGAATAATCTGTTTTTTTTTTTGCTTTATCGAATAAAAAATTCGTGCGCGGCGCTCTATCGGAAGACGTTTAAATTATTCCGAATCATTTGCTACCGCAGCCGCAAATGATTCGGAATAATTTCAACGTTTTCCGATAGAGCGCAGTTATCTGATATCAGAAAAAATAAAAAAATAAAATACATAAATAAATATAAATAAAAAAGTTGTTAAAAATGCTATGCAATAGCTTTACCGCGGCAGTCCCCGAGTGCCACACGTATTTTATTTTTTTTAATTTATACTTTATTCTATTCTTTACAGTTACAGAAAATAGATTGCGTTCATTTTTTTAAAACATTAAAAAAAATACATATTATAAAAATCGCGAAAGGGCATTACTTGTCAGGATTACATCACCCCATTAGGTATACGCCTGTGTTGGGGGTGAATTTTTTTTATTTAGAAGATTTAATTAAAAGAAGATTTATATAAAGGAAATATTGATATTAGAAGATTTAATTAAAAGAAATATTGACCCCTATTATCTATGCAGTTATGCAATTTTAGTGAGAGCTGGTTAATACCAGCAGGTAATAATAATAATGTAGAGCTCTCGTGGATACGAATCAATGAATGCTTTAAAGGCGTTTTGAACTGCCTTTTCTTAATATAGTCCCCTTTCAAATGTACAAATATAGGCTCCCGTGTGCTCCTTCAGTATGCAAGTGTGGAAGTAGTCTTAATCTCTTCGTTTGACCATGTAGAAACATAATTTTGATGGTGGCACTCTCAAAAATGGTGCGTTTGGGCGCTGCGGGCCAAAAACAAAATGGCCGCCATCAAAAACACGTTTTCCTATTTATATCAGTAACCGTTGAAGATACGAAAAAATGTTTTTTACAAAAAATGTAGCTACACAAATTATACATAGAAAAGGTCCTTACAACTTTCTTTGTATAACTAACCGTTGTCTCAAAAAAAATACTTTTGTAAAAAGAATAATCAAAAAATATAAATTTTAGGGTTTTGCAAGTGAATAATCATATGTACGTCAATGAACGAGAAGCCTACTACACATTTTCCAACTTGGGCTGGCTATAACAGCCTCTTGATAGATCAGCAGAAGCCTGTGTCAAGAGTTATTATGCTACCTATGATCCCAGAGTCACCAACTAATCAATCAGTGCAGCTTACTGTGATGAAACAACTGGAGAAACTAAATAGTTCAGTCCACTATACAAGTCCCGATGTAGAAGCCACTAAGAAAAAGGTAGTTGTCACAGTTGACATGGCTCTTTACAAACCAATAAAACAGCTGGAAATGGCTGTAAATGAATATAAGGAGGGATGGCTTCTGAAGCCTGGTGAGCTACATATCATAATTGCTCAGCTTCGGACAATAGGAGAGCTCATTAAAGGTTAAGGTATACCTGATTTGTGGGTTGAATGTGGATTATATTCAGCAGCAACAATGAAACAAATCCTAGACGGTAAACACATCAGAAGAGGAATTGAAGCTCATATATCTACTGCCTCTACACTAACTAACCTACTCTTAGAAGAATTTCAAAAAGAATTTCCAGGGCAGCTAGACTGTTTGAAGCCTCATCTCCAAGAACTAGTAGAAACATTAACAACTAGTGATAAAAAAGAGCTGAAAAGGGTAAATTCCACAATAGTTTCTTCCCTACAAGAAAGAAAGATTATTCAAAATATTGAGAACTTTTCAGCAACAAAAAAGCAAAAGCATCCTGTTTTCAAACTAGCTTGCACGTATATGGATATGGTGCAAGTAATGATGAATTTTATAAGAGCTGTAAGAACATCTGATTGGAAACTGTATTTAGCATCCGTCCACGAGTTTGTTAAATACTTCTTTACATTTAATAGACTTAACTATGCTAGAATGATCACCTTATATCTTTCAGAGATGGAAAACTTGGAATCAACAGATCTAGAAATCTGGAAACAGTTTATGGAAGGTAATTGGGTAGTGAACAGAAGTAAAGTACCATTTTGTTCTCTAGGTGCGGATGAGGCTCTGGAACACCAAAATCGAAAACTAAAGGTACATGGATGACTTTTGGGTATAACACTCAATGAGAATGCTCGAAATCGATTCTTCCTTGCTAATTCGGAACTAACTAGAATTGCATGTGAAACTGAGAAAATGATTGTATTAAAAAGTACAGAACGAAGTCAACATCACGAAGTGTCAGTAAAACTCCAACAGCGCCAGGGCGATAATGTGTTTACACTAATGGAAGCATTTAAAAACTCAACAAATCCCTTCCAATATAAAAGTGATGACCTCATTCATATCCTCACTCAGCGAGTCTCTCCTCAAGAAGTAAAAGTGTCTTTAGACAGTGTTGCCGAAGTTGGTAAAGATCTCCATAATATTTTAGATCAACGAATTCGTTCAAACACAATTACGTTCTAGGCTCCCATGAAAAAGAATGTCATAAAAACGTGTAAATCAGTAGCTAAGAAGATTAAAATTACCATCAAAGACAAAACCGTTGCCATTAAGACAGACTTATCTCTCATTTCAAGATTGTTGATAGCTTCCAGAAGCAGACCTGACATAGATTTGAGGCACAATTTAAGCAACTACGAGTTTTCATCACTACCAAAGTCGTTGTTTGCAATTGACGGGAGTATGCACCATTGTCTGGCTAAGTACAAACTTACAGATGCTCTAGAATCAATCCAAGAGAAACCTGCTGAAGAAAACGAAGATGATAATACGTCTACAGCTCATGATGTTCCAGTACATAATGACGAACTACATGGAAAAGCTGTAATAGTAGATGGCATGGCACTTCTTCATACCTACCACAAACCTACAACAGTGAAGACATGTAATGACCTCGGTGTGAAATTCAGCCAATGGATCGGACAAAAATTCAATAACTATAGTGAGGTATATATTAGTTTTTGACTCGTACAAAGAAAACTCACTGAAGAAAGCGATGCGAGACATACGGCAAAAAGGCTCTGATCCAATCCAATACAAAGTCAGGCCAGAAACAAAAATTGAAAGCATACCAATGCACAAACTATTGGCCCATGATAAGACGAAAGACGAACTAACCGAGTTCCTTTCCAATCAAATACTCAAATTCGGTGAGACCAACAACAAGAAGTTCGTACTCAGTTGGAGGGACAAGGCAGCTTCATCACATGGGGATGATGTATCCTGTCTTTCAAGCACGCAAGAGGAGGCCGACACAAAGATTATATTACATGCAGCTTATTTAGCACAGAAAGGAATTAAAACTACTCACGTGTTCTCCCCTGATACTGACGTCCTTATTCTAGCACTAAGGCGATATCCACAACTTTCTAAAGATTTTGCTTTCTATCTTGGACATGGTATGAAAAGGTTTGTTCAGATAGGGTCAATTTACAGAGCACTTGGACCTCTGAAAGCCTCTGCACTCCCTGGACTACATGCACTTTCAGGAGCTGATGTAACAGGGTCATTTGCTGGCAAAGAAAAAATAAAGTGGTGGTAAGCTTTTAATTCAGCAAGTGATACGATGATAGAAGCTTTGGCTAAATTGGGGACAACACTGTTACTCACTGAAGATGTGAGGGCTAACTTGGAAGCACTCATTTGTCAGCTATACATCCCCAAAACATCATTGACAGACATAGGAGCAGTGCGATGGTTCTTGTTTACTAAAAAACAACATCAAGATGAGAACCTTCCTCCAACAAAATCAGCACTAAATCCAGCATTGCTACGGGCTCACCTTCAATGTTTTGAGTGGAATCAGGACCTAATTCAGCATCCTAATAACCCGTCACCCTCAGATTTTGGATGGCAGAAAATAGGTAGTGCATACGAGCCTGTTGCTTGTACCAACCCCTGTGCACCAAAGCTTATCTTGGAGCTTTGCCGCTGCTCATGCTCAAAAAGACGTTGCTGTCCTCCATGTACGTGTCAGTCAAATGGACTCCGGTGTACTGAAATGTGCAAGTGCGAAGGTGATCCTGACCGTTGCGACAATACGGGAGAATGCGAGGAAGACAATGATGAAGATCTAGGTTTAAGTGAAATTGGCATTGACAGTGATATTGATTGTATTTGAAAATTTAACAAATGTAATATTGTATTTCTTCAACAGTATTGTTATTACAAATTAGAGCTTTTCAAGAAATGTCTCTTTCCTCTTTCCAATTCCTACATTAAAAAAAATATAAAAATGGTATATTTGTTAATTTACTAAAGTTTAATACAGTTATTATTGTAATAAATCAGGAAACATGAAAAAAATTTCAAAAACTTTAAATGTATGCTTGCAAAACCCTAAAACTTCGATTTTTTCATTTCTTAATATTTCTTTTTACAAAAGTATTGTTTTTGCGAAAACGGTTAGTTATACAAAGAAAGTTGTAAGGACCTTTTCTATGCACAATCTGTCAGGCTACATTTTTTATTGAACAACATTTTTCGTATCTTCAACGGTTACTGATATAAATAGGAAAACATGTTTTTGATGGCGGCCATTTTGTTTTTGGCCCGCAGCGCCCAAACGCACCATTTTTGAGAGTGCCACCATCAAAATTATGTTTCTCCATGGTCAAACGAAGAGATTAAGACTACTTCCACACTTGCATACTGAAGGAGCACACGGATGTACATTTGATAGGCGACTAATATATTATTTTCCTATTTTAAAAAATGACCAAATTTCGAAAATATTGGAAATCTGATAAAGCAATATCTGGCGAGTACGGCAGTGGGTGAGGAATAAGTAGTCTCCAATCGCAACTCCGGAAGTTTTGCAACTTTTTGCTGTGCATGCAGAAGTATTGGCGAAGAGTGAATAAATAGCCTCGGTTGTCTAAATGGTTGTCTGACCATTGGCAATTGACTATTATTGTCTTTACTAATTTGTTATGTGATTTAATTGTTATGTAATATAAATGTAATTATGTAAGTCAGTTATTGGGCTCTATTGCGTTTCTTCGTGAACTAAAATCGGAAATTAGTCCGTGTGAACGGACAGGGCAATACGCTAGAGCGGAGTGTGAGATGACCGGTTGTCACTTTTTCGCATTAAAACTGCCCGCCAAGGTCAAATCTTACACCGCACGAAATATGCTCGAATTTATTCGGACGAGTATAAGTTCGGCAGGTAGTATTTATCGACGGTCGTTCGTTTCATATTCCGCTCTAACGTATTGCTCTGTCTCGTTCGCTTGGACTAATTTTAGTTTTAGTTCACAAGGAAACGCAATCGGGCCCATTATGGACTTACACTCTAGATTTAATATTCAAGGGCGAATTGGACTCGTATGTAATGCTCTCGAATAATATTTGATAGAAATAAATAAATAAATTGTCAATATTTGTATATTGTTTATTATTTTTATTACTGTCTATATGGTAATTTGTGAAATTATCAAATAATTCTGATTGATTATTAGTACATGTACTTATAGTACGACAGTACATATAATTTGTGAAATTATCGAATAATTTTGAATGAAAATATCGGCAAATTTTGTTTATTATAAATGACCACGAAAATCTGCGCTTGAATGTTCAAATTTCTTGCATGTATACCTTATAATATAGGTACTTATATACATATTTGAGTACCTATATAATTTTGTAATTTATATACATAATTGAGTAGTCAATTTGGTCAATTTTTGTAGGAATTCCAATCGACTGGTTTAATTATAAATAAAATTTTGAAAAATTCAACAAAATAAATGAAAATAATCAGCAGTTCCTCCATTTATAGCATTAGCGTTAACTGTAGTGCCAGACCGCAAGAAATCTAATGGTTAACACCGGCACAGAACCACCAGACTGTCACCATGAACTTTTTCTGACTCATCTTGCGTTTCGGACATTGTCTAGCTGCATCTCCTGGGTTATAAATATGTCATTGAGACTGGCGATTATCATATGTGATCTATATTTCATCGTGCTACCTATTGATTATTTTGTTTTTTTTTTTTTTTAATTTATTTCTTTATGGTAATGTACATAATATGCAACAAGCGTAACAAATCATAATTAATATCTACACTTTAAATAAAACCCACAGCAAGTTGTGTCAAGTTATAGTGAAGATCGGTCCCATGTCGCCCAACTAAGTAAACACTTGTTCTAGGGCAAACATTTTAAACAAATACTAGTTTCAAAAAGAAAACATATATGTTGGTCATTATGTTGATAATTTTTAATACTACTATTTGGATTTTTTTCCATAATATTTCAGTAAATGTTTTTTTAAATATATTTTGACGGTGTATATGACCTGATTATAACAATTCACGATTCTTTTTATTTTTTTTATTCAGTTATGATACTGAACTCATTAGATTTTCTATTTGTCTTTAAAATAGGTAAGATACTCAAACTAGTATCATGCAAAAAAAACTGTAATAACTACCTGTTACTTAAAGTAACTTGTACATTACTAATCTATAGTTTATTGTGACACGTCCGAGAGTGGCGAATTCTCCAATTGTATACGAATATAATGTAATGTAATGTGATCATATCCGAGTAATAACAAACGACAAAGGCAAATGAATTTGAGAAACTCGTTTTGGTAAAGGAATAACCATAGAATTACAATTTATTTTAATTTATAATTCCGATTCAAACCAAACTAACAAAATTATCAAAGCTCAATGTGGTCAGTGTTAAAAAACGGCAACTACATAAGTGAGGACCTAATATTATCTCCTGTGAAGAAAAGGGATCAAGGCACGTCAATGTAACACTTGGCTGAAAAACTTGCACACTTTTACAACGGATGAATTATTCCACTCAACGCCCGATAACAGTCCAAACGCCTAAGGAGGACTCGAAGACTACAGTTAAAGTTTTTTCGAGCAGACCACGTGCTTTGTACGCGAAAGCGGAGCGACCTGGCTTCGGCGCTCAGCGATGCGACGTCACGGCGCCGCGGTTCGGAAGCTACTGAAAGGTGCTGAAAGCTTTGCGGCGCACGAAAAGTTCTGACGGAACTTGGAAAAGCGCGGTCTTCTTTTTCACTTTAATGGGATTACGCGCTATGAATTGTCTGACGTCGGTAAAAGTATATGATTGTTTTTCTACAACCGCTATTTGTTTGTTTATTTGTTTGTTTGTTTCTACTCGTTATTTTAAATTTTCACACTGAGCGGGTTTATTAGCATACAACAATCTCTTACAACCCTACTATGAAGTGTGTATACGTATGTTTGCGTGTAACATGTGTAAGTGTGTGTCTTGTTATTGTAACTTGTGTTATTGTAAAAGTAACTTTTTTAATACCATGCTGCCTGTATTAAAAATTACATTTTATTTCACTAGCGAAATAAAGTAATTTATCTATACTAATATTATAAAGAGGTAAAGTTTGTGACGTTGTAGGAAGTAATCTCTGGATCTACTAAACCGATTTTGAAAATTCTTTTACCAATAGAAAGCCACGTTATTTGTGAGTGTCATAGGCTATATATTAATCCGAAAATTGAAAAGACTTTTTCGTGGTAGTCGTATTTGCAAAGTAAGTCGGAGAATAAGCGGTCGAACGAAAATGTTTCTAACTAACGCTGCCTTAACGATGAGAGATATCTGATTAAGTTCTAGAGAAAAGTTGTAGAGCTTGATAATGCCTACAAAAACGTCAGCGACAGCATATGTCTAACTTTTATATTTAAGTCACAAAAAGTAGTATTTTATATTAAAAAAATAATTTAAATCGATAGGTCATGTTTATTGGTCATATTATCAATAATTATGAATTATTATCAAAATAAGTAAATTTATCGTCTCAAGTATTTAAAACAAAAGACTCTTCCCTTTAGCATATAATTTCCCTTTAACTGCATAAATAGTTAAAGAAATAATACGCTCACAAATAAGACACTCAGAAAAAGACACTCACAAATAACGGTATTATAGTCAAATTGGCATGCAAATACATACATACATATGCAGTAAAAATATAACCCTTCTTTTGGCAGTCAGGAAATAAATCATAGCACTCAGTACTAACCGAACCACACTCATAATTTTATCGCAGGTAAAAAGTTTTACCGCCCAACGAAGTGGGCACGGGTCAGCTAGTATTTAATACTGAAGGTTATCAGATGCCAAAAACTTGCAATATTTTGTTTGGTGTGGGCCAATAAACACAATGTTGAAACGTTTTATGTTCATTTTTCATTTTTAATAATATGGTGAGATGTTTAGGGCATTTGAAGTACTGGATATGAGACAATTATACGTACGAATTATTATTAGGCATTTCCATAGAAGCACTGACCGTCATTCTTCGCTAAACTACTTAGATGGTACTCAAAATAAAAGTAAGCAAGCCCACCAACGATCGAATACTAGATTTGGACAGAGGACGCATTTCTGAAACAGCGCCTGTATGATTCCTTCTGCTTCTGCATGGCAGAAGCTAAAGAACCGAGTTCAATACAATACAATACAATCAACTATTCCAGCAGATAGGCATTCCTACACTTGGATGCGTCACAAAATTAAATGCTTAAAATTTTATTATTAAAAAAATAACTATCATGATAGTTGTCATGGCAGTAATATTATATTCAATATTACCTACTTACAAATAATCAAAATATACTAATGTCATTAAAAGTAAGAGAGAATAATATATTAAAAAAGAAATGCAAATTCTATGTAGAATAATCAACGTAAAATAATTTTATTGTCAATCCAGCAATATGCCTTCGTATTTTTTAAACATAAATAGATGTATACTAAATTATATGAGAATTAGAATGCCTTAAAATTAGAAAGAGAATTAAAATTTTACAAATTTTGCTAATTATCAACATGGAAAATATACTCGGAATTTTCAAACTCCCTTATACCATAAATTGGGTTTCTTACCAAATTATTTATAATTACCCTATCTTTTTAAATTGGTCCTCTTCAGGGCTTTTCATTTGCTCCGGAATCTTATTATAGAAGTACAAATTTTGGTGAATAAAACCGTATCGCACTTTGCTAAGTCGCTGTCGGTTTATGTGGAGATTGGATTTATTCCTCGTATCGTGATGATGAAAATCGCTACTCACCGGAACTTCTGCTAGGCGTCTACGAGCGTGCATACTATTTTGGTAGATGTAGGAAGAAAATAGAATCATGATTCCTGATTCTACGAACAGCGGCTTACAAGAACTTGAATCAGCAGATAACTATGAAAAAATGCGTTACCAAGTAGCTCATGACAAAAATTAGAAGTGAGTGTGAAGAAATAATAGCTCATATCCTGAAGTAGGCTGTGATATTTGCTATATTTAATAGGTACTTGATAATATAATATATACACACTGAGTAAAATATAACGAAGTAATACACGGAAATACGCATGTTTCAACAAGGATTATGTATATAACGCGGACTGTGGTCCATACGCATGAATTAACATGACGCGAAACGGTGTTGGTGTGACGGTAGTCACCGAGTCGTAATGTTGAAACATAATGTTATTTCATTACTCGGGATCTCGATTCTAACATGACTGCATGCAGTAGTATACGTACGGTTATAGTCGGACACATGAATCATGTTGAAACTACAGTTTTTTTTTTAAATGTATTATTTATTAAAGGTAAAGCACAAAATATAATTTCCTGCAGCATTACAAAAAAAATGGGTTTGGACCATTCGCGAAAAATAGAGCACACTACAGTATCTTGGTCACTACTTCAACACCGCCTAACTAGGTCTAGGCCTGTACTAAGGCAGGTGTACCAGGAAATATTTTACCTGTGCACAAAAAAAAAATACAACTAAACTTAAAAATTAAACATGTTAAAAAGATAAATTAAAATAACGTCAAGAAGTATACTGTTATTTCCGTATTGACCGTAAGTAAAATGTTGATACATATAATCAAGTATTAGAGTTTCAACAAAATCCATGTCATTCAACAAAATTACGATTGAAACAACCTGTATAAAACCGTAATAACAAAATGGTAATGCAAGAATCGATCTAATATTTTTGTCATTGCATTTACTCGACTATTATTTATTTTTTATTTTTTTTTATTATTTTAAACCAGTTGATAGGAGTTCCTACACTTGGTTATGTCAAAAGTAATAAAAATAACAAGTATATATTATATGTATATATTACAAGTATATATTAATATGATTATACTAAATTAATATGATTATACTAAATATTTAGATTTAAAATTAAAGGCTGCTATTAATAATGAGGTACAAATGTTTTATAACATACTAGAGCTGTATCTGCACAATAACATTTAATTTATTGCTAAATTTATTTGTTAACTTATTTATAGTTTTTTTCCACGTATTTATTATATAATATTAGTCGGTTAGATCGTTATTCATTTAAATAAATCTCTTTTCGTTTTTAAGAATGAATGCACGAACTGAATGAATAAAAGAAAAAAAAAGTGAAGTCACTATGTTTTAAATACTATCACCCTGAAACAGGCGTAAAAACTAGTGGGGTGGGAACAAGCTTCGCAGAAAAAATACTTTTATTTATACTCGTTAGTTTGTTCAAATCTGTTACTTGGATTGTTGATTAGACTATTTTAAATTAAAATAAGTAAAAAATTAAGATGATGAACAGTTAGAAATGCTTATCCGGCAATAAATTTCCGTCGCGATTTTAATTTGGGGACCCTACATAGGTTGTTGTCAAGTCATCTCAGCTAAAATAATGTTAAAAAATCTGGTTTATGCACTGTCATGTACTTTTTTCTACCAAATTTCGCCGTGATAAAGTGACATACAATGAACCGCTGATCTATGTATTGGATATAATAAGTGCAATAATTTATATGCATTCGGTTTTTAAACTCTGTTGTTTTCTTCTCTTTGATGTAGTTGATTTTTATCTGTTTTAGTAATCGCGATTTTCAGGTTCGATTTCAAATACATTGACTATAGAACAGTTGAATACATTGTTTCAAATCTAATATTTTTTTTAAAACTAATCAGTAAAATTAGCCGATCGATGAAAATGTTGAAATTTAAACTATTAAGCAACTTAAATAATCATTTATCCAGTCGAGCTAAGTAAAACAGTATAATATACTATTTAACTATATATTATATTATAATAATAATATCGTAACGGTCAAACGTAAATATTCTATGTATTATGATAAATTAGCATTAGCATTATTATGTACTGTCCGCGCGCAAGCTCCGAGGACGGGGGCTAGAGAAGCGGGCAGATTACGCCGCCCCCGACGGTCGTGTAACGGACCTTAAGTCCATTACATGCGATCAACAAATGTATCGATTTCCAGTGAAATCCACAGACACAATTCAGCTATTATTTTGACTCGTGCAGCTATGAATCAGCACGATGAAACAATACTTTTACTCGGAATATTTTAGATTGCATCATTTCACGGCCTATATAAACCGGCGAAAAAGCAACCAAATTATCATTCCCCGAGTGATCCCCTTTCCCCAAGGTTGCAACGGCATATTCGGCACTCTCTCTCTCACGATTAGGTCAACGAATCCGGCTCATTGGTTTCCTTTCCTCATTCTCCCTGAGCCTCGAAGCATCAGTCTGTAATCCCACAGACTCGAGCCGTGCCCAATACAAGATACTAGGAGCACACAATCCTCATCCGTATATCCTCGTAACCGCAGTCGCGCATCTATACACTCGCGTCAACGTAAACTATTCGGCAAGCGTTATAACTGGCAATATTCAAACCTTTATTCGTTCGATCAATAAATTTCTTCTACTTTACATCAAAACCGCCTTTCAATACGGAGATAACTCGTAAGTTGATACCACCACCTCACACCGAATAACCTGGAGTCTTGTGAGGGGTGGTCCCTCACAGTCGCTTCATATCCCGCATTCTACCACTACTAGTACTTTCCCAGTACTAGTACTGGGAGAAATCGGGTATGAAGCGGCGGTCGGGGGCGGCTTAATCCGCCCACTTCTCCAGCCCCCTATTCTTCGGAGCATGCGCGCGGACTGTAGAAGGCATTAAGTACATCAAGCTACAATTGGGGACTGAGCTAAATGTAAGCGGTGGCTGAGTTGCGGGGACCGACGTTCGGTCTCCCCACCACAGACATTAATGCTGTGACATCGCCCGATGCTACTCGACAGTAATAGTTATAGATATGTACGCAAATGAAAGAACGCGTGTTTTACGAACGCCGGTCCCCGCACCTCAGCCACCGCTTACATTTAGCTCAGTCCCCAACTGTAGTTAATATAGGTTAAATATTTACAAAATATTGGTAGTTATCAATTTTTAAAAAAACACTAGCCTTAGTGGGGAACTGTGTGCATTATTCATTTTTCTAAATAAAGAAATTGTTAAATTTCATAACATATGTATCATTTCTATTCATCATTTTTAAGTTTAAATGATTAAACTAGTATACTACTGAAGATATAAAGAAATAACTTAGAAAAAAGTCAGAGGCATTATTCTCCGGATTCTTAAACAATTTTGTTTTCCACTCTAGCGTTAATAATAACTGAGTTATTAAGTATTTCATTGTTACATTACAACATTTTAATTCAAAACAAGCTGAAGATGCCAAAAGTAACGTTGATATTAAGCTCCATTACGTTTCAAGCAACGCCGTGCCCAGAATTTTTTTTCGGGGGGGTCCAAAAAAAAAAGACAGGCTAATTCAAATTCATTTTTATTACCCTTACATTAAGACAGGAGAAGCCTGCCACCGAAAATACTCTAGGTACTAACTACTAACTAACATTTTCATTTTTAAACCTAAAAACCGCATGTTTCCAATAAGGTGAATTCACAACACAAAATTAAGCCTTCTAGACTTTTTAATTCGGTTATAACATCATCAGTTGGGATGATGACGTCAAGAGACCTCTTGCCCACAAGAATTCCGTAGGTAGATTTTTAGGCGTCTACGTGTGGAAAATGACCTTTCCGGAGTGCAAGTGGTTACTGGCAGAGTCGACAAGATTTTCAAAAACATATAAATGTTGGGATGGCATAGCTTAGCGGAATACTGTATTTAAGAATGTATTTTTTGCACCTAAAAGTCGATTTTATCTAGTGTAAATCTATTTCATTTTGGAAAGTCGATTCTATCTAGTGTAAATCCATTTCATTTCGGGGGGGGGGCGTCCGGACCCCTCGGACCCCCCCCCCCTGGGCACGGCCCTGGTTTCAAGCAATGCGCTAGAGCGGAATGTGAAATGAACGGTTGTCACTTTTTCGCATTAAAACTACCTATCAAAGATAAAGCATCTCAATCTAAGACAATGTCTTCAAAATTCAAGTTTATTTATTTTTCTAGAACCAGTATTAACGAATTGGTGATTTTTTTAAACATTTTGAAAAGCTCATGGATATCTCTGATCAGCTGAGAGTTGGTATTAAGTAAGACTATTTTTGTACTTAATTTGGTTCTAATTGGTCATGTAGTTTCTGAGATATAGCGGGTACAGACGAACGCACAGATGTACCCTCCTCACCAGGCCCGCATCTAGGAGAGGGAAACTATTATTGCCTTTTGACGTTCTGTATGTGTACGCAATGTACAATACCAAATTAAAAAAAAGAAAAACATACAAATAATAATAAAAAGTGACAAATATAATGATTAAAAGTAGTCATAACAATATCTAATGATAATCATTTCTACCTAATATTACTCTAATGAACAGTCAACTTCAATTGAAAATAAAGTCAAAATCATCCGAGAAAATCCTAATTACTGAAAAACAACAAATACCTACTTGTATAAATAATCGATTAACACCTACTTGTAGTAATTTTTAAACAAAAACACATGCTGATACTTTTGCGAAACCTCAAATCTTTCAGATTATAAAAAAAATGATTATCAACATCTCCTTCGTTGTTTCTTTAAAGTTGTCAATCATATCATTTTAATACCGATAGGGATGGAGATAGTCCGAGGTATAAATAACTCATGCCGAGGTATAAATAACTCATCTGACACGGGGTACCTTCACATAATTGGAATCGCCTACGCGTGTATGAATGAATATCAGCATTTATCGGTCTCTGTCAAATGACGTCTAGCACACATAGCAAATCGATATATGTACGAGTATGTGTGCTGAATATATTATCATTATTCCTGGGTCGATATAATATTCTTTACATGAAATTCTACTACGTAATTGACCTCATATGACCTCAAATTGACGACCTCAATTCGGTCTATAAGGGCTCTAATATCTCCCTTGTTGACCCAAATAATTATTTTAA
The DNA here is from genome assembly GCA_944548615.1 of Micropterix aruncella. Classification (NCBI taxonomy): domain Eukaryota; kingdom Metazoa; phylum Arthropoda; class Insecta; order Lepidoptera; family Micropterigidae; genus Micropterix; species Micropterix aruncella. Next base: position 4,998,458 of record OX155950.1, read on the forward strand.
ATTCCTAGGCAGGAAAATTCACCCATCGGGGTAAAGGCCTCTCTGCCTATCATGCAATAGAGCATTTCAGTAGTTGCCTGAAAAAAAAATGACTTGATCATTTCTGGCCCACGAAAGGATTGGATCTATCACAACTACCTAACTTCTCATTCGTCATGGCCCTTTTTCATTTACGATTTCACCAAAACCTAACTGTTCCGACTCTTGTATTCCTCCTCCAATGCAATTGAAGGTAATGTTGTATGACTGGACGACATAGATGGTGAAATTTGATTTAAATGCCTTTCAGAATACACTTCCAGACCCCAGTAACCTCGCTCGTTCGAGATATTTTGCGGATATTTCATGTCCCCTTTGTAGCAATACCCCTTGCACAGCTAGACATATGGATGCGAGGCGGCCTGAGATCAAGGACGGTAGGGGAAAGTAGGGTGCAAAGTACTATACGGATCGTAAAAAGAATAACTGTAAAATGATCGCATTGAAATTATCATTGAAATGATCGCATAACATTATCTCGTTAAATAATTAAGATAATAATGAATAAATATTACAAAGTTAGCACAGCGCGGAGCGCTCTAACCAATATTGATTAGATACCATTTTAGGCATTTGTAAGCGTTCTAACCAAGAATGGTTAACTCAAATAGGTCCTCAAATAGGAACAAATTTCGACATATTGTGTCGAATGGAATATACTCGAGAAAGGTGCAGTGAAAAGAACAGCCGATAGTGACAAAAGCATCGATTTTGTCACCGAAAAATCTGAGGTCTACATTTAAGTTTAATTTTCCAAAGTTTTTCTATTGCCCCGAAGTAATAGAGATTTTTCTGAGAGAAAAAAAGCATGTTTAAAATCATATTGAAAGTTTTAAACCTTGGATATTATAATAAGCTTTATTTTTTATATCATGAATAATTCCGATATCGCTACTAATTAGAAAGGGTTTTCAAAGATGGCGGCTTGAGCGCAACAGATAGAGCAGGGGACTTTTAGTATATTCAACAGTACGCCTCATTGCCAAGTTTCAAAATATTATGAGTTATTTCCTTCGAACGTCGAAGTATGATCCCATTTGACTGGTTACGTAACGTAAATACGCCGCTCTACCATGCGATGAATAATATTTTTTTCCACTAACTTTTTACCGCTACAGTTCAATAAAAAATATATACTTATGTGTTATCCAGGCAAGTATGAATTTCGAAACATATTTTTTTGTTTATCGATATCTCTTATGATTAAAAAGTAAACCTCGTATATGTAAAAAAACAGTTGAGTGATTTTTAGTTAAGTACCTATTACAAATTATTTTGTTTTTTTTTTATGGGTAGGTATTTTTTTCTCAGAAAATGAATCCCTTGTTATTGAGTTATCCGAAAATGATATGTCACTTGCATTAATATTTATAGTTTGGGAGATATAGGGCTTAAAGTAAAGCGAGGCGGAATCAACCCCCTCCCCCCCCCCCCCCCCCCCCCCCCCGACACCCGCGTGGTGGCAATTGATGGCTCCCAGGTTAAATCCACTCAAGACCACCTAAGAAATAAATATGCCAAATATGGTTCTTAACAAAAGACAGGGTTCCCATACAAAATGTTGCACTAAATCCCCAGCTCGATTGTCAATTGTCATTTGACTAGGCTGTTTTCATAATAATAATAGATTATATGAAAAAATGTATATACACATTTTCGTAGAGAATTTTATAAGCTTTATTTTTTACATTAAGCATAATTCCGATATCGCTAAAGTAAGCTAGATATAAGCGAAAAACTGAATCGTAGCGCTATTTTTTTCAAGCTAAAATTCCTTATTTGACTCGGCTAGGGGGAATGTGCATAATTTGATGTTTTTGAATAATATTAGTAGGGAGCTATTAAAAAACCCAAAAACAACCAGATGAGTTTGTGGATACAGTCTGGCCGAAAAGAGTAGCAAACAATAGTAGCATGGAGAAATCACCCTCATTGGGTGGATAGCCAAAAGCAAAAAAGAAGAAGAAGAAGAGTAGCATGTTGGGGGTGCGCCAGTTTTGCATGCGGCAAACTTGCACAAATGTCACTTTTGACAGCTCCAAATTTGTTGAGGGCAGATTTAAAGGAGGCAACCTTGCAGGCGGCAACCTTGCAGGCGGCAACCTTGCAGGCGGCATTTTTGCAGACGGCATTCTTGCAGAAAGCAAACTTGCATACAAACCCGAAGTTAGCAACGTTTGAGAATGGCGCATTAGGACATTAAGACATGATTACACGAATAAAATAATTTTATGTTATTTTACAAACCAAAAATAAAGCAGTAAAGCGGTCTATGTTGTTAATTTTAAATTTAGAAAAAGAAGTAGCAAATTATCATGTCAGGGTAAATTAAAGTGGTGAATATTTTTACCTCTCCACATTTAATTACCGGCATTCTTGTAGTGGATGATTCAGTACATCAAACTAAACATTAAAAAAAATGTTTTAAGTTTTTCTGTTCTGTGGTAACACTAAATTTTAAATACGATGTTTTGCTTCTAACTTCATTTTCTGCAAAAATGCCGTCTGCAAAAATGCCGACCCTCGAAACATCAGTTTGACATTTGCAAAACTGCCTTCTGCAAGATTGCCTTCTGCAAAACTGCCGCCTGCAAGAATGCCGTCTGCAAGATTGCCGTCTGCAAATCTGCCTTCTGCAAGTTTGATGGGACCCGCATGTTGATGTCGCAGCACTAACTTTTATGTCAGACAATTTGCGTGTTGTTAATGATTTTCATGAAAGTGCACTCATATTGTTATTTATACTCGCTATTTACGTTCCTTTTCGTTTAAAATTTTGTTTTAAAAAATGTTATAATAATCTCAACTAAAAGTTTTGGCTTAAAGGACTGAAATCCATTACCCAGCGGCCAGGCATTGAAATAAAAAAAAAAACAGAATTTGTTGAGTGTTGTAGAGTTCCACCTCACGTTTATTAAAGGCTGCTGTGATTTGTGCTAACTGCTACCGGCAACCATAGATATATTAGATAATGAACTGACGGCTACAACGGCTGATGCTAACTGGTCGAGTAAAGAAAATTAACGTTTGTCAGTTATTTTGCACCTAAATACTGAAAAATAATATCGTATAGGTATCGGCTTCAAATCGTATAGGTATCGGCTTATCGTTTCGTAATGTAGCGGACTGTCCTAACGGCTTTTTTTTACTCACCGATCACTATCGGTTGCTGTGTCAAAAAGGTCCGCTTTCGCCGGGCGACGTTCTGCCGTTTTGTTTTTCTCTAGGATTGTAAGGAATCCTGTGTTGTGAATATTTTGAAAAATTTATAAATAGGCACCGCAAATATCTCGTTTTCCCTAGCTAAACTGTTAAAACTCGGAGACATATACAGCACTCGGTCTTCGCTTCAGAAAATGCAAGGAAGACATTTGCCTACGAATTATGAAGAGATTGAGTTCGCTCCTTGGCATATATCATATCGCAGTTCCCATATTTTGGCCAGCGTGTGTTCAACACAAGATGTATGCAAGAATAACGATGACCAAACTTTGTGCCAGTTTTGTTTGTAAGTACTTAAAATAGCGCCGTTGTTGTTTTTTTGGGGAAGCGCGAATTTGCACCGCCAGTCGCGACCACTAAATACTCACCGTCGGATGCTCAACCCGTTGAGTCTGCACTCCGCGCGGACAGGTTGAATTAGGTTTCTGCTTAGGCTGCAGTATCAGCTGCTGACTAGGTTGCGTTAGGGTTTTTATATTCGTTTCTTATGTCGTTGGTTTTAGGGCAAGGGGAAACGTCTCTCTAAATTTCAGTCAGTCTCTAGTGAATGATTATTATTAATACTGTATGCCCCTTACGGTAACGACCCACCTTAACCATTAGAAAGCTAGCCAGGGCAATGAAACTCACGGCGGCATGTTTTCAACACGTAAATTTGTTTGTAGTGTGTTAGTGCATGCATATTAATATATAACGGTGGTTTATTCAATGAAGGTATCTTTTAGCACATATAATTGCATAATTACATAAATACGGAAATCGGCCGCCTGCGAATTGTCACAATAGAAAAACCACCGATCATTGGTATTAGCATTCCAGCGGTTAATTGACTATGATCTTACAGCTTTATAACAGGCCAGCCGGCTTGTATAACATATGTGGCGGTTTTCAGGCAGTCGGTCTATTGTGGTCTCGTTTATTGGTAGCAAATAGTTCTCTAAAATCGAAGACTATCGCGGTTGTTTGACATTATAAATAGGATAGAAAACGAATTTACCGCGTGAAATTCGTTTTCTATCCTATTTACAAATAGTTCTCGTGCAGTTGTGCCATTAAGACCTGCTCGTTACTTCTGGTCAGTTCAACTCCTATCCAGTAGCCTTCTCAAAGAGGGTCTACCCCAGTAAGGACTCTGTTTCCCCTGTCTGATCACAGGCAGGTGGATCAGTTTCCCCTGGGGGATGTCCTTTGGGCGCTACTGGGCAGCTTGCGCATCGTGCGGCGTTAACCAATCAACTGCACTCCGGTGAATAAATGGGGGAGTCTGGAAACGTACGTTTTCTAAGAACTAGGCAAAGGCCGCGCAAGCGACTTCGAATTCGCGACCAGACTGAAGGACAAAAAAATCTGGCCAAATTTGGAAGTAAGGGTGTGGAGGTTGGCCCGCTGGGTTCACTTCGCAGTGCCTCACGGTAAGGCCTTAAACTCTCACGGGCTTGTTGGTGGAGCTAGACAGTGCATTGTCTTTGTCCGCTAAGGGAGATATCTGGAGATCTTCACTCCATGGGAGATAGAACGATCTTATGTGGTTAAAACTCCCTGGGGTGACGGATTCGCCCATTGTGTTGACACCCCCAGATGGTCTTGTTTACCTTCATTTTAAAATTAAGGTAGTAGCAAAGTCAGTAGCAGAATATTAATACTAAGCATAATTTAGTAGCAATGTCACCTAACCAGGACGAGGCCTGCTCTAAGGCAGTGGTCAGCAATGACATTGCTGGTTACATAAGCATAAGATCGACAGGATCATAATGGCTGGTGGTTTGTCAATTTCTGCGCGCGAGCCCACCACTTGACACAGTCATACTATCAACCTGAGGGTTAACCGCGAGTCGCGGGCCTGAAGGGTTAAGAAACGAACGCCTTACCGCAACGCACTGGGAAGTACCATCCAGTGGGCTTCCTTGCGCCAGTCTGGTTCCGGATTTGAAGTGGCTTGCGCGGCCCCTACCTGTTAGCGTTAGATCGTAATTTGAATATGTATCTGAGGCGTTTTTTGCCCGTCAACCTCAATCGGGATCGGGTGACCAACGGATCTTTTCTAAGGATAGGTGACTTCAGGTCGGCAACTGACCCCGCTGCTTAGGAGGCGTACGTTTCCAGATTCCCCCGGCTATTCGCCGGATTGTGCATGCGATCGGCTGACAGCCCAGTGCACAAACCGGGAAAACTATAAGAAATATTTTTAATAATAAATACATTAACAACAATACAAAGTGTCCAGTAGGAAAGTTCAAATTTAAAAGTGTCATGAATAAATAAAGCGGATAGTTTAAAAATATTTATTTACTTTAAAAGAACCATAAAATAACCGGGTTTTTATTTTTTTAATAAAATGCCTTCTAAATGTTTCCTATCTATTCGCACGCACTTCTCTAATCGAGTGCACAAATTTTGAATCACTTTCTTGCAGAGATGCGGAGAGATGTTGTCAATTTCTCGTTCTACAGGGCTTTAATTGGTCGAGGTTTGTTGGAATTTTTCACATACCCTTCCAAGTAAAAATGTGCCTCATCGCTGAAGATTACATTATTAATGCCTGCACTGAGTAGGATAAACTTCCAACATCTATTCAGCACAAGTTTTTCTAAAGCATAATAATTTTCATCTAAAGTTTGCCCTAATTGGATTTTATAACGACGCAAATGCATTTTTTTTTCATAATTATGTGAAGGTCGACTTAGCGATACTCAAAACTGCAAAGTGCTTTTAGTACAGAACGTCGTGGTTCTGCAAGAACTGAATCAAGCACTCCACGCACGTTTTTTTCTGTTGAAACAGTACGCGTCTGTTAACACTCAAAGAATCGCCTCTGGCGATTCGTAGAAAAGTAACCTTCGATTGCAAAAGCGCGCTGCGCTTCGATCTAACTTTCCATCGGGACTGCAAAACCCGCGCGTCTGATGCGTCGATCAAGACCCATCTTTCTCTCCCTCACACACACAATTTACATTTTTCAGGTATAATAAAACGTTGGAACTGCCCCATTTACCCGACATGGTTTTTCCTGGTAATGTTCTAACTCTTCGGCACAGCGGCGGTGGAAAATTGGAGTTTGCTCCGTTGGAGGCGTTGAAACTTGTCAGCACTGGAAAGGATCCTATTAAAGTAGCAGTCGCAGAACAGTGGCAGCAAACGAGGTAAATATAAGATATATTTTTTACTTTGACGATTGATGGAAAAATAGGGATGCATCTGATTAAAATACGATTAATCGATGATAATTGATGTTTTCCCAATTAGTCGGTGTCTTCCATTGTTGACCCAGTTATTTAACGATTACTGACTAAAAAACGATTACAGATTAAGAAACGATTACTGATTAAGAAACAGAGAAACGGGCTAAGAAAACAGTGATAAATCTTATAATAAATAAAAATCCTTAACATGCTAATATAAATAAAATAAAATACAAACGGAGCTGCAAGAATTCACCACTACAAATAGAGTTGTCAACCACAACGGGCAAACCCGTCACCTCAGGAAGTTTTAACGATTGGTCGTTCTATCTCCCGTGAAGTGAACGCAGAAGACTTGGAAAAAACAGTCCACCGTCAAGCTCCGCCACATGCCCGTAAGAGGCCAACGCCTTATCCGCGAGATAACCAGGTATGTTACCCAACGGGCTTATACTCACGCCCTTACTTCCAATTGCGACTAGATTACTCCGGTCTCTCGACTGGTTACGAGTTCGAGGTCGCTTGCGCGGTCCTCTCCCTTACGAAGTGGTGAAACGGTGTAAACCGAATCTATCGCGGATCACGGCGTCCTTTGCCCGGCTCTTCACCCAGGATCGGGTAGCCGATGGTCGTTTTAAGAGCAGTCGCCGTAAGGTCCGCAACCACCCCCGATCTATAGGAAACAGTACTACTTCCAGACTCCCCCGACTGTTAGTCAGAATGCACAGTCGATTGGCTTACGCCGCACGATACGCAGATTGTCCAGGAGCGCCAGAAGGTTGACTCCTGGGGGAAATTAGCCCTAAGGCCAGAGTCCTGCCCGGGCTCGCACTTCATGCGTGGAGGCCGCCGGATGGGTGTTGAACAAAATGGGTCTTCGTGACCACCTCAGCAAGGGCCCATTAGCTCCCCTACATGTGGCATTCACCACTATAGTACGGCCAAAATCAACGTGCACCTGGAGTCATAAATCATTAGGCTCACACTCGCTGTCTTTCGCTCGCACTATGGGGATGCGTGTTTTAAAAATAATAATAGCAGTATCGATGGATTATCGATGTATCGATGGAATATCGATGGATTATGACGGATCGATGGTTGGATCGATATCGATGGATATTATAGATTATGATGAATATTTTCGATGGATTTATTTGTAATAATTGTTTTAGTTAGTTTTAAACTCATTTATTAAGAAAAAAATTCTTAAATACAAACTAACGTATACATGCAACAATAAAGTGAAATAAATGTTTAAAGAATATTTAAAAAATATTTACATTAACCTAAATCTTATCTTAAAATGTAACATGAAACTAAGTACTAAATATTACAAATTACATTTTAACATAAAATACAATTATAGGTTGGTCAGGCCATTGATTTTATAGTGTAATAGATAACGCCATTCCATACTGCAAAATGGAAGTCGCAATTTAATACAAAAAACGGCAGGTAGATGGCCATCGTAGTTTTCAAACTCGATTTAATGCGCTTCCATCTTCAATAAACCAATATTTGGCCGATAGATGGCGTTCAAACATATTATCGGACGCGTCCGTAAGCCGCGGCTTACGAACGTGTGCACAGTCGTCCGCGACTGACGTCCGATATTGGTCCGATAATGTGCACGGCTCAATAGAAATTCATTACACAGATCGCGTGCATAAGCCGCGGCTGACGGACGCGTCCAATAATGTGTTTGCCCCTTTGTTTGCCCCTAAGCGTGTGCCGTTAGCACGATACGCAAATCTATATTGCTAGAGATGTGTCTATTGTAGTTATCGATATAGTCAGTATCGTTTGCACAATAACAGATATTTTGGAAAAGTAATGAAACTACACGCTATTCATTTAGAACTAAAAATCTCTATATAATTATTGATTATATTAACCCCGATATACCATGACAATATGCATCTACTAACATTGAACTATATATACTAACATAGATATATATCATGGAAAACTAGATATACTAACATGGAAAATCCAAAACTTAACGCCGACTTCACTTTTTAACATAGATAGGTACTGATACATTAATTTCGACAAAATAGTATCGATATATAACAAAACCGAAACGTTATAATTATTAATGTACGACTTATTGAAACAAAGAAACGTTGAAACTATACTTTTCCTTTATCGAATAAACGCATTATTGATTAATTTTTATAGCATTTATTATCTATACTGGCTATTTTATTGTTTTTGTACTCGAACGTAGGTGATACCATTACGTTTCGTTGGAGAAATCTGGTAACGTAGGTGATACCATTCGTTGGCAGAAATCTAAGCTCTTACGGGTATAAACATGCAATTCTGCCCAGAAACCTTGAAAAAATACCAGCTCATAGAAAACGGTATTCAATACATAAAAAATCTTAAATTTGCTGATAATATTTTAGTAATCAACTCGCAAAGAAAAATTGGGTTTTTAGGATTCACACTTTGTCTACAATCACTGAAAAATCTTTAGAGCGATTTACTTCAGCAAAACCCTCCAAAAATGAGTTTAATATGTACATATAAGCTTTTTGTTAGAGTTATTTTTTGGTGCAGTTAGATCACTGGGGGGCTTTAATAATAATCCTTCCGCAAAACAGTTTAGGGCAGCATATACAAAATTACTCGTCCACGCCGAATTTAAAGCCGCTGAAGGAAACTGAATTCCGTTAGAGAATATACCTACCTATTCTAAACTTTACACAAAAATCCCAGTAGGTATGTTGATACGATTAATAATTCTCTTGCAAAATATAGAACGTTGGAACACTTAAAAAAAATAACGCATGCCGAAGAAGTTATTTACCATATATCGGGGTTTGTTGTAAAACATTTACAAAGGTATCTAGTCTGTGAAGACTGTTTATCAACGGTAACCCATATATGCCCAGCGATTCGAAAACGAAACAAGAAGTAGTACTTTCGTAAAAGCATCGGAAATCCTTTGGGCGCTCAGTAAAATCCAAAAAACTGCTAGCTCTCTCAAGAGTACGGAACTGTCTCCCTTTTGATTGAACTTCTTTGAGTTCCCTTTGAACTCCCTTTTGATTGAATTGACACTTTTGATTGAAACAGTAAGCAGTGCCAGTTGTGTCATGTTCACATCGTGCAAAAATCACGTCTCCCGAAAAAAAGAAAGTATTTATTCAGTTGAGTAAATCTTTGTACAAGTATCATACTTTTGTAGTAAATTTGGGTAATTTTTGTAGTAAATTATGGACTTATTCGTGTTTTTAGAATTAGTCGATTGTAGATAGAATTAGTAGATTGCACGTGAAATTAATAATAAATATTAAATAAATTCATTATAACATCTTGGTTTGAATTACCTATAGGTAACGAACGTAGGATATTTGCCCATTGTTTTGTTTTCGAACACCTCAAAATATCTAGTTAACAAAAAATAATATATACCTAAAGTAGTTAATACTGTTATAGGGACTTTTCAATATAAACATATCTGAAAATAATCAAAATCAACATCCCAAAATAGTTCCGGGCATATATGGGTTAAAAAGCCCCAAGAAAAAATCATTGACATCGACTAAAGACAAAGGAGGCCTAATTTACCCGAGTGATGATGTATATTTCATAAGTATGTGAAAAAAATTGCGTAAATTTTTAGTATATATTCATCATAGTAAAATTAACAACCAAGATGTGCATACAATGATAAGGGACGTGATAATGTATGATATGCACTCATCGAATAACCAAATTATTTTTTGCTGTGCAAATAAACATCAACTCGATTTCAGTTTTTTTGAAGATCATACATATCTTCTAATAAAATCGATCTGCGAAAATTATCTCAAGCTAAGAATCCATTTTAAAATGAAGAACGCTGTAGTAGAAAAGAGCGTCAGAAATTTTTATAATAAATTAGTGCTATTTAAAGGTCATTAGCGCACCCAAACTAGTATAGTAATAAATAATATTACGAGAATCTTACATTGTTTAATTGTGACAAAAAGAGATTTTTTAAAATAAAAAAACATATTTTTTAATATATTTTTTTATTATTAATTAATATTTACTACTTTTATTTTGAATCTAATTTAATCAAGAATGATGTCGATAGTATTTGTAACTAGCGTTAACGAGAATCTGACATAGTTTAGTTGTGATAAAAATAAAGTTTTATTTTAAATAAAAGACTTATTTTTATATTATTAAGTTTTTACTACACCTTATATTGATAATACTTTTATTTTTAATCTAATTTAATCAAGAATCATACAGATAGTATTTGTAAATGCATTTAATATTACGAGAATCTGTCATTCTTTAGTTGTGACAAAAATAGGTTTTTTTTTTAATAAAAGACCTATTTTTTAAATTCAGCTTTATTTATACTTTTATTCTAATTTATTCAAGAATCTTATCGATAGTATTTATTGTAAGCGCTCTTCCCTGTCACGCACACTAAACAGCTTTAGAAACTCACACTATCAAAAAACGGAGTCTTTAGCAAATGCGCCGTTTCTGCCATGAACATAGATTTGGCAACGCTGCATTTGATAGGGCGTTTACACTCCGCGCGAGGCCCGAGGCGAGACGCAAAACCATATCAGTAAACAAATGGAACAGAGGCAAAGCTTCTTGTTTACCAACTTGCTAGAAGCTTTGCCTCTGTTCCGTTTGTTTACACATGGTTTTGCGTCTCGCCTCGCGCCTCGCGCGAGAGTGTAAACGGCCCATCACAAACCACAGAACCATTGATTTTATATGACAGAACTATGCGCGATCGTCGCCAGCTGGCGTTATTTACAGTAAATAAGAAAGTTTACACGTACCTAACTGTTTATTTATTAATTTATTTATTTATTTAAACCCATAAAAAAAACAATTATGTGCGATATCCCGCCTCGTAACTATGCCGTCTGACGGGGATATCAATTGGGTTACTGGTGGATCATTCGGTTGCTTGTGCAAAGTTTAGTTGACAGTGGAAGCGTTTGAAAACTTATGATGAGTATTGAGAGGTGATTTATCGATATGGCGATCGCTAATCAAAACCCACGTACCTTGACGGTCATGTAGCTGCAGCAGTGGGATGCGCGCTGCTGTGTCCGCGTTTTCGTAGCGCGCACAGCACGATCGAGGGATTCGTGCGGCGTGTTCGGCGCGGCACGTGCGCTGCTCCAAGTGTATGTCGCGGGCGACGCGCTGTTTCCTGTGGGGTGCAGTCGTAACACTCCCGTAGAATCGCTTGTGCCTTTTACAACGAATCCGAGTCCGCGATTCCGAGACAACAAACGAGGTTTTTGTCTAAGTCGGCGAGGCCGTGACAGCGGTCGAAAATCGTTGCAACCGTTCGAATTGACAGACTCACCCGCCCGTTCGAAAGCGGGCGATGTTGCCCACTGTCAGGTTTTTGTGAGTTGACAGCTCTCACCAATCGATAATTGAATTATGCAAAATATTAATATAATATTAAAATGAAATATAATATTAAAATGAATTCGAATTTATCAATAACAATATCGAACATACCCCCCAGCAGAGAAAGGGTCCAGCCCTTGATTGACGCAAAAAGGCGCTGAGATATTGATACAGAAGGGTAAATAAGGGAAAAAAGGTAGAAGTAAGTAAAAGAAATAAAAGAAATGAAAATAGATAAAAGTAAATTAAGTAATGTGGGGCGAAGGCGTGGTTAAACCGAAGGGTCAGATCGGGGTACGACCACGACCTTAACCATGGGACGAGTCAAAATACCTTGCTGTGTCCTAAGCCGTACAACTCGGACAATACCGTCTTTGCCCGGGCAAAGCTCGATGATACGGCCCAAAGACCATTGTAGTGGGGGAGCATTATCGTCCTTTATTTTTAGGAGCCCAGAGGCGTCCACATACGGAAATAGTTTGAAAACGCGGTTTGAAGGATTCTTGCCTTTTGCTAATAGCTCGAAATCGACTTCAAATTCGGAGTGTTGAACAAAACGTATACAAGTGTTTAGAGCTGACGCACGCTCTGAAACGGACAACGGTCCGGCAAGCTTAGAGGGAAATCGTAGGTTGCTAATGAAGCGAAGACACCACGCAGTCACATTTATAAGCTTATCGAAAGAGCTATAATTTTCAATCCACGGTGTAGTGACCGTGGAGGAGGTGCACGCAGTCATGGACATTCGACGAATGCCTGCCAGTTTGTCGGATGAGAGGAACAATATTTTTCGGCCAGTCGGCATCAGGTTTTGACAGCCATAACGGTGACCACCACAAGTCGTGATCAAGTAGCTCTTCGGGCGAAATGCCCCTGGATGCACAGTCCACCGGGTTAAGCTTGGTAGGAACGTACCTCCATACCTCTGGGTCGACCAGAGAAATGATTTGCGAAACACGATTTGACTCGAATACCTGTAATAGGTGCGGAGGGGTTTTCAGCCAAGAAAGAGCGACCGTAGAGTCCGACCAACAAGTTAGTTCCAGATGACCTACTTGAGAGGTCAGGGAAGCTCGAATATGAGAAGCGGTTCTAGCTAGAAGCAACGCCGCACACAATTCAAGTTTGGGAATAGTCAGTTTAGTTTTGATTGGGGCAACCTTAGTTTTCCCTATTAGAAGGTGAATAGAAATTAACCCATCGTGATGAATCACCCGGAGATAAACGGCGCAAGCATATCCAGACGAGGATGCATCACAAAAACCGTGAAGTGAGTATCCTTCCGAGTTTGGAGTTAAAATAAAGCGATTGATTTTGACCGAACACAAACTGGGTAAGCCCTGCAAGAATGAGTCCCATTCACGGACAATATGTTCTGGAGGAGGTTCATCCCACTCAGCACCTAGAAGCCAGAGTTGTTGCAGAAGAAGTTTAGCCCGAAAGACGACTGGAGAGAGCCAGCCACAGGGGTCGAAAATACGCGCCACTGTTGATAGAATGGAACGCTTCGTACAAGGGCCTGAACTCACATTTTGAAATGCGTAAGAAAAGGTATCATCCTTGGGGCTCCACTGAACCCCAAGAACTTTGAGAAACAACTGATCATCTGAAGTATCAAAGTCAAGAGGGACTTCACAATGATCATAAGGGAGGTCATACAGCAACTCTGGAGAATTTGAGGACCATTTCCTTAAATCGAACCCACCGAGGGACAATAACGAAATTATATCGGATTTCAGTGTCTGAGCAGCTTCGATGGTGTCAGAACCCGTTAAAATATCGTCGACGAAAATGTCGTGAAGAATAGCGCGCGACGCCTGTGGGAATCGCTCTTCGTTCTCGTACGCGAGTTGATGTAAGCAACGCATAGCAAGGAACGGCGAACAGGTCTCACCATAGGTAACAGTATTCAGGAAATACTCCTGAATCGGAAGATCTGGGGAATCACGCCAGAGGATCATTTGGAAACGGCGATCCTCAGGATGAACTAGAATCCGTCTGAACATCATTTTGATGTCAGTGGTGAAAACATACCGGTGAGTTCGGAATTGGAGTAGGATATCACGAATATCCTGTTGCAACTTTGGACCTGCCGCAAGGCACTGATTTAACGAAGCGCCTGAGGTAGTTGGCATGGATGCATCGAAGACGGTACGAATTTTGGGTTTACCGTACTTGTACTTGATGATCCCGTGGTGCGGTATATAATACATTTCCTGATCGTCAGGAGGAGGCTGAGGGACCAGGGTCATGTCACCGAGCTCACGGTATTCCTGCATGAACTGAACGTACAGTTCCTTCAGGAGTGGATCTCTTTCAAATTTCCTCTCAATCGCTATGAAACGCTTGAGAGCTTGGTACCTCGAATCACCGAGCGCGGGCCTGTCCTTAATAAACGGAAGTCGTACGACGAATCTTCCATCGTCATGTCGAGTATGCGCGTCGACAAAACACTTCTCGACCAGGACGTCGGATTGGTCAGGCACGGCCTGAGGAGGCTCTTCTATTTTCCAGAATAGCTCCAGAGTTTTCTCCAAGCTAGGCGTCTGGGCGAGAAATGACGACATGTGCAGGACATTACGGTCTTTTGTGTTTGCGATATTGGCACGGCCAATAAGGAAATACCCAAAAATTGATGAAAAGGCAGAAGGCAGATTTGGAGCTAACTTGATGACTTCGCCAGTAACAATGTCTGGATATAAGTCTGCCCCCACAAGTATGTCCACCTCGCGTGGCTTGTGGAGTTGGTCGTCAGCCAGTGGGAGGTTGAAACCGGACAGAACGTCTGCTGGTAATGGAACTGATGGTAGTTTATTAGATATTTTGTCCAATAACAGTGCCTCCGTGGACAAGACTGGGCTGGAATAGTGAATAGGTTTTATAAACAGTTGGACAATTCGACCCGGATGAGATACGTGCCCCCCAGCGATGCCGCGTATGTTTATATTCGACGAGTGGTAGTGAAGTCCTAAAGATTTCGCACAACGTGACGTGATAAAGGAACTTTGGCTGCCTGGATCAATGAGAACGCGTACCTTCTGATACGATCCACTCGAATCCATAACCATGGCCATAGCGGTCCCAAGCAGCACCGTAGACTTGACACCGGATCGGAACTCGCAAGTATCAGCATGAGCGGCATTAGTAACAGTCACGTGATCTTCGTCCGAGGGACGATCACGTGACCGCGCTGCGTTTGTGTTGGGAGAAGATTGCCCACCGAAACGATTGACAGGGGAGTTCATAAACTGCGGAGAAGAGGGTCCAACTCCACCGTCACGATGTAGTAAAGTATGGTGTTTGGCCGATCCGCAAAGTTTGCAACAAAAGGTTGATTTGCATCGATTCAACTGATGCGGCTTTAAACAATTTACGCATAGTTTTTTTGCACGAATAAAGTTTAATTTTTTGTCATGAGACAAGTTTGAGAAACTTGGACACTTGTAAATATAGTGCTGAGGGTCAGAGCAATGAGGGCAGCGAGCACGCGAATAAGTCTCAGGGGGGCTAGCCGCACCCTCGACGTGAAATGAAACGCGTTTCGAGCCTGAAGCCTTCATTTGATCCTGCTTGATCTGAGGTTCACCCTTAACTGACTCCAGAGCACGGCACTGGGCATTCAGGAATGAAAGGAATTCATTAAAGGTCGGGAGTTCCTTTTCCTCACCGACGCACTCGATTTCGAATCGAGTACGTGTATCCGCATCAATCTTTTTAAGAAAAAGATGTAGAAGCAAAAAAGACCATTCCTCCGTGGGAAAACCTAGGGCTGTTAAAGCCTTAACCGACTCGTTAATTGTAGTAAGAAAATTACGCAATTGTTCTGCCTTTCGTATGACATTCGGTAAATTAAACATATTCTGAAGATACTTATCTGCTATGAGTCGCTTATTTTCATATCGCGATTTTAACAAATTAAGGCATACTTCGTAATTACCATCTGAAAGTTCGAGATGGTTTACTATTCGTAATGGCTCTCCAGAAAGCGTAGACAGCAAATAATAAAGTCGCTGGACGTCTGACAGATTTGAATCACTGTGTACGAGACTCGAAAAAAGACTAAAGAAGCTTGACCATTGGTCGAGTTCTCCGGAAAAATGTGGTAATTTGACTGGTGGCAATCGGACTGTCCCGCTGTTTGAATTGGTCGCGCACACTGACGTATTTCGGTTGTCAGCGTTGCGTTGGGATTCGATTAAAATTGCGTATTTTGCTTTAATTGTTTGGATTTTAGCTTGAAACTCCTGAAAGCAAGCATCATGCGCATCCTGGTCAAATCCGTCTGCATCGTCAGCTTCTACCGAGACATGATATTCTAATAAGTCATTCTCTAATGAGTCAATTGTTTCGGCGCCAACTCGAAACTCAAATAAGTGTTGTTTTGATACGTCGATTTCGTGAGAGCTTTTGTATATAAATTCCAAGCGTTTTAGGAGCAATTTATATTTTATAACTGCATGTTTTTGTTTTAGAGCCATGTCGCGGCGTGAAACACAGCAAGGTATTAAATTCGTAAACAATACGTCAAAACGTATTTGATGTGATCGAAATGTCACACTGCATTCATACGCGAATGGTGGCGAAAAACACAAAGTGTTAAATTCGAAAAATGGAATGATTTGAAATGTCGCGGCAACGGCCGTCCGTCACGGACGAAACGGCTTCGTTACGAACGTCACGTCGTATGGGTCAGTTCTACCAACAGTCCGGTTTGACAGAATACATAAATGTGAAAAGATAAATATGAAAACCACGCTCTGCTACCAAAATGTGCGATATCCCGCCTCGTAACTATGCCGTCTGACGGGGATATCAATTGGGTTACTGGTGGATCATTCGGTTGCTTGTGCAAAGTTTAGTTGACAGTGGAAGCGTTTGAAAACTTATGATGAGTATTGAGAGGTGATTTATCGATATGGCGATCGCTAATCAAAACCCACGTACCTTGACGGTCATGTAGCTGCAGCAGTGGGATGCGCGCTGCTGTGTCCGCGTTTTCGTAGCGCGCACGGCACGATCGAGGGATTCGTGCGGCGTGTTCGGCGCGGCACGTGCGCTGCTCCAAGTGTATGTCGCGGGCGACGCGCTGTTTCCTGTGGGGTGCAGTCGTAACACTCCCGTAGAATCGCTTGTGCCTTTTACAACGAATCCGAGTCCGCGATTCCGAGACAACAAACGAGGTTTTTGTCTAAGTCGGCGAGGCCGTGACAGCGGTCGAAAATCGTTGCAACCGTTCGAATTGACAGACTCACCCGCCCGTTCGAAAGCGGGCGATGTTGCCCACTGTCAGGTTTTTGTGAGTTGACAGCTCTCACCAATCGATAATTGAATTATGCAAAATATTAATATAATATTAAAATTAAATATAATATTAAAATGAATTCGAATTTATCAATAACAATATCGAACAAATTACATAACAAAAACATCGTCTTAGCCTAATAATTAATAATTTAACATTTCCTTTTGTTGTCATTTTAGTAATGCAAATATAAAATTTTATTAAGCAAATTCAGATCTTAGGATCTATGTACAATAATATTTTTATCATAAAATCAATAACATCGAACAATAACGAGAGCTGTTCTATGGTAAAAATTTAATTTTGTACTTTTTTTTAAGGTAACATTAAGAGTTAATTTAAATAAATTTATATAACAAAAACATATTGCTATTTTAAGTAGGTTTTTACATTGTTACTTTCATTTTATATTGCATTGGTGAGTTGTGTAAAATTCATAGTCATCAATTACTTAAAAATTTCAAATACAGTCGACAGTGTAAATTAACAGTAGTAAAAAATGTCAGATAAAATATTATAAAATGTATAAATAAAACAGTATTTTAATTATATAAAATTGTAAATTAAATGAATTGTAATATCAGCAGTATTATTTCTTACAACATATATGACAATATAATATAATACGATAATACATACCTACACCCACAGAAGTGCCTTAGTAATAATTTATAATAGAAAATTAAACTTACATATTAGACTACTAGATGTATTACATAACTTTTAGAATATACATTTCTTGAGAACGAAATTAGAACGTAAAATAGCCCTAGTCCATCGCTTACGAAGATTATCTTCCTTCGGGAAAGAAAATGTTGAAACGGGAAGTTCTCCAGTTTTCAACGCAGAGTTATAATTTGATTTGTATCCGGGAACACAGCATCGCCTCGGCATCTAAAAAATATAAGCTAGTATTAGCGGTGATATTGCACCCAAGCTGGTTCGAATTCGTTTGATATGTTCGACTACATAATGAAATTGTTTCCAGTCAGTCGATAGTAGCATCGATGATGATCATCGTCATTGAGTATCGCTCGCTTGATCAAAAGCTGCATACAGATACAGACTCATCTCTCCACGCTCTACCTTCATTAAGTTAACCTTTTATCGGCATAAAATCCGATGTTGTGATGTTACGCATGTTAGATCGCTTGGCTTTAGAAACAAATACGAAATCAAATAAAACCGATCTATTGCAATTTATTACACGCACCCGAGGATTCCGTAAGTTATTAAGAAAAAGATTCCACCTATAAAAGTAATCCCACATATTAACTAGCTAAAATTTTAGCAGTCCTTTGATATTATTATTCTTTGATTCAAAAAGTTGCATACTTATGATATAATGAAACCCAAGTATCGAGTAAGGTTTTTCGCTACCCCTACCTTTATACAGTGACCAATATCAAGTCAGACGAATTGCAATTTCTCAGCTGCAAGTATAGAAGCAATTAAGGGTGTCAACACGTGCATACTCTTCACCTCAGGAAGATTTAAAGACAACAGGTTGTTTCTATCGGCCTTGTGTTTATGCCATTGCGTCTGAAAATAGACAAAAAAATGCTTAAATGTTTGATATGTTTAAATATTTAGCTCACCAAATCCAACATCTACTGAAGCACAAGCTTCGCTTAGTTGGGCGACATCGGTCAGTAAACATCATAAGAGTTTAATTTATTTCTGTGGTTTGCGTAATTTAATTTAATATTTTGTTTGATGTTTTAATTGTAGATTGCATATTTTTTTTGTTAATTTCTTTATCTATACTAATATTAAAAAGAGGTAAAGTTTGTGAGTTTGTGAGGTTGTAGGGAGTAATCTCTAGATCTACTGAACCGATTTTGAAAATTCTTTTACCCATAGAAAGCCACGTTAGTTGTAAGTGTCATAGGCTATATATTAATCCGAAAAATGAAAAGACTTTTTCGTAATAGTCGGATTTCCAAAGTAAGTCGGAGAAAACGGTCGAACGAAAACGTTTATAACTAACTTAACGATGAGAGATATATGATTAAGTTCTAAAGAAAAGTTGTAGAGCTTGATAATGCGTACACAAAAGCCACGACAGCATATGCCTAACTTTTGTATTTAAGTCACAAAAAGTAGTATTTTTATATGAAAAAAAATAATTTAAATCTTTAGGTCATGTTTATTGGTCATATTATCAACAATTATTAATTCTTATCAAAATAAGTAAATTTATCGTCTCAAGTGTTTAAAACAAAAGGCTTTCCTCTTTTACTGCATATAATTCCCCTTTTACTGCATAAATAGTTAAAGAAATAATACACTTACAAATAAGACACTCACAAGAAGGCACTCACAAATAACGGTATTATAGTCAAATTGGCATGCAAATACATACATATGCAGTAAAAATATAACCCTTCTTTTGGCAGTCAGGAAATAAATCATAGCACTCACTACTAACCGAACCACACTCATAATTTCATCACAGGTAAAAAGTTTTACCGCCCAACGAAGTGGGCACGGGTCAGCTAGTTAAAGATAAAAAACGAATAACCAAATAATTACCTTGAGGGATTAATGTAAATCGTATTTTATCCAGGAATGCACTGCACGCATATCCCTGGAATGCACCAATGACTCTCGGAATCTGAAATTTAAGTCAAAATTAATGAAAGGGTATATATAATGAGGTATACGAGGCAAACCAATCGGTTGAGTACCTATATTTTATCCAGATCCAACGGCGATCTGTCTGGATTGCACTAACAACTCTTCCTGGAATCTGTAATATATTTGAAGTTAAATTAATGATGAGGTACATAATGAGGTATGCAAAACAAAGCAATAGGTGTGTTTAGAGTGCTCAAAAACTATTATATATTTAATGGGTAACGTCTTTTAATCTGGACAATACGTCTTGTTTCTCGACTGATAGAACGCCGATATTGCTGTGATAATCTTAAACGAGGCCTGGTTGGCTGTGGCCAGGCATGTTAAAAAAGCTATCTTGTTGCATGCATTACAAATAAAAGCTTATACAGTTGTCGTAGAAGAAGATCAATTAAATATTTACCTGAAGCCGTTATCGTAGATAGTATCAGAAAATGAGGTGGACTCTCTCTCTCAATTTCACTTAGTCCACAGACTGCACAGACGCTTCTGGGAATCTGTAATTTATTTGCATTCAAAATAAACAACACTCTAAAATATAACATGATGTCGACATAGATTGTGCTAATAATAGCGCTAAATAGGTAAAGAATACTGTTAAAAAATGATTATACCATTAATATTTAATAGATATGAACTAAAACTGTTAATGAAATCTGTAAAATTAGCGATAATAACGAATGTTTTGCAAATCAAAGAAACACAATTTGAGGTTATGTTTGTATGCAAAACAACATACGCAAATTTGTTGATAAAAAGATGTATATTTACCTTAAATAGTTGTTGCAGATGAGTATTTTACATTAAATCACATTTAAAATTACACATAAAAACCACAAAAACTCACAAAACCCCAATAAACTGTCCACTGTCATAGAACTGTCAACAATACGTAGATCGACGTTGCCATATCTCTCATGGCTTATTGTTGGAAAATGCGATGCCAAAAATAGCACGCCATCTATTATTTTCTTCATTGAACATGTGATTTGTAGTTTAAATGAAATGCAATAGATAGCGCTAATATTTGAATGCTAATTTCTTTGTAACTGCTTGAATTATTGGGTTTTTAGAATCAATCGATCCTTTATAATTAAAACTTAATTATCAATGTTAATATAGATATCCAAATAAATTACTATACGTTTCGACGTCAGCACCACCAGCGCCCTCTGCGTCGTGACGGCGAGAAATATGCTGCCATTTGCTTGTATGGGATGGCGTTATCTATTACACTATAAAATCAATGGTCAGGCTAAACAAATATATATTAAAAAAGCTATATTCTACTCGTCATCTGAACTGCTGTCGCTGCTATCTTGTAGATTTATAACCAAACGGTGCTGGTCTCTGTAAATATATTTTTCAAAATCAGCTCTTTGCAGATCTTCCGCGTGTTTAACACACTTGGCCCAATTTTTCTGTGTAACATTTTCGACGGCTTCGAGAAACAATTTCTCGACATCTGCTAAATTGAACGTATTGTTCTTCGAAGCGACTTCTCCTTTAACCTGAGCCCAGATGAGCTCAGTCCTTTCAAACCAGTCCTTGCAGACCCAGCATGACAAAGAATAAGCCTAGATCCCTTTTCGGTTTTCTGGTTCCTGAATC
Source organism: Micropterix aruncella (assembly GCA_944548615.1). Taxonomy (NCBI): domain Eukaryota; kingdom Metazoa; phylum Arthropoda; class Insecta; order Lepidoptera; family Micropterigidae; genus Micropterix; species Micropterix aruncella. Next base: position 5,019,845 of record OX155950.1, read on the forward strand.
CGCATTCATCGTTTTCGTCGTGCCACATACGTCTTCTTGAATGATTCTGGTTAACCCAGGTCTCATCGAGGTAAAATCGAGATCGACAATTCGACAATTAATTAAGTTGTGCATTTTTCTTAAAAACTCCATTCTGGCACACTTAATGTCACTCCTTTCCATTAAATATTTCCGTCCGTCTATTTCGATATTTGAACCTATACTCTGCAAAACGGTTTTCATTAAACTTTTCCCGCATTTAAATCCAGGTATGGCATCCTTAAACTTGTTGAGTATACTGTCCACTGTAGGATATTCTCCATTATCATAATATGAATAAATGATACGTCTCAGCACATCGATGTCGAAGTTATCTAAATTGGTTACAGTTGCCGGCTTCTTAAACGTCTCTCTTGGTGTAGTAGGAATCCCTGATTGTAAAACTTCTAGTTTTATTTTTTTGACAGTCCGCAAAGATACTCCACAAATTGACGCCGTCATTTCTTGAGGTTTATTAAGATTGATGACAGAATTTTTTGCATGGTCTCTTTTAAGTTCGTCAAAAAATGTCAAAACGTTATGGATAAGACACCGAGTTTGTATGGTCTCCATTGAGGGTTGTAAATCCTCCTTAGTTGCACTGTTAGAAATTATACTGCACCGCACTGCTCGACAGACAAACTCTAACTGACTGCCGGCAAACTACAATTGATTACAGAGCTACATTGAATTAGGTGACAATGACACAAATGCTTGAATTTGGTCGTTAAATATTTTGCAATCGCTACTTTTATCTATCAGAATATTTCAATCCATCAGTTATGTATTTCGCAAGACTGTAATGTTTTGGCTTAGTCATTATTGATTTCTCTTGAATTCCCTGAAAGCTCATTATAGTGATAGTGATGAAAGCGACACGAAGAATTTCACTTTTAATGCCATTTAAAATAACAAATCAAGATACTCCACATTTTAAAAAAAATGGTTAAAAAAACGATTTCTATAAAAAAAAATCCCGATGTATTTTTGTACGACATTCTAAATAATAAATATTTTTCATTTTGTTCAGCAACATTATAGGGAATTCAATAATGTAAGAAGTATAAATGTAATCAATGATACAATGTCTACGCAACTACATATAAGTTTTTAGGAGAATAAATTATTTGATTTGAGTAAATTATCGATAAGCAACGTCGACTTGTTGGACATCCTTACGCGCGTCGTCCGGCCTAATGATTTATGACTCAAAGTGCACGTTGATATTGGCCCTACAATAGTCAGGCCCAGCTGTGGTAGGTTCTGAACGGCTGTCTTGCCACATGTGAGCACTCACATTCACTCACCCTCCGAAGCCATAGAATTTGAGATGCAGAAATTGCAGTTTTAGATATTTTTTCTAGAAAGGAGTTGATTTTTTTTCTGGAGAGACCATGATCTTTAACCCTTCCAATCGCGAAGTAAAAATTCAGCTGTCACTTACGCCGGCGACATTTTCGCTTGTAAATTCGGCGCAAGTAAATGAACTTGAGTAAAACGACTATAACTTGTAAACCACTATACGGATCATAAAAAGAATAACTGTAAAATGATCGCATTGAAATTTGAAATATAAAACATTGTAAGATTATCTCGTAAAACAATTAAGATAATAATGAATAAATATTACAAAGTTGGCGAACTGAAAAAAAGTCGCCTATTCAAATAATTTCGATGTTTTTATCACAAAATACGTAAAATATGCAAAAATTGTAAATACAGTTATGTTCTTTATTAAATACTTTACCAAAACTTATATTTTGTTTTACTTATTTGCATACAAAAACATTTAGTTACTCAGCCAAGAAAAAATCGATGTATTCTCCGAATGTCCGATGTCTGATGTCAAATTAGAAATCAAGTTGAATTGAGCAAAATATAGCCAATTTTGTGATTATATACGATGTAAATCAAATAATAGCTGTTTCATAAGCGAATTAAACGAATATTACGTCATAATTCGCGATTTTTCGTCATAATTCGGGAAAAGAAACGAACATTTTTTGCAAAGCTAACGTCAAAGTATTTAACGCGATAAATCGTGAAAAAAAGCAGATGAGCTGTTCCAAATTAGAAATTCTCTTTCGGATATCTTCCTAGAATGCAAATCACTTACGGTTTTGCAGGAAATAGCACAAAAATAACACGAAAATCACAAAATCACAGAGTTGCACAACGGCCGCACGGCGGCTCGAAGAGTCGCGGCGGGCGCGCGGTGGGAGACTAGCAAAAACTGATTATTGCAAGTAATTATTGGCTAACAGTCGTCGACTAGAGTTCGACCGTTCGACTTTTTCGATATCGCATACTTTATACGCGGATAGGATCGCAATTCGAGTAATAAATCGCATTTTACGCAGCGCGGAGCGCCCAAACCAAAATTGATTAGCTCAAATCTTAGCGTTTGTAAGCGTCTAACCAAAAATGGTTAACTCGTATAGGAAGGGTTAAGGAGGTGAAACAGAGATTTGGCTGTCTGTTGACTTTGTCATGGCATTAAGTGTACCGTCCTTGATCTAAGACCGCCTTGCAGCCAGCTAGAATGTATTGTGTGTTTAATAAAGTTTTCCAAACAAACAGATTACATTACTTATATAGGCATGTATATTATGACACGGAAGCTATCTACTACACAACAGTCATATTTTGCACAGTTTTATGCATGACGAATGAATCTAATCAATTGTGGCAATAATTGGAATCAATGAATATTTTTTGAAATAACCAGAAACGTAATCGTAGTCGATAAATCAATAATCGTTGCATCCCTATGAAAAAACAAATATCTGCATATACAAAAACCTACCATATTTTTTTAGATCCCCGCTAAAAGAAAAATTGAAACCCTTTGACTGGACATTCGCCACTGACTATATGGGCACGTTATCAGGCGATTTTGAGCCTGTCGAAACCACCGAGAAAATCGACATAGAAATTTTGAAAAAAGTAGAGCCTATTCTGTTCTACAAAGATCTAACTCTGTTTGAAGATGAACTACACGATCATGGAATCGCAGTGTGCTCGGTTAAAATTGTGAGTCTCATAATTTTTTAATGTGGTCAACTTTATGGAAGTGTTGTTGTTATTGTATTATTTTTTCTCCTCAGAGAGTAATGCCGACCAGCTGGTTTGTTTTACTGCGCTATTTTATGCGCGTGGACGATGTGATGTCGCAAGTGAACGATACGAGACTATTTTATCAAACGGGCTCTTCTTATATTTTACGGGAATTCACTTCGAGGGAAGCGAAAGTTTGCGATCTAAATGTGAGTATTTACTTGTTTGCACAAGGGGAACTTTACCTATTACAAATAGGTTTCAGATGACATGTAGGATGGTGGTAGAAAGGTGCCAATTAAATAATTTTCACAAAATTATTTAAAATAGTATAAAAATAGAAAAATTATTGATTTCCTGAATAACAATTTAATTATGTATATATATTGTAAAAAAAAGTTTATCATTTACCCGTAGGGCGTTAAATCATATCATTCATATAAAATCTAATTAAGCAGAAACTTTCGGATATTTAAATCAGATAATTTGCAAATTAGATATATCTGGATAATTGAATTACAATTATCTAACGAAGAACTTTTCAATATTTTTATTTGATGTTTTTATTACATGTTTTTATGTTTAGCAACGTCTTAGGGTAGAAATCAGAGATTAATATTTTGTATTATCGAATGTATAACATTAATGTTTTGTAAATTATACAACATTAATTGTAAAACAACCCACTAACCACTTTATCGATAAAATAATTTCAAATATCACTGCGCTATGTCAAAACCCACTCACAAATAAATAATTTATTAATAATTAAGCAGTAAACAGTCTAAAAACATATTTTAAATTATTGGCTATTAAAAGTTGTACATGAACTAATATGAACATAATACTGATTATTTTATTAAGTATTGTATCCTCCATTCGTTTAAATTACTTTTTTGGAGGGTTTGGGTATGAAATCCATGAGATTCTTGAGGTTTTTATTGTTTTGTGAGTCCGGAAATCATACTTGAATTACTGGTCGGGTATAGCAGTACAACCATGAGCGATGTGGACTTGAAGAAGTCTCTCTTGCGGGGAGATTACGACAGCAACAGTATGGCTCATGCTATTAGCCTTCAATGCCATAATGATTGGACAATAATTGGGAACTTTTGCATTCCGCCTCCACTCCAATGCACTGGAAGGTAATGCTCTATGACTGGACGCCAGAGATGCTGAAATTTTATTTGAGTGCCTTTCAGCATACACTTCCAGACCCCAGCAACCTCATTCGTTAGAGCTATGCCGAGGATAGTTCATGTCCACTTTGTAGCATACCCCTTGCACTGCTAGACATATTCTAGCTGGCTGCAAGGTGGCCTTAGATCAAGGATGGTACACTTACCGCCATCACAAAGTCCTCGCTGTTATTCGCGAGGTAATTAGCCTCTCAGTGGCTCGTGCCAACGAGGGTTTGACACTACCCTCCAAACCCCCAATACAGTTTGTGCGGGATGGCTCTAAAGGCGAAAAACATTTAGCAACAAAACCTTTCTCAATTTGTCGATTTGGTCTCTAAGCAGTATAAATTCCCTGAAAGTCTCGGATGCACAGCCCTCCGTCCAGATATAACTCTTTACTCTTTATCTCGGAAGGTGACCCTTATTGTAGAGTTAACTGTTCCATGGAAATCAAATATCCCAAAAGACCACGAGTACAAATTAAATAAATACCATGTGCTCGCAAATGCCGTCACCCGGAACGGCTTCACTGTTCACCTTTACGGGGTGGAAGTTGACGCTTGTGGTCTGCCAGCCAAATCTCTGTTTCACCTCTTTAAAGATCTTGGTCTTTCCAGAAAAATAATCAACTCTTTCCTAGAAAAATTATCGAAAACCGCGATTTCCGCATCTCAAATTCTATGGCTCCGAAGGGGGAGTGATTGGGTGGTAAGGTGCACGCTCACATGTGGCAAGACAGCTGTCCTTATCCTACCACAGCCAATCGCTAGTTCGGAATCCACTGGTGGGGTGAGCAGTGGATTTTTAGAAGTGTAAAAATAGTATTATGATGCCCGACTCCGGTCGGTGAATTCCATGACAGCTCCATTTGTATTTTATTTATTTATCATCTTTGTTTCTGTCTGTTAAATAGCCTGGTCTTAATAGATACCCCATACATTGTAAATAGGATATATTTCAGAATAAGTCCAGTGAGTTCCTTGTCCTTCCTTATGAAGAATTCTTTTTGAAGTAATTCTTCATTATAGAGTGTCATGGGGCTTAATCTTTCTGAAAGATAACTATACCATTTGGATCAGTTTTTCAAGATCTGATAACATTTTTCTTCGGATTTTAATGTTATATGGAAACTAGACACAAGGCTACAGGTATTTTGGAGAATCATCGTACTCTGAATGGTATTTTTTACATGACCATTTGCTTACCGAAAGTTATTGACGAACTCCGTAAAAACAACCGTAAACACTGCATCATCTTGCATTAGAAGAAACGTAGAACTCATGAGCCCTCCTCAATGCAGTCTTGATTCGGCACCTTGTGACTCCAACTCGTTCCCAAAAATGAAGAATCAATTATGCGGTCAACGATTTTCATCGTCAGAAGAGGCTGTCGAAGAATCTGGGAGTTGAATAAATGTTACCATGGGGGAGTGGAATAAATGTAAAGAAAACTGGTTAACATGTATGAAAGATTGTTTACACGTGAGAAAGAGTCACGGAAAATATTTTGAGAACAAATAAATTGATTTTTTGGCGTTCATTGTAATTTTTTCCTAATCATTCCGGCAACTGTCAAAGTGGCCCTCGTATAATTAAAATTGAGTAAATTTGATAGTTTATTTCGTTTGTTCTAGGTTTCACCCACCCTCCTGATTCAGCCGAGCGATGCTGCCACCGTTTTGCCGATAAAGAAACAACTTTTTCACAAAATAAACCTTCCCAGCAATAGCTAACTTAAGCATCTGAAAAGTGTAATTGTATTTTTACCATAATCATATGAAGTGCGTCAGTCGATTTTTTTTTTTGATCTGTCAACGTGTCGAAAATTTAAGCTGGTTTAATAAAGGTGTAATTTACGCTTCTGATGCATTATTACTGTAAATCAAAGTTTTTACAAATATTATTACAATATTATTTTACAAAATGATATGTTTTATTTAGACAGTTATTTTAAAAACTTATGTTTATTATAAATTCTTTTTTTTAATGCGTAATATGTATATATGTTGCATTATATTCCCTGTATTCTTCTCATATTAAACATACATACTATCAATCCAAGAGGAAAGGGTGCGCCTGGCCGCTCTTGTAGTTTTATATAACATGAAAATAATTTGAATAAATAGAAGTCTCCTCGGGACCATATATCCTCTCTTTCTTTAAACTCCTTCCCCATTATTGAATACTTAATAGATCCAGCCATGTGTTATGTCTGGATAAGAGGTGTACATCTCAAGACTTTCAGGGAACAGGAATGCACAAATCCACTTGGACGCTTTCTCGATATTACGAATGATTTCATTAAGAATGCAAAGTTTATTGATTTACCGATTCTGATTATTTCGAAAAATATTCGCCGATTACGATTTTGAAGCTGATTATTGTTACAGTTCTAATTTGATTTCATTCATCATGCATAAAATCGAGCAAAAAATTACTGTTGCACGATAAAATAAAAAATATAAAGATAGTTCGGAGCAAAGGGATACTGTTTCTTATATCATTTATCAGTGTTTTCTTAGTCTGTTTTTTAAATAATCGGGGAAACGGTCGTGGTTTTATACTTCAAAATATATTCACTATTTATATAGTAATTTATCTTAACCTAAATTCTTTTTCTCGAAGTGCCTCTCCGTTACTGGAGGTTTGCCGTTAGCTCTGAATACTTTTGTCGGTCTTGCGCCATCCGGAAAAGCTGTTCCGTACTGGTGATCCCAGTCCACTTACTGACATTGCACAAGCATGTCACCTTTTCCTCCTTCCACGGCGTCGTTTACCCTCAATTAGTTACGTACATTATATTTCTGCCATTTCTTCTACACATGTTAACCCTCTATTTAAAAACAGCTTGATGCCGGTTAATCCATAAAAAATCAAAGTATTAATACACAACCACATAATTAAGTAAAACTATATAAATGTAACAGCGATCATTGCTATGCAGAAGAGCGAGATTCAAAATCATTTTCAGTCCATGCATAGTAACCTGTATTTTAGTTGGTTTGTTTACTATTCAAATATGGGGTCTCCAAAGAAAGTTTATATTTGGGGTATCCAATATAAAAGAATGGTTTGATGTGTGTCGATAATATCTATATTAAATACTAGCTGCGCCCAGCGGTTTCACCCGCGTGGTGATAGAAAATTGTGACAATGATGATAGAAAACTATATATCTTTATAAACTATAGCCTATGTGTTATTCTGATGTGTAAGCTATATTATTGTAAAGTTTCATCAAAATCCATTCAGTAGTTTTTGCGTGAAAGAGTAACAAACATCCATACATACATACAAACTTTCGCGTTTATAATATTAGTAGGATTAGAATACACAATTTAGGATTTTACTTCGTATAAATAATGTCATCTAAATGTAACTCACATTGTAACTAAATGTAACATCACACTCACGGCTGTCATTTAACTTTTTTATTTATTTATTTGGTAATTTACAATTATCTACAGTAAAAGAACAATAAATAAATACAAACGGAGCTGCCATGGAATTCACCGACCGGAGTCGGGCCCATCATAATACTATTTTTTACACTTCTGGGGGGTGAGCAGTGGATTCCGGACTTACGAACCGGCTGTGGTAGGTTTAGGACAGCTGTCTTGCCACATGTGAGCGTTCACCTTGCCACCCATTCACTCCCCCTTCGAAGCCATAGAATTTGAGATGCGCAAATCGCAGTTTTAGATAATTTTTCTAAGAAAGAGTTGATTATTTTTCTGGAAAGGCCAAGATCTTTAAAGAGGTGAAATAGAGATTTAGCTGGCAGGCCACGAGCGCCAACTTCCACCGCGTAAAGGTGAACAGTGAAGCCGTTCCGGGTTACGGCATTTGCAAGATCATGGTATTTATTTAATTTGTACTCGTGGTCTTTTGGGATATTTGATTCCCATGGAACAGTTAAATTCTACAATAAGAGCCACCTTCCGAGATAGAGAGTAAAGAGTTATATCTGGACGGAGGGCTGTGCATCCGAGACTTTCAGGGAATTTATACTGCTTAGAGACCGAATCAACCTCCAGAATCCAATCTGTAGCTTTCTCGATTACTGAGAAAGGTTTTGTAGTACAATTACAATGTCATAGCCGAGAATCCAGTAGCAAAATACTGATAACATGCTATGCCAGAAACTTGCCAGTGATCCTATTTTAATGTCGCCTAACTAGGCAATAACCTGTTCTAAGGCAGACATTTAAATGGTTGTAAATGTATTATAAACTAATATAAAAAACTAAGTTATGAAGAATATAGAAATTTGTGGAAATTTATACACTAAGACCTATTATTATTACTACTTAATTCCTATGTGCTGGAAAATTAAATATAAAATTCATAATATAAAAGTGAAATTGATAATATAAAATGGTTAACCTTAACATAAACATAAAAATAGATGCCCAATTAGCTAGTATTTAGCTAATCATAATTGCTTAAAAGGAGGAAGATAGTCAAACCTAATTATAAAAAAATAAAAATTAGAAAAAAAATTAATTAAAATACAAGATGAGATGAAAGCTATAAAATTGTAAACCATTGCCTAATTATAACAAAAAATGGTGTAAAAATAACAAGTGTAAGTAAAACCAATACAGTAATATGATCAAACCTAATTATAGAAATTAAAATTAAGTAAAGAAATAAAATGAGATTTAAATTAGTACATAATAATATATAAGTATTAAAATAATCGTTAAAGTAAAAGAAAGTTTTGAAATGCTAAAGCCAATAAAGACCAATAATGCGATGAGAATATAAATGTTATGAAACCGGTTTTTTACAAAATTTTATTTAATAACCATTACATACATACATACCATTCCGTACATAACATTTAGACATTTATAGTCAATGCTCTCTATATTAATCCTCCCTTCCTTCATCAACCAAGACGTAACAGATTTTGTAAATGTTGTAATTGTGTTGATAGCCTTGATTGATTCAGGAAGAGGATTATAAATCCTGGGAGCGATAAATGAGTAGTGGCGCTGTCCGTACGAGGTGTTTTTGCGTGGTATCAGCATATCTCCTGAGTGCGCTGCTCTCGTATCATCACTCCCTCGTTAAAATTTGGTTGACTTTTAAACCGTTTATGCAATAAGGCCAATTTAATGTACAGCTGTCTAATGTCCAGGATATTGCTATAAAGAGTTCATCGGTGGGGTATCGATACGGCTTACGCGCTATAATCTTCAAGATACATTTTTGAGCCACTTCTAATGGGCGGAGGGTAGTCGTCGCACAACCTCCCGATCCTATTATTCCAAAACAAAGAATAGACTGAACTAATGCGTAGTATGTAGTTGTCAGCATTCCCGGATCTAAAATATTCCCCATCTCTCGGAACATGTATGCTAGTTTCCGTATTTTAATTGCCAGTATATCAATATGGGTATGCCAGCGGAGCCCAAATATTTAATACATTGTGTTCTTTCCACTATTGGACAACTATATTGCTTTGTATTATTACATGTATGAATTTTCAAATTGTGGTATGTCTGCGGTTGCCCTTTGGCATTATTGCTGAAAGTAAGGTATTTTGTTTTTCTTATATTTAACCCTTCAGGCCTCGGCCCCTCAGCCGATTGACAAGTTGTTGTCCCAAAAATTTTTAGTAAAAATTAGTAAAAAAATGAATAACGACACTGTCTCACCAAAACATTAATTACTGCCAAACCACTGTACCCATAATTAAAATGAAACATATTAACATAATGAAACATAATAAAATAAAACAAATTAAATTAAAATTAAATTAAAACGGGGCCATCACGCTGAATCGTGTTGTGGCCGATATCGGCCAATCGGGGCTTGAGGGGTTAAACTGAACAGCAAAATTACTCATGATGGCTCGGCATGCAGACTCCGTGATGGCTGCCATTTCGTTATGGATATTTTCTCTCGACTACGCCAGAGTAGTTGGATTATTGATCACTCAAATCAGGAATGCGTGGGGGGCGATTTATGCCACCTCTCCTGAAGGTCAATTTGTGGAGGGAAATTTCACGAACTCGTCACAAACATATTGGACGTGTGACAGGGCTCCGTCCTGCTGAAACCATATTCTTTGGTTATAACCATGAAAGTTTTGCAGTTTAGGTACTAAACAGTCATCCAACATCCTCCATGTAATGTTTCTTTTGAGACATCCTGTTTATCTACGTCATAAGCATTGATTTTATAGTGTATATAAAATCAATGGTCATAGGTTCTCAACCAAAGGGTGATAACGCTCCCTTATGGGCGTTTGAGATGTTCAGGGGGGCAATAGATGACCCAGAGAAAAGGTAAAAAATATGTAATTGTATAAATAGCTGTTTCAGATTTGAAACAGATGGTAAGTTTAAAAAAATGGGGGGCACTAGAAAAAAAATATTCTTATAGTGGGCGGTGGGCAAAATAAGGTTGAGAACCTATGATCTACATCTTTAGGTAGGACCCTCCCAACGGTGTGGTGTACATTAGTTAGGGATTGGCCTTGGGGTCACAGATATAAATAGGCATATATAGTGGAACCCCTCATAACGAGCATAAATCGTTCCAGACTCTTGTTAAGCGAAACAATTTTTCCCATACTCGTATGAGAGGTAGGTACAATTACTCGTTATGCGGAATCACTGCAAATTATTCGTTATGAGAGGTGCTCGTTATGAGAGGTTCCGCTGTATATAACCACAATCAGGATAAACAATGGATTATAGGCCCTCCTACTGAGCATTCCATGCACATGAAGAAGTTTGGTTCCTTCTTTGCTCGAGTGGGTTTAAACCTAACATGCCCAAGAAGGGGGAGGAATAAGTGCTTAGGTAAGTCTGAAGATAGTTGCCATACTTGAGCCATACTGTAGCCATACTTGAGCCATATATGCGACGACGCGGAGTATGTTTTGAGATCCAAACTGTGGGTCTACATATAATACTAGTGAACTCTATTCAGTGCCGGATTTATACTTTTCTCAAGTATAGGCCTCTTGACTTTGTGCCGCCCTTCCATCTTTCCAAAGTTAGGTATGAGGGAAGGGCGGCCTTCCCTCATTATCAAACGATAGGTATGAGGAAAGGGTATTGCCCTTTAAGGCGATAGTATAGCCGAACGACCTTGACGGTTTGAGGCGAGCTCGGCTGGCTCACCGAACCAACGGCTGGCTCACCGAACAACCACAGTTTAATACAAGTTTGCATAGATCGTTCAGATGCGTACTGTATTCTGCGTTTTGCCGTTCTGACTTGACTGATTCTATAATTCTTGACTGATTCGACGTTGAGATAACGTAGTAGAGAAAATCACTATCCTTTCAAGAACGAAATGAAGACACCCTTTTAATATTCTTCGAGACAGATGAAAAAAATTAAATAGCAATAAAACGTGTTTATTTCAGGTTTCATGCCGAATAGAAAACAATTTATGTACAATTTAAAAAAAATATTTTAATTAAATAGGCCAGTTGGTAGGAATCCTTACTCTTGGTATAGTCAAATGGATTTTGCATAATTTACCCTATATGATATGCTAGAATAAATCATTTGCGTACAAATTGACTATTTTTAAAATTTTAAAACAATAAATAATAGAATTTATATTAAAAAATATAAAATATTAAGGAAATAACTAAGGCTGCTAAAATACCTGAATAGGTATAATGAAATATACAGATATAAAATATAAAAACGAATGATCGAATGTCGAATAATAGAATGATAGAATAGTCAAACTAAAAATATTACAAATATACAAAAATTACAACAATAAAATGACGCAATTAAAATAGGTAATAGATTTTTTAAAATAATAATCCATCTCTGATTATCAAAATAATTACATTTAAAAATGAATATAATCAATAGTTTAAAAAATAAAAAAAATAAATTAATTATGAAAAATTACTAAATTCAATAGTCATTTCTATTACACATTTCTTCACCAAGTTGAAAGAAATTGGTAATTATGGTAATATGAACTGCGGCGTGGGTTATGTCGAAATTGTAGGAGAACGGCAAATAGGACTTTTAACAAAATTGCAGTTTTACGTAGAAATGGCTAATTTCTACGATTCGTCGGCCTTCAATTTTGAATTGTCTGTTTTTCTTTGAACTATGTGTTGTCTCCATCTGAAACCTTAAGTATTCAATGTTTCAGGTAGGTACATAACTTGACACATATGTTGTGTCAATCTGATCAGTCTAAACCATGCACCTATACTATAAGATCTAAACATATAAGACATATAAGACTATAAGATCTAAACATATAAGACCATGCACATATAAGACTATTTATCATTTAGTTTCGTGTCAATAAAATTGTAACAATATATTTAAAAAATAAGTAAATAAATAGTTACCTGAATTTCATCATTGCTCTTGTCATTGTTTCTGTTTTTATGAGATATTGGTGTCACAGTGACTGTAACAGACATAAAACTAAATATTACCCATCAAGCAACATTACCAGGTTTCTTGTTCTATAAGAATAAGTATCATTTATTTTCAAAAGCCTGATCTGGGTATAGAAATTACCTATCTAGTGGTATTTCTACAAATAAAATTACATTTCAAATTACTCATAAAATTATAAAAAAAAGTCTGTAGAAAACTAATAAATAAAAAAAACATAGAAATTTAAAAATTCAATAACAAAGACATAAAAACTAGAAAAATAAAAAACAACAGAAATAATGAGAAAACAAATAATGAGAATCAGCAATTCAATAACAAAAATATATAAAAACTAGAAAAATAGAAAGCGTCCAAAGAGTTCTACATAAACTACATTTAATAAGGATCAAACTATCGATCAACGATTAAGAAATAGAAAAATGTATCGAGTCTCCAAAGAACAAAAAATCAACTGGTCTCGATGACATACCTGTTAGTGTAATTAAAATCCATAAACGTGTACTGGCACCCTGTCTAACATATCTTTACAATTTAAGCTATAATTTGCTCTATAACTGAACAATAGGCATAGCTGCTAAATACACCGACACGGACGGAAATTAACTAAACCAGTTTTAGTACCACAGTAGGTAAGTATCCTATATTTATTGTATGAACTTTGTTTTTTGTTGACTTTTTTACCTGAACCCGTTGGCTCGAGTGTTTACTCAACAATATGCGATTTAAATTTTTATCCTTGTATTTGCAATAATTCTATCGTTTCATCTGATATTACAGCAATTTTGATGCCCTATTTCGCAACAAACTTCAGCGTTTGGTCCTAATGACGGTCGTGAGTTTATTTCGAAAGGCTAATGTGGTTTCAGGCTCACTAATTGCTTTTGCGGATTGGAAGTTACTTTGAATTTATTCATTTACATGCCTGAGGTGTATATATAAAAAGTATTATCACACATTTTCATAAAAATATCCGCAACCAGGTAACCACACCCTCCTATCACAACACCAGGTCAGCAATTGCTGAATAATTCCTTGTCCCTAAAACGAGAACTGTATTTGCTCAGCGGCATTATCTTTTCATAGCTCTTCAAGCATACAATAAAATAGAAAAATGTAATAAATCTTTAAAAAACAACATTAAAAAATATCACACTTGGCTTCTTAACATGGGTAGAGAGGGGTTGCAAAAGCTATTTTTCCCCCTTGATAAAAAACATATTGCTAGACAGTATATTAGTTTTTCTATATATTTTAATTAAAGTGAGTGCATTAGAAGTGCACTATTTTCTTTTTTGTAATTCATTATTTTTTTGTGATTGATTATACTCACCATTTCTGAGAATTATAACTCTGACTATCTATTAAGTTATTTTCTCATTTATCTTTCAAATTTCTAGTATTCGAAAGTAATAGAATTTAATTTCTTGCAACATAATTTATTTTCTCCAACTACTAATAAAATCAGTACCCAACAATAAGCGATTTGAATTTATATCTTTGTATTTGCAATAATTCATCTGATATTACAGCAATTTTGATGCCCTATTTCGCAACAAACTTCATTAAGCGTTCGGTCCTAATGACGATCGCGAGTTTATTTCGACAGGCTAATGTGGTTTCAGGCTCACTAATTGCTTTTGTGGATTGAAAGTTACTTTAAATTTATTCATTTACATGCCTGAGGTCATAAGGAAAACAAATTGTACACGTCTTACCCAGTTTCGTCTTCTTTATTTTCCACCGCATGCTCTGCCTCCTTATGTCGGATCCCCTGAAAAACAAAACACTAGTAGTAGGAGGAGCTAACCCTAATTTATGCATTATTATATTATATAGTCATAATAGTCAGTTTTATATAAAAAGTATTATCACACATTTTCATAAACATACCTATCGGCAACCAGTATAGCAAGGCGGGCTCGGTTGCACCCTACTGCGTGCACATCTGAAAACCAAACATAATTTACGCTCTATTTGACCTGGGCTCAGGCATATGTATGTATACCTGTATATTTTTTTGTATTATTACCTCTATTTTCTTTTGTGATGTTGAATTTGAATGTATATGTAACTTGTAAATAATAAATAAATAAATAAATAAAATAAATACAATGTGAATAATTAATCTTATAGGATGTAGACTAAAAAAATCCCTTGCTTGTTTACGGTCCAAAGTCTAAAATAACATTTGAGCGACAGTCGAATAAATCTAAGTAGGTACTACATACCATAACTATCGATTGGCGAAGGACAACAGTAATATTTTAAATGACAACAAAGCCTCCTCACTTGTATTTATTTAAGCTTGCTGTTTTCAGATAATGATCAATTTTACGTATTTAAGTGGGTGGGTAGGTATTGAAAAGCCAAATGAATGAATGAATTCTTCTTCTCTTCTCCGTCGTTCCCTCATTACTGAGGATTGTGGTCACTAGACAACAGTTTGCCTACGAGGCTCCTCCACTTCGACCTGTCTTCTGCATGGCGGGTCGCAGATTGTATTGAGCCTTTTGTAACTTCTTTGATGAGGTCGCTCCATCCGGCCGGTGATCTGCCTCTGCTTCTACTTCCCTCCACTTGACCCCCGGAAAGCATTTTCTCCAGATTCTCTGGGTTTCTCCTGGCAACATGACCGAAGAACTGCAGGACCCTTTTCATGCATACATGCAATGAATTAGTCATGAAATAAAAGCGTAATGAAACAAGAATTAAACTTTTTACGTTATAGTTTATTGGCGAAATATTCTATAATATCGTCATAGTGTATGGTGTTCATTGTCTTTTTAACATCACATGATGATTTTATAACATTACATGACAACACCGACGCTGCTTAACTTCTGTGATCTAACGAGAACCAGTGTTTTAACTCGGCTACGGACGTTAATGTATTATTGTATTATTATAGTATGTTATTGTATTGTTATAATTATACTTGGAAAGACCTTCCTGCTTAATAACTAATACTATGATAGGAGCTTAATCAATACAGGTTAGAGTGTTCGATATTTATCTCTATTTTGCATTTTAAGTTATCAGAATGAGTGCCTTGCCAATATAACTTATCTGAAGTGCATTGCAAATCTATAAAAGGTGCAGTGGCTCGTTGCCACATCCTTTATCTCCGCTTTGACGTCGCTGAAATGGATACTACCAGCAGGGGATTTGTGCTAATTTTTGTCTCGTTTTTCATTGGTATTTCCTGTGAAGGTATTTATAATTTTATTTGTTTAAAGTGTAGCCGGATATTTGAGGGATTGTGGGATATTGTGTAATGCATTCGATAGTGCTGCGATATGAAAAATCGCAATCCATATAGAAGCCCGTAGGAGGAAAATCAAATGATATTATTCCCCGTACAAATACGTAACGCAGCTGAAAGTTTAAAAATGCAAGTGATGAACAAAAATAAACATTCCGGGAAATGTTATGATTATTAAAATAAAGGGTTATTCGATACCATTGACTATATAGTGTATTACATTGCTTAACGGCTCACTAAGATTTGACAGCTAGATTTTTTTTTACTATATAGTGTATTCCACACGATGGAAAATAATGAAAAAAATTATAAAAACCAACTTAAAAAGAAGTAATCAAACAAGATGGTCACCTAGCAGTCACAGCTCTATTAAATAACACCGGCAGTTGTCAAAGCACTACCCAGAAGAAATTAAAGAATCCTCTCTTGCCGCAAAATATCTAGTCATCTACTACATGCGGTGATGGATTTTCAATTTATGTCAACTTAACAATTTCGGCTAATATTTATCGAGAAATTAATAGAGATAAAAGTCGAAATTCAGAAAGAGGACATAATCATTTCACGTTGTGTGACCGTAATGCAATGGTCTTATTATTATCTGAGAAATAAGAAAAATACCAATAGAATATGGATACGAAGACGCTGCGCCTGTATCAGAAAAGTTGGGAATCCCGCCAGTCCTCAAAAGCAAAATAAAAACAGAAAGAAAAGGCAACACGACAAAATCTGCGAGCGAGCGAGCAAGATCTACGAATCAAGAACACTAGACCTGACTAGTTATTTCCCAAAGAGATAAAAGCAGTATTTAACATTTTATTTACAACAATAGGAACAAGGGTAGAAAGTGCGAAAAGACGGAATGAAAATTTCGCCATCCTCAGTGGCCACGCGTCTGTAAATATGTCCACTGAAGATCTGCAGAAAAAGGTGCAAATCTAGCTCAAAAATATTCCAGAGACTTAAACACAGATGATTTCTGCCAGGAATTAGCCATATTTCAAAACCAAGCTCCACATTGTAATCGGAATCAACGAATAGTCAAAAGCATTCGACTGTTGCAATATATGTGCAAACATGACTTGCAACAAGCCTTTGTCAATATTAGTATAGCTGTAAAGCTATACTGATCATTGCCGAAGACATCTGCAAGCGTGAGCGAAGCATCAGCAAACTTAAAATAATAAAAAACTACCTGCGTTAAACAATGAGTCAGGAACGTCTCTATCTAGCCTCGCGATTCTAGCCATCGATAATAAAACTGTCTATGAGACAAACTTTGTTGAAGAAATAGATTCTTTGACATATCTCTGCTGTACTTTGACAAACATTAGCTATACTTTGACATACCTCTGATTCTAGTACGTGATTATTATTTTATGCCCAGGCTTGTTTCGCATTCTGCCAACCCTCATTGTGTTATTGACTAAAAATAAATATACATATTTGGTTATACATATTTCAAATAATTGTTTCCCATTTTTTATTCTTGTATTCAGCTCCTGGGACTCACCACTCCATTCATGTGACTAAATTTTACGTCGCCAACTAAGCCTTCGAGAAAAAGCAGAATTTAGTATAGCCGGTATCAGTTCGCAAAGCAATCGCTACGCTATGGAACTTTATCTTAATTTCAATTGGTTTCTTTAAGTATTGGACGATAAGATTTAATTAATTATTGTCCTCGAGGACATTAGCAAATCCTCAATTTAAGTGGGTTTGTGATAAGAAAAACCTTGTTCAATTTCTAATAATTTTCCTGAAACATCCGATTGATAAAGATTTGTGTCGCAACTCTTCTATTCAGGCTTTATCACTCTGTTACTGGATGTACTCTCTTGATATATCTTCAGCACTGTTCTGGTCGATTATTTCCTCAACATTTTGGTGGCACTGTGCAGTATAGAAATGGATATTTCGTTATTTTGCATTGTGATATTATTTACATATTTAGCACTTCAAAAGAATTTTGTCATATGCACACACAAAAGATAACAGAAATAGGACAGCATAAATTTTTTATAATAATAATAATATAACGCTTTATTTGTTAAAACATATCGGGGGGCTTATTTTGGTGAAGAAATATATTACAGCTACCTGTAACCTAATGGTAAACATAAAAGTCCAGCCAAAAATGAAACACCATAAATTACAAAAAACAAAAAAGTAATAAACCTATAATGACGCAGTGAAGGGGGTCGCATCACGTACGTTCGAGTACAAAAACAAAAATATATATATATATATAAATAAAAAAACTCGAAACCCACAAATCGTACGTGATACGTCAAATTGTTCCTACGATTCTAAATACAAAAAAGGGTCATGTATGGGTCTATTGCGGGGAAAAAAATGTCTGGTTTATTGTAAACAAGTATTGTTATTCAGAAATCGAATAAAAAAACCAACGATTTTTTACCTACTTTTTTTAATAATAACCCAAAGGTGGCGGTGAAATATAATGATAGGATGAGTTTTGAACGCAAGTGATTTTAACCTCTGAAAAAAGCAATTTTTCATTGCCTTTCAGATGTGACAACAGTAATCGACATAATTCCCGGCGCTACTTTAAAACCTTCGCTTAAAGTAGATCTTCCAACTGGTGTCATAGAATATAAATGTATTGTAAATCTACCGAATGGAAAAAATATTGAAAACCCAACCGCAGAAGATAAGGATTTGGAACATCTGGAATTTAAGTTTGTAACGCCATGCTCGTTGACTTCTGACAAATCTTGGGATCTGGCTCGAACTGGAGCTTACAAATTAAAAATCACTTATGAAGAAGAGAAAAAAGATGAATCAAATAATGGCAAATACGCAGATGGTGAGAAAGTCTCAAAAGAAGTGTCCCACACTTACAACGTGAACTGTAAGTATGGAGATCTGATATTTTTGATATTACAATTAGCAAATCTTTATTTTTATGCTTATGACCGATTTCTTATGACCGATTACCTCTAATACAAGGGGACCTCCTCCGATGGTTCTCCTCCTATATCAATAATTGCTCCCAAGCTATCGTCATCAAAAACTATATTTCTAGTTGGGTTGCTATCCCTAGCGGTGTACCGCAGGGCTCACTACTTGGTCCATTGCTGTTCTTAATTTTCATCAATGATATAGCTAGCTGTTTTCTAAATAGTCACTTACTATGTTTTGCTGATGACATGAAGATTTTCAAAATAATTAAATCGGTCGGTGATGTCGCCGACCTTCAGGCGGACCTTTCAAGATTGGACAGTTACTGTCTCTCTAATAAAATTGACCTCAATCCATCCAAGTGCACCGTTGTCACCTACACCCGTAAAAAAATATTTACTCTAGCCTCATACTCATTAAAATTTCATAACTTGCAGAGGTGCAGCGTGGTTAAAGATCTTGGTGTCATTCATGATTCTCATCTCCTGTTCGATAATCACGTTCAATCTATTGTTTCTAAAGCTTCCAAAGCTTTAGGTTTTGTTATGAGGAGTGCAGCTTGCTTTCACCGTGCTAAAACTTTCAAGATCCTTTACTGCACTTTTGTCAGAAGCATCTTGGAATATGCATCTCAGGTATGGAACCCTTGTTATGACAAATATATAAACAGAATCGAGCGCATTCAAATGAAGTTAGTGAAATATCTCTGCTTCCGTCTGAAAATCCCATACAGCTCATCTAACTATTTCAATTTATGCAAGAAATTTCATATCCTCCCCTTGATTAAGCGGCGTGAAACCGCGGACTTAACCTTTTTGCTAAAAATTACCTCCAATAATATTAACTGTCCTGACTTACTAAATAAAATTAATCTCCGTGTTCCTTCCAAACTCAATAGTTTTAACCCTGCTCTTCATGTTCCTCATGCTGGTACCAACTATTAGTCGCCTATCAAATGTACATCCGTGTGCTCCTTCAGTATGCAAGTGTGGAAGTAGTCTTAATCTCTTCGTTTGACCATGGAGAAACATAATTTTGATGGTGGCACTCTCAAAAATGGTGCGTTTGGGCGCTGCGGGCCAAAAACAAAATGGCCGCCATCAAAAACACGTTTTCCTATTTATATCAGTAACCGTTGAAGATACGAAAAATGTTGTTGAATAAAAAATGTAGCCTGACAGATTGTGCATAGAAAAGGTCCTTACAACTTTCTTTGTATAACTAACCGTTTTCTCAAAAAAATTACTTTTGTAGAAAGAAATATTAAGAAATGAAAAAATCGAAGTTTTAGGGTTTTGCAAGCACATATTTAAAGTTTTTGAAATTTTTTACATGTTTCCTGATTTATTACAATAATAACTGTATTAAACTTTAATAAATTAACAAATATACCATTTTTATATTTTTTTTAATGTAGGAATTGGAAAGAGGAAAGAGACATTTCTTGAAAAACTCTAATTTGTAATAACAATACTGTTGAAGAAATACAATATTACATTTGTTAAATTTTCAAATACAATCAATATCACTGTCAATGCCAATTTCACTTAAACCTAGATCTTCATCATTGTCTTCCTCGCATTCTCCCGTATTGTCGCAATGGTCAGGATCACCTTCGCACTTGCACATTTCAGTACACCGGAGTCCATTTGACTGACACGTACATGGAGGACAGCAACGTCTTTTTGAACATGAGCAGCGGCAAAGCTCCAAGATAAGCTTTGGTGCACAGGGGTTGGTACAAGCAACAGGCTCGTATGCACTACCTATTTTCTGCTATCCAAAATCTGAGGGTGACGGGTTATTAGGATGCTGAATTAGGTCCTGATTCCACTCAAAGCATTGAAGGTGAGCCCGTAGCAATGCTGGATTTAGTGCTGAATTTGTTGGAGGAAGGTTCTCATCTTGATGTTGTTTTTTAGTAAACAAGAACCATCGCTCTGCTCCTATGTCTGTCAATGATGTTTTGGGGATGTATAGCTGACAAATGAGTGCTTCCAAGTTAGCCCTTACATCTTCAGTGAGTAACAGTGTTGTCCCCAATTTAGCCAAAGCTTCTATCATCGTATCACTTGCTGAATTAAAAGCTTTCCACTACTTTATTTTTCCTTTGCCAGCAAATGACCCTGTTACATCAGCTCCTGAAAGTGCATGTAGTCCAGGGAGTGCAGAGGCTTTCAGAGGTCCAAGTGATCTGTAAATTGACCCTATCTGAACAAACCTTTTCATACCATGTCCAAGATAGAAAGCAAAATCTTTAGAAAGTTGTGGATATCGCCTTAGTGCTAGAATAAGGACGTCAGTATCAGGGGAGAACACGTGAGTAGTTTTAATTCCTTTCTGTGCTAAATAAGCTGCATGTAATATAATCTTTGTGTCGGCCTCCTCTTGCGTGCTTGAAAGACAGGATACATCATCCCCATGTGATGACGCTGCCTTGTCCCTCCAACTGAGTACGAACTTCTTGTTGTTGGTCTCACCGAATTTGAGTATTTGATTGGAAAGGAACTCGGTTAGTTCGTCTTTCGTCTTATCATGGGCCAATAGTTTGTGCATTGGTATGCTTTCAATTTTTGTTTCTGGCCTGACTTTGTATTGGATTGGATCAGAGCCTTTTTGCCGTATGTCTCGCATCGCTTTCTTCAATGAGTTTTCTTTGTACGAGTCAAAAACTATATGTACCTCACTATAGTTATTGAATTTTTGTCCGATCCATTGGCTGAATTTCACACCGAGGTCATTACATGTCTTCACTGTTGTAGGTTTGTGGTAGGTATGAAGAAGTGCCATGCCATCTACTATTACAGCTTTTCCATGTAGCTCGTCATTATGTACTGGAACATCATGAGCTGTAGACGTATTATCATCTTCGTTTTCTTCAGCAGGTTTCTCTTGGATTGATTCTAGAGCATCTGTAAGTTTGTACTTAGCCAGACAATGGTGCATACTCCCGTCAATTGCAAACAACGACTTTGGTAGTGCTGAAAACTCGTAGTTGCTTAAATTGTGCCTCAAATCTATGTCAGGTCTGCTTCTGGAAGCTATCAACAATCTTGAAATGAGAGATAAGTCTGTCTTAATGGCAACGGTTTTGTCTTTGATGGTAATTTTAATCTTCTTAGCTACTGATTTACACGTTTTTATGACATTCTTTTTCATGGGAGCACAGAACGTAATTGTGTTTGAACGAATTCGTTGATCTAAGAAAATATTATGGAGATCTTTACCAACTTCGGCAACACTGTCTAAAGACTCTTTTACTTCTTGAGGAAAGACTCGCTGAGTGAGGATATGAATGAGGTCATCACTTTTATATTGGAAGGGATTTGTTGAGTTTTTAAATGCTTCCATTAGTGTAAGCACATTATCGCCCTGGCGCTGTTGGAGTTTTACTGACACTTCGTGATGTTGACTTCGTTCTGTACTTTTTAATCCAATCATTTTCTCAGTTTCACATGCAATTCTAGTTAGTTCCGAATTAGCAAGGAAGAATCGATTTCGAGCATTATCATTGAGTGTTATACCCACAAGTCCTCCATGTACCTTTAGTTTTCGATTTTGGTGTTCCAGAGCCTCATCCGCACCTAGAGAACAAAATGGTACTTTACTTCTGTTCACTACCCAATTACCTTCCATAAACTGTTTCCAGATTTCTGGATCTGTTGATTCCAAGTTTTCCATCTCTGAAAGATATAAGGTGATCATTCTAGCATAGTTAAGTCTATTAAATGTAAAGGAGTATTTAACAAACTCGTGGACGGATGCTAAATACAGTTTCCAATCAGATGTTCTTACAGCTCTTATGAAATTCATCATTACTTGCACCATATCCATATACGTGCAAGATAGTTTGAAAACAGGATGCTTTTGCTTTTTTGTTGCTGAAAAGTTTTCAATATTTTGAATAATCTTTCTTTCTTGTAGGGAAGAAACTATTGTGGAATTTACCCTTTTCAGCTCTTTTTTATCACTAGTTGTTAATGTTTCTACTAGTTCTTGGAGATGAGGCTTCAAACAGTCTAGCTGCCCTGGAAATTCTTTTTGAAATTCTTCTAAGAGTAGGTTAGTTAGTGTAGAGGCAGTAGATATATGAGCTTCAATTCCTCTTCTGATGTGTTTACCGTCTAGGATTTGTTTCATTGTTGCTGCTGAATATAATCCACATTCAACCCACAATTCAGGTATACCTGAACCTTCAATGAGCTCTCCTATTGTTCGGAGCTGAGCAATTATGATATGTAGCTCACCAGGCTTCAGACGCCATCCCTCCTTATATTCATTTACAGCCATTTCCAGCTATTTTATTGGTTTGTAAAGAGCCATGTCAACTGTGACAACTACCTTTTTCTTAGTGGCTTCTACATCGGGACTTGTATAGTGGACTGAACTATTTAGTTTCTCCAGTTGTTTCATCACAGTTAGCTGCAGTGATTGATTAGTTGGTGACTCTGGGATCATAGGTAGCATGGTAACTCTTGACACAGGCTTCTGCTGATCTATCAAGAGGCTGTTATAGCCAGCCCAAGTTGGAAAATGTGTAGTAGGCTTCTCGTTCATATGATATGTGACGTACATATGATTATTCACTTGCAAAACCCTAAAATTTATATTTTTTGATTATTCTTTTTACAAAAGTAATTTTTTTGAGACAACGGTTAGTTATACAAAGAAAGTTGTAAGGACCTTTTCTATGTATAATTTGTGTAGCTACATTTTTTGTAAAAAACATTTTTTCGTATCTTCAACGGTTACTGATATAAATAGGAAAACGTGTTTTTGATGGCGGCCATTTTGTTTTTGGCCCGCAGCGCCCAAACGCACCATTTTTGAGAGTGCCACCATCAAAATTATGTTTCCACATGGTCAAACGAAGGGATTAAGACTACTTCCACACTTGCATACTGAAGGAGCACACGGGAGCCTATATTTGTACATTTGAAAGGGGACTATATAGGCAAAATGCATTTCTGTGGCGAACAAGTGACAATTTCAATGACATGATTAAACGCTTTGACTTTGATCTATTCTGTACGAGTGTTAGCTCAGCTAGGCAGCGGCTGAACAGTGAATTTTTTAGCATTAATTGTTGAATAATTTTTGATGCATTCTTAATCGATAGCTTTAATTGAAAGATCACATATGTTTCTACAACGTTATTTAAACGTGAAAACCTTTAATTGGCTCTCTGCTATGTTACTCCGGCATTGTTAAATTATAATTAGCTGTTGGTTTTCCTGAAAATAAATAAATAAATAAATAAATAAATAAATAAATACAGTGGTTTTCAACCTTTTCTTAGCGATGGCACATTAGTCAAGTCGAGTCACTCCGGCACACGGGGTTTGGTAGGGGGTAAAGTTTATTATCCCATTAGCACCGGGCGCTTTTTAAAAAATAAATACTTTCTATTTTATATAGCAATATTGCACCTGAGAACTTCTTTTAATACCTATCTATACATCACTTTTCTAAAATCTATACACCACTTTTCATAAAATGATGTCCATCAAATTTTCACCAAATATAGTTATGTAACTAGAAATTTGTCTTGGACTTTAGAAGGTCGTTCTAAAATCGCAAACTTTACCAGATTGCAACAAGGTATAGTTTGCGATTTGCAACAAGGTATAGATGCGATTCCATAAGTAGGAATAACAACGAACATACTTGTTTTTAATCGCCGAAGAAACTACATTTATATCTAAACTACATGTATATCTACATGTATATCTACATTTATATCTACATTTATATCTACATTTTAGGACAAAATAAAATTAACGAGAAGTTTAACTAAACAACTAAAAATTTACGATTTCCGATCGTCGCAAAACCATAAAATTTGTCTCGCTAAAATCTTATTTATGGTAGTCACCAAATGGTTCCTATAACTGTAATATATTCCAAATGTATGAGAAAGTATGAAAATGAGTCGTTATGAACAGCCTTACATACACCGTTTTCGAGTCTACATCTCGCCTTGTATAATAGAGAACATGGAAACGTTGCCATTATTTATTTTGCCTTTCCACAGCCTTATTTTGCCATTAATTTAACGACAAAACCTCTCATTTCATCAGATGATGGCAGCATATTCTAATTTTGCCTATGTATACTTATTCTATTAAGATGCATACTTATATTATTTATTTATTCATCTATGAAAAGGTATTCGGCTGCCATTTTTTGTGACCTCAGTCGAGCCTTTGATTGCGTCCAAACCGATCTTCTACTTGCAAAATTAGACTATTATGGCATCCGAGGTACGGCAAATAACCTATTCAAGACTTATCTGCAAAACAGAATGCAAAAAGTGGAAATAGCCAATATTGGCAGAGATCTAATCGAGTCCGTAGCAACTTCCGAAATACTTACTGTCAATATTGGAGTACCGCAAGGCTCAATTATTGGACCGTTGCTTTTCATTATTTACATAAATGACCTGAGTCCAAATCTATCTAAATGTGAAGTCACCCAATTTGCAGACGATACTAGCGCTGTAGTTGAAGCTGACAACATAAATACGCTCACTGCCAATCTCAATACATCTCTTGGTGAACTTGATGATTGGTTTAATGCGAACAAGATGTCTCTAAATATGTCTAAAACTGTTATTTTAAATTTTAATAGCAAGACATCATCTATAAAAGTTAACTACCCGGTTGAACTTGCGGAATCAGTTAAATTCCTCGGACTACATCTGGATGCAAAGATGTCATGGAATCTACATATAGAGCATGTTAAGTCAAAACTTTCGTCAGCCTGCTATGCTCTATTACGCATCAGAAATTGTTTGGAGAGAACTGAAGTAATATCGGCCTATTACGCGCTAGTTGAGTCACACCTGCGCTATGGTATTCTTTTATGGGGTAATGCAGCACACATCAACAGTGTATTCACTCTCCAGAAAAGAGCCATACGTGCGATAGTAGGTATTGGTCCACGGCAGTCATGTCGTGAACACTTCCAAAAACTAGGGATATTGACTTTTCAATAAATTGCCGGAAAGATTAAAAGAAATTAAAAACATCGATATTTTCAAGAGATCCATCCGAGTCTATCTGCTTAAAATCAACATGTATGCCCATAACGACTTCTTAAAATATTTTGAAAATACATAGCATCGTATCTACCCATTTAATCTAATACATATTATTTACCGTTAATTGTTTTGTTGTAAACTGTTATCATATAGTCTATGTTTTTGTAAATTGGTAAGTTTAAAACTATATATTGTATATCATCTCTTGTCTAAATTGAGTAACTAATTTAAGATTAATTACTGTCATTCCTACACAATTGTATGGTTGTATTGGAAATAAATACCTTTTACTTTACTTTACTTTATGTATACTCTATGTATACATATTCATTTAATCTATTAAGATGCGCAAACAAACCCATTATAAAGCCAACTCGTGCACCAAGTTTCAGTGCTGAGGATGTCCACAAATGTAAAAGTTCCGTTTCCTTACCTGATAAATAATAACTCAAAAATCTGGCGGCACTCCAGTAGGATAGTCGCGGCACGCCGATTGAAAATCACTGATCTAATAATACCTATACCGTCATCGCAAGAAGAGGTGCGCCCATCCGAAAACGAAACCCACACTGAGACGGTGCTTCTAGCACTAAAGAGCTACAAGCAATCATCTAAAATAATACCATATTTGCAAATATCACACAAAACCAGAATATATCTCACATGGGTGAACGGGCACAGTGGAGGGAGAGGTAATTAGGAAGCATATAGAGTTGCAAGGCAGAGATCGTAACATCCACCAATCGGACCGGAACCCACTTTGCCACTGGCAGAATCAACGAATCAACGAAATCGGTCGACAGGCCATTTATAACGGCCTGTGACGTCTACCACTAGGCATTTTGCCTTTTCGTGGGGCTTCTCTTGAATCGGGCCCACTGGCCCGGCTTTCGCGAGTATGGCGTCTCAGGGCTATTCACCTTGAGGCAAACTTCAACATTTCTGCTAGTCTCGGGGCACGAGGTAGGTCTGACTGAAGGTACGTATTCAGCAGCATGGTGTTCTGCTCCTTCGTGCCAATTTGGCACGCGCGAATGAGCTCCAGCAGCTGAGTTGCATTCATCATGACCAGTTCGTCGCTCGCGATGAATCGCATCTCGTCCAGGTATTCTGGCTCTTCTGGTTCTTCTGGCTGGGGTTGTGGGGGCGGTGCAGTCGCACTCGCTTCGTCCGTTTGCGTGCATGCGGACGCTGTGGTTGCTGTGGGCGTTTAGGAGCCGGTGGACTGGGCGGTCGCCTCGACCTCCATCCCCTCCACCTGCTGCGGATGGGGCCTCGATGGCTGCTGCTGCAGTGGCTTCGAGCGGCGTCGCCGGTTCTTCCTCTCCACAGCTAGCTGCTGTGGAGTGGCCGGCGGTGCCGGCTTTTTCCTCCACGACAAGGGCTCCGTAGGGGCGGCGGCAGGCTGGGGCTTCGCCTGCGTCTTCCTCGGCGCTGGGCGTGGAGGAGGCGACGTAGGCGCGGCGGCGGTCGAAGCGCCCGGAGAGGCGCTTCGCGGTGGGGCTCGCGGAGGAGCGGGGACTGCTGCTCGCGGAGCTCCCTGCTGACTCCGCGTCGTCTGACGGATTTCCGCCAGGAAACTGGGGCAGCGCCGGTTGTTGGCGGGGTGCTCCTGCCCGCAGTTTCCACATGTTGCACGGGCGATCTTTGGCCGAGGGCAGTTTTTGGCAGCGTGCTCCTCGCCGCAGCAAACGCATACCTGCGGCCGGTGGCAGTTGTGGCTGCTGTGCCGGAACTTTTGACAGCGGTGGCACTGCTTAGGCCCGTTCTGGCCTCTCCAGCTCTCGATGGTGACCGGCAGGTACCAGATGTCCGGGAGACTAAATACCTTGCGCCAGCCCACGTTTTTCCGAATGACAACTAAGAACAGCGCGCGCCGCCCTCCATGGATCAGGCGCGCGTACGTTGCTTCGATGTCTTTGGCCGCCAGCCCTTCGATGACCTCCTACTGGGTCGTGTTAGCCGGGAGGCCCCGAATGGCTATCTTGGAGTCATTTTCTATCGGCGGCGTGTAGGTGTGCCACGCCACCGAGCTGCCAAGGGTGTGAAGGTAGGCCTGGACGACGCGGTACTCTGCGTCGTCGGCCGGGCGGAATCTGAGGCCACCGCCGCGTCCGAGCGGTGCGACGTTCGGCGCACGCCCCAACTTCGCGCGGAGAGCCTTCAGATGGTCGGGCCACCTATCGAGCTTGTCCACGACAATGGGTCGGGGCGCGGCGCCTGCTCGGCAGAAGCGGCGCGGGCGGCTGTGGTGATGGTGCTGCGGCGCTGCGGCACGGCGTCGGGCTTTTCCTAGCCGCTAGTTGGGCGTAGGTAGGCACGTCTTCGGTGTCCGAGGATTCCGGCGAGTCGAAAATCTGTTGATGATCGACGAAGGAGTCAGGGGAGTCGGCTCGGCGGCGCTGCGACTCCCTCTGCCGCTCATCTTCTGGAGACGCGGGGTCTCTCACGCGTTTCCTCGGTGTCGCGATCGGAATGAGCGGCATGTCCAGGCCCCTAGTCACTGGTGGGCAGTGCGGAGCAGCAGCACCTTCGGCGGAGTTGGCAGCAGACTGCATTTCGAACCGGAGATACTCGACGGCACGAACTTCACGGCGAGGACCGGAGACGGCGCTCGACGGTCGACTCGCGGCGGCAATATTCAGCGCGGGCGGCGGAGCGGAGCAGGCGACCGTTCGGGACGGACGCCGGGCACTGAATGCCACTGGCAGAGGATCGCCGTGTGTAACAGAACCAATTATTGTGTAACACGCCTTGTGTAACACCCGCGTAGAGTCAGTCATTCCGGCGACACGAACGGTTCTTCTGCAAGTTTGTAGATACACTACTTAGTTTTGAAATCTTCTAAATATCTTGTGATACTATTTTTTCTTAAATAACCCAGAGTGGTCGGTATAGTTTTGGTGCGGGAAGCGGATTTTTCCGGGTATAGGAGTAGAGTTCAGAACCCGGGTGCACCCTAAATGACCCATCACTAAAAGGAACCTATCCCAGCACAAGATCCATACTGATACCCCAAGCTAGTCCCAAGCTACTTTGTCTAAAAATCTTACAACTGTCCTTAAGAGACCGGATAAGATGAACTCTTCTCTGTGGAAATATGCTGTCCTCCAGGACCAAGGTGCCATATCTCAACTTAAGTTTAGGCGAATTTCTGCTTGGGAGAGCAGTATAGTTATGAGAGGGACACAACTGTAAGCCATTTAGTAGGTTTTTAGATATACAATATATTTAGATATATAATAAAAGCGCTTTAAAAAGATTTACTTTTTCAGATATACATCACACTGTTCCTTCGATACCTGTAATTTTCAGCGACCAAATCCTATCTGTTCAAATGAAATCTCCCGATGAAAATATTTTCACAATAAACGCTTGCGAATGGTCCAAGCTATTGGATGATGCCACACAATCCAAAGCAGAAAAGGGTGTCGTTTCTGAAGGTATTATTTATAAAACCTGTAAAACAGTGAGATAAATCAAACAATTTATTATAATTATGTATTCATTCTAGGTGTTTGTAAGCTGTCACTCGATAAAATCGCCAAATCCAACGAAGGATTTTATGAAGTAATTGGTGTTTCAAAAGCAGGTCATAGATTAAAAGCAATGACTGTTGTTGAAGTGGTTGGTAAGGAAAGTTTTCTATAATAAGCTTGTAATTCCTATGTCTCAAAAGGTTGAAAGCCTACCCTAGTTGATGCTACCTACTATCCTTCGTTATCAGCTCCTTAACCCATGCCATCAGGTTGCCTCCCGGCATTCCATATTTTCATTGACATTAATCTATTTCAGATCAAAAAGAGTTTGAGGAAACGCAAAAAAACATTACAGTTAAGCTAATCTCACCGCCATACGTAATTGAACCTAAAATCAAGGATGTCAAGATTTTACAATGTTTTTTATATAACAACGAGGGGAAATTAGTGATGACCGGTTTTGGGTCATGCAGATTCACAGTGAATCCAACGAAATATCACGAGGGCATTTGGACAGCGAAATTAGTTCTTACAGGAAAAATCGATGTGTTTGAGCAGAACATCGAGGTGTCAGTCAATAAAAGTAAGTAAATCTCTGCTGCAATAAAGTTGTATAATAACATTGATAATGCATGTTATTAGTCTACTCAACTCCACAGTACGAGATGCAGTTCGCGCTGATATCATTGACGGCCAAACTAATAGCAATTTGGCAATCTATAACATTGATAATGATTTTTTTTATAAATGACTGATTGATTATAAACACTAAACTTCAATTATTAGTGCCATCTATCGCATTTTTATAGGCTGATCAAATCACAGAAATAATACGGAGATATAGAATGCCACCTAGCTAAACATTAAAGTTTGTAATTATTACTGTGTTTTGAAAATTCGTTTGTTATTTATTATTTTATGCCGTAAGGCGTGTTAAGAGCGCTATCTTACAGTGTGCCGCCATACCGTTATACCACGAAAGTCGCCATATTGAACATAATAATATAAGATTAATCAATTATTGGAATTATGAGTGCCATCTACATGTTGCGTTTTGTAGTAAAATCCTGGTTGCCAAATTGACATGACATTGAGTACCTACCTATACAGTGTTTTGCAGATAAACGGACACATTTTTTTGGGGGATTGGAGGGGTCATTTGCTGGCTTTTACACATAGACCTTATGTCCTAAAAGCCACGGTTTTTTTATTACTCTCTCTATTACTTATGTCCTAAAAGCCACGTCATAACTTTTTTGTTTGTAGTAATAATAGCAAAAAAAAATAATTTTTATTTTATTCTGAAATGTTTTTTTTAATGCATGCGTTGACTACATTTTTTAATCGGCTTAATGATTAGAGTGGGTGTTCAGCCCTGACAAAGAATTATGTCTTATTTTGTTCAAATATTGAATGTTTTATTTTACATGTAGCCTATCATTGGAACGGCAAAATACATTTTAATATTTTCTAATAATGATTGTACACAATTTTCAAACATTTACACATTTTTAAGAGTTTCGAAGCTCGTAAGTCGTTATCTAGAAACTGTTTATATCAAGTATTATTTGCAATATACAACATTGCAAAATACAACTCAAGTAATTTCGTGCTATTACTACCATAATCAAAAGTTATAAAATTCGGATAATAACAAAATATAATGGTTTAAAAACACGAGGACAATTAGGGCATCGGGTCTGTAAGTGAAAGGTAGCAAAGCACCTCTCCAATCCCTCAAGAAATTGTGTCTGTTTTTCTGCCAAACATTCTGTATATCTAATTACTTATCTTTAGTATGTATATGTCTATTATTAATATACAATATATATTATAATTTTAATTTCATACGTATGTCTTCATGTGGGTATATATGTAGATATACTACTCTGTCTAAAAAGTACCGGGAATTATTAAATAAAACACACAATTTTCGTTTAATCGTCAATGTTTATTATATCACCTTCAAAGTAGTCCCCATTTGATGCAACACACATTCGTCAGCGTTTTTTCCAATCTTCAAAACACTTTTTGTAGGCGTTTTTCGGTATAGCCTTCAATTCCTTCCACAAATTTTCTTTAATGGACTCTATGGACTCAAAACGGGTACCACGAAGAGGCAATTTTAGTTTTGGGAACAGAAAGAAGTCTGACGGGGCCAAATCTGGTAAATACGGTGGTTGATCAATTGTATTTGTCGCAATTGCTGCTCTATGCGACGGTGCATTATCGTCGTGGAAAATCCACGAATTGTTGATCCACAATTTAGGCCGTTTTTGACGGATTTTCTAACGTAAACGCTTCAAAACGGCCAAATAATATTCCTTATTGACCGTTAGTCCTTCTGGAACGAATTCGTGATGGACTAAACCGTGAATATCAAAGAAAACATTGAGCATCACTTTGACTTTTGAACGAC
Organism: Micropterix aruncella; assembly: GCA_944548615.1. NCBI lineage: Eukaryota > Metazoa > Arthropoda > Insecta > Lepidoptera > Micropterigidae > Micropterix > Micropterix aruncella. The sequence goes on from OX155950.1 coordinate 5,051,634, forward strand.
TTTGTCGTGGCTTTTTCGGCTTTGGCTCGTTTTTTGTCCTCCACTCTGATGCCTGTTGACTTGTTTGCATATCAAATTCATAGACCCATGTCTCATCGCCAGTTGTAATGCATTCTATGAATGTGGGATCTGAATCGACGCGATCCAGCATGTCTAAAGAAGTTTGTTTGCGGTACCGTTGTTGTAGAAAATTCAACTCTTTGGAACGAGCCGAGCGGCGATGCGTCTCATGCCCAGAGCGAATGGACTCATGAGACTTCAGGTTCAGGTCACGTGCTATCTCTCGCTGGAATGGCGATTACGGAGCAAAATTTCCTTGACTTTTTCGATATTTTGAAGAGGTCGAAGGTCGCCCGGAACGAGGGTTGTCTTCGACGATCTCTCGGCCCTCCTTGAATGCTTTGTACCACTCGTAGATCCGTGTTTTGGATAGAACTGATTCACCATAAGCCTTTTCTAACATTTTTAGGAAATTGGCACACGAAAATCCGTTCGCAACACAAAATTTAAGGCAAACTCTTTGTTCAAACTTTGGTTCATTGTGAAAATCGTGACGCACTACTAAGAAGTACAATTCAATTGCTGTTCTAATCAAAATGGCTGACAGTTCGCGCGCATTCTAGGCATAGAGTAAATAAAGACAGTTCTACCAACTTAAGTTTTTTTTTTTTTTAATCATTAACAGAATCTTTTTAAATTCTAAATTCCCGGAACTTTTTAGACAGAAGGTATGTATGTTTATTAAATTGGTGAGATAAGCTGTTTAATTCGTTATTTTTATTTGATATTAAAACGGTCGGCTGTAAGAAATCGTAAAGCGATAAGCCCGTCCGCGCCGTTGGTAGTCATTTGAAATTTCATTTAATCTTTCTTTATCATTGTTTGCGTTTTTGGTACAAAAAAGTTATTTTTCTTTCTTTCTTTCTCACATTGAGCAATGTAATACCATTGATTTTATAGTGTAATGTAATACGCTGTAATCAATGATAACAATAATGTTTTATTCGTAATAATGATAATTGTGAATATTTGATTACAGAAAGCATGCCAATCCGGACATCTTGCAAAGTCGGCAGTAATAAAGAGGTCAACGTACTGTGCAAATATAGGGAGTCACAGGAGAAAACATGCTTATTTGTTGGACCAAATGGTCAGATTATCGGCAGCATGGACGGCATCGGAAACAATAATTACTCGTTTTATACAGACTTCAATGCAGACGATGGCATGCATTGTGGTCTAACGATTAAATCATTAAACGACAACGACAATGGTTTGTGGAAATGCGTAATCGAAGACGTTGGCTCTACGTACATTCAGGTGAACAAGGGATGTGAGTGAGTGTCTTTGTACTAGTTTATAATAATAACCTACGTTGATTATTAAAACACTATACCGGGATTTAATACCCACCACAGGGAGTTATAACGGCATCTGGTCGTTATATCTGTGAAGTGAACGTGAAATCGTGCAAAAACAACTACACCTATCAACTACACCGATGAGCTCGTAAGAGTCAAATGTCTTACCGCGAGGCACTGGTAAGAGGACAAGCGGGCCGACTTCGCTCCCTTACTACCAGGCTTATACGGATCTCTCCATCCTCTAGTCTGGTCCCAGATTCAAAGTCGCTTGCGCGGCCTCTACCTGATGTTAGTTATAATTCAGTTCGAATTTATTGCGGACCGTGCGGCTCTTTAACCGTCAATATCACACGCTCAAACCGTCAATATCACACCACCTCCGCTGCTTAGAAAACGTACGTTTCCAGACTCCCCCAATTATTCGCCGCAATTGCGCGATACGCAAACCGCCCAGTATCGCCCGAGGTGTTCCCCCAGATGAGAACATTAGATCCCACTTATCCACAACTGGGCTTATAGCCGCAGGTAGAGTCCTTTCCAGGTTAGTCCCTCTTTGAGTAGGATACCGGATAAAAGCTGAACCAAGAGTTGAGCCGACCTAGCATAACTGACAGGTCATCAGGCCCAAGCTGCACGGAACGGTTAGTTACATATATAATCAATAGTAACGATAAGGTGAATCTTGATTTATAGTAAACAGATCAATTCCCTGATGTCAAATATGTCAGTCTGTCGGCGCTAAGTGGTTGCATTATTCCGATATGGCGCCTAAAAAAGTGGCCAAAAAAATGGTAAGGAATTAGAATATGTCAAATATGTCGATCAGCCAGCGATAAGTAGTTGCGTTCTGTATATAAAGGCGCCCGAAAAAATCGTGGTAAGTAATATTTTTGCAATTTCTGAATCTCGATTCATAGAATATAGAGCAACTAGTCAAATATAAAACTACAGGGTGAGTTGCGCCATCTACAGGATTAGTTTAAATTATCCTGCATCCTTCAAGGGGGTGAATAAGTACTAGCAAATAAGCAACTTTTTATTTTTTTTTTAAAAACACCGTTTTAAAAAGTTTTTTTGTGTTTTTGTTTATTTGACAATTTGAAGAACTTTAAACTTAAATAAAAGTTTGACAAACATTTAAGCCCACTGCGCCATTTGGCGGCAAGTAAATCGCTATTAAACAATATCAGCTATATTTTACCTATAGATGGCGCATCGTGCTCAAAGCTTTTTATACTATTTTTCAGAAAAATATTTTTCAAATTTAAAAAATATATATTTTATTATTTTCCACAAATTTATATCAGAAGTTGCTTACTTGCTCGTACTGATTCAAGCATGCCGGTTAATTAAAACTCACGTTTTATACATGGCGCTGGAAAATTTCATGGTCTTTGCGACCACGGTCCTATTTTAAAAAATATACTATTTACATGAGTTTTCAATGTCTTTGGAAGTATTGCTATAGAACTATTCTCGTACCTGCTGATTCACTAACTACAGGGCTCTAACTAATTAAAAACTCACCTGTGTAAATAGTTTCATTTATTGTCTAACGAGGTAAATAGAGACAGAAGTCAATTCATCCACCACCCGGACAGTTTTAACGACTATCACACACTTCTAAACCGGTCCAAGCGTTTAGTAGTTCTGGTGGAATAAAGAAACGGAAAACATACATAGATGAACCCTGCACACATTACACTCATTTTGTTGGGCGGTTGTGTAATAATTTAAAGTCTATACCAGTATTTATAACACCGGCATTCGGCCATTTACCTTATTGTTACCATATTTGTCAGGTCCTCCTATAGTATTACAAAAATTGAGTGTATAACAAATCTGCATGGAATATAATACAATAATTTATTTTCAGGCGAGAAGAGTAATGACACCGATTATACCCTCAAAGCGCCAAAAACTTTTTATGCAATTGCTGGAAAAGAAAGGATAAATCCCCCGTTGACATGTTCGATAGATACAAACGTCGACTACTGTTTGTTCAGGACAAGACTCGGCCAAGAAATCTTGGGACAAGTGAGCGCTGACGACCCGGGTTCATGCTCGTTTGCAACCGATTTTGATTATTATGCAAACAACAGTGGAAAGTGGCAGTGTATCATGGTAGTTCCTGGTCAATCAGAAGAATACTCCATAGAGATTGATGTGAGAGTTGTAGGTAAGGTTTGCGGTTTTATAGGATAACTCCATATGTTATATACCAGTGTTTAATGTATGCTAGACAGCACCTCGCAGAAACTGCAATTAATGCGAACATAGCCGCGGTAGCTCCCTTTTATGCGTACCCCGAATACGACTGGCAAAAGCACAGAAAAGCTACCTTAGCATTAAATTCTATAATCTACTCCCTACCACTGTTAAACAGCTGCAAAACGTAAAATTAAAAAAAAAACATCTAGGAGATGCTGATTAGCCACCCTTTCTATGATCTGGCCGAATTTGAGGGCCATGATTTTTCAAATATTGTACCCAATTGTGCTCAATTGCTTATTGTCTGTTGTGCTTTATTGTCTGGTTATTTTAATTGGTTTTATATTTGTACTTTTAATTTTTAAATTCATGGCGTAGCTTTTTTAGCGTAAGCGTAAATTAGCGTAGCGTAATTTCATTATTTTACATTTTACTGACAATTTCAATATTACAATGAATAATTTTATTACGTATTTATTCGCATTCTTGACTGTTTTAATTTTGGCTGTTTATATTTATATAAATATTTCTTCCTCTATTTTAGCTATTTATATTTATATAAATTTATAGTTTTACATCTAGTCGTAAAATTCTTGACTACTTATGTATGTTCAGTAAACAGTAGTAACGAGACCTACTACCTAACACAATTATTTTGCACGTCCAAAATGACATTTGTTCCTAATTAGTAATTAGCAGATTAATTTCGTGTCATCTTTGTTATAACGTAATGGCGAGCATGGGTGGGCTAAATAAATAATTTATGTTTTATACGACACGCTGCTGCCTGATTATTAACATTGCCACATGATAATTTATGAAGCGGTTAGAATGTATGAAGCGATTAATAGCGTGAAGCCAAATTTCACAGTTGGCAACGTTCGGCGACTTACTCTAGGTATGGCTAAACTATGATGCTAGAGGCGTGTTCTCTTTCTAGCATATTGAGGTATGTATATGTGTAAAAAGGCACTAGATTCCGTGTGGTGGTGAACGGTTTCGTGCAGCTTGGGCCACAAGATCCATTTTGTTCTCGAATCGGCTCAACTCACGATTCAGCTCCTATTTAGAAGCCTCCTCGAGTGAAAGGTTACCCCGGGTATGGCCCCTGTGTCTTAGGCCTCAGAGCTGGTGGACCGGTTTCTCCCGGCGGGATTGCATCCCGGCGCCACTGGACGGTTTGCGCACCGGTCGGCGAAGCCAATCGGTTGTGCATTCTGACTAATTGCTGAAGGGGTCTGGCGACTATGGAAATACACTGTTTCCTAATCAATCACTGGAGCACTAATCAATCTCAGTCAGCTGAAGTAGGATGGGCCGGAAGGTGTCGCTCAAATGCTTACCGTCCGCCCGTTAGAGACAAGTTGCTTTGTGCGGGTGTATACAATTTAATCCGACGATGAAACAGATATAGATGTTTGGTTATTATGTATTGGTTGGTTCCTAATGGTTACGTGCAGCTTGGGCCCAATGGTCTGCGTGTGTTCTTGGGTTGGCCCAACTCACGGTTCAACTTCTATCCAGTAGCCTCCCCGAAGAGAGACGTAACGTGTAAGGGCCGCTGTGAACTCTGCATGCGGCTGCAATCTGCAGTCGTAGACAGTTGGGATCGGACGTGCAAATCCGGTGGGACACTTCGGGTGGAACTGGGCGGTTTAGGCACCGTGCTGTGCCACCCTATCTTGTGCAATCCGGCGATTAACCGGGGGAGTCTGGAGACGTATGTTTCCTAAGGGGTGGCTGTTGACCTGGCGTCACCCAATCTCGAGTGATATTAACGGGCGAAGGACGCCATTACATCTAACCTCAGATAGAGGCCGCGCAAGCGACATCAAAACCGTGACCAGACTGGTGGACGGAGAAATTCGTCCAAATGTAGTGAGGTTGGCCGGCTGGGTGCACCTTTCAGTGTAAGGCTTTGCACTATTACGGGCTGCTAGCGTAACTTGACTGTGAATCGTATTGTCCATTAGGTTTCAATAGGAGTTACATCGTTATATTCGCAGATTCGGCCGTAGTAATCGATACCCATCAATGATTGTATTATGTCTCCAGCGTTCTAACCGAGCGATCATCATTTCGCACAATTCATGTGAATAACAACTATTTATACTGTTTTGGATCTGCCAATAAAATCAAAATCCAACTGCATTCATAGCAATCAACAGGCCCATGATGGATAGGCTTATTTTCTAGTATCATATTAATTCGCTTGTTCCAGAAAAATGGTTTCAGCCTTCTAAGAAAGAGTTTGTTTACAAGGGTGGCGCTGAATTAAAATGTGGCATTCAAAGGCCGATCGCCAACGAAGCTTCCAACTGCCGGTTTACACGTCCGGATGGAACTACCATCAGTTTAGGTAAAATGCTTTTTTTATATTATTTATTAGCTATAATGTATACAGCATCATTTACTTTTATGAAAAAACATAGTAGAATAACACTAGTATAGCCATTTATACATTGCAAAACACCATATAATATAAAACACCTACATTTTTTTTTAAACAAAAAATAAAACGAGCATATTCAAATTTATCAGTATAAGTAGCATAGAGAAGGGAGAGGGGATAAAATGTGAGATTGATATGATGAAAAATAAAATATTTTAGATTCAAAGAAAGATATTAGTTATAATAATACATCTAATATACGTACACACATACATAGACTCACCTACATACACATTCACACATACATACATATATACATACATGCAAATAAATAGATATACATACATGTATTACACTGTTACAAACTACTGGCTTTATTTATCTGTAAGTATTTCATAAATCATTAGGTTAGCTAGCGTTTCTGAGCTTTTCTCGGACTTTTTTGCCTAGCGAAAATATGTCGAGCATTTTTTTAAGGTTTAATACTTTATTCATTTAATTTTTGTACATTTAGCCCCATTGTTATCAATGTTATAAGTAACTCGGAAAAATTGAACACCGAAATGCAGCTACTGCTCTTCTGCTCACCTAACTAGGACTAAACTGTCCCGTATCTAGGCGGGTCAGATTAATTAATTAAAATAAGTAATACAACTTATGTTACAATTAGCCTAATTAACGTAAAAAACTTTTTATTTTTATAATTAATGAATGTACCTTAATTCAGATTGAATAATATATAATAATAAAAAAATAACACTATAATACAAATCAAAATACTAAATTTGTAAGAATAATAATACAATATGGCAAATACACATATACTTATGTAAATACGATTTATTAAATAATAAATGCTGTATGGTATAAGCATATTTATAATTTAATAATATATATATAAATACAATTATAAAAGCAGTGCTAAAAATATGAAATAATATAAATAGAAATATGATATGATATACTATTAATATATGCATAATAATTTATATAAATATACAATATTATTTTTAAATTAACCGTTACACATACGCTTTACAAACCAAATTTTCAGATTTAGAGCTCCCTAATTCAAATAGCCATTTAATAATATTGACTTTAAACTGTTGAATGTTCTTTAGGTGTTTCCATTTTTCCTCTATGTCATTATATAATTTGGGACCAATGAAAAAAGCTTGTGGTTGTGCAAATGTTGTTTGCACTCGAGGAATAAGGAAATTTCGTTTCCGTGAACTCCGAGTATTGCAGTTTTGCTGACTTTGATCCTGTCTATCTTTGTGTTTATTAAAAAATATTATCACATATTTAATTGAACATTGAAGCATGAAGCATTGAACCTATCATTGAACGAACTAAGTAACCGTATCATAGTGAGGTTGCTGAAGTGGCTTGTATTATATCTTGGCACATGAAACAAACGAGAAACTATTCATTTAACACTGTTTATGATTCCGATAAGGGTTATATTCAAGTATTATTTTTCTCACAGAACCAGACACCACTTCCGCGCATTACACATCCACTAGCGTGCCAGTCAATGGAATATGCGGCTTGAGACTTTCCTCTATGACACCTGGGGACAAAGGAAATTGGACCTGCTCATCACTTGACGTAAATGAGAACGCTTGGGTCAGCAATCGATTCTCCTTATCTTCATCGATTACCAACGTTCCACTGAAATTATTCAGCTTTGTAAGTACATGTAACAATAATGAATCCTATAAATCTACATTGATTAGCAATAATATCCTTTTCTATTTCTTTTTCAGGTTACAATTTTGATCATCTTGTATAGTTTATAAGTTTAAAATTATTCAATAGTATCTACTAATGATTAAATTCTTTATTTTTAGTAATTTAAAAAATTGCAATCCATTATATGTAATTTAAATATTAGAATCACAGTATACCTATTGTGCTATAAATAATAGAATTTACTAATATAAAAAATAAAAAGTCTTGTGAATTTTTTAACCTTTCTCCGACTCCCGAACGAGGAAACCAATTTGTGCTACCCTAGCTAGGGAGTGCTCCTTAGACAGAAAAACGAATACACCAAGGGGCACACTTTTGACCCTTTGAGGACCATAAGCCTTGCGGTTAGGGTTGCCAGATGTCCGGTATTTAAGCGTACAGTCCGGTATTTTCAAGGCCTGTCCGGTAAAAAATAAATGGTCATACCGGACAGAACAATGTCCGGTATTTTGAGGAAAGTCGGTACTACTGGTCACAAGCGCCTACAAAAGTAGGCATATGAAATCCCTCAAACGCAAAACTCGCGCGCGCTCCTCGCCTCTCTGTCTGTATCTGCGTCTGCGGGCTCTCACTTTACCACTGTACCCGTCTCACTCACTCGTACTCGCTGCCTGCGACCACTCCCCTACCCGCGCGCGCCCGGTGTGTTTTGTTTTGATTTTTCGAGTTTTGTTTACCTAGTCGATAATTAGATTACGCGACGTTCATTCAACTTTATTATTTGTTCATTGGAAGTTCCTATTATTTTTGTTAAACATACCTATCTAGTTTTAGGTGGTTTTATTTTTTTCTGAAGTTCCTACCTTTATTTTGTTAAGTAAGTAGTAGATTATAATATTCATACCATTGTTTAATAAAGACTTTGTCAAAGTTAGCATAGTCTTGGCGACCACAATTTTATGACTGCATTATATTTTGTCACTAATTTAGTTGATGTATGTGATGTTGATTAATAAATAAAAAATATTAGTATAAAAAACCCGTATTTTATTTGCGACCTAGCATACACCCCCCCCCCCCCTCCCGTTTGGGGTTGTCCGGTATTTTTTCGCGACTCACCTGGCAACCCTACTTGCGGTAGAGTGCGGAATTTTTTGATACATAAAACTGTTAAAGGGCAATGTAAATAACATGTATTTCAAGTTTTGTGAAAATTGGTTCGGTAGATTTTGTATAAATTGATGGGACATAAGTGTCCCATGAAAATGCAAAGTTGCAACTTTTTCCAAAATTTGATTATTTTATTATTTTATTCAGCAATCATACGTACTAAAGGAAAAAGATCTAATTGAAGAAGTGCTGTATCGGTGTTTCTTTGTATCGACACAGTATACCGAACAGTAAGCGCACTCTTGAGAGGCAGGCTGATGCGGGGATAGGGTGCGAGGAAAGTGAGCAGAGGGATACGTCTCGGCGAACGCCTTTGGTTGGCGGTACGCGCGGATGGATGTTGTCAAATTTCTCGAACGTTTGTTTATTTGCGTCGGCGGAGCAGCAGCCGCAGTCATATGTGAGCCCTCAGGACTCGTGACGTCGCTCGCTTCGATTTCAATTTTGTTATAAGAGAAGCATCTGTCTGTGTACTGTGTGGTGGCCACGAAGACCCATTTTGTTTAGGGTTGGTCACTTTCACGTGTCATCACCCATCCGGCGGCCTCCACGCATGAAGTGCGAGCCCGGGCAGAACTCTGGCCTTAGGGCTAGTTTTCTCTAGGAGTCAACCTTCTGGCGCTCCTGAGCGGTCTGCGCACCGTGCGGCGTAAGCCAATTGATTGTGCATTCTGACTAACAGTCGGGGGAGTCTGGAAGCAGTACTGTTTCCTATAGAGCGGGGGTGGTTGCGGACCTTACGGCGACTGCTCTTGAAACGACCATCGACTACCCGATTCCGGGTGAACAGCCGGGCAAAGGATGCCGTGGTCGGCGATAGATTCGGTTTACACCGTTTCACCGCTTCGTAAAGGAGAGGACAGCGCAAGCGACCTCGAACTTCGTTTTCTATCCTATTTATAATGTCAAACAACCGCGATAGTCTTCAATTTTAGTCTGTTACTTATCAAAAAACTGCAAAATACAGTTGGATACGTCATAATCATGAAAACACAATAATTAAAATATAAATGTAACAAATAATATATTTTAATAACATATTAAATGCAACGAATAATCAGCAAAAATAATACTAACAATAACCAAAGTCAGACAAAATAAAAGATAAATGCTCAATAAACTTAGACGTAAAACGATAATAACTATAATGAATAATCAAACAATGGGCCCGATTGCGTTTTTTTGTGAACTAAAACTGAAATTAGTTCAAGCGAACGAGGTAGAGCCATACGTCAGAGCGGAATATGAAACGAACGATCGTCGATAAAAAACTACCTGTCGAACTTATACTCGTCCAAAAAAATTTGAACACATTTCGTGCGGTGTTAGATTCAAATGCTTCATCTTTAGGGGGTAGTTTTAATGCGAAAATGTGACAACCGTTCATTAACATTCCGCTCTAGCGTAATGCCCTGTCTCGTTCGCACGAACTTATTTCCGATTTTAGTTCACGAAGAAACGCAATCGAGTCTAATATCTACTTATTACTACTAGTCTAGTCAAAATATCATAAAAGACCTCTCCTTTGTACTTTTAGAAGCAAATGATGTAACTTTTGGACAACGGGTCTTTTCTCCCTATTTCGACCCTGCTGAATCTGAAAATGCCGGTTGCCAAAGCGAAATGCCGACCGGAAGCGAGATATCTAAGATGGCCTTCAATATGGCGCTGAAACCAGAAATCGGCGCTGTAAAGCCCCCCTTTGACATAAGAACGCGTCCAAAATGTCTATTATAGATGTATGTTTTTGAGCATGGGGAATTTAAAAATACAGTGTAAAAAACATTGGTTCGGTATTTCAAGATGGCGCCAGCACCATATTGCCCTATTTTGTCGTACAAACGAGCGTGATGCGTATCGATATATGTTTTTAAACATGAGGAATAAATAAACATTTTTAAATACCTGACCAATGTTTTCAACAGTGTATTTTTTCATTCCCCATGCTCAAAACATACATATAGACATTTTGGACTCGTTCCTATGTCAAAGAGGGGCTTTACAGCGCCGAATTCGGGTTTCGACGCCATATTGACCGCCATCTTGGATATCTCACTTCCGGTCAGGATTTCGCTTGGGCAACCGGAATTTTCGAATTCAGCATGGTTGACATAGGGATAAAATACCGGTTGCACAGAAGTTACATGATTTGCTTCTAAAGGATGGTTTTTCAGAAAATTTGACTAGACTATACGAGGTTTACCTCGCATATTATAACGTAAGAATAACAGAGGTATCTTAGAGATATGGTATTATTTTCAGAATAAATATATACCCCTTATTAAAGATATGTGTTCTAGGTCGTCTATCTTATAGATGTGTGATGAGCCAGTGTTTAACTCTACATTCAAACATTTTTTGATCTAAATCTCGTATTGTCTTTGGAAGGTTATTAAAGAGTATAAAGGCCAAATACACGAATGACTTTTGGATCATAGTCAAAAGAACTTTGGGGAGGGCTTAAGTGTCCCAAATAATTATTAGGAGAATCTTTCCATGTGTACATATATTGGTATTCCTACGATATCCGTTTGCCTGCTGAGTATCTCCATGCGGCTGTAAATATAAGCGATGACTATCTGCGAATGATGCGACCGTAGTAATTCATCCTGTTAAACCATTTTTCTTCGAGAAGCTTGCATATTTTAGTACGGGTTCTTTAGTATAGTACCTATATTTTAGTATGAGCATATAGTAGTAGCACGAGACCTAACGGGACCGCGTAGCTTGGGTCTGATAGCCCACTTGTGTTTTTAAGGCCGTTGTGTTCCGCCGTTGTGTGTTAAGGCCCAACTAACGGGTCAGCTCCCATCCGGTAGCCTCCTCGAAGAGGGACTAATATCTGGGGGAACACCTCGGGCTTTTGGACGGTTTGTGCGGTTCTGGGCGGAAGGTTCCTAGCTTATTTGAGCACTTTTCTCAGTATGTATCTTTCGTAATTCCTAAGTCTTGACCGGTTGGCCTTCGAGAGCTGCTGCTTTCAAGACGTATGATATGGCTGGCGCTATTGTCATTGTAGAAATCAGACGGATGTTTCTCTAATCCATATTCTTATTCCTTAACCCCAAGTACTCATAAGCCACACAAAATATTTTACACAATTCGCATAATTCACGTAACATTTTGTAGGTACACACATTTATCAATTAAAACACTCACCAGTATCACCACCTAGTGAAAAATATTACAACGCAATGGGCTCGATTGCGTTTCTCTTGAACTGAAATCGGAAATTAATTCGTGTGAACGAGACGGAGCAGTACGTCAGATCGGAATGTGAAATGAACGGCTGTCACTTTTACGGATTAAAACTACCCACTGAGCAAGGCCGCAGGAAATGATTTCAAACTTATTTGGGCGTCTATATGTTCGACAGGTAGAATATCGACCACAGTTCATTTCATATTCCGTTCTAACGTATTGCTCTGTCTCGTTCGGTTGAACTAAGTTGTTATTTTAGTTCGCCGAAGAAACGCAATCGGGCCCAATGTGAGATCACAGATTATTAATTTCAAAAATATTTTTTTTTAATCCAAGGGGAAACTCGCGGTAAAAGTACGGGAATCAGCTTTGAATGTCCTGCTTCTTGGTTTGCTTACTTCCTATGCATTGCTTTGCGTTGCGGATATCAGCAATGTGGTTTAATGCAACTAGCCTGAATCTGCCGCTGTATGTTCCCCTATAACGAATCCTGCTAAAATTGTTCAGATGGTATCTTGGAGTGCAACGACTTGTTCAGCTATAGCTCTACTAAATAAGCTATACTAAATAAGCAATTTTCCATCGCCAATCATCTGGATTATAGAAACCTTTCCGTTTTCCCCATTTCAGCATTTTAAATTCCCCCATATTGTCTGGATCTCTTCCTTCCTCCGATGCTATTCTATCAAATTATAAATAATAATTGCAATAAACAATATATTATAGTAATCAACTGAGGCCAAAAAATGGACCTATTAAGAAGTGTGTGTAGTATTGTTAAAACAGTTACGTTATCCCGAGTGTCATAGGGTACCTTAACTGTCTAAATATCAAGTAAGTAGTTGTCTAAATGTTCAAATTTCAATAAATTAACATAAATATATAGTGTTTAGTGCCAAATGAAAGATCTGGTTGAGTACATTCCGGAAATATACATCTATCTACATATATGAATAAATACATAAACCACAAATATTTCATAAAAAAACTGTAATGAAAATAATCATAAATACAATAGTTCACTTTCTGTAACGGCAGTCGTATTTTTATTCGTTTTAATATATTTACTTGTGCTCTATAATGATCATCATTATCTACCTTTCATGAAAGGTAGGTAAGTACTTAAATAGTTTTATTTTAGGTACACTGATACACTTAAGATAAACGGTACACTTAAGATAAACTGATTGACCGAATCGTTCGTAACCGACACAGCTGTGAGCCGTTGCCGTGAATTGCATCGGTCAAAAATTTGAAATACCGACCGACGATTGCCCGACGGACGACCGCTGTGCTGTATTCAGTCATTGATTTTTTGACCGAATCAATTGAAATTCAGCCAATCGTCTTTTTTTAGACAGTTTCAAAATAACCGAATCAATAGCGACCGACACATCGCTAAAACACAACACTAATGATAGACATGAAATAATGATATAGCAATTTAATAATAATATTAACCTCTCTATTGTCTGTAACTGTAATTGATTGTAGTGAATTGTATGTATTGTTCGCGGATACGATAAGAAATAGTTAGTCATTTATTATCAACAAAAAATGATCATAATCAAGATAAAATGAGGACTTATTCTATTGGGAAATAAATTATTTACATGCACAGTCAGTCACCTAAATTAATTACTGCTGATGCACAGTCAGTCGCCTATCCACAATATGGGAAGAAACCGTTTTACATGGCTCGCAGGGTCTGCTCTATTTATTGCGATAATACACCCCGGTAAGCAAATCTGATTCTTATTACTGTGTTTTAACTTTTTCTTCTCGCTTGTTGGTGGGCCAATTTAACTTTCCCGGCCCACCAACCAACGATGAGGGAAAGTATTGTGAACGGGTTAAATTTTTTTTCGAGATGAAGACGGAAATATCTATATTGACGAGACGATTAAGACCATAAATATCCACGAGACGATTAAGAAGACCATGTCCAGATGGAAGTCTGGCTGGGTGCCTGATACACAGCGGGATCGATTGCGTTTCTCCTGAACTAAAATTGGAAATTAGTTCATGTGAACGAGACAGAGCAATACAGAATGTGAAATGAACGGTTGTCACTTTTCCGCACGAAGATAAAGCAGCTAAATCGAACACCGCACGAAATGTGTTCAAACTTATTCGGGCGTCTATTAAGTTCGACGGGTAGTATTGGTGCGGGAAAATCGTCGATAGTTCATTTCATATTCCTGCCTCGTTCGGTTGAACTAAGTTTCTATTTAAGTTCACGAAGAAACGCAATCGGGCCCAATTGTTGGGCTGAAATCACATTGAATTGTCGCCGGTCAGTATATTTGCGTAAACGATTGAATCGAACGTGTTTAATACGTTGCCCTCTAACTATCCGCGCTCGTTGCCGACTATATTAGACAACTCAATCAGCAAATACTTACTAAAGAAAACATTGAAACTTATACTACTAAGCAACCTAAATAATGACTTACCCAGGCGAGCTAATTAAAATAATTTAAATATTATGTAATATAAATACTATAACAGAGAAATTAAAAACTATATTAGTATATATTAGCATAAATATGTAAAAGCATAACTATAACAAGTAAAAAATCTATTAGACTAAATTAGCATTAACATCACTATGTAGAATAATTAGGGTAAACCAAGCTAATTAAGATAAGTTAGGTTATGTTAGGGCATAAGTATAGATATCTAGTATAGCTAATTAATATAAGTTAGGTTATGTTAGGGCTTAAGTATAGATATCTAGTATGAATCATTTTATTAGTGTAATAATTTGTTATTGTAATTTTAAACAAAGTAAGTATACCAAGATAATTATTATAGGTTAGGTTAGATTAGGGAGTAGGTATATAAATTTAGTGGATAAGCATTTATTTACTGTAAATATTTATAAGTGTATATTCAGCTAGTTATGATAGGAGATATAGGTTAGTTTAGGTTAGGTTAGGAAGTCAATACATCTACTTAACGTAAAAAGTTATAATAGTAATATAAGTATAATAGGTAATAGATAATATAAGTCATATATGAAAACATTATTGTTAGTTACCCACTGAAAAGGCACTAGCCTTAGTGGGGAACCGTGACATGTAATTTGTATCTTTTTTATGAATAAAGACTACAAAAAAAACCCCTTTGAATTAGATCAACTTCCTTCCCGAAGGGAAGGAAATTGGACACTCAAAATCCTTCCATAAGTCCTTAGCTTCTTGCCGGGAAACTTTTGTGGTCACACAACCGGTTTTTTTAATGTAATTACTTTATTTACAGTAACATTGAATACGATAGATGTTGAATTTAAAAATGAAATCGATACATTTCACGGAGTGGGATTTCCGGATAAAGTAGTGGCGACGCTAAACAGCCAAGTCGATATGAAGTTGACGACCTACTTGCCAAATCAAGAAAAGTGCACTCTTCGGGAGCCGAATGGAGTGCAACACGAACTGGTAGCCGGGACCCTTCCAGACAGGTTTACTTAAGATTTTCTTCTAAAAAAAACTTTCTTACGGTAAGCATCTTTAAACGTGAAGGGTAGAGACAGAATGAGCCACGTACGCAACGTGTACGATGCAACGACGCTCCTACATTAGCGTGTGTACACTTGTCCCACATATGCAAAGTATACATATATGGCATCAGAATCTGCTGTCACTTCTCGGAAGGTACACTCGTATTGTGCGTACAACTGCTGTACAATGTTTTCTGATTCTGAGAGTGAGTTTGTCAAACGATTTACTCAGTTTGATATTTTTGAAGGAATGTCTTCACGGAAAAAAAACAAAAAAAAAACGTAAGAAAGAAGACATTAGATTCATGAGATAAATAGACGTCTGTTTTCAACGAAAAAAAGTCATCTGTTTTAATGCAAATTTTAGGGATTGAATATCATAAAGCTTAGCATACATTGCGTACGTGGGCTCAGTCTGTCTCTACCTTATTATAGGAAAGCCTTTTGTTTGCCTGTTTATTTGTTAATTCACTTATTACTAATGAACATTACAGAAAAACCAATGCATTGAAAAGTAAAATCAATAAAGATATCAACTAAGTATTATACAAATATAATGTCAAGTAAAATGCTACCTATCATATGAGAATAAATACCTGATAAATTACCTGTAATTTAAACACATGATAGTTGCCTGTAATTTAATCAAAATCTGGTGATGTCTAGTTAATATAATTTAAGCACGCACCAACAAGTTCCACCTCGTAAGGTAGGTAAGTGCGCGAGAACGGCTCCGTGAAAAGATGGTGCTATTGAGCACAAATATAATTATTAAGCACGAAAAGATCCACCTTAGCTAGTAAGCTAGGGAGCATGTCCTATATTTTTAATCTGATTCGAAGAAAACTGATATCCTTATGATGGTCAGCAGCTCTCTTCCGAGACAGAGAATCATAGCCAGCCATGCCTGTAATAAATGTAGTCGCGTACATAAATGGAAAATATCCGTACTGCTTAAAGTACAAAAATGGCAAAAACACTTCTGCACCTTTTCCAGCATGAGGATATTGAAATTTCATGCGGATTCCAAATAGCTGCATTCGTTTTCATGCGACTTCTAACAATTGAGTTGTACAGCGAGCGCATTACCCGAATATTATTGAGCATAGAAGTAACCCGATCGGTTGAACTTGTCAATTCTAAGCGATTAAAATAATGTGGTCCAATTTTGTACGAAAATAAATTCTACGTAGTGAATATTTCAAGACTTACGCGATACATTAGGGGTTGATTCTGCCCTATATTCTACATTTGCTCGTTGGTGTAAATGGTTAAAAAAGTGGAAAAAACATTTTGATGGATCGTAGTGTCACTTTGTTTTATTGCTGAAGAAGTGAATATTTCATAGGTAGTGCTCGCATCCGCACGCTTGGCATCTAGAATGCTTCTGAACGCGCAGGAAAAACAATATTAAAGATTTCGCTACGCTCTTTGCATTTGTTACAACAGAGTCCTGGCCGATTTTTTGTTATTCATATCTCTATGGACAAAACATGGCTCCTCCATTTCGATCCTGAAACAGTTCAAGGCCTGGAAACGACCATTATTTCTAATTCCTAAGAAATTAAAGACAATTAAATCCGCCGGTAAGATCGTTGGCTCTCTTTTCTGGGATAGTCGAGAAGGGGTCGTGATGATTGAATACCTTGATCATGATATACGCTGAGCAAATAAAAAAAAATACGAAACGAAATACGTGAAAAACGAATAGGCAAACTCGCTAAAATTGTTTTGTTTCACCAAGATAACGGCCAAGCACACAAATCCAGAGTTGCTATGGCTGCCAATGAAAAAGCTGGCTTTGAAGCACTGGGACATTCTCAATACTCACCAGACCTTGCCTTTAGTGATCTCTATCTATGTCCAAAACTGAGAGGTCGAAAATTTGAAGATGACGCTATAGTAACGCACAAAAGTCCTTTGGATATTTGAGCTATAAGCTCTTTAACCAGCTACCACTCTCCACAAGAAAGATGGAAACAAAGGCGTTTAAAAGATTTGTTAAACAAAAGCTGCAATCCACACATGCTTTCTATAAGCTGGGTGATTGTTTTGATCATACCAATTCTTTCAAATGGGAATAACATTGATATGTAACTTTCAGGTACCTCATTTTAGTTCTTATTGTTTAATAATAATATTATGAATTTAATATTTAATATGTTGATTACAATGTGTAACATAACATACCTGATCATATATATACTTTGTTTTTTCCAATTTTGTTTTGATACTTTCTATTATGTGATATTTTTTTGTATAAGGTGTCTAAGATGACTATTAATATTCTTATAATAATTATCTATTTTATATGTATACTCATGTACATGGATTCAGCTCTATTTTTTTTAATTTTATTTGTCTGCCGTGTCAAGCCGACTTTAGTCAACGCTATTGTGGAATTAATATTTATGCTTTAATACTTTTATTTCTACATATATTAATATATTACTAGCAACTGACGAATTCTAATTTGCGATAATTAGATTTAGTTCATAATACATGCTTTTATTGTATATTCTGAATGAATAAATTGAATACTGAATACTGAATACTGAGGAAGTGCAAGATTTTTTAGGTGACTAAGATGAAGAGTTTTTTAGAAAGGGTATTTTACGTTTAGAAAAAAGATATATCAAATGTATACCTAAAAGGTGAATATGTCGAAAAATAAAAAAACATTCAATAAATGTAAACTTTAGCATACTCATTGTCACTCTTTATTGAACGCAGTAGTATTTCTTTTCAATCGAAAATAATAAAAGACTTCGTCTCGGACACGACTGAAACCGTTTTTTTGTCTAGATTTCAGAAATTTGAGAACGGATGCGGAGTTTCAATTAATAGTATCATTGTCACGGATAGCGGTAGATGGAAGCTAACATCATCTGTAGGAAATGACGCAATCAGTGGATTTACAGATATTTCTATAGTAGGTTAGTTTTGTTATATCTTCAGTTGTGTGTTGTCTATTTTTTTAACATTCTTGAAGCCATAACATTCTTCCTGATTAAAAAGCCGACGGTTTCTGTATTTTTATAGGAGGGAGAATGGTACAATTCTTGCTTGGTGATTAAAAAAAAGATTTTATTCTAGAATTTAAGTTAATTAAAGTAAATATTGAAAATAATTCAATATTTAATCCAACTTGAATGTACCAAAATGTACATTAGCTAAAATGTACATTAGGGGTTATCAGTTATGTAAATTTAAGCTAATGTGCATTTAAATTTACATTAGGGGGATGCTCCCCCATATTCTACGGTTGCACGTTAGTGAGCTGAGTTTTGACTTGGAAGAACTTCAAATAACCCTGACCGTCGCTTGTGGACGTATGAGTATGACGTATGACGGCATACTTTGTTTTATTGCTGAAGAAGTGAAGATTTTAGTAAGTAGTGCGCATAGTATTTTACACGATCGCTTAGAAATTAAAAAGGTATCGGCTCGGCGACGCGCATAAAAAAACTGAAAATTTCGCAACAGTCCATGCATTTGTTACAATACAACAGGATCCTGGCCATTTTTGGACTCAATTCGTAACTATGGACGAAACATAGCTTCACCATGGCGATCCTGTAACAAAATAACAGTCCATGACCTGTAAATGACCATCATATCCAAATCCTAAAAAATCTAGGCTGTTCTATCTGCATGTAAGATAATGGGCTCTCTTTTCTGGAACAGTCAAGAGTTCGTGATGATTGAATACCTTGATCATGGAGCTAATAAATATAACTAGGGCTGTATACGCTGAACGAAGAAACAATTTCGAAACGGTATACTTGAAAAACAAAGAGGCAAACTGGCTAAAATTGTTTTGTTTCACCAAGATAACGGCCCAGCACATAAGTTCAGACTGCCATAGAAAAAACTGGATTTGAAGCGCTGGGACTACCTCCATACCTCCATTTCTATCTATTTCCAATATTGAAGAAATATCTGACAGGTCGAAAATTTGAAGATGATGACTCGGTAGTATTTTTAGGTGATAGGGATGAAGAGTTTTTTAGCAAGGGTATTTTGTGTCTTGAAATAAAGATATATCAAGCGTATAATAAACCTAAAATGTGTATAATAAACCTAATAAAAGGTGACTGTTGAAAAAAAAACATTTAATAAAAGTTAACTTCATAATCATAAGCTTTTAATTGAATGCCGCCTCGATTTATGGATCAATTTAAACGATCAATTATTTCCATTTATGGATCATCTCAGATCCATTCTTTTACCAAATTTAAAGTTTTAAAATGCGTATTTTTTGATGCCATAAAACTGTGTTTTATAAAAAAAACTCTATTAGCAATGTGCGTTTTCTCTGAGTCATTGCCATCGTATCAATGTCCTCGCGGATTAATCCCCCCCCCCCCCCCCCCATGTTAAAATACTTAATAAAAACATATCTATTACAGTTTATTCGGATTTGCCAATTCCTGAAGATACAAAAATCCTAATCGAGGGCGAGAATTACAGTAAATACAACCTATCCCATCTGCCGACCGAGTATTGCGTGGTGAAAAGACCGCCAACGGCGGAATTTTCAGTAGTATCCGGCTACTGCGAGGTGGACATCGACCGTGCCTCCAAAGCAATGCAAGGCCACTGGACCGTCAATGCTGGAGTTCCTGGAATGGTGGAGGAGATACCTATCAATCATAATATGAGAGTCGAACGTAAGTAGGTTTATTTTTGCGACTGCACAACTTGGCGAGATGTATACTGCAGTGTATACTGCAGTAGCCCACCCCCCCCCCCCCTCCTCCCCCAATCGACATTTTTGGCATAGTAATTTTTTTGGAAGCCCTTATTAGTATTCTATTTATTAGAATTATTATCATAATAAAAGAAACATCGATTTCTCGTCATCGAAAAGTCTTTTTGGTAGTAATAATAAGATCTATTCGTTCATAAAATTGAATTTTTAAAAAAGTAATCCTTAAAAACATAAACTGTGAAAAATAGTTGTAACGTTTTCAACGACATTTTTTGTATTGCTTTTCCTCCTATGTATGTAAAACCTAAGCAACAAGCATTTTCGGAAGGTACGGAACCCTCGGCACGCACTTGCCCGGTTTTATTTTCGTATTATAAATATTTGCATAAAACGTTTGTATTTGAATGTAGTAAGAAAGTGCGTTCTTGCGATCTTTTTTAAGTAATGGGTCAAGTCAGACGGTTCAACTAACATTAACTAGGTATAGGGGGTTTGTGAGATAGCATGAGATAGGCTATCGTTTCTCTCGCTTATCAGCTTGATGCCATCCCAAATGATGCGAACGCTACCTCCGGCAATCTCCGTTTTGATTAGTTCACTTCTGGTATTATCTGATATCCTGGGCCTCTATCGTCTTGATCAGTTTGCCACTCTGACTGACATCTCTTGCACCTTGCGCCTCCGGAGATTCTCTTCACCTCCGGTGAACTATCTATACCAAATGGAGCAAGTCACCGTCGTCCTTTTCTCTCTTTCTATCTATTTTTGGCCTTCACTCTTTTCGGCGGCATAAATATAGCCGCTAAGATTAAATCCAATATCACTTGTCACATCTATTATGAAATGGTGAATATCTAGAGCCTAAATTCGGTTTGTTGCAGAGAGGTTGGTCACGTGGGGTCCACCTCTGGCAAAGAACTAACTGACCTGGCCTGGCCTTTTCTGCTGGCCTGTCAATTAACCTTTGAAATCTTTATCTCAATTTGTAGTATTTTCTAAAGTTAATTATTAAAATAAATCAATGATTCCTCGCTACCTACATAATTCATATTATTATTATTTTGGTTGCATTAAAACCTCCACAAATTCATATAACGTATTAATAAAAACATTTTTAGCAGTTCTTACCCTCTTCACCCTTATCAATACTGTGTGAATCCTGTAGTTCAAAAGCCCTATTTTTTCTGAATGACTGCTCACACCATTATCCCCATCATCTACGTTCAGTGCAAACGGCGCTCGTAAATTGAGCACACGATCTATGCAACGCTGAGCATTTCCCGCAGGAAATGGAACATGGCAATGATGTCTTTAGGAAAAATGGTTACGGAAAATATCACGAGACACGCACACATGATACAAACATTACGCGGTAAATTTGTTATAACATTTTGAGATGGAGGGTTCGCTCGCAGCATCGACACACTGCTCATCTGAAATCAAATCAAAGCTTGTCTTGGAATTCATTCAAGCACTAAAAGGCCTCTGTCTAAAGAACAGAGTGATTTTAAGCTGGGTGCCTGCATGGCCAGCAATGCAGAGATTGTTGAAAATGAAATAACCGCCATTCTGGGGCATACCAAAGGCCCCAGCAACTCAAATATCGAGAGATCATGAGAGAGCATACTATTCAATAATGGCAGAATATATCAGGGCAAAAAGTTGCGAAAGGGCTAAAAGCAGCAACCAGCTACACATATTTACAAGAGTCCTCGCGGCCCGCGGGTCACTGCAAGTTGAATAAGCAACTAAATCAGATGGAACTATGTAAGATCGACCTATGCAGAATATGCCTTGAAGAAACGGATATAATCGCTCCAATTTCGTGTGCGCGTGGGCCGCAAATTACCTGTATTCTTGTGTGTCTGTAGCGACTGTATCTCAGAAACCACAACCAATAAGGACCAAATTACGTATAAAAATAGTTCATCCTAATGCTGAGATTTTAAAACCTGATAAGATATATCCGCATTGTGTTTCAAAATGATAGAGCCCTTCAATGCGTTAATGTCGTTTCGAGAAAAATAAATAAATGGGACTTTCTTGCAACTCTTGCTTAGTTCACTTTTAAGACACCTTAAGATCCTTAAACCCAATTGAGATCGCCCGGCGGCATAGTGGTTAGGTCGCCTGCAGTGGCGTTACTGTAGGGTGGCAGGGCTTGCAAAATACCACGCCTCCGACCCAACGGGGTTCCCGGTTTTAACAAAATTTAGTAAAAAAAAATTTATTTAAACTGACGAATTTGCCATGGGCCTCAGATTGTCAAGTTACGCCACTGGTCGCCTAATATTAGATTTCAAGTTTCCGGGTTCGATTCCCGACTTTTCCGTTGGAATAAAATTAACGGAATTGCTTTTTCAATTATTGTGTTGCAGACCGAATCGTATAACACACACATGTTACATGCACATATACATATACACATTTCATAATAGGATTGATTGTGGGAGATTGTGGAATGATAATAAACCCGCCCACTGAGAAATTTCTCAATAAAGATAGAAAACTCGTATGAGAAAACTTCTAAGCTACTAAAACTAAACAGGAACCAGCTACTCACACTTACAGGTTTCTTTGCGGGCTACTGCAAGTTGAATAAACATCTACATCGCATAGATCTAACTGAAATTGACCTATGCAGATTTTCCCTTGAAGAAGCGGAGACATACCTAATCGCTCCACTTTTTGTGTGAGCGTGAACCGCTAATGCATGCGAAAAACCGATTCCTTGGAAGACCAGTACTGAACCAAGGTTAGATTCAAGAAATCGTTCCTACAAAGATACTAGAGTTTGTAGAAAGCACAGTAACTTTAAGCACAAAGGATCTGCAGATGTCGCAGTGCACCTGAGCTCTGAAGCTCAGATTATAACGCACCTAATCTATACTCACTGCATTTCTTCATACTCATATATTTCATATAATACTTCTTATCTGCAGGTGGCCAAATAGACTCTGGATTCGTCTACGATGACGATGCGAGGAAACTTCACATATATTGCAACTCACGACACATGAGAGAAACCGTCGACTTCTGCCGGTTTCTCAGGCAGAGCGACGAAAAAGGATTTCATCTCATTGATGGATTGGGAGATGGCCATTACAGGTTATTTGTTTCTTCTCTTGTATTCTTTTCAACAGCTGGACTTATCCAGAGTGTTTGAAGAAATAGACTGTCACTTACGATTGTTGTTTTGGAATAAAAAATCCTATTCCTAACTTTAACTACTTGTTTTAACTTTTAAACAAGTACCTAATAAGACCTGAATAAACAAAATAGTTTCAATTAAAAAAAAGGTATTAAGTAGGTTAAAACACACATACATATATTTAAGATTCTTTATGCAAGTATGAATATTAAGCCACGGAAGATCTACTGCGCAACAGTTTCTACTCATTATTGTGAAACTTTACAATGGGTAGGTTTATTAACATGCGGCAATCTCTTACAACCAACCAATATGACGTGTTTATATGTGTGTGAGTGCAACATGTGTGTAAGTGTGTGTCTTGTTATTGCATTCGATCGACAGAATTTTAATTCTGTCGATCGAAATTACTTTAATTTTATCCCAACAGTAAATGGTGACCCAGCCTGAATTCGAACCCGGAACCTTACATAGTAAGATCAGGCAACCTAACCACTATGGCACCAAAACGTGATTATTTATTCCTTTGTTGTTGTTATTAGACAGGCAAAAGGCCCAGTGACAGGCAAAAGGCAAATCCTGCGAGAATTATTTTGTATTATTTTTTATTTTATTTATTTGGGTAAGTAACAGCATGAACTTATATTTTATTTTATTTATTATTTATTTAAGAATTAATTACTAAAAAACATTGATTTGCTTACAAAAATAACAGGAACCGAATGGCAAAACCTAACCTTTTGCTTATTTGATTCTGTCACCCAACTGGGACTAGCCCGTTCTAGGGTGGACAGGACTCTAATACTACAATCAAGTTTGCTTGATTGCTTACAGATGTACAAGTTTTTGTAAAAAGCTAATAACACTACATTGCCCTAAAATGTGGTCATCAAAAAAAAAAGTTAAATAATAATAATAATAATAATAAATATTTGAAGATAATATAATAAATAAAATGAAACTCCATTATATAATCGGAAATAATATAAAATTCGATTAAGTAATATAAATAAAATTATATGTGAGAAAAGAAAGAAACAGTCATTAATATTTAATCTATGTTAAGTAATAAAGGATTTAATAATATCTAGTCAAAAAAAGTACAATTCATTGTCAAAATAATATATAACAAAGTCAAATAATTTTGGGTAGTTAGATCAATGTTAAAATATATTCAACATACATGTTTAAAAATATGTTTAAATGTGTGCACCTAAGTTTTATTAAACTATTATTTCTAACATTTGATGTATGGTTAGTCTGTCATGATTCGATAACCATTTGTTTAATTGATTTTTGAATTCCTTAAATGTCAAATTTATTTTTATTTCCATATTGATCAGATTGCAAAATCTCGGGGCAATGAAAGAGTTATTAGACATATAATTCGAGCGCAAATAGATACATAATTCATAAAAAAACATGTTC
This sequence comes from Micropterix aruncella, assembly GCA_944548615.1. Classification (NCBI taxonomy): domain Eukaryota; kingdom Metazoa; phylum Arthropoda; class Insecta; order Lepidoptera; family Micropterigidae; genus Micropterix; species Micropterix aruncella. The sequence continues at coordinate 5,076,465 of OX155950.1, forward strand.
TTTGCCGATTATAACTTACGCCGTTCGAAATTATTTGAAAAATATTTTACAAACTAAATTATGAAACAAAAAATACAATACATCCGTAAATATTTATTAGTTGAGAGAAAACGGATCTATTGCGCGCGGAAATAAACGACTGTCCTCCCGATGCATTTGTAGATGGCCAATGTAACTTTGCCGATAATGTAACTTTGCCGGGAGAACTCATCGTCCAAATCGACGCGGCAAGGACTCATCCCCACCAACCAAAAAATGTCAAATGACCGCAAAAGTTGTAGAGTTAACCGCAGACATATAAATCATACTTATACAACATAAATTCAAAATAAGAAAATGGGAATACATATATAAGTTATATTATATTTATACATACATATTACAAATCAATAATTACTGGCAGTTGTCGCTGCAGCTTCAAGGGCGGTTCGTACTGCCGATTTGAAGCTAATTTTGTTTCTACTATAAATGTCAAACCCTGTGAATTTATCATTATACGTACGTGGTAACTTTAATAAGTATATAATTATAAGCATTCTTATAAATAGTAGTAAGTAATTAGTAAGTAATATAATTATAAGCATTCTTATAAATGATTAAAAAAATAAACTATAGGTATATGGATAGGAACCAAAAACCTAAAGTACGATGTAAAGTAATATTTATACCGCAATATTTTCCATGTAACGAGAAATCCATGGACGAAATTCGGTAAAAAATCTCTAAATAGTTTTTTTCCTGTGAGAGGATCACAATAATCGCTATAGAGATATAAAATGATAAATCTTTCGTTAATCTCAGAGTCAAAGATCTAAGTCAAATTGGAAACAATTGAAATACTAACGATGTTTTATTTTTATAAAAAAATATTAATATTTTTCTTTTTATTAAATTGTGTGAAAAAAATCACCTGTGTGATTTTTTGCGAAGTTCTTAGTTGTTGATGAAATTTACTGAAAAATAATGAATGTTGAAAGATTTCCAACCCTGTTAGAAAACTCACCAGCTTAAGAGAATTCATCGAGTTCAATTCATTGACATTGCGATATAATATTTTAAAAACCAGAATGAAAAATCAGAACTTGAAAATGGGATGAAAGTGGAACATCACATTCGACTCCCATGTTCCATGTTGCATGACGTTTTTCATTTAGGGTTTTTTTGTGTATGGGACAAATATATATTATAGCCAAGTCAAAATTAATAGCCAAAGCAACTTCTAGCAACTTTAGACAAATGTTGCCATATAATGATTTCCTTATAAAATAAAATTGGACCGATTGTCCTTTTAAAAAAAACTTGGGAAAAATGATTTCTCCAAAAAATGCGATCTTTTAAAAAAGTAATAGTATTTTTAATTTCTCCAAATCCGTCCCGTGACACTTTTGGCATTTTTTCTATTTGCAATGGCTTCGGATTCCCCATGATGTCTTGTTTTAAACCTCGACTGTTTTAAATACACCCATCACCTATTTTAAATACACCCATCACCTGTCCTGTTTTAAATACACCCATCACAATGTATCATATGTAAAAATTGTCTTTGCACTACTGATGAACACTTAAAACCCTGGAAGCTAAAGCAGAGTCTTGCTGATATGTACACAACTGGTTTCCGAAATACTCATGGCTACATGAGTATTTCGCACAGCTTCGATAAAGCTAGCACAACCACAGCGTCGATAATGTTTCTTCGGTGTACTTGGTTTATTTTGACACCCTTTTCAACAACAACAAAGGAGTTTTGCCTGTAGTGCAAATGCCACCCCAAACCATAACATATTTAGCGTTTTGGTGATGAGAAACAATTGCAGCAGATTTTAGACGATTTGCAACCCATGTCCTATCATTTTGGAGATTTTGAAACATTTAAAGGGATTAAAAACACCTGTCAAAGTTTTCTACTAGAAAATAGTTTTTATTCCGTTGATTAATTTTTAGAATATAACATTTTAAATACTGTTATCAATAAAGATATTTTACTGATAACAGTAGTTAGGTACTTTATATTATATATTACCTTTATCTTATCTCGGGAAATCACAGGCGATTCAAAGATAAGTTAATGAGAACAACATTCATCAGACATCAGAGACTTGATACCATAGCAGACACAATATGTAATAACTGATAAATAAGTAATCTAATCTGATTAATTTGACATTATTGATTTGTTTGTTATCAACGTTGTTTTCAAAGTCATTCCTGTAATCGTTCACAGTTATTCTGATGATTTTCTATGTTCGTTCTATCGCGAGATTATGCAAAAATCATTAAAATATGAGTTTTTGAAAGATTGAGACTATTACCTAGGACAGCGTTTCCCAAGCTTTTTTAGGTAATCGAAGACTATCGCGGTTGCTTGACATTAATAAAAATCGGTTGTGTCACCCTGACTTTCTCGGCAAGCAGACAACCCTCTTGCGTGCCAAACCCCTACCCACCACACTCCCCCCCCCCCCCCTTAAACCCCTCCTTCCCCGCCAACTCCCTGACCCCACTCCACACCCCCCTAAACCCCCCCCCCCTCTTCTAACTCCCCTCTCCCTGCCCCCTCCTCTGACTCCATCACTCTCTACACCCCCCTACAACCACTTAGCCCCCACCTTCCGCACCCTTCCCCCTTCAGCCCACCTATCCCCCCCCTCATATCCCTTCTCCCTACACCTCCCCCTATTTCACTCCCCACCACCAACGGAAACAAAAAAAGAATTGCGCAATACCTACTTAAAAATATCCTCCATTCAAAATTAAATGTACCTACCTACCATTCGAGCGTAGCATTTTTTGTAGTAATTCAGTGGTATCACAATGGTATTTTTCCAAAAATGATGTAGTATTTTCTTGAATACGGTGGTACTTTTTTTACTTACCTTGCCAGAAAGTAAAAGGATTAAAAACGAATTTACCGCGTGAATTTTGTAGCACTCGACGTTTCACGCACCCGGCAGACAACGGCGGTTGCAACATCGCCAAACCGTCGCGGTCGGTAGTAGAAAAGTGTGCAAATAGCAATCACTGGCTGAATTTAATGTGTGATTTGCCATTTGTTTTAATATTATACTTATTGTAAATGGTTAAATTGATAATTTCAATAAAAAATTTAAAAAAAAAACAAAAAAATAAGATGCATGTGCTAGTAAATATTTCAAGGAAAATATATGCAAAACAACGAAACGATTCAAGAATCATGGAATGGTTTCAATATTCAATAGATAATTGCCTGAAATTCGGGCTTATTATTAGACCCGGGAAGGCATTCGATGTACTTATACATTTGTTTTTCGCATATACAGGATGAACTTTTAATTAGTGACACCTTGAAGTGAACCAAACAAGCAACTTTTAATAAAATAAATTAAAAAACATTTTTTTTTGTTTTTTTTTTAGTAAGTTTGAAAAATATGGCTGATAAATAAAAGTTTGACAAGTGTTGAGCGCGTTGCGATATCCAGCAATAGATAAAATATCGCGATTAAACAATATTCGCGATATTTTACCTACCGCTAGATGGCGCAACACCCAACTCATTTGACCATTTTTTTTTTATTTTCAACAAAAAAATATTTTTTTTTCCAAAAATTTATATTGAAAGTTGGTTACTTGCTCGTACTGATTCGCCCACTTCAAGGATGTCACTAATTAAAAACATCCTGTATATGTGGTAGGAAAATAGGCTAATAAAATCATAGTAGCATCATCAGCTACTACAGTCTTGGCATTCGTCTCTCAGTCCAATCAGAATGACAGAAAAATTTAATTTTCGAGACGTAAACGGAGACTTTCCAGAAACGGTCTATATCGGTCAACAAATAAATTTTATACCCAGTCGACGTCCTTGTTATAGTCTGGGAAATATTGTAACATGAATTTCTTGAAGTCTGTTAAATACTCACACATGCTCATGATTTTAGCTATCATAGTTATTGCCTTCTAGATTATGGCGATGTTTGCTACCTTAACGTAACAGAGGCCATCCTTGACAAATTCGAGCGGTTGCAAAATGTGTGCATTGGGTATATCTACAATGCCAGAAAATTTGATCACCTCGCATTGTAACATATATCCGAATCGCATAAATCTCATCTCTCAACCCCACCGTTTCTTCCTACCTATCCGAGATATTCACTCTATTAGGAAGTCATGGTCTTCCACTCCGTTCCAGTCAGCATAGTAAAATTGCGATTCCTACTCATAATTCTTCTCTTTACTTCCTTCACCGTTCATGCAGCTAGACTGGAACCAGCTCCCGTCCACTACCATAAACGCACTAACGGTTTCTACTTTTAAAGTGTCTGAAAAGGCATTTCATGTCCCTAAATCCCTAGTTATCCTACATCTCATCTAACGATTACAATCCAGCAGCGTTTTCAATCCAGCTGGACTTTTGATGGACCCACATCATTCCAGCTGGATCCAGAAATTAATCGATTTTTTAAATATAAATTACTCTTATTTTTATTATTTAGACTGTTCAGTGCAAATCAGTAAAACTTCTTACTTTTTAGGTAGCGTAAACTGCATGTAAATAATGAATCCCATGCATTCCATATCAGCATATATCCAAGATACTACTAGACACCCATTAATTTAACTATTTAACTAATTAGGTGGTCTCAGTTTCTCGAAAAAAAATACAAGAAAATTTCCTAGTCAAGCCCACTGCTAACCACCTATAGAATGATAGTTAAAACTAATACTTATTAGAAGTAAAGTAGATTAGAAGTCATAAAATATTAGTCTTGAAGTATTTTAAAGGAATAAATAAAATTGAATCAAACACTTTTTTTTGATTTGGTGGACTTTTCTGGAAAAAGTATCTTAAGAAAACAATGGTGTTGATGGCGTTAACTCCCAAACTTCCTCTTAATGAACTGTGTATATATAGGTACAGTTCAGATATATGTCTGGCTGCGAAGAATGCCTTTTCTGCCTCTAGTTATGTAATTTAAGGGTCATCAAATAATAATAAATCAAAGATAGATTTTCACCTCTGACTCCCCCATTTTCATAAACAGTCATTTTCTTTTTTAATATCTTATAATAATCCTTCTCAGTTCTATTTTCTTTCCGTTTCATGAAGTTTCTTTCTTTTGTTGGCTCTTCAGTTCTTGGTCCAATGAGATATTCAGAGAATCCGGGCTATCGTATACTTCCATTATATCCTTTCCATATTACTACTATATGTATGTACGTACACGATGTATATGTATGTATGTACTATATGTATGTATGTACACGATTCAGCATATTGTTCATCTCCTGGCGGCATGGTGAAAGAATAATCGGGCATTCTACGTTTTTGGTCATACTTCTTCGGGTTCTGTAGGTAATTGAGTATCCCTTTGACCTTGGTAAGACGCCGTTCTCCGATTTTTTTGCGGAGTGCCTCTGAAAGCTCGGCACACAAAATTTTGTCCTGGCTATTTAGTTTGTCTAAGACAAATTTTAGGGTTGTGTCAGCAGTTATCAAACTCGACTCTCTTCAACAGAGAGCTTCTACGACCAGTTTAACCGGATGAAAATTGGCGATCAACTCATTGATTAGTAATCACTCGTCAACGGAGGCTAATAAGGCTTTATCGATGCAAACGTTTACACTGTAGAAACGTTCCAGCATGCTGAATACTGTTCTACCTAGTGCGGCAGTCAATAACACCGGCAACGTAGACTTTTGCGCCATTATTTGGAAAGTTAATTACTTGCGGATCCAGCACCTGCTTCTGGATCCAGCAGGCCATAAACTGCAATGGATCCAGCTGGATTGCTGGATGAGGGATGCAGCAAGTGCAATCCCTAATTTTATGCCATTCTCTTTTGTCCTCCGCTTCTTGCGGTATATTTTTTTTAAAAAACGGCTTTTTGTTATTTGTTTAATCTGGTTAAGTATTAGGTTTTTGTTTATTTTACTCTACTGGCACCTAAATTCTTACACGTTCACGAAGATTGGCTGTAAAGATTGTTGTGTTGTAAGTTTTATTATAAATTGTGCAATAAGGACTTTCTATCTGTCTATGTTAATTATAATTGGTATATTTATGTGTATATACAGGTGGTGGGTCCAAATAATTTATTTTTAAAAAACACTTCATTTCTTAAAATTGCATAAAAATATGCACATCTAGAGACGGGCCAAATTATCGCCTAGTTAGATGTGCTATTGGCAGTAAAGGTCATGTAAGATGTGTTAAACCTCCCTATATTAATTATTAAATAATTTATATAATTATTATAAGATTACATGACCTATGAATGAACTATATACCTAATCCTATGTACCTAAATAAATAAATAAATAAATAAATTTATTTTTGCTATCGAAAGGAAATTCTCGGAACCTTTATGGAGTTCTCGCGAAACCCAGTTCGGGAACCGCTGGCCTAGGCGATCACACGGCTACCGACATTCCGTTTTCCTGTTCTCGGTTACTATTCTAGCAGCTTTTATCCTATTTCGCTGCGATTACCATTGCCATTTTCATTTCGTAAATATTGCTTGTGCAATTGCCGTTTTTCAGTTTGATTTGGAAATCCAAATACTTTGCCGCTGTTATCCATTGTGGTTTCTTGCTGTCTGACACAACAGTTAACGCAAATATACACTGTCAAGCAGTGCAATCAGTGATGGAGAAGCTCATGCTTTGCACGACAAATCGCATTTTACCGACGAAGAAACGAGCCTGGTTTGCACGACAAGATACAGCCACATACAGTAAAGCAAGCCAGTCGCAATGTTGCAAGATTTGCAACTGGAGACTCTTCGCCACCCACCACACTCGGTAGACCTTGATCCAACAGACTTTCACTTTTTTCGGAATTTGGATATATTTTAGAGGGGAAAAATCAACTCCGCCGAGACAGTGAAAACCGGCGTCAGTTCAGGTATCCATTGATTGCTGTCCACGAGGATTTTCCAACAGAGGCATTTAACCAGCTCCTATTAAAATACACTGCAGAGGTAATAGGGGTCAAGATTCAAATAATTCAATTCAATAATATTTAATTGATTGTTTTTATACAACTTCTTTTGTATTAAATTTCCTTTGTAGAAAAGAAACGTCATTGCAAAGGTGTCTAATATTTTTTTTGCAATTTCAATTTATTTCGAAAAAACCTTTAATAGATTGTTGAAGCTTGACATTTAATATTTATAAATATTCCATAGTTAGTAGGGTAGCCTGGGGAGAACTGGCCCCTTTTTATTTATCTATTTTTAATAATTTTATGGTTACAAATATAATTGCAGAAATAAAATGTAAGCATAGCGCATGTAAAGGGTCCGCCAAATAACTTTTTTTTTTAAAATGCTATAAAAAAAACTACTGAATATTTTTTCAAATTTCTTTTTTTATTTGAAAGTACAATCCCTCCGGTTAATGATGGAAAATAATTTCATTCAAATGGCTGCCTTGGCTGGCCATGCAGTAGCCTACACGATGGGTCCAATTTTTAAGTACATTATCGATTGTGTGCAGCTGTATTCCACCAATGGCTTCACGAATATTGTCCTTTAAAGCGTCAATTGTCTCTGGTTTGTCGGCGTAACACTTATCTTTGACGGCACCCCACAAAAAGTAGTCCAACGGTGTCAAATCGCAGCTCCGAGGTGGTCAAACGACATCAGCTCTGCGGCTGATAATGCGATTTTCAAAAACAGGGCGCAAAACATCAAGTGTAGCGTTGGCTGTGTGGCACGTAGCGCCGTCCTGTTGAAACCAAATGTTGCCAATATCCTCCTCTTCAATTTCTGTGAACAAAAATTCGTTCAACATGGCCCGATAACGATCGCCATTGACGGTAACGGCCACTCCTTGCTCATTTTCGAAGAAAAATGGCCCAATTATGCCTCTGGACCAAAATCCGCACCAAACAGTGACTCGTTTTGGGTGCACCGGCTTTTCAATGAATGCGTGCGGGTTTTCTGTGCCCCAAATGCGACAATTCTGCTTGTTTACATACCCGCCAAGATGGAAATGAGCTTCATCTGAGAAGATGATTTTTTTGGCAAAATCCGCATCTTCTGCAAGTCGATCGCAGGCCCACTTAGCGAAGCGAAAACGCATTGGATGGTCAGTTGGCTTCAACTCCTGAACCAATTGGACTTTGTACGGCGTCATACCAAGGTCTTTACGCAAAATTCGTCTCAATGATGTCTGCGAAATGTCCAATTGTTGAGAACGACGGTGAACTGATGTTGATGGCGATTCACGCACACTTTCGGCCACAGCAGCAATATTCTCGGGTGTACGCACTGTTTTTGGCTTTTCACGCGTTGGTTTATCGATGAGGATGCCAGTTTCTTTCACTTTTTTCACAAGGTAACGAACATACGGAGTTACGGAGCTGACGGTGCTTCTCTTCTTCCAAAATCCGTACGCAATTTTCGCACACATTCTGCAACATTACCATGATTTTCAATGTAATGTCGCAAGATTTCCCAGCGTTGTTCAAGCGTATACACAACCATATTCGTTCAGCGGAAGGATACAACTAATTATCTGTCAAATCAGACATGAGGTAAGTGTTGCCATACACGAAATAAGCACTAGTTGAAAAAAAAACGTTACATGGCGGACCCTGTATCAGTAGTTGTATCGCATTGAAATGTTTGTTATTATTACCAATTTAATTGTTGGTTTTATACCAACAATTAAAAGATAAATATACACTGAAAACGATATTTGGCTCAGTTCTACCCGGTACTGGGGAGAAATGAGCCATCGAATTGCAAAATACGAAAAGCTAAAAAAACTATACTTGAAACCCAAATATAAAGTATATTTTCCCATATTAATTAAAATATTTTTTTTAAATCAATAATCTAAAAATAATAAAAAGTATCAATCATTAGCCAAGAAGTAGTAAAATATTCAAAAATAATATTATCATGTATAGGTATCTGAAAGATACTAAAATAGTAATTGGAATAAAAAAACTAAAAATAATAAATAGTACCTACTTATTCAATAGTCAAAAGTAATAAATAGACAAAAATAATAAAAGAATAATTTAACTACAAATTAATTGATGAGTGATATTAAAAACTTCTGTACCATCTTATAGGAACGTTGTTGAGGATGCTTTATTTTTTCTGGTACTGCAGGACCCTCATTTGAAGACGTAGTAGACCCGCAACTAATTCAACATTTTTTTTATATCCAACAGCTATTACGGCCAAGGTTTGCGACATGGAGAATGTGGCATAACAGTGCACCAAGTCACCTCAGCCGATATAGACACATGGAGGTGCACTGTTGGACTGGTCGAACAACAGGGTAACACCGCCGTAAAATCAGTCGCCGAAAGCATCGTTAAAGTCGATCCTAATATCGTGCCAGCTTTTACAATCAGAGGTAATGTATTTCTATATATATAAAATTTCATAACTTCACCAGACACAATATCTTGTTGAGTTGTTTCATCGAGTCAAGAATTATGACGAAATAAATCTGACCTACACCTTAATCAAACACCGGTTTAGCAACGTGCACAACAGTTTCCTTCACCAAAGCGTCTGTTTTTATAATAAGCAAACAATGTATAGACTATAGCTTAGCCAAAAATCCAATATATGACATAAGAGATTCGGATATAGCTAAATCCATATTCCAAGAGTATCATCCTATAAAATAAAATAAAAAACCTGATACTTGACATTTGCCAAAGAGAGTAATTTTTATTTTTATCAACGAAGACTAGATTGCTGGATTTGACCATTAATTTAAATTTTGACATTTTTGTATACGATTATATATTTTCATGACTCATATTATTACTAGGATTATTATGGTTATAGACATTGTTCTCTTTATTTAATCAGCACTTTGCATTATTACATTATTTTCTAATTATTGGTTATTCTCTTACTGATTTTAAATCAATGACGTAGCCAAGTGCAGGAATGCATACCTACTGGAGAAGAATGAAATTGTATTGTATTGTATTTAAAATGTTGATGTTCTTATTATATAAAATATGCTCGGTAACAAATATCTCTGTTACCGAGCATAAAATTGCTATAATAGTTTATTTGGGGAGGATGCATATAAACCATAAAAACATCATTATGAAATCTGCATTAATATAATGAATTATTTGAGTTTAATTTATTTATTTATTTAACAATGCATTTATAATAAATAAGCATCCCTAATATTCATATAAATATATAATAAGTATTTAAAATTATTAAAATAAAAATAACATTTGAACACGGTCGATATGAGCATTAGCATGTAAGTACTGCTACTGCCCAACTAACTGCCAGGACTTGTTTCAGGGCAGCGAGCTCTCTACATTTATATTCACATATATTCGGCAATTCAAAAAAAGAAGAAAAAAAATATATAAATATACATTACCGTCACCATTACAAATTAAAACTAATAAACAAAACTGGAAATATTACAAATAAAATACCTACATAAAATAAATAATTGTGTTAAATAAAATAAAATGAAAAAAATGACAAATAATATTAAACAATAATAACCTAAATTAATGAATAAGTAATAGTAATAAAAAAGTCAACGAAAATAATTTAAAAAAAAATAAGAATCGTCAAGGATAAAATTTAATGATTGAAACTGTCTGGGTATATTAATCTATGGATATTTTGCCGGGCGTCATGTTTCAACCAGGAGTCAATTTTGGCTTTAAAGTAAGACTTAGGCCTATATACATTTTTAAAACTTCGTCTAGCATATCCTGAGGGCTATGTATACAAAATGCCTCTGCCCAAAAGTGGTCTGCATTCGAGGAACGTCGATATGTATAGCTCGAGATTGCCGCGTGCAGATTCTTTGCTGAGTTCTTATTGCGGTCTCTAAATTAGTTTGATACTCACAGAGCGCCGCTTTCTAGTAGAGTTGTACGTCTAGCGCATTATTTTCTATGTAGAGATCATCTGACCAGTATCTCCAAGGCTTTCTCTTTATAATTTTCAGTGCTAGTTTCTGAGCTCTGATCAAGGGCTCCATGTGAATTTTCGCTGCACCTCCCCACCCTATGATCCCATAGGTTAGGATGGATTGGCACAAGGCATGGTATACTATCTTTAGTGTCTTTTGGTCCAGGATGCCTCTAAGGTCTTTGAAAACATACGTGAGTTTCCTAACTTTTGCCGACAGCTCCATTATGTGGGTGCTCCATTGTAACTGGTAATCAATAAATATACCTACTTATATATTTAATGTTATCAACTTTAAATTATGTATGTATTGATAGATAAAAGTCTAAAGTACATTTTGTTTGAAATCTCGTTTTGTAAAACTTTACGTAAAAATCAGTGAAAATTTTCAAGTGTTTCCCTGGTCTCGCGTTTCGCATGACACTCACACATCAGTGTCATGCCATAACAACCAATGTGTTCAATGTGTTTGAAAATTTTCAACTAAAAATATTATCGGGCAGTTCTGCGCAGATGTTGGGAGATTGTTGGAATTGAAAACAACTCTACAGTGCAATGAACCAAGGAATTGTTGCTTTCTCCCAACGCGGATAAATGCACTGTTCAACATATTTGATCTGAAAATCCATGGCTAGGATATACAAATGAGGGGGGAAAATACAGCCAATAAGACAGACCTCAGCATCACTACATCTTGGGACCATAGGAAACCCACATAGGTAATCGATATAGTTAACCCCTCAGGCCCCGGTTGGCCGATATCGGCCACAACTCGATTCAGGGTGACGGCCCCGTTTTAATTTAATTTTAATTTAATTTGTTTGATTTTATTATGTTTTATTATGTTAATATGTTTCATTTTAATTATGGGTAGAGTGGTTTGACAGTAATTAATGTTTTGATGAGACGGTGTCATAATGAAATTTTTGTACTAATTTTTAGTAAAATTTCTTGGGACAGCAACTTGTCAATTGGCTGAGGGGCCGAGGCCTGAAGGGTTAAGAGAGCCAACTCACTTCTATTTCTATTAAGAAAAGCTTTTTCTATTATCATCAGCGATCTTTTCCTCAAGCTCTATAAAACCTACGTTCACCCGCTCCTCAAATACTACCAGCAAGTGTAGATTCCATAATTAAAGAAAGATATAATTTTGTGATTCCATAATTTAAGAAAGATATAGAGCACATAAAAAGAGTTCAGAAAAGAGCAAAAAATTGTGTGCAATCACTGAGGAAACCTTACGAAGTACGAGTGAAAGAACACTGTCAACATTAGAGAAAAGTAGGCAGCAAGAAGATTTAATAGAAACGTACAGAATGCTGCACGGGGTACCTAGGTACAAAATGTTATAGTGTGCCCAACCTTGAGAACTACAAACACCTGTGTGGACCATCGTTGAAATTAAATAAAGCAACTGCAGCAACGATCTCCAGGAAACATTGTCAGAGGAAGTGATAAGTTTTTCCAAGTGCAAACTGTCACAAGTTTAAAAACAAATGCACTTGACATATTTGCATCAGCCTTATGCTGCTAGTGTATAATATAATAATAATAATGTACTAAAATGTATATAAAATATTCATACCAAAAGCTAAAATAAAAAATGTAAACAATTTTGAAAATAAAGTTCTACTAGAAACAATTTATCTTTTGGATCAGGATCACCAGATTGACGTCAAGGTCACTAACCGATGATACCCTTTACATTTGGTGGAAGTTTTATTACCTTCCTATATACGTAATAAAATCCGATATCAGTCATTAAATTCATTGTTTAAAGAATAAGCGCAGATGAGTCATTTTTACTATTATTGTAGCATTGTAGCATCTCCGTGAACGTAACAAGCAGTATCCTCTGAGACAGAGCTTTGCCTCATTTGACCCTACACAAACAAATAAAAGTGCAACCTAAGAGTTCACTCACATCAAACAACGATATAAATTATATTCGACAGTCTGTAGTATCATACTCGAGTAAAAATAAAAATATTTGGGATTATTTTTCATATATTTATTTATTTAGTAACACATCCAGTAAAAAAATAATGTCATTAAGATGTTAGCAAGAAATTGATGCGACATTATTTTTAATGATTGACACAGTCGCCTAACTAGGCCTAGGCCTGTTCTAAGGCAGACTTTTAATGACGATATTAAGTGTGCACTGTCAACTTAAACTATAGTTAGTAATTATTTTTTAATCGACAAATATAAAACTACAAATATTCACGCATATATAAATATGGATAGATACTAATATACATATATAGATAAAATATATATCCATATATGCACACATACACATACATATATTTATACGAAAATAATAATAAAACCAAAATAAATAAAAATAAAAACTAAAATAATATACATATATAAATCAATTACATATTGATATAACGCTCACATACCTATAATAGTCATTTAAATGGATGGTAATTTCTCTGCTTTTTTAAAAAATATATTATACAGACTGTCTTCTTCTATTATACATTACAAATTACATATTTGATGATATCCAATGTGACCATTAGGAAATAATAATTAAATATAAACAGCTTTCATGGAATTCACCGACTCGAGCCGTGCCCATCATAATACTATTATTACACTTCTGAGGGGTGAGCTGCCAGTGGACTCCGGATTATCAACCAGTTGTGTTAGGTTTAGGACAGCTGTAATGCCAAATGTCACCTTGCTACCCATTCACTCCCCCTTCAGTCATAGAATTTGAGATGCGGAGTTAATGGGCCCTTGCTGAGTTGGCCACCAAGACCTATTCTGTTCAGGGTTGGTCACACTCACGGGTCAACACCTATCCGACGGCCTCCACGCATGAAGTGCGAGCCTGGGTAGGACTCTCACTTTATGGTTAGTTTCCCCTGGGAATCAACCTTCTGGAGCTCCGGGACGGTCTGCACACCGTGCGACGTAAGCCAATCGACTGTGTACTCTGACTAACAGTCGGGGGAGTCTGGAAGCAGTACTGTTTCCTATAGAGCGGGGGTGGTTGCGGACCTTACGGCGACTGCTCTTGAAACAACCATCGGCTATCCGATCCTGGGTGAACAGCCGGGCAAAGGACGCTGTGGTCCGCGATAGATTCGGTACACACCGTTTCACCGCTTCGTAAGGGAGAGGACCGCGCAAGCGACCTCGAACTCGTAACCAATCGAGAGACTGGAGTAATCTGGTCACAATTGGAAGTAAGGGAGTGAGTGTAAGCCCGCCGGGTAACACTCCTGGCTATCTAGCGGTTAAGGCGTTGGCCTCTTACGGGTTTGTGGCAGAGCTAGACGGTGGACTGTTTTGTCCAAGTCTTCTGCGCTCACTCCAGGGAGATACGACTAATCGTTAGAACTTCCTGAGGTGAAGGGCTCGCCCACTGTAGTCGACAACCCTAGTTGTACTCGTGGTCTTTTGGGATATTTGATTCCCATGGAACCGATAATTCTATGATTAGGGCCATCTTCCGAGATAAGGAGCAAAGAGTTATATCTAGACCGAGGACTGTGCATCCGAGACTTCACTACCACCCATTCACTCCCCCTTCAAAGTCATAGAATTTGAGATGCGGAAATTACAGTTTTACATAGTTTTTCTAGGAAAGAGTTGATTATTTTCCTGGATTGACCAAGATCTTTAAAGAGGTTAAACAGAGATTTGGCTGGCAGGCCACGCCAGTTTATACAAAATTTTTAGTGGCCGTAATTTACAATAACGGCTGTACAATGACAGATAATACTAATCACATAGGATTCAGATCCAGACTCACAGACTCAAGACTGACTCAGACCACCCGTAGCCGCCCGAGACGATTCCAACCGCCTACAAGTGCAAGATACAACTGCAAACAGTTTACTGGGGCCTTCCAAGGCAGTTCCGTTTTTGAGGAGGCTACCAGATGGAATCAGAACCATAAGTTGAGCCGACCAACAATAAAGTCGACCATCATGCCCAAGCTGTATGGTACCGCTACTGTCAGGAACTATCAAATAGCCGATTAGAGAAACCCACAGTCTAACTCCCCACCTCTCGTATATTCGTTTTAATCCCGTAAAGCCCGCTATTAAATTACCTATTTTCTATTTTATTTTCCAATATTAATTTTGTCTCTGTGCATTGCATTAAATATATAAATTAGTCGAATCGCTAGTTTAATATGCAAATAATTTTTCTGGTTTTTGAATGTTCTGTTTCAGCCAGATGTGAAATTGCCGCTGTAGATGCAAATGGTGATGGAATTCAATTAACCCAGGATTGAAATAAAATGCTCTTTTTTTAATTGATCTGCAATTTGTATAGACATCATGACAGGCGCCCATCACATTTGTAGCATCTGTAGCCATGTTGAAAGACTGGTTCTCGAATGTTATCGAAGTTAAGCACCGTTAGACGTGATCTGTACTCGGATTGGTGACCGCTCGAGTTCTGATCGTGTGATCCTATAAATGTCCGCCTAGGTGTTGCCACTAGGCTAGAGTCCCACACTAAAACGCTATAGTACGGGCCAAAGGAACGTTCCGGTGAGGTAATAAATCATTAGGCCGGCCCGCCCCTTTCACTACCTGCTTGTAGGGATGCGTGTCGTAGCCTTCGCAGATTATCAGATTATTATATTATTGAGATTGAGCAGCGAAACTTTTGTCGGGTAACGTTTCAGTTTGTCAAAAAATGACAAAATGTTATGTATAAAGCACCGAGTCTGCATGTTAATATCACCAACTTCAATAGCTCTAGGTTAGAAAATATGGTCTCCATTGTTCAACTGATAGGCAAGTAATGCTGTTTTATCCGCGCAGCATTTTATAATATAGATATGTGGGACTCATTATTACAAAATGCCACGATAACATTTTACTAATGAATGTTTAGAAATTAATATGACCTATGATATGTCATGCTAGGATATTCAGTTTAATAACTCACATCACATAATTAGGTCATTATTTACTCTAATTCTAAAATAATACTTAAACCGAAAATATTAATAAATATAGCCATCGGTACTATAATAAATGCAGATGTATAATACTGTTTTACCGAGCAAGCGTAATTCATCGATAAGCAATATCGATGTTAGCCGCATCCTTGTTGACAGCTCAGTTTATTACCCCATCGGAACGTTCCTTTGGCCCATACTTTAGTCTCGTGAGTTAAAACAAAAATATCACACTACTATGACCTAGGTCCAACATTGAACGAAGCCACAAGGAATCGTCGAGGTCTGAAAAATAAAGTGAGTTATACATGTCGTTGAGAATAACAGCTGTATGTATGCATCCTGTTGTTATAACTTATTTTGTTAAATCTGAAGTGTGCGCAGAGAGAGGGAAGTTTTTTATGATACGGTAAACGCATCTATCTGGAGACAGATGCATTATAGCTACAGTGTTGGTGAGCTCATGCGCACCGTTAAAGGTAAGAATTCGATCCAGAGGTGGCCTGGCTACTAAAAACAGTCATTGGCCAATACCTCTTCAATTATCCGCCTGTTATGTTTTTAGGTAATGTATTTTTCATTATTGAATGCAGAAATGCTTTCATAACATAATCGTGAACCCCACTCTATTAAAATATTTAATTTGCAACGTAGAATGATAAAACTTTTAGTAAATAAAAATGTGTTAACACAATGTAAAAAGAACTATAACTTGTTGTTTAAGCGATGCGATATATTACATATACATGAAAAAATTACATTCTTACTAGCAATAGAGCATTTTAGAAATTCAGAATTTAAAATACCAATACAGTACAATAGGAATGTTAGAGAAAAAGTCCGTAAAAGATTTGAAGAACCAAGAGCGAACAACTACTATGGTGAAAGGACGTTAAAGTACCTCATTCCAAGAATCTTTAATACTATTGTATCTGAAGAAGACTGTGTAAGCGTGAGCAAACAGATGTTTAAAAAGAGATTAAAAAGCTACCTGTTGGATGTTTATAGTGAAATTAGTGGTAATAAGTAAATTTGTTATACGTTTCTATAATTTAAGCTTGTAGTAATACTGGCCTAATTTAAGCCGGTAGGCAAGGCCAGTAGTAATACTGCTGTGCATTGTTTTTTATATTTTTAATGTATTTTTGTATCACAAAATTAGAAGTGTAAGACTAGAAAAATAAGAGTTTGTCTCGCCAACAAACTGTATACCAGTTTGGCAAGATTGTAATATTTTAAAAAATGTATCTTTTTCTATGAATAAATTTATTAAAAAAAAAAAAAAAACACTGACATAAAAAATAAAAATATACATATTTAAAAATTGCAATTATTTTCACTCTAAACTGTTATTTAATTACTTATTTGTTAGGTTTCTTATTTTGAACTCATTATCTACACTAATTAAATATTATTTCAACAGCCAGAAAGTAATAAAATATTATCTGTGTTGTCAATGTGAGTGAAGATAAATAGTCAATAAATACTCTCCCAAAGTGGGGTAGGTATATGGTAGCTTCCTAGATAAATGTCAGTTAGCTTCTTTCAATAGCTGCTTTGGCAAATATGTTTCGTTTTTCTTTGATTATAATATGTACAATATTGATGCATCAATGTCAAGGTACCATCTATTTACTGTTCAAAAGTGTTGACTTTTTAAGAATTTGTTGCATGGATGAAAATTTCTTTTCACAGCGCTTCCTCAAAAACGGAACGGAGATTCCGAAATTAAAGTGTTATCCGCTAGGAACGAAAATTTGAATTTACGCTGCCAAAGTGATACCAGTTTGACGTACTGCTGGTTCAAGCATCCGAATGGTACGCAGTTCACTCCGATCCCTAATGCGAAAAGAAATGAAGATACCCTTTTCTGGTAAGAATTTCCATTACTATATCCGTCCCCTGTCGCCTCACCCCAAAATTTCAGAAAACAAAGATGCTGGGGTACCTAAGCTACACGTTTTTCCGAAATTCCGGTGTCTGTAATATACTGGCCTGTAAGAAACAAATCGCTTACGAGAGTACGATTGTTTGTTTCTACCCTTTATTGTGAAATTTCACAATGGCCGGGTTTATTATTATACGAGAATCTCTTACAACCAACCCCATTATGATGTGTTTATTTGTATGTGTGCGTGTAACATGTGTGTAAAAGATTGTCTTGTTTGCTCGACAGAAATGAAATGCAATTTCATTCAGAAATCAAACCCAGAACCTTATAATGCAAGATCAGGCTATTTAACTACTATGCCACCTATGTGTAGATGTGAGTTGTGTAAATATGAGATGTGTAGATGTGAGTATGTGTAGATGTGAGCCACACAACGAATCGCCCGCAAGAGCGAATATTTTGAAGAATAAAAACACACTGACGATCCGCAGCATTGGCCCAAATCGCCTCCGTATATATAGGGACGGTATACTTATGCCTAAAAGCATTTTAAAAGTGAGTAGAGTATAGATACTCGCCATAATATCAAGATAGATATTGAAAATCTAGCCAATAAAGCAATTAAGGTGCTGTGGTTGATCAAGAGAGACTCCATTAACGGCAAGGATTTGAAAAAAATATTTAAAGATTGCTGCCTCTCTGCATTTGGGTCGGTTCTTTCTTTAACAATTCTAAGTTGGCTGGGAGTGGAATTGAGCTTCACTTTATCTTTCCAAGCTAATACTGTCATCCTTCCAATGCATAATGTGTTCTTTTACAAACTCTGACTTCTTTTTCGTCTACCTTTAAATAGTATCGAAGCGATTGTAATCTTCGAGATGTTGAGTTTTTTCTGTCTCTCGGGCGTTTTGTAGCCAATGATTTCACTGTGTGATCTACATAAACCTTCTTTTCTCCCCAATCTAAGTTCCTTCAAAATGTCCTCCAAATTTCTTTTCTCTTATCTTCTGTTATAATAGCACATTTAATCGTACTATTTTTGTTCTCACACTTGCATCTTCTTTTCATATTTCTCGGTTCTTTCACAGGTTTGTACACCCATTTTCAGTCTTCTTTAACTTTTCCGTAATTTTTATGTCCTTTCTCCCGCAATTTTTCATTTTTTTCGGCAAACCAATTGTTCTTAACGACTTGAGAGCGTCTCTTTCTTGTTTTACTTTTGTCCGGCAGCTCGGTTTCTGATTCGTCGGAACTTGATGAATACGGGACTAATCTTGCTAGGTTTAAGTTATCACTTGTATCAGATATACAATCTAAAATGTTTATTTCTGCGTCATTTGGTTCGTTAGAAACAGGATCTTCAAAGTTTAAGAAGGCTTCCTCTAATACTTCTATTTGTACGTTATTTAATATTAAGTAATTTTCATTATCCAAGGGGGCGTTTACTAAAAGCTGATAATTAGCTTCCAAATTACATGTAGTACTTTCAGTAGAAATGGTCTGTATTTCATGTGCCTCTTCAGGTACGGAAGTATCTAGGCATACTTTGCCAATAGCTAGATTGACTAACCGCTCGCTTCGTGAAAATCTTCGCATCTAAAAGCAAAATAAAACAAATCATTGCAAAGCATCCAAAACCAAGTGACAATTCTTATTATGTATAATGGGACATTTCTTATTAAATAACAATTTCAAGTTAATGATTATTTTAGCATTAAAACATGATGAAAAGTGCTATTGTAACTGCAAGGCTAATATCATTAGCAAAAAAGAACAACGTCCAACTCCTTTGACAAGACATAAAAATAAGAAATATAACTTGCTAACTCCCGACCCAATCATGTCGTCTTATTTTTTTGTGTTTTTACTAGATTTAACGACGAAACATGCAAAATGAACGTGAAAATATTAAAATGTAAAACTCACCATTAATAAATTACACCGCACATGAAAAGAAATCTGCAGTATTCTTCATTAAAAGTTAATTCAATACGCCGCGTGACTTGGGAGCTGTTTACTCGCCTACAAAATGGCGCCGAATGAGTGAGTTAGCAACTTTTACGTGTGTAAATTTGACAACCGTGGAGTTGGCAGATATTATTGATGCTCAAAAAGTGGTATTATCGTATGTTAGACGTAGTTAGCATGTATGACGATTTTGTAGATTTTTTCTTTCTCTTTCTGTCAATACTAAAAACGTATTTACGGCAAAAATGGAGTTAGCATATTAGCATTCTTAGATGACGATATATAACATTGGAAAAACGCCACCAGGTGGCAGAATTAGTGTTCCTATACAAAATTTGTTGATAACTCTTTCTTACATTGATGTAGTCGGCCCATTATAATACTATTATTACACTTCTGGGGGGAGAGGAGTGGATTCTAGACTAACGACCTCTTATGGTAGGTTTAGGACAGCTGTCTTGCCACATGTGCGTCCACCTTACCACCCATTCACACCCCCTTCAAAGCCATAGAATTTGAGTCCGAATAGAAATCTTCGAAACCCAGACTTATTTAAATGTACTTTAGCAAAAATCAATACCGTATTTAATAACGTCTTTCCTTGAGCATGCCGTCTGTGCAACAAATGTCATCATGACAATCTTATCAATATACGCGTGTTTCACGATACCTAATGGTATGACAGGGCAACAATTTTTGACTTACCGAATTTTAACTTTCCTTTAAATTTTATGCATTACATATTTACTTAACCCTTCAGGCCTCGGCCCCTCAGCCGATTGACAAGTTGCTGTCCCAAAAAATTTTTGTAAAAATTAGTAAAAAAATTGAATTACGACACTATCTCACCAAAACATTAATTACTGCCAAACCACTGTACCCATAATTAACCTGAAACATATTAACACAATAAAACATAATAAAATCAAACAAATTAAATTAAAATAAAATTAAAACGGGGCCGTCACGCTGAATCGTTTTGTGGCCGATATCGGCCAATCGGGGCTTGAGGGGTTAAATTCAACCTTACTTTCATTGTTAGTTACCGTTAAACTGTTCTTTCACTACGTTTATTTTGTACTCATATAAAAAGCATATTGATGATGAAGGTCCCAGCGCAATCCAGAATTAATTGTGAACCCGAGGAACTTAATGTTCCTCAAAAAAAAATGACCGTCAAATCAATGTTTGCGACGTTTCAGTGATGAAATTGCATAACAAGCGTCTTTTGACAAGTCCGTTAGCTGCGAACTATGAGGATAGATTATGCGCAGCGCTGGAGAGATATTTTTCCTCTATTAAGTTACGATGAATTTAAAACGAAACCTGTGGATTGATTTCCCAAGTTTTGCTTAAGAGCCATATTTAAGTATTAACATTGTCTTGGCTTGGTAATTAGCGCGTGAAATGCTAATGGTTTATAAATAATAATTAGGATTTTAGTCCCTAAACATAAAGTTAGTTTAGTTTAGGTTAGGGGTCTCCAAACTACGGCCCGCGGGCCAAATCCGGCCCGCCGGGGTCATCAGTCCGGCCTGCGACAGCTAATGACCAATGCCATCAATCCAGCACGTGACAGATAATGGCTTATTGTTGTTTGCTGTTGTTACGATAACACTTCACGGGAGATAGAACGATCATATTTCGTTAAAACTCCCTGAGGTGACGGGTTCGCCCGTTGCAGTTGACAGTTCTAGTTGTTGTTACAATAAGTTGGATAAAAAAACACAGAATTATAATAACTCGGTTGTATTTACTTCCTAGGTAAAGCTTAATGACAAGTACCTATAATACGCAGAAAATTTAACAAGTATAATACCTAACGAAATGAATACCACTAACATTATAAACATATCAACATATAAACAATATAACATATAAAATAGTATTGAAATTTATGTAATTGTAATTTTCCACTCACAAAAGTTTGTAGTTTGGACAAAATTATGTACTAGTCAATGGAGGAAAGTGGGGGGGGAGGGGGAGGGGGTTCTGGACTGCCGACTGCATTGATGGGAGACAGATTTCACGTTTTTGGCCCTTGGAACTTACGGGAGGAATCATTATGGCCCTAAGGTTGGAAAGTTTGGAGACCCATGGTTTAGGTTATGCATCACCACGAGATTAACATAGTATTGGAATCACAGAGTAATTTGTAAAATCGTCATTTCCCATTATTTTCTAGGTGGCCAGATTCCTCAACCATTAGAAGATCCACTCTCGAGACAGGTGAATGTGGCATCACATTTAGAACGGCGATCGACAATGATACCGGCCTATGGGAATGCCACATGGGGGGTGAAGTACCCGGTGTTGAGCGGGTTCAGAAAATCAATGTAAGGATTACCGGTGCACTCGCAGCCGAAGCCACCGAAGTTTCAGCAAACACTGATCAAGAACTGACCATCTCTTGCATCACCGCTTCTTCACCCCAGAGTCTGAAATACTGCAGATTCTCAACGCCCGCAGGAGTTGGATTTAACATCAACGATCAAGTGAATAGAAGCAAGTAAGTACAAATAATGTTAATGGAGTATAGTCCGTTTTGGCCACAGCATCCACAGCATTTCACGGTTCAGTTAGGGGCATCTCCCTGTTCTGCGTCCTCACCGGCACCAGCAAGTGACTGACCTAACCAATCTTGGTGTAAAGATTGCGACACCGCTGCAATAATTATAATCTAGCTGCGGCTGGTTTAGTGCCTTGCTCCTTTTATTGCAGGAGTCCATCTTGCTTGCACCTGCCCTCTCGAAGTTTGCAGTAGAATATAAGCTTCCACGCTCTCTTGGGCATCCAGAACACAAGTCCGCGCCAATGCAGCTGCCACAACATCAGATATACCTCTATAACATGGATTTTAGCCCAAAGTAAAACTTCTGTATTTCTGATGTAGTGCGGCAGTCGGAAACAGGTATATCGCCACCTTAGTTTTGGTCGCTCACCGAAGGATTCAAAAATAAAAACTTAAGACCTCTCTCAAAACTGTCGAACGAAAGTATCTAAATATGTATATTTTGAAACGAACATTTCGTTATTTTCAACATTTACAGCTATTGTGACTGTAACGTAAAAATAGTTTTAAACTATAACTTTTAACTCTTCATCCATATTTGAAAGAGTTTTGTTGACCAATCCGAATTTCAATTCGGACCAATATATTGACATCTTATCAAACCATATGATACGGGAGATCCACAAGGTCTATCCTTTAAACGAGGTAATTTTTCAAGAGAATCTCGCCCCATGCCATTCTTCGAAAAAAGTGAAACAGTTTTTCACACAGAACCAAATTACAGTACTTAAAGGCCCAGAAACTCCCCCGATCTCAACCTGATCGAAAACCTCTGGGCCATTTACAAAAAACGGCTCTCCAAGATGTATTGTATGTGTATGTGTATATGTATCTATATGAGTACCGACGTCAGTTAGGCTTCTCCACCTAAGTCAAAAAATAAGTCGTATGCCCAGATACAGGCTATATTTGGCCTAGTTGGGTATGCGCTGAGCATGGTCATGAGAATGTGGGCCGTTGTTTCTTCGCACCATTACTTGGTATGACCTTTTTTATGTGTTTTATAATTATGTTTGATACAAATAAATAAATAAATAAATTGTACAACGAAAACCAAGATGACCAGTGCAGTAATTCAAGTCTGGTTTCACGATGATCAACTGAAAGGAAGCTGTCAAAACCTGGTAAATTATATGCCTACAAGTGTGAAAGGTGTTATGAACGCAAAAGGAGGACACGTTCTATATTAAAACTAACAATCTATAATTACCAGTACTGTTTTCGTATGTTTATGTCCAATAAAGCACTTTTCGAAGAAAAATACTCTTTGTTCCAATTAATTTGCACGGTACTGTAGGTATTTACCAGCTTACACTGCCTCCCTTTCTGTAAAAAAAGAATCTACACCCCTATCCCTTGTATGTTTTGTTTCAAAATATGCGATAAAGAACTTCTATCTATGTATCTATCTAACCCTTCTCCAATATCTATCACAGTAATATGTATTGACTGAAAATTGTGCTATTCTTTTAGCCCTATTATGGATCGGTACTACTTCAAAGAGGGAGCTAAACTATACCAAGGCGATTGCTCAATTACTATCTCTTCCGTGCAGCCAGAAGATTTTGGTGTGTGGTTATGCGCTGCCAAAATTGAACTCATGACTGAAGAATCCCGCAATTTTATACACCTCATCCAGAACTCCAGTAGTGGTAATTTAAAGCTAATATCAATTTAATTAATTACTATGGTTGTTTGGTTCCTTTGCAGCGTTGGATACGGCCACCACTGTCTCGCCTCACTCTTCATTTGTCTGTTAGGGTTGTCACTAAACCAGTACTATATCAACTTGTCGTAAAACATGTTTACAATGATTTTAGTCGCGCGAAGCAACACCGAGCGCTCGAACCAGGCGACGATAGTACACTATAAATAGCGGCCGCAGCGATGTAGTATGAGAATTATTATCTCCTTTCAGCCCCGTGGAAAGTTATTCGTGCAATTCAAGGGGATGATGCAGCGGAAACTATGAAAAATCTAAGTGGTTACTTAAAAGAAAAACCATACATAATATTCAAAAACATATATATGTAAATATAATTAAATACAAACGCAGCTGCCATGGAATTCACGGACTGAAATCGAGCCGATGATAATACTATTATTACACTTCTGGGGGGTAATACATGGACTCCGGACAAACGACCGGCTGTGGTAGGTTTAGGACAGCTGTCTTGCCACATGTGAGTGTCAAGCTTACCACCTGTTTACTCCCCCTTCGAAGAATAGAAACTTCGTCATAGAATTAAAGATGCGGAAATTGCAGTTTTAAATATTTTTTCCAGTGGATTATTTTCCTGGAGAGACCTGTATAGAAACCTGGATTTCCTGACAGGCTACGAGCGCCAACTTCTTACCGCGTGAAGGTGAACAGTGAAGCTGTTCCGGGTGACGGCATTCGTGAGGTCATAATATTTATTTAATTTGCGTTTGTGGTCTTTTGGAATATTTGATTCCCATGAAACAATTAATTCTACAATAAGAGCGACCTTCCGAGGGAGCAAGTAAAGAGTTATGTCTGAATGGGGAGCTGTGCATCCGAGACTTTCAGGGAATTTATACTGACCTAACCTCCAGAATCCAATCTGACGTTTTCTTGATTACTGAGAAAGATTTTGTAGTGGAATGTTTTTTGCCTATTTTTTTTTTATTTGTTGAGTGTGGCTTTTCTAAGGTCTTTATGAGCCTTGTAACACTGCGACCATTGCTGATCTATTGTTCGCCACCTACTATAGTTCTGCGCTAAGCCTCGTGTCATTTGAGAACCGCAGCAGGCTTTTGGCGCCAGATTGTTTTACCTCTCCCAAGTTGGAGGTAGTGACCACCCAAGTGGGTGTATCTTTTACGCATCAGCGGGCCACACTCGCACATGCTGGGGAGTTTCCTCTGCTCCTTGGCAGAACCTGCACATTTTTGTGTCTCTGAGCTTGAGGTTGAAAATGTGTTTGTTCAGGCCACAATGCCCCGTGAGCGCCCTCACCAGTATGTGTAGATTGTTCCTATTTAGCGATAAGGCCTCATGGGCCGTCTTACGGTCGTAAACCTTAATTAGCGCTTTGGAATGATTCAACCCTGGCGTGTTGTTCCAGTGGTTGACGGATTGTTCTAAACACATTTGTTTGAGCATTATGTTTGCAAGGCTTTTTGGTACGCCACAGCAAGGTTCGGGGCCGTATAACGTTCCCTATGCTCCCGTCTTAGCAAGTTCGTCGGCTTTTTCATTTCTTTCGATTCCTGCATAGCTGGGAACCCATCTTAGAATTACCCTGTTCTTTTCGCCCAGGGAATTCAGTAGTGATATGCAGTTTTGCACTAGCTTTGAAATAATGGTATTCGAGGCTAGTGCCATAGGAGCTGCTTTGCTATCAGAGTGGATATAGATACGGTGGTTGGCGTAGTTCTTATGGAGGATGATATCCGCACATTCAATGATGGCGTATGCCTCCGCTTGGAATATGGAGGCGTATTTCCCCAAGTTTACACTTCTTTCGAAGTTTGGTCGCTCTCCATATATACCACAGCCTACGTCAAGTCCCTTTTCTGCCTTTAGAGCCATCCCTCACAAGCTGTATTGGGGGTTTCGATGGTAATATCATACTTGTCAGCACAAGCCACTGAGAGATTAATTACATCGCAAATAACAGCAAGGACTTGGTCGTGGAGGTAATATATATTAGTGGCAATATATTGATTAACATGCCGAAATGGCGACTGTTATTAAAATCATGATATAAATATCCAATTACAAAGCATTCGTTACAAATGAGGGATGTGTTTGTCTGCTTTTAAAATGAAGTTATATTGGTGGGTAAGCAGAATAATATCTGAAACACATTAATAACTAAAATGAACAACTAAAATGAAATGAAACAACTTACATGGGCAACAAAATAGCAGGGATTAACGGAGGCCTGAGAAGTTCTTACATAAGAACACCTTCCGCTTCCATCACCATGTAAATGACATCACATTTATTGAAAATACTCACCGAGAAAATTAAAATTGTCCTGAACACTGCACTGGGGAGTTCTGTTACGTGTCACTCCACAGGTGTGTGGAGTGAACTAAAATGAATTCATAAGAGAAGATCTACTGGTAAAGATTCAATAATTGAAAAGTGATAATATGTTATTCAATCGGCGAAATATAAAACATTTTTTTAATATTTGTGATATAAAGATGAATTGCACCTGTATACCACACAAGTAGTACGGATGATGCCAATTTTCTTAATAAATTATCAGATTAATAAACTGGGATAATATTAAATACTAAAATTACAAAGCATGATACAGCCCTTCCGAGCGCACCCTCTAGCCATACTAAAAATTGTATGGCTAATGGGTACACTGTATCTCCTCCACCCTCGCCTCATACTAAGCTGCACGATTGACCTGTCTTGGGGGCGAGCCGGCTTACTGTATCCTTATAATACCATGCAAATATTTCGTCTGTATGATTTATTCTTGTAAATTATACCCGTGTAACGGTCGACAGTAAGTATTCTCATCCTTAACAACTCCCATCCCTAACGTCGTTTTTTTTCTAATTACAGGTATGTCTGTCGCATCATCGTTTGGAATAGCCATTGGTATCATGATAGTGATTCTCATCGGAGTTGTTGGATTCTTTGCCTGGCGGAGACAAAACACTATGATGGCTCGTCAAGAACCACAACCAGTCGCTCGAGAAAGCATTGAAATGGCAGAACAACCGAAGTTATCGTTCGCCAGTGGCAGCAGTGCAGAATTGATGCCAGAATCGCCTAGACCAAGTGAAGCCATATCGCCGGCTATTCCTGGTATGAGCAAAATAAGTGAAGAAGTCTAATATTCTTATTCAAATCGAAAATAAATAACAAGGATAATAATAATAAATAGGATTTAATATGTATCTGTTTTATATTTTCCTTGAATCATGGCTATGACCGTCTGGGCTATGACCATGGCTATAATCATGACCGTCCAGGCAGGAGCGACGTCATGACGTCATTAGCGAAATAAAATATAATACTGACTCAGTCTTGCAATGTTTATTTTAAAGAATATATTATAATTTAATGACTAGGATGATTTAACATAGTAACAATCCTTTCCATGTTTATAGCGTAAATAGCATGACTGGCTATTACATTTTTATGTACTTTTAAAACATCGTAGACTTCGTCTAGTGATATGCGATCGCATTTGGTCGCCGTATTGTTGCCGCTGAAAAAAATATTAAATCATGAGGACTTTTAAAAATCTGGAATGTCTAGAGAGATTGGCAATACTACAACTGCCGTATCAAGAAACTTCAACCCTGAGGTGACCTTATTGAAACAAACGATGGATTGAAAAAATGGGTGATGCCTTCAAACTGCTCAGGGTTGGCTTCAAAATTTCCAATGGACAAAGTTTATTATCCACGAGGGTCGCCTCCTCTCCTATATTTTTGGGATTCTCCCAAAATTGGCCTCAAAAATCAAATGGTTCTGCCTCGTGGAAGTCCCGGAATTCGGAAAATTATAGTGTTATTGAGAGCGCCGCCTATGACTGTCGCATATTCATTTTCATTTAGCACGACAGATGTTTCCATTTACTCAGGTAAAGGCTCTGAAGAACTATAGTTATTTAATTCTAATAAAGAGACTTATGTGAGCCCTGCAAAAGGTATTTCTGAGTATTACTTAAAGTTAACCCTTTTGACGTAAGCCCTTTAGGCAATAATAAACATGAAAGATCGCCGATCTTTATGTGAGACCTAGTACGCGCCAAAAATTCGAATTTGCGTTTTTATTGTTATTGTTTTAAGATCATGCTCCGGATCGTTCTGTCCATGATCTTGAGTTGCTTAGTTTTCTTGTAATTCTCATTGCAGTGGCATCTCTTAGGCATAAGTTGATGATTTTACGTTGATCTCTTTTAGTAGTGATCCCTCGCAAACAACGTAATTCTTTGACAGTTTTAGTTGTTAGCACAGTAAACTATTTTTTTTAAATCCTTACTTATTTACACAACTAAAAAAAACATCTCACGAATGAAGTTATTCACTCTTTTCCATGACCTGAAAAGTTTCCTTGTTGGCATGTACGAGGCCTCACATACAGAGCGACTATATTTTTCTTAGATAGTTGTTAATTTGCAAAATTATCATTGTAACATCTAAAATGCCAAACTCAAATAATTTACAAGATTTGGCTGATGATTAACTTAGATGAAGACTATCTTTATGAAGATTTTTGTGATTCCAGGAAAGCTGTCCAGGAAATGATACCTTAAATTATTGGGCTTTCTGTTAAAGTATTATTATTATTATTTTAAATTACAACAGGCAAGCTGTTAATTTTAACTGATACAACTATATCTGTGGCTCTGCATGAAGAAAATTATTCTGACGATTATTAAACTGCTTCACACTTTCTGCTTCCACAACTTTTTCCCGTAATCCATTCCAAGCATCCACTATCATGTTGACTAGAAAGTGCATCTTATAGATTGCTTGAGAAATGTGTCTTATTAGGCTCGAACGGATGACCTCGAATGTTCGGATGATGATCATCGATCGATGTAGGCTCGAATGGAGATGGTGATTAGTGTTAACGGTAAAGATGGTACTAAGGCAGGGACAGTCATATTCAGAATATTTAAGGTCACCTCTTGCACAAAGATTTTTCAGTATTGGCAATTAAAACTGAGTCAGCCTCTCTTTGAAATTTAGCTACCTAAATAAAATCTTCTTAAATCAATAGGAATCTTCGTTGCTCTACTTTGGATTTTCTTTGAGAAAACCTATATCCTTGACGAAATACAGGTTCCAGATCTGATACCTGAATTCTAGAAATGGTCTTACATATATCTTATACCCTTGCATATGCAAGAAAGTTTTAGTGTTGACCACTAAGGCTTTGCGATGCGAATGAGATATAGCGTTGAATTTATTCGCCTTTTTCACCCCTGGAGTTACGTGTTCGCTCCCCTTTTAAATCTTTTAAAGACAAAGTTATTTTGGGAACTACGAGACCCTTTACCGAGGTAAAAGCTTTATAACAAAGAGCGTGTGAAAGCTTAAGATAAGTTGTACTGTAAAGAATGAATTAATAAAGATTCCAGATCAAGAGGTGGCAACCCTAGTCGCAGCTACAAATTGTATCAACGGATTCTATGGATCAGATTCCATAGAAATAGACTCACCCAAGTGCAACGCCGAGCATCGTCGAGTGCTCCATTTCGTCGATGGTTGGCCAGCAGCCCGGAACGATGTTTCCGCTCTCGTCCACTTCGCTCCTTCCAAAGCTGGAAGGGTCCTTGTAGTTTGACGTATTCCGCAGCCACATGTTGGGCACATCACTGCCGACGTCGTAAACGAAATTTTTGTCCTTCACCTTGTAACCTTTTCGTTGCGTCACGATCACCGTTATGATATTTTTTAAGAAGCACTGAAATATAAAATTTTAGTTTTATTTCATGAGAAATAATCATCCTATTAAAGGCATCTTATTTTGTAACGTTTTTTTTTTTTAAAAAGAGCCACCTAATTTCAAGGGCTACCTTACTACTGAAAATGATGAATCATTGATGTAATTTAAAGGCCTTACATAACTATTTATATCATATATCGTCGCTCTATATGTGAGACCTTGTACATGCCAACAAGCAAACTTTTTAGGGCATGGAAAAATCTGGATAACTTTGTTCTCAAGATGTATTTTTTGGGACAAAAATTAAAAAAAAATAGTTTACTGTACTAACGATTAGGGAGCTAATGGGCCCAGTGGAGTTGCGCCATGCGCCATAGGTCGATTAGGGTCGGCCCAACTCACAGGTAAACACCCATAGCCTCCAAGCAGAAGTGCGAGCCCGGGTAGGACTCTGTGCCTGCGGGCCAGTTCCCCTGGAAATCATAGATTGGACGCTCCTGGATGGCTTGCGTACCGTGCGGCGTCAGCCAATCGACTGAGCATTACGCCAGGTAACCGGGGGAGTTTGGAAGTGGCTTTGTGGCCTAACCTTATGGCAACTGTTATTGACACGACCATTCGGCTACCCGGTACCGGATGAAGAGCCAGGCAAAGGATGCCGTTGTCCGCGATAGATTCGGTAGGCACCGAATCACCGCTACGTAAGGGAGAGGACCGCGCAAGCGACCTCGAACCTGTAACCAGTCGGAAGGCCGGAGAAATCTGGCCATAGCTGGTAGCGAGGGCGCTTGGTCTGCCCGCTGGTTTAACTACCCGGTGCCGGGCGGTAAGGGTTGGTCTCTCGTGGGCTATTCGGCGGAGCTAGGTAGTGAATTATCATCGTCTAAGTCTTCTACGCTCATCCCAAGGCTGAAAGAACGATCACATATCGTTATACCAGCCTGGGGTGACAGGTTCGCCTGTTGTAGTCGACACCCCCAACTGTACTAACCATTAAAACCATCAAAAAGTTAAGTTGTTAGCGAAAAATTACTACTAAGCACAGAAAAGGTATCTATCACTGGATCAAATCATCAACTCATGCTTACATGATGCCACTGCGATGAGAATTACAAGAAAACTAAGCAATTTAAGCCCTCGTGACATGGACAGAACGATCCAGAGTGTGATTTTTACACCAATAATAATAAAAAACACAAAATCGTATTTTTGGCGTATATGAAATCTCACATATAGATCGACGATATAAATGTTTAAAGAAATGCCTTTTTAATTGTAAATTGACAAAAAATAATAACTTCTACAATTAAATAATACTAATAATATAAAACTAAATTAAAACAATGTTTGATATGCATAAAACTGACTTGACTGATTTAAGATATACCTAGAGCAATTCTGAAACTGCGTCTGAAGCAATCTGTTTGCAGTCGCTTGAAGCGAAAAATATTCAACTCTACAAGTTTGTCCAACAAACATATAGGTAAATAAAATACAAACGGAGCTGCCATGGAATTCACCGACCGGAATCGGGCCCATCATGCTATTTTTTTTACACTTCTGGGGGGTGAGCAGTGGATTCCGGACTAACAACCGGCTGTGGTAGGTTTAGGACAGCTGTCTTGCCACATGTGAGCGTTCACCTTACCACCCATTCACTTCCCTTTCGAAGCCATAGAATGTTACAAAGATTTTTTACTATTTCTTATTTGTAACTTTATCTATTAGTTATAATTTTAAATCTATTTCTCGATATGTTATGTTAAGATACTTTCAATGTCTATTGGCCCACCACGTTGGGACGTCATTGTAGAGAGTAGATTTTTTTACTATAATATATCTCTATCTTTAA
Organism: Micropterix aruncella; assembly: GCA_944548615.1. Classification (NCBI taxonomy): domain Eukaryota; kingdom Metazoa; phylum Arthropoda; class Insecta; order Lepidoptera; family Micropterigidae; genus Micropterix; species Micropterix aruncella. The sequence goes on from OX155950.1 coordinate 5,107,997, forward strand.
AATTGTAAGCTATACTTTTGATCCACTTACTTCACTACCATATCGGCGATAGTGATAATATTACTTTCCAGTGGGATAGGCTTCCAATACCTTGCCTAATAATTTCCCTCTTCGCATTTACTTCCTCAATGAAACAAATCTTCTCCAATTAATAATCCATATATTAAACCAAAATGCATATATTAGACAATTCAAATAATAATTTCATCTATTTTAAATCTACTATTATTGTAAATTATATTTGTAATAATGAGCGCCTAATTCACCACAAAATATTTACAATTTGTTCTTTGAGTTATTTTCGATCGATTATTTGTCGATGACAACAATGGCTGCGTTCAGTCGATTGTTAATAAAAAATAATATTAATAATGATAATGCATGAGTTTAAATCTCCGCCGTGAAATTCGACAATTAGATTCTAATCCCTTATTTATTTAAATATGTTCAATGTCAAATTATATTGAAACATGAATCGTAATGTTTACATACAACACTAAAATTACATATAACCTAACATACTGTCAAACTAGTCGATGGCGTTCCAGTGATATAAATGAATTTAAATGACCGCAGTCGCTAATGCCCGATAAAAACTACGACCTGGCTATCATCCAGTCCACTGGACGTCCATATGGTTTTCGTTCTATTATTTCTATTATTACTATTCCCTTCCCGTTTATCTGTGAAACCCCATCGATCAGTCGTAAAAAATCTTAGTACAATCTACAATTTTCCTTATCTTTAAATTTAACCTAACATTCTGTATTATTCGAATCTTCCCTTAACTAGTTTCCAAATTATGAGCACATTTATATAATGGCTGATGTCTAGATCAATGGAGTAGCTAAGCTATCTCTCTTCCAAATTAATGAGTCCTACGAGATGTCAATCTCGTTACAATATCTACGACTCTTGAACCAACAAGCGATGTTACGTGCTGTCGTTTTTAGTTAACGTGCAAAATCGTATAAATCACGCTTTTACGTTACAACTACTTAACATTTCTAACCATTTCTAAACAAACCACAAAAAACTCGAATATTTATAACCCCAAAAAATATACAACAATGATAATATTGGGTGCTAGCTTCGGCCTAAATAATTAAATAACGCCAGCTTCGGCAAAAATAAACTTACATATTTTTAGTACATCTTTGCCGACAATGACTCTCGGCTATACTTTCCCGTATTTACAGCTGCATTGCACAATTATGCACTTATAACTAAACGTCAAAATGTTGCGACGAATTTCTTATAGAACCGCAGCCGCTTTACGATCGTACTGCTATTATGAGACCCTCACAGCATCCTTGTTGAATGTTTCTCCGTTATTTCGCCGCTATGTTATACACCATCGAAGAACGTTCGCAATGTTGTGAATTGTGAAGTCTAATCTGACTCTTCATTTTGATTCATCCGCTCCGATATTTTTTTTTGTATTGCAATACGACAAAATCTCGTACTTCAAATTTATTTTGAAAAGTTGGATTTTTTATATGCCAACTCGCATAGCTCTCTCGATTTCACTTGTTTTAGCACTGGATTTTTTAATATTTGTTCGTTTTTTAGTACTTTTTGTAAAATCGCCTCAATGACGAGTGTGATGAAGCGTTTCTGTTATACACGATATCTGAGCACCATATTACGAATTTAATTTAACTGGGCATCGAAATGCTTCATAGCATCCCGATGCCCTAGTTCTCAACTGTTTTTCTCACATCTGAGTACCAGATTTCTACATTTTCTTCCGTAAACTTTCGTAGGTTTGATACGTCGGACTGAAAATTTTTAATGGATGCCGGAAGCTACTCGTCCATCCCTTATATAACACCCCTATCGATGTGACCTTTTTTTACTGATTTAACCCATAACTATTGACTAATCAGCCATTAAACGATCTGATTTATCTATTTTTTTGTTAAATAACGCTCTGACACATTGCCAACAAGCGAATTTCTTAATGATAATTCGTGCTTCTAATTCTACATATGATTTTAAGTATTTATTTTACGTATTATGAGAAAATTGATGTTTCATATTCGGCGGGAAATGTCGTATTTTGACTTGATTTTGCTGCCTTTTCTACGCGTCGTTTCCGCTTTCGAAGCGTCGTCTGCCTACTCGAATATTCTCGTAGGTTCTAGAAACTTTTTATAAGCTTTTCCATTTCCGTTTCCGTTTTCGAAAGCGAAATAATACAACTATTTTATTTCAATTTTATTTATTGATAGTATTTTTATCTAGTAATTCCTCTATTTTAATTAAGTGTTTCTAAATTTCCTCATTTTAACAATTAAGTTTTATTTTGACTGGCAATTATTTGGTGATAAATTCCTTTGACTTCATTGATTCTGCTTTCTTGCATCGATATCGATTATGTTTTCCAATTTCTCTTAATAATAATTTAAATGTTCTTCAAATGACTTTATCAATATTGCTATTAAATTCTCCCATAATTCCTACTATTTAATGAACCCCTTTTATATTTCTTTGAAAAACCTATCCGTCGACTTTTTCAAGACCATAACCATGCTTCTATTGTCTATTTGTCAATCATTGATTTTTACGTCGATTTTTCGTAAAAATCTCAAAATATGCTAATTTCTTGCCAAATACTCCTGATTGTCTATTTTTAAGCCCCTAATGATGTCCTTAACTCTCAAAAACTACTCAAAACCCTTTATTTATGTGACGATGGCACTGCGCTCTATAGTTTAGCAACTGTCATTTTTTCATCTGTCAGTTTTAGTTCCTAATTAAATCGCTAGATGTCACTATGATCTTTTTAAGTACAATTTAATTTTAAAAATTCGATTAATCTATTTTGCGTTTAGCTTAGAGCTGCTAAGCGCTCATGTGATGATTTTCAAATCATTACAAGAATTTGAGATGCGCAAATCGCCGTTTTAGATATTTTTTCTAGGAAAGAGTTAATTATTTTTCTGGAAAGGCCAAGATCTTTAAAGAGGTGAAATAGAGATTTAGCTGGCAGGCCACGAGCGGCAACTTCCACCGCGTGAAGGTGAACAGTGAAGCCGTTGCGGGTTACGGCATTTGCGAGATCATGGTATTTATTTAATTTGTACTCGTGGTCTTTTGGGATATTTGATTCCCATGGAACAGTTAATTCTACAATAAGGGCCTTCCGAGATAGAGAGTAAAGAGTTATATCTGGATGGAGGGCTGTGCATCCAAGACTTTCAGGGAATTTATACGGCTTAGAGACCGAATCAACCTCCAGAATCCAATCTGAAGCTTTCTTAATTATTGAGAAAGGTTTTGTAGTTAAATGTTTCTTGCCTTTAGAGCCATCCCGCAGTATAGTACTGTATAGTACTGAAGGCTTACTGAATGTTAAGATGCGCATGTGTAAGCCACTCTCAAGTAAGGGATTTTTGAAAGTAGTTTATTTTGAGTACATCCGTAGTTATACTGAATTTGCTTCAGCTGTTTAGTGCCCTGTGTACGATGTTTATAAGAAAGCTATTGAAAAAATCAAAAAAATCTTTCTGAGGCACGTAAGTTTTCGCAATTGCTTCAAATTCGTTTCCTATACCCAGGAGTTATCCCATTACCGTATTGACAGCATAGAAGCCATAGCCGATGTGACGTTTATTTTAGAATTTTTAATGGCACTTTCGATACTTTAATATTTTAGATAATCTTTGTGTTAGAGCTCCATTACGACCAACAAAATAAACAGACTATATTTATAGGTATTACCATTGATTATATACGGTATTAGATTGCTCAATACCAAAGTACGTTTTGGCAGGCAGGATTTGGCAGGTAGATGGCACTGATAGTTCCAAATATTGATTAATCTTATCGTATGTTCAATGTGGCGGCACACTATAGATGACGCTCTATCATATCTTGAGATAAAATGATATTATAATAACAAACGTATTTTTAAATCATAGGTCTTATTATTTGAATATTATTTACAGAAAAATGTAATTTTTTTATTTGGTTTTTCAATACATTTACTCACTTTAGTTCAGGTAGATTTTTTTTTTTATTTTAAACCAATTGATAGGAATTCCTACACTTGGTTATGTCAAAATAACAAAAATAACAAGTATAATATTTAAATAAATACCTATTAAGGTATAAGGTATGAACGTCGGTATTGCACGGTATGAACGTTGAACATCCAAGCGCAGATTTTCTAGGTTATATAGAGGAAACAACATTTTCCAATATTTTCAATCAAAACTCTTACATAATTTCGTAAAATTTTCATGTCGACAATAGCACTAAATAATCAAACAAATATAGGATAATTTCACAAATTGTCATACGGGAAGATATTTCAAAGAAAAAACAAAAACAAATCAGTAATAATAATTATAGCCAATAGCCAATAGTTAGAAGAAAAAAAACGCAATTGTAAAATAGTCAATAATAGAAAGAGTAAGGAATAATAATAGTCAAGTAGATCAATAGAGCTGCGAAAAATTGATATTGTCGAAATCCTCAATGCTATAAATGGGGTTTTTAGTCAAAATACTCTGTACCTTTTTCTTAAAGTGAACCTCCCCAAGGCCCCCAATAGATGGCATTCTATTGCTCCGTATTATTTCTGTTATGTGATCAGCCTATATGAAAATGCGATAGATGGTACTAATAATTGAATTTTATTATTGTTATTATTGATTAAATAATTTGGTTTGTATAACCAATCAGTCCTTTCATCAATGTTATTTTAGATGGCCAAATAAATCGCCATTACTTTCGACGACAATACCGGAATAGAAGGGTTGCCAAAACATCCTATAAGCAATCTAAAAGGGTCATTTGATAAGTTTCCAGAGTTTTTAGGAAAACACATATTTAGGAGCAAAAAAAATATTTCTTGACTTTATTTCCGTCCCTATGCGCTTTTTGTCGATCAAGCGCGGCCACCCAGCAAACTGATAACTTTCTCATGATCTTGATGTATAATCTTGTGCACCCATTCGAATGATATACCACAAGCCTCAGAAATAACCTTAAAAGTCAATCGATGTTCTTCATCATTTCAAAGGTTGTAGCGGTTTTCAGATGCCCGAAATGTTCCCCATCTAAAAGGCTCCTACGACCGACCATGTTTAAATTCGGCCACCCAATGATTTATTTATTTATTTATTTAAGAATTAATTACTATAAAACATTGATTAGCTTACAAAAATAACAGGAACCGAATGGCGAAACCTTAACCTTTTGCTTATTTGTTTCTGTCACCCAACTGGGACTAGCCCGTTCTAGGGTGGACAGGACTCCAATATTACAATCAAGTTTGCTTGATTGCTTGGTTGCCTACAAATGTCCAAGTTTTAGTAAAAAGCTAATTACACTAAATTGCCCTAAAATGTGGTCTTCAGAATAAAATAAAAAATAATAATAATAAAAAAAATATTTAAAATATATAATAAATAAAATGAAATTCCATTATTAAATCGGCAATAAATATAATATAAAATTCGATTAAAAAATATAAATGAAGTTATATGTGAGAAAAGAAAGAAACAGTCATTAAAATTTAATATTATGTTTTAACCCTTGGAGTAAATGGGTATTTTCATGAATGCATCTGTCTCTTTTGTAGGATTTTCGGCGACATCGACTTAAAGTACTATAACTACGAAACTACTACACCAATCATAAAAAGAACAACTGCACAATGATTGCATTGAAATTTTGAATATAGAATATTGAAATATCATTTTGTAAAACAATTAGATAATTATGAATAAATATGAGAACGTCAAAGAAGTGAAAAAAACGCGGAACCAGATCTGGTCGTATCATACTCAACGGATAATTGTTTCAGAACCAGATTTGGTCGTATCATACTCAACGGGTTAAGTAATATAAGATTTAATATAAAAATACCTAGTCTAAAAGTATAATTCATTGTCAAAGTCAAATATTTTTTGGTAGTTAGTTCAATGTTAAAAAATACTAAACATTAAGTTTAAAAATATGTTAATAATTTGTGCACCTAAGTTTTATTATACTATTATTTCTAACATTTGATGTATGGTTAGTCTGTCATGATTCGATAACCATTTCTTTAATTTATTTTTGAATTCCCTAAATGTCAAATTCATTTTTATTTCCATATTGATCAGATTGTAAAATCTTGGCGCAATGAAAGAATAATGTCTTTGACCAAATGATGTTTTCCTTCTGGGTATTATTAAGCTATTTTCTACAACTTGTCTCGTTGGTCGCCGGTTCTGAATTATTCCTAAATTTGAGTTATTGTCCAAAAATAGCCTTAAGAGGGAAGTTTTTAGAAAAAGTTGCCTACAATCAAGAACTTTAGCTTCCTTATACAGTTCATTAGTGGGATGGCGATATGGTCTACGTAGAATAATTTTTAATATATTGATTGACCGTTGTAAATGAAGGAAAGGCTTCACCATATACATATTCCAAGTCATCTTTTATTTCCTGAGTGTTTTCCCTTTCAAATGAAGGAATATTATGCGCGATACTCAATTTTCTTCATTGTTGACAGACAATGTCAGCTGGCAACTTTGGAAGTGCCATAGACAAAATAATGATCAGAATGAATAGATTTTTTTACAGTTTACATATATGTCAATGCCATCTATCGAATGGTGAAAGATTTTTTTTCTAGTTACCTTAAGTCAATGATGCCGGAAACTTTTCAAATGACCCTCGTAACACCCTATATAATCAATGGTAATACGCCGGCGTAACACCATTTATGCTGATAATGCAATAATCTGCTAAAGGGGTATATAACCTAAATATGCAAAATGTGAATGTTGAAAAAGAAATTTGAAAATGACGTATTCTCACCTGAACGGCGGCAATTACGCATTCGACGCTGTCATCGTCGGCCCCGTCCAAACTCTGCTCCCAAGCGGCCAACATAAAGCGCCCCATAATGAGGCTGTGGTCGGGCAAGAACAGTTCCTGGGCGGCGTAGCGCACGGGCTCGCTGCCGGAGCCCGGCGGGGACCCGGGAGGGATGTAGTCGAACAGCTCGGGCGGCTCGAAGTGAGTCTTCTCGGCGGAGGGCCGGCTGCTGCGCCGGTGCCTGCGGCCCCCGCCGCCGCTGCGCCCGGGGCAAACCGCCTTCTCCGGCGCGGGCGCCGACGCCACCGCCGCCAGGCCCTCGATGTTGCTGAGCAGCTCGATGAAGAACGTGTTGTGCAGATCGACCGATTCGCCCAACATGGCCCTGGCTTCCGCGTCGAATTCCTTTTTGGTCAGTTTCGTCTTGAACCAAGCTTTCATGTGCGCGAAATACTTCTTTTGGTTGTCGCCTAGCGCTTCCGTTAAGCGTTTCTTGGCTTTCTTCAAGGTTTCAGAATTCATAGTTATCAAAACGAAACAAAATAACGGAATGACAACATTCGGTCATCGAAACTTTTGTGTTATTTGACCACTGCCAGGCGCTGTCTGCGGCCGTCCGTCCGTTTCCTACCACGAAGAAATAGTATTTATTCGTAATAAACAGCCGCTTTAAAAGCAATACCAAAAAATAAACAACTATTATTTTTAAAATCCACGACTCCACGAACACGTCCACGAACAACACAATCGACAGTCAGGCACAGGCATATGTCCAGTCCACCATTACCATATGTCAAACGCTTGTGCACCGCTTGTGTCAGTGTGACTGGTGTAATGGCTCTCTAGACGATCAAGCATGCTTGTTAAGCATAGCGTCATGTTAATTCAGCCATACTCAACCTGCGGCCCGCCGACCTTTTCTTTGCGGCCCGAAGGTGGCTCAGTAGAGGAAAAGTCCTGGAACGGTTTTACTCTTTGCGACATGAAATTATTTTATTTTTACAAAAAAAATATAAAGTTTACAGTGAACTTGAAAATGACAGTTGGTGGTGTATTTTAGTTTTTCTTTGCGATGTGACAGAAAAACCTGGTGAACTCAATCGTGGTTTACAGGGAGAAATAAAATTATTTCTCAGATGACGATTAAATTATTTGCTTTCGAAGATAAATTGGACTTGTACATAGAAGAAATACAAAATAAAAAACTGCACAACTTTCCAACAATGGTAAAGGTTCAACAAGATGGCATTGATGTTTCCCTAGGAAACTATGTATTAATTTCTAATTACTTAGATTCCTCAAGCAAGGAATTCAAGCGCAGATTTCAGGATTTAAGAAAAATCAAGAAATGTTTTTGCTAGTCGAAAATCCCTGGCACTTACAAATAGCCACTATCACGCAACTGACTGCATTTGGATTTGAGAACGCAAAATTATTGGATGAATTTATTGAATTTAAAAACGACACAAATCTGGAAACAATTTTTAAAAAGAAAAGAAAAGTAAAAGATTATGAAGAAATTTTGGAAATTAGTACCTTTTAATTACGAAACCTTGAAAAATTGAGCACACTTGCTTTAGACGTTGTTTGCATCAACTTACTTCTGTGAATCGTCTTATTCTAAAATGAAATATGCGAAAAATGCATACATACGTCGGCTTACTGATTTACACCTTGATGACGTATTGAGAGTAGCATGTAGGAATTATAAGCCGGATCTAGATAAAATAGTCAAAAGCAGGCAATGTCAACATCTCATTAGTTTTAAATAAATGATTAAGTTTAAAAGTTGAGTTTTATTAACGTATTCTGTGGATTTATTGTAATATAGGTTGTTGCGGCCCGTCTGATGTAGCACTCACTCGTATTTGGCCCAAGAAAAAAAAGGTTGAGTAAAGCTGTGTTAATTAGACGTAATTGATTGACGAATGACGTGACTTTCTGGTATAAAACTACAAAATTCGGCATTTTTCGTAAATATATATAAAAAAATATTTGCATATTTCCTCGGGTTTACGATCCTCTCCCAGCCCGCGACGCGAAGCTTGTCAAGCATGCTTGATCGTCTAGAGAGCCCTGACATTTTAAAACAAAAAGTACTACCAGCTAATAAAATGAATACTGCTAATATACCACCACACACCATATATTACAAAAATCGTATATTGCCCGGTCGCGGGCGCCATCAAACAGAAGAAACAAAATCACAGATCAAAAAACAAAAATGCTGACAGTCTGTGTTTCCGTATATGGCTAAATCATAATGCTTAAGGCCTGGGCACATAGCCGACGGGGCGGGACGGCGACGCGACGCCAGCGTGACGTGATAGTTGTAATGTATTGAACTATAGAAGAGACGACACACAGCGCAGTCCCGCTCGGCGCGACGTTTGACGTCGCGTCACGTCGCCGCCGCGCCGGGCGCGATTACAAACGGAGCGCGGCGGGACGGTGATCGACGGGGCGCTGGCGGGGCGCTAGCACAGAGCTAAGCTTTGTATTGTATGGGATACGTATTTAGTAGTCACACAGAGAACGCGACGTCAGTGCGTCGCGCTCGGCGGGACGGTGCGTTTGTGTTTTTTTACAACTTTGACTGACGAAATCTTATTAAAAATGGATAACGACATTATCGAACGTCTTATAGAATGCGTTAGAAGAAACGTATTTCTATATGACTTAAGTCACAAAGACTATAAAAATATTACCATTAAAGCTGTTATTTGGGAGTCAATAGGAAGGGAATTAAATTAAAATATTGATGTCGCTTTTGGTTCACATCATGCACCCATATCCGTTTACGGTGTTTTTTTTTAGCTAACGCAAACAAAAGCAAGGCCGTTTCGACGTCTGAATCGCTTGACATTTTGTTTCAAAATGCTCGAGAAATCACGCCGAGGACGGCAGGACGGGCGGCGCGACGCCAAACTTGAGCGTCGCGCCCGCAGTGTGACATATACGGCGCGCTGCTGCCCCGTCGGCGTCGCGTCGCCGTCACGCCCCGTCGGCTATGTGCCCAGGCCTTTATAATAGGTTACATATTGACATTGACATTACATACTGTTGTTGACAAATTGTTTAATAATTTTCTATGTGCTACTTTAGATATCTCATTTGTTTTTGATAGTCCAACGCATTTGCATCTATGCAATAAAAATAGTAATATAAAATTGTTTATTACTTTGAATAACAAAAAAAAACGCCATAATATACTACTCAAATCTTAATAGGCTGTTTACACTCTCGCGCGAGGCGCGAGGCGAGACGCAAAACCATATCGTAAACAAATGGAACAGAGGCAAAGCTTCTAACGAGCGTACAAAATGTTTACCTACTTGCTAGAAGCTTTGCCTCTGTTCTGTTTGTTCACCACATGGTTTTGCGTCTCGCCTCGCGCCTCGCGCGAGAGTGTAAACGGCCCATAATAAAAATTTCAAACCCGCAAAATTTTATAGCGAAAATAATACCGAAGTCGCAAAATACCACATCTGGCGATTTGCTCCGGTATGTCATTTTTATCGATTGTTTATGGTCTTTGTCTTTGGTTAAAATCATCGCGTTCAGCGTTTTCTAGCGGTGATTTTAATGGCAACATTTTCATTTTTGACAGCACAAGAATTCGCCCTTCGCGGAAATCCAAAAAAGTGGCGGCAATTTTGTTCGTATCGAAAAATTATTGTTTTAAGTGTAAGAACACATTTAATTGGTATATATTTGACGGACTCGGTTGTAGGTTTCAAAAGTATGCGGCAATGTTTTTTTAATATTGTTTAGTTTTAATTTTGTGTTGTATCTATCATCTTAAGACGTGGCCAATAGACACAAATCCAGGCTTAGATATATTAAAAAAAAAAAATACAGTAAAGAATGACAGCCCCATGACAACCGTTCTGTTGACGGATGATGATTCACCCGAATGAACCTGGCGCCTGCCTCAGCAGCAAAACGTCTATTGGCTAACGGTTTAAGCCAATCACAGCCGACGCTTAACCAATCAGAAGCAGCTAAAATAGCGTTTTGCAGCATAACCAATATGAGGAATATTTTTTTCACAGGACACCCAACATTATAATTGTAAATCGTCCGTCATGTCTATTGTCTATGACTTTTTCGGCATATCTGCGAATAGCAACTAATATATAAATTGTTTATTTATGTATTGGATTCCTACTTTAGAAAGTTCAAAATTTTACTATACATAGCTGATGATATTTTACATCACATATAAAAAGGTGCGTGAGGTAGTTTTTTCTTAAATTGGAGATATTAATTCCCAAACTCGGGCCCGCTCTCCGCCGATGATTATATTTAAGGAGCGAGGCGGCCGCTTAAACTTCGGTCTGGCAGGCATCGAGAATCCCACTTTAAGAAGTTCAAAATTTTACTATACATAGCTGATGATATTTTACATCACATATAAAAAGTGCGTGAGGTCATTTTTTCTTAAATTGGAGATATTAATTCCCGAACTCGGGCCCGCGCCGCGCCGATGACTGTATGTAATGGTGGTGGCAGCCACTCAAACTTCGGTCTGGCAGGCATCGAGAATCCCACTTTAGGAAGTTCAAAATTTTACTATACATAGCTGATGATATTCTACATCATATATAAAAAGTGCGTGAGGTCATTTTTTCTTAAATTGGAGATATTATTTCCCAAACTCGGGCCCGCGCCGCGTCGATAACTATATGTAATGGTGGTGGCAGCCGCTCAAACTTCGGTCTGGCTGGCATCGAGAATCCCACTTTAGGAAGTTCAAAATTTTACTATATATAGCTGATGATATTTTACATCACATATAAAAAGTGCGTGAGGTCATTTTTTCTTAAATTGGAGATATTATTTTCCAAACTCGGGCCCGCTCTCCGCCGATGATTATATTTAATGAGCGAGGCGGCCGCTCAAACTTCGGTCTGGCTGGCATCGAGAATCCCACTTTAGGAAGTTCAAAATTTTACTATACATAGCTGATGATATTTTACATCACATATAAAAAGTGCGTGAGGTCATTTTTTCTTAAATTGGAGATATTATTTCCCAAACTCGGGCCCGCTCTCCGCCGATGATTATATTTAATGAGCGAGGCGACCGCTCAAACTTCGGTCTGGCAGGCATCGAGAATCCCACTTTAGGAAGTTCAAAATTTTACTATAAATAGCAGATGATATTATACATCACATATAAAAAGTGCGTGAGGTCATTTTTTCTTAAATTGGAGATATTAATTCCCGAACTCGGGCCCGCGCCGCGCCGATGACTGTATGTAATGGTGGTGGCAGCCGCTCAAACTTCGGTCTGGCAGGCATCGAGAATCCCACTTTAGGAAGTTCAAAATTTTACTATACATAGCTGATGATATTATACATCACACATAAAAAGTGCGTGAGGTCATTTTTTCTTAAATTGGAGATATTAATTCCCGAACTCGGGCCCGCGCCGCGTCGATAACTATATGTAATGGTGGTGGCAGCCGCTCAAACTTCAGTCTGGCTGGCATCGAGAATCCCACTTTAGGAAGTTCAAAATTTTACTATACATAGCAGATGATATTATACATCACATATAAAAAGTGCGTGAGGTCATTTTTTCTTAAATTGGAGATATTAATTCCCGAACTCGGGCCCGCGCCGCGCCGATGACTGTATGTAATGGTGGTGGCAGCCGCTCAAACTTCGGTCTGGCAGGCATCGAGAATCCCACTTTAGGAAGTTCAAAATTTTACTATACATAGCTGATGATATTATACATCACATATAAAAAGTGCGTGAGGTCATTTTTTCTTAAATTGGAGATATTATTTTCCAAACTCGGGCCCGCTCTCCGCCGATGATTATATTTAATGAGCGAGGCGGCCGCTCAAACTTCGGTCTGGCAGGCATCGAGAATCCCACTTTAGGAAGTTCAAAATTTTACTATACATAGCTGATGATATTTTACATCCCATATAAAAAGTGCGTGAGGTCATTTTTTCTTAAATTGGAGATATTATTTCCCAAACTCGGGCCCGCTCTCCGCCGATGATTATATTTAATGAGCGAGGCGGCCGCTCAAACTTCGGTCTGGCTGGCATCGAGAATCCCACTTTAGGAAGTTCAAAATTTTACTGTACATAGCTGATGATATTTTACATCACATATAAAAAGTGCGTGAGGTCATTTTTTCTTAAATTGGAGATATTATTTCCCAAACTCGGGCCCGCTCTCCGCCGATGATTATATTTAATGAGCGAGGCGGCCGCTCAAACTTCGGTCTGGCTGGCATCGAGAATCCCACTTTAGGAAGTTCAAAATTTTACTATACATAGCTGATGATATTATACATCACACATAAAAAGTGCGTGAGGTCATTTTTTCTTAAATTGGAGATATTAATTCCCGAACTCGGGCCCGCGCCGCGTCGATAACTATATGTAATGGTGGTGGCAGCCGCTCAAACTTCGTTCTGGCAGGCATCGAGAATCCCACTTTAGGAAGTTCAAAATTTTACTATACATAGCAGATGATATTCTACATCACATATGAAAAGTGCGTGAGGTCATTTTTTCTTAAATTGGAGATATTATTTCCCAAACTCGGGCCCGCTCTCCGCCGATGATTATATTTAATGAGCGAGGCGGCCGCTCAAACTACGGTCTGGCTGGCATCGAGAATCCCATTTTAGGAAGTTCAAAATTTTACTATATATAGCTGATGATATTTTACATCACATATAAAAAGTGCGTGAGGTCATTTTTTCTTAAATTGGAGATATTAATTCCCGAACTCGGGCCCGCGCCGCGCCGATGACTGTATGTAATGGTGGTGGCAGCCGCTCAAACTTCGGTCTGGCAGGCATCGAGAATCCCACTTTAGGAAGTTCAAAATTTTACTATACATAGCTGATGATATTATACATCACATATAAAAAGTGCGTGAGGTCATTTTTTCTTAAATTGGAGATATTATTTTCCAAACTCGGGCCCGCTCTCCGCCGATGATTATATTTAATGAGCGAGGCGACCGCTCAAACTTCGGTCTGGCAGGCATCGAGAATCCCACTTTAGGAAGTTCAAAATTTTACTATAAATAGCAGATGATATTATACATCACATATAGAAAGTGCGTGAGGTCATTTTTTCTTAAATTGGAGATATTAATTCCCGAACTCGGGCCCGCGCCGCGCCGATGACTGTATGTAATGGTGGTGGCAGCCGCTCAAACTTCGGTCTGGCAGGCATCGAGAATCCCACTTTAGGAAGTTCAAAATTTTACTATATATAGCTGATGATATTATACATCACACATAAAAAGTGCGTGAGGTCATTTTTTCTTAAATTGGAGATATTAATTCCCGAACTCGGGCCCGCGCCGCGTCGATAACTATATGTAATGGTGGTGGCAGCCGCTCAAACTTCGGTCTGGCAGGCATCGAGAATCCCACTTTAGGAAGTTCAAAATTTTACTATACATAGCAGATGATATTCTACATCACATATGAAAAGTGTGTGAGGTCATTTTTTCTTAAATTGGAGATATTATTTCCCAAACTCGGGCCCGCTCTCCGCCGATGATTATATTTAATGAGCGAGGCGGCCGCTCAAACTACGGTCTGGCTGGCATCGAGAATCCCATTTTAGGAAGTTCAAAATTTTACTATATATAGCTGATGATATTTTACATCACATATAAAAAGTGCGTGAGGTCATTTTTTCTTAAATTGGAGATATTAATTCCCGAACTCGGGCCCGCGCCGCGCCGATGACTGTATGTAATGGTGGTGGCAGCCGCTCAAACTTCGGTCTGGCAGGCATCGAGAATCCCACTTTAGGAAGTTCAAAATTTTACTATACATAGCAGATGATATTTTACATCACATATAAAAAGTGCGTGAGGTCATTTTTTCTTAAATTGGAGATATTATTTCCCAAACTCGGGCCCGCTCTCCGCCGATGATTATATTTAATGAGCGAGGCGGCCGCTCAAACTTCGGTCTGGCAGGCATCGAGAATCCTACTTTAGGAAGTTCAAAATTTTACTATACATAGCTGATGATATTATACATCACATATAAAAAGTGCGTGAGGTCATTTTTTCTTAAATTGGAGATATTAATTCCCAAACTCGGGCCCGCGCCGCGTCGATGACTATATGTAATGGTCGTCGCAGCCGTTCAAACTTCGGTCTGGCTGGCATCGAGAATCCCACTTTAGGAAGTTCAAAATTTTACTATACATAGCTGATGATATTTTACATCACATATAAAAAGTGCGTGAGGTCATTTTTTCTTAAATTGGAGATATTATTTCCCAAACTCGGGCCCGCTCTCCGCCGATGATTATATTTAATGAGCGAGGCGGCCGCTCAAACTTCGATCTGGCTGGCATCGAGAATCCCATTTTAGGAAGTTCAAAATTTTACTATACATAGCTGATGATATTTTACATCACATATAAAAAGTGCGTGAGGTCAATTTTTCTTAAATTGGAGATATTAATTCCCGAACTCGGGCCCGCGCAGCGCCGATGACTGTATGTAATGGTGGTGGCCGCCACTCAAACTTCGGTCTGGCAGGTATCGAGAATCCCACTTTCGGAAGTTAAAATTTTTACTATACATAGCTGATGATATTTTACATCACATATAAAAAGTGCGTGAGGTCATTTTTTCTTAAATTGGAGATATTAATTCTCAAACTCGGGCCCGCGCTCCGCCGATTATTGCATGTAATTGCCCGGGATAGAAAGGACAACCGCCTTAAAACGCACGTGGCCCATGTGATGGGTCTTTGCTTTTTTTACTCTCCTATTGTATTAAAAGTATTTTCAAACAATGGAAAGACCCTCGCCACCACTTTTAACAGTTAGGTCAACTTCCTATTCCGTGAAACTGTGAAACTGACGGCACACAAAATATGAAATATCATTCTTTCTAAATTAAACACGCTGAATTTATTTTTTTATATATGCTATACTATGTCCAATATTTTTTTTTATACATTGAAATATTTTCCACTCTTAAACATTAATCATATTTTTCAAATACAATACAGAAATGCATTTAGATACAACAAATAGACATAATGATTTAAAATCATGATTTCTACAAATGTATAATCTAGTACTTTGGTCACCTACTTGCTTACGAATTCAAAAGTTAAACTGCGTTTTACGAAACAGCATTTTTTTCTACACTAAAGCGTTCAAATCTAATTTTGACTCATTTGACCTTATCAAATGCAATTTGTCTTTTTAGAAATATTTCTGTTAACAACGCTATACTATTATTATTTTTAATTTATGTAGAGTGTATCCAGCAAATCCTTGACACAGATAGTAGGTACTATTAAATAAGTTTAGTTATTTAAATTTTAAATAGTTCACACAAATTAGCACCGGGAATGTAATAGATATTAAGTTCTAAGTTAAGCTGTATATATGTCTATTGGTTCGTCGGTAGAACCTTTGAGGATGTTGTAGAAGAGATTATTTGCTAATTATACAGCCATACTCTATGCAAAAATCAATAGTTTCGGAGTAACTATTTTTTTGGTGTTTTTTTTACCAAAATCATACTTTATGACCTTTTTTAGTAAATATAAAAAAAAATATTTAAAAGTTTTTCTATAGTCGTTATGGATTTCATGAAATTGGCGTACTTTAATAGAAGACATTAGTTGGGCGATTGTCAAAATTAGGAAAAAAAATAAGAAACATAAGAAAATAGAAACAAATTGCGATTGCGACGCATCCAAATCGTGAAAAATATGGTAGCCCTCAAAAGGGCCTTTTCTTTCTGGCTTCGATGCTAATGCAGGGGTTGCGGTTGCGGCTGCCAAGGCGACGGTCGCGACGGTCGTTTACATACATTTCTGAGTTGATCTTCTGACGTTTTTGTCTAATGGTGAACCTTATAGTTACATTATAAATGAAAAAAAGCCTTTTCCACGTCAACCCAAGAGGTTAGGCTATTATGACGTCGCTTTGTTTTAACGAGGTATCCCCATAATTATAACAACGAAAATAATGGCATTGCGTTGGTTCTAGTACCAAGGCAATGTTTTCTTCCCGATTTTATAATTGCAGGCCTAATCCTCGACATAAGTACTATACATAATAAAATAATAAAGAAATATATATCTCAATATATATGTACATAAAAATGGCAAATAATTATAATAATATTAAACCTACAATTGAATAATAATATTATGTACCAAATTTAATTATGTACCAGAATAATAGAATTGGTAATATCGTAAAAATAGGTGTTATGAATGATACTACTTCTGTTTAATTTTATATTTTATTGTTTAATTTTAATTAATTATTTATTTAAATTGTTTCTTTGTCTATTGTTTAATTTTATATTTTAGGTATTGTTTAATTTTAATTTAATATTTATTTAAAATGTTTAATTTTATATTGTTTAATTTTATATTTTAAGTTAGATTCTCTAATTTAGTTACCGAGGAATAGCTTGGTAATTATATAATATTACATATTATTATGTCCTAATTATACGTTTTATTTTTTATTTTATGAGATACAAACTGGTTTAGGTTAAATATACAAAACGATAATAGGTCCACTCATCAATATATTAAAATAAAAACTTACCAAATAATATTTTCCAATCACAAAAATCACATTAAATGCAAATATAAAAAATGATTCGGTATAAATAGTATATATAAAAAAATAACTGACTGAATGATTGACCGATGAAAATTAGAATAATAGAATTGGAAATATCGTAAAGACAGTTGTTATGAATGATACTATTTCTATTCTAAAGCTGTGTAGCACTACACGAAGCGGAAAGCAAAGTGAATATTCGATTTTGCGAAAATAATTTTTACTCCGCAAAATTTGTAACGGAACCTTTTTTTGTTATATTTTTATTACGTTCTATTACGTTTGTACGCAACGATAGCCGCCTGCAATAGCAAAAAATCATTACATGAAAACATTTTAGTTGTTTACAATGAGGTATTTTTTGGATAATACCCGCATAGCTAGCGTACACAACATGCCACATTTGTGTACCACATGTTAGGCCTCAGGACCTAAGCACTTTTTGGATGACTGAACAAAATGAGACGTCCGTGAAGCTGGCGGCATATTTGAACAAAAATCTTCGTTTGATTGTTCTAAAGATTTTTTCATCAGCTATGTATAGTAAAATTTTGAACTTCCTAAAGTGGGATTCTCGATGCCAGCCAGACCGAAGTTTGAACGGCTGCGACGACCATTACATATAGTCATCGACGCGGCGCGGGCCCGAGTTTGGGAATTAATATCTCCAATTTAAGAAAAAATGACCTCACGCACTTTTTATATGTGATGTATAATATCATCAGCTATGTATAGTAAAATTTTGAACTTCCTAAAGTAGGATTCTCGATGCCTGCCAGAACGAAGTTTGAGTGGCTGCCACCACCATTACATACAGTCATCGGCGCTGCGCGGGCCCGAGTTCGGAAATTAAAATCTCCAATTTAAGAAAAAATGACCTGACGCACTTTTTATATGTGATGTAAAATATCATCAGCTATGTATAGTAAAATTTTGAACTTCCTAAAGTGGGATTCTCGATGCCAGCCAGACCGAAGTTTGAACGGCTGCGACGACCATTACATATAGTCATCGACGCGGCGCGGGCCCGAGTTTGGGAATTAATATCTCCAATTTAAGAAAAAATGACCTCACGCACTTTTTATATGTGATGTATAATATCATCAGCTATGTATAGTAAAATTTTGAACTTCCTAAAGTAGGATTCTCGATGCCTGCCAGACCGAAGTTTGAGCGGCCGCCTCGCTCATTAAATATAATCATCGGCGGAGAGCGGGCCCGAGTTTGGGAATTAATATCTCCAATTTAAGAAAAAATGACCTCACGCACTTTTTATATGTGATGTAAAATATCATCAGCTATGTATAGTAAAATTTTGAACTTCCTAAAGTGGGATTCTCGATGCCAGCCAGACCGAAGTTTGAGCGGCTGCCACCACCATTACATATAGTCATCGACGCGGCGCGGGCCCGAGTTCGGGAATTAATATCTCCAATTTAAGAAAAAATGACCTCACGCACTTTTTATATGTGATGTAAAATATCATCTGCTATGTATAGTAAAATTTTGAACTTCCTAAAGTAGGATTCTCGATGCCTGCCAGACCGAAGTTTGAGTGGCTGCCACCACCATTACATACAGTCATCGGCGCTGCGCGGGCCCGAGTTTGGGAATTAATATCTCCAATTTAAGAAAAAATGACCTCACGCACTTTTTATATGTGATGTAAAATATCATCAGCTATGTATAGTAAAATTTTGAACTTCCTAAAGTGGGATTCTCGATGCCAGCCAGACCGAAGTTTGAGCGGCTGCCACCACCATTACATATAGTCATCGACGCGGCGCGGGCCCGAGTTCGGGAATTAATATCTCCAATTTAAGAAAAAATGACCTCACGCACTTTTTATATGTGATGTATAATATCATCAGCTATGTATAGTAAAATTTTGAACTTCCTAAAGTAGGATTCTCGATGCCTGCCAGACCGAAGTTTGAGCGGCCGCCTCGCTCATTAAATATAATCATCGGCGGAGAGCGGGCCCGAGTTTGGGAAATAATATCTCCAATTTAAGAAAAAATGACCTCACGCACTTTTTATATGTGATGTAAAATATCATCAGCTATGTATAGTAAAATTTTGAACTTCCTAAAGTGGGATTCTCGATGCCAGCCAGACCGAAGTTTGAGCGGCTGCCACCACCATTACATACAGTCATCGGCGCGGCGCGGGCACGAGTTCGGGAATTAATATCTCCAATTTAAGAAAAAATGACCTCACGCACTTTTTATATGTAATGTAAAATATCATCAGCTATATACAGTAAAATTTTCAACTTCCTAAAGTGGGATTCTCGATGCCTGCCAGACCGAAGTTTTAGCGGCCGCCTCGCTCATTAAATATAATCATCGGCGGAGAGCGGGCCCGAGTTTGGGAATTAATATCTCCAATTTAAGAAAAAATGACCTCATGCACTTTTTATATGTGATGTATAATATCATCAGCTATGTATAGTAAAATTTTGAACTTCCTAAAGTGGGATTCTCGATGCCTACCAGACCGAAGTTTGAGCGGTCGCCTCGCTCATTAAATATAATCATCGGCGGAGAGCGGGCCCGAGTTTGGGTAATAATATCTCCAATTTAAGAAAAAATGACCTCACGCACTTTTTATATGTGATGTAAAATATCATCTGCTATGTATAGTAAAATTTTGAACTTCCTAAAGTGGGATTCTCTATGCCTGCCAGACCGAAGTTTGACCGGCTGCCACCACTACATATAGTCATCGACGCGGCGCGGGCCCGAGTTCGGGAATTAATATCTCCAATTTAAGAAAAAATGACCTCACGCACTTTTTATATGTGATGTATAATATCATCAGCTATTAACAGTAAAAATTTGAACTTCCTAAAGTGGGATTCTCGTTGCCTGCCAGACCGAAGTTTGAGCGGCTGCCACCACCATTACATACAGTCATCGGCGCGGCGCGGGCACGAGTTCGGGAATTAATATCTCCAATTTAAGAAAAAATGACCTCACGCACTTTTTATATGTGATGTATAATATCATCAGCTATGTATAGTAAAATTTTGAACTTCCTAAAGTGGGATTCTCGATGCCTGCCAGACCGAAGTTTGAGCGGTCGCCTCGCTCATTAAATATAATCATCGGCGGAGAGCGGGCCCGAGTTTGGGAAATAATATCTCCAATTTAAGAAAAAATGACCTCACACACTTTTTATATGTGATGTAAAATATCATCAGCTATGTATAGTAAAATTTTGAACTTCCTAAAGTGGGATTCTCGATGCCTGCCAGACCGAAGTTTGAGCGGCCGCCTCGCTCATTAAATATAATCATCGGCGGAGAGCGGGCCCGAGTTTGGGAAATAATATCTCCAATTTAAGAAAAAATGACCTCACGCACTTTTCATATGTGATGTAGAATATCATCTGCTATGTATAGTAAAATTTTGAACTTCCTAAAGTGGGATTCTCTATGCCTGCCAGACCGAAGTTTGAGCGGCTGCCACCACCATTACATACAGTCATCGGCGCGGCGCGGGCACGAGTTCGGGAATTAATATCTCCAATTTAAGAAAAAATGACCTCACGCACTTTTTATATGTGATGTAAAATAATATCAGCTATGTATAGTAAAATTTTGAACTTCCTAAAGTGGGATTCTCGATGCCTGCCAGACCGAAGTTTGAGCGGCTGCCACCACCATTACATATAGTCATCGACGCGGCGCGGGCCCGAGTTCGGGAATTAATATCTCCAATTTAAGAAAAAATGACCTCACGCACTTTTCATATGTGATGTAAAATATCATCAGCTATGTATAGTAAAATTTTGAACTTCCTAAAGTGGGATTCTCGATGCCAGCCAGACCGAAGTTTGAGCGGCTGCCACCACCATTACATATAGTCATCGACGCGGCGCGGGCCCGAGTTCGGGAATTAATATCTCCAATTTAAGAAAAAATGACCTCACGCACTTTTTATATATGATGTAAAATATCATCTGCTATGTATAGTAAAATTTTGAACTTCCTAAAGTGGGATTCTCGATGCCTGCCAGACCGAAGTTTGAGCGGCCGCCTCGCTCATTAAATATAATCATCGGCGGAGAGCGGGCCCGAGTTTGGGAAATAATATCTCCAATTTAAGAAAAAATCACCTCACGCACTTTTTATATGTGATGTAAAATATCATCAGCTATGTATAGTAAAATTTTGAACTTCCTAAAGTGGGATTCTCGATGCCAGCCAGACCGAAGTTTGAGCGGCTGCCACCACCATTACATATAGTCATCGACGCGGCGCGGGCCCGAGTTCGGGAATTAATATCTCCAATTTAAGAAAAAATGACCTCACGCACTTTTTATATGTGATGTAATATATCATCTGCTATGTATAGTAAAATTTTGAACTTCCTAAAGTGGGATTCTCGATGCCTGCCAGACCGAAGTTTGAGCGGCCGCCTCGCTCATTAAATATAATCATCGGCGGAGAGCGGGCCCGAGTTTGGGAAATAATATCTCCAATTTAAGAAAAAATGACCGCACGCACTTTTCATATGTGATGTAGAATATCATCAGCTATGTATAGTAAAATTTTAAACTTCCTAAAGTGGGATTCTCGATGCCTGCCAGACCGAAGTTTGAGCGGCTGCCACCACCATTACATACAGTCATCGGCGCGGCGCGGGCACGAGTTCGGGAATTAATATCTCCAATTTAAGAAAAAATGACCTCACGCACTTTTTATATGTAATGTAAAATATCATCAGCTATATACAGTAAAATTTTCAACTTCATAAAGTGGGATTCTCGATGCCTGCCAGACCGAAGTTTTAGCGGCCGCCTCGCTCATTAAATATAATCATCGGCAGAGAGCGGGCCCGAGTTTGGGAATTAATATCTCCAATTTAAGAAAAAATGACCTCATGCACTTTTTATATGTGATGTATAATATCATCAGCTATGTATAGTAAAATTTTGAACTTCCTAAAGTGGGATTCTCGATGCCTGCCAGACCGAAGTTTGAGCGGTCGCCTCGCTCATTAAATATAATCATCGGCGGAGAGCGGGCCCGAGTTTGGGTAATAATATCTCCAATTTAAGAAAAAATGACCTCACGCACTTTTTATATGTGATGTAAAATATCATCTGCTATGTATAGTAAAATTTTGAACTTCCTAAAGCGGGATTCTCTATGCCTGCCAGACCGAAGTTTGACCGGCTGCCACCACTACATATAGTCATCGACGCGGCGCGGGCCCGAGTTCGGGAATTAATATCTCCAATTTAAGAAAAAATGACCTCACGCACTTTTTATATGTCATGTATAATATCATCAGCTATTAACAGTAAAAATTTGAACTTCCTAAAGTGGGATTCTCGTTGCCTGCCAGACCGAAGTTTGAGCGGCTGCCACCACCATTACATACAGTCATCGGCGCGGCGCGGGCACGAGTTCGGGAATTAATATCTCCAATTTAAGAAAAAATGACCTCAGGCACTTTTTATATGTGATGTATAATATCATCAGCTATGTATAGTAAAATTTTGAACTTCCTAAAGTGGGATTCTCGATGCCTGCCAGACCGAAGTTTGAGCGGTCGCCTCGCTCATTAAATATAATCATCGGCGGAGAGCGGGCCCGAGTTTGAGAAATAATATCTCCAATTTAAGAAAAACTGACCTCACGCACTTTTTATATGTGATGTAAAATATCATCAGCTATGTATAGTAAAATTTTGAACTTCCTAAAGTGGGATTCTCGATGCCTGCCAGACCGAAGTTTGAGCGGCCGCCTCGCTCATTAAATATAATCATCGGCGGAGAGCGGGCCCGAGTTTGGGAAATAATATCTCCAATTTAAGAAAAAATGACCTCACGCACTTTTCATATGTGATGTAGAATATCATCTGCTATGTATAGTAAAATTTTGAACTTCCTAAAGTGGGATTCTCTATGCCTGCCAGACCGAAGTTTGAGCGGCTGCCACCACCATTACATACAGTCATCGGCGCGGCGCGGGCCCGAGTTCGGGAATTAATATCTCCAATTTAAGAAAAAATGACCTCACGCACTTTTCATATGTGATGTAAAATATCATCAGCTATGTATAGTAAAATTTTGAACTTCCTAAAGTGGGATTCTCGATGCCAGCCAGACCGAAGTTTGAGCGGCTGCCACCACCATTACATATAGTCATCGACGCGGCGCGGGCCCGAGTTCGGGAATTAATATCTCCAATTTAAGAAAAAATGACCTCACGCACTTTTCATATGTGATGTAAAATATCATCAGCTATGTGTATAGTAAAATTTTGAACTTCCTAAAGTGGGATTCTCGATGCCAGCCAGACCGAAGTTTGAGCGGCTGCCACCACCATTACATATAGTCATCGACGCGGCGCGGGCCCGAGTTCGGGAATTAATATCTCCAATTTAAGAAAAAATGACCTCACGCACTTTTTATATATGATGTAAAATATCATCTGCTATGTATAGTAAAATTTTGAACTTCCTAAAGTGGGATTCTCGATGCCTGCCAGACCGAAGTTTGAGCGGCCGCCTCGCTCATTAAATATAATCATCGGCGGAGAGCGGGCCCGAGTTTGGGAAATAATATCTCCAATTTAAGAAAAAATGACCTCACGCACTTTTCATATGTGATGTAGAATACCATCAGCTATCTATAGTAAAATTTTAAACTTCCTAAAGTGGGATTCTCGATGCCTGCCAGACCGAAGTTTGAGCGGCTGCCACCACCATTACATACAGTCATCGGCGCGGCGCGGGCACGAGTTCGGGAATTAATATCTCCAATTCAAGAAAAAATGACCTCACGCACTTTTCATATGTGATGTAAAATATCATCAGCTATGTATAGTAAAATTTTGAACTTCCTAAAGTGGGATTCTCGATGCCAGCCAGACCGAAGTTTGAGCGGCTGCCACCACCATTACATATAGTCATCGACGCGGCGCGGGCCCGAGTTCGGGAATTAATATCTCCAATTTAAGAAAAAATGACCTCACGCACTTTTCATATGTGATGTAAAATATCATCAGCTATGTGTATAGTAAAATTTTGAACTTCCTAAAGTGGGATTCTCGATGCCAGCCAGACCGAAGTTTGAGCGGCTGCCACCACCATTACATATAGTCATCGACGCGGCGCGGGCCCGAGTTCGGGAATTAATATCTCCAATTTAAGAAAAAATGACCTCACGCACTTTTTATATATGATGTAAAATATCATCTGCTATGTATAGTAAAATTTTGAACTTCCTAAAGTGGGATTCTCGATGCCTGCCAGACCGAAGTTTGAGCGGCCGCCTCGCTCATTAAATATAATCATCGGCGGAGAGCGGGCCCGAGTTTGGGAAATAATATCTCCAATTTAAGAAAAAATGACCTCACGCACTTTTCATATGTGATGTAGAATACCATCAGCTATCTATAGTAAAATTTTAAACTTCCTAAAGTGGGATTCTCGATGCCTGCCAGACCGAAGTTTGAGCGGCTGCCACCACCATTACATATAGTCATCGACGCGGCGCGGGCCCGAGTTCGGGAATTAATATCTCCAATTTAAGAAAAAATGACCTCACGCACTTTTCATATGTGATGTAAAATATCATCAGCTATGTGTATAGTAAAATTTTGAACTTCCTAAAGTGGGATTCTCGATGCCAGCCAGACCGAAGTTTGAGCGGCTGCCACCACCATTACATATAGTCATCGACGCGGCGCGGGCCCGAGTTCGGGAATTAATATCTCCAATTTAAGAAAAAATGACCTCACGCACTTTTTATATATGATGTAAAATATCATCTGCTATGTATAGTAAAATTTTGAACTTCCTAAAGTGGGATTCTCGATGCCTGCCAGACCGAAGTTTGAGCGGCCGCCTCGCTCATTAAATATAATCATCGGCGGAGAGCGGGCCCGAGTTTGGGAAATAATATCTCCAATTTAAGAAAAAATGACCTCACGCACTTTTCATATGTGATGTAGAATACCATCAGCTATCTATAGTAAAATTTTAAACTTCCTAAAGTGGGATTCTCGATGCCTGCCAGACCGAAGTTTGAGCGGCTGCCACCACCATTACATACAGTCATCGACGCGGCGCGGGCCCGAGTTTGGGAATTAATATCTCCAATTTAAGAAAAAATGACCTCACGCACTTTTTATATGTGATGTATAATATCATCAGCTATGTATAGTAAAATTTTGAACTTCCTAAAGTAGGATTCTCGATGCCTGCCAGACCGAAGTTTGAGCGGCCGCCTCGCTCATTAAATATAATCATCGGCGGAGAGCGGGCCCGAGTTTGGGAAATAATATCTCCAATTTAAGAAAAAATAACCTCACGCACTTTTTATATGTGATGTATAATATCATCAGCTATGTATAGTAAAATTTTGAACTTCCTAAAGTGGGATTCTCGATGCCTGCCAGACCGAAGTTTGAGCGGCCGCCTCGCTCATTAAATATAATCATCGGCGGAGAGCGGGCCCGAGTTTGGGAAATAATATCTCCAATTTAAGAAAAAATGACCTCACGCACTTTTCATGTGTGATGTAGAATATCATGAGCTATCTATAGTAAAATTTTAAACTTCCTAAAGTGGGATTCTCGATGCCTGCCAGACCGAAGTTTGAGCGGCTGCCACCACCATTACATACAGTCATCGGCGCGGCGCGGGCACGAGTTCGGGAATTAATATCTCCAATTTAAGAAAAAATGACCTCACGCACTTTTTATATGTGATGTATAATATCATCAGCTATGTATAGTAAAATTTTGAACTTCCTAAAGTGGGATTCTCGATGCCTGCCAGACCGAAGTTTGAGCGGCTGCCACCACCATTACATACAGTCATCGGCGCGGCGCGGGCACGAGTTCGGGAATTAATATCTCCAATTTAAGAAAAAATGACCTCACGCACTTTTTATATGTGATGTATAATATCATCAGCTATGTATAGTAAAATTTTGAACTTCCTAAAGTGGGATTCTCGATGCCTGCCAGACCGAAGTTTGAGCGGTCGCCTCGCTCATTAAATATAATCGTCGGCGGAGAGCGGGCCCGAGTTTGGGAAATAATATCTCCAATTTAAGAAAAAATGACCTCACGCACTTTTTATATGTGATGTATAATATCATCAGCTATGTATAGTAAAATTTTGAACTTCCTAAAGTGGGATTCTCGATGCCTGCCAGACCGAAGTTTGAGCGGTCGCCTCGCTCATTAAATATAATCATCGGCGGAGAGCGGGCCCGAGTTTTGGAAATAATATCTCCAATTTAAGAAAAAATGACCTCATGCACTTTTTATATGTGATGTATAATATCATCAGCTATGTATAGTAAAATTTTGAACTTCCTAAAGTGGGATTCTCGATGCCTGCCAGACCGAAGTTTGAGCGGTCGCCTCGCTCATTAAATATAATCATCGGCGGAGAGCGGGCCCGAGTTTGGGAAATAATATCTCCAATTTAAGAAAAAATGACCTCACGCACTTTTTATATGTGATGTAAAATATCATCAGCTATGTATAGTAAAATTTTGAACTTCCTAAAGTGGGATTCTCGATGCCAGCCAGACCGAAGTTTGAGCGGCTGCCACCACCATTACATATAGTCATCGACGCGGCGCGGGCCCGAGTTCGGGAATTAATATCTCCAATTTAAGAAAAAATGACCTCACGCACTTTTTATATATGATGTAAAATATTATCAGCTATGTATAGTAAAATTTTGAACTTCCTAAAGTGGGATTCTCGATGCCTGCCAGACTGAAGTTTGAGCGGCCGCCTCGCCCATTAATACAATCATCGGCGGAGAGCGGACCCGAGTTTTGACATTAATATGCATAGTAAAATTTTGAACCTCCTTAATTATGATTCTCGATCATTAGCAGACTAAAATTTGAGTATCCGATTCGGTCTGTTGCCTACTCTGCTAAATTAGACAGGCATAGTTTGTATTTCCCGCGGGAGCTTTAATATTTATTTTCAGTTGTAGCATAATTCGCGCGTTGTCATTGGTGGACTGATATTGGTTTGCTATACGTACGTATGTTTATATATATCGTTTTCTGGCGCCAGCTTCAGAGACCTTGATGATTCGCCTTGTGCAGGGAAAATTAAAAAGCAGCATATTTAAACAGAAGCATGGAGTTCGACCGGAGCGAAAATGCGAAAGAAAATCTGGCGGTCAGTGCTATTTCAATACTTAAACAGGCTCAGAACGTCGACTGGATCCACTGCTTGCGCATTTGTATCGTTTTCATATGCATTTGGTTGGCGCGCCTCCAGCGTGTGTTTATGTCTTTCTTTTTATATATTTCAGCCGTCGCGAAACGAGAGTCACGAGGTTCTGTACAACCAGCTAGAGTCGCGCTATGAGTGCCCGATTTGCCTAAATTGGCTTCAGGAGCCTGCTCTGACTTCATGTGGACATCGATTCTGCAAAGCGTGCATACTGTCATGGCTGGAGTAAGTCGAACCTTCTTCCTACACCTATAAGTTTGTCTCTTTAGTAATTTATGGATCAGCACACACAGCAGCATCAGACGATGACCGGGGGGAGAGGTTATCATCAGAATATATTAAAAGCAGCTGTAGCATAGGAATATAGAATTAGCCAAACCTGTAGTTCGTGAATACTATAGCGGCACATAAAATGACGATAACGAATACATTTATGCAGTTCACATAAACACATTTGTCACGCCCCGCTCATACCGCTTTCACATCGCACGTTGCTCAAAGTTCAGAGTAGCAATTGTAAAGCGATGCAAGCTTTGCCAGAACATTACTCTTTTGTTTGTAAGACAAAGAATTTCACTAATAAAACATATAGTTCGGTATTTGGACTTTCACTTTTACATCGCATATCTATGAAGTCAGATAACAGACATTCAAAGGATAGAGCATTGAGAGCTATCCTTTGTCTCATCGCAGTGATCATAATCATCATCATAAAGTGCATCACCACTCACCACATCTCAATAAATGGTGACCACCTCTCAATAATACCTAATGAACCTCGATTGCAGTAATGGAGCAGGAAATGACGGTATTCCTCCTCTCCTAGCAGTGAATTGCGCTGAGCAGTTGTCTTGCCCCTGACAGTGTAGTTTTCACGATCCTTGAATGAGGATTACTGCCCCGCCGCCAGAAAAGATACTCTTATAGTACCCGATCAAAAGAGTGGTTTGAAAAACCGCATTGCTAATTATCGACCAATTTCCATTCTGCCAGTATTCAGTAAGATGTTCGAGAAAGTGGCATATGACCAGCTTTACCTAATTCTGGCAACGTTCCTAACACAATGCGCTAACTAAACTTTCTGGATTTACTTGCGAAACCCTTAAAAACATGGATAGGCGCATTCAGGTTGACTTAATTTACACAGACTTTTCTAAGGCATCGCACTAGAGTACCTCCTAAACATGAGACCTCTGGACCTTGTCATCCAAGAGGAGGCTAAGGCAGCCGCTCTAAGACTAAGAGCAAATGGACTGTGGAAACAAAACACAGAAACACCACACTCAAAAATTCTGAAACGGGTTCTAGAAGAAATACCTCTTCTGGACGCACCCATGGACAGGATAATATGCCATCATGTCTTTAATCGAAGATACAATATCCAACTCATTGCAGAACCAGCAGATCACTCTGGTACAAATGAAGTAAGGATATACACAGATGGCTCCAAAACCACTCAAGGTACCGGAGCCGGCGTCTTCTCAAATGATCTAAACATCAAAATATCAACTACCCTAGGCAACCTAAATACGATCTTCCAAGCAGAATGCATTGGCATCACCAGAGCAGCACAAGCAGTTGCAGCCAAAGATGTCGGAGACCTAAGCTTGAAATTTGTCTCCGACAGTGCCTCCGCGCTAGCAAAAAATATTATAACCTCTGTCCTTGTACTGGAATGCCACAATGCGCTTCAATCCATTGCAGGGTCAAATAGAGTGACCCTGCAATAGATTAAAGGGCACAGCGACTCACTGGGAAACGACGCGGCAGACGAACTGGCCAAAAGGGGATCAAAGGAAGTATTATATGGACCGGAACCCTTGATGCCCATTCCCCAGGCCCAAATAAAAACATGGCTACGCAGGAACACCAAGAAACCCAAACAAAGAACGTGGTTCCGGAAGCATCCAAAAAACTTGCCCGCAACCTCACCAGATTAAAAAGGGACAAAATCCGTAAAGTCATAGGTACTATGACAGGCCACTGTCCCCTAAACAAACACCTGTTTTCCATAGGTGTGACGGACAGCCCTCTATGCAGAGGATGCATGGAGGAAGAAGAAACGCCACAGCATGTGCTCATGGAATGCAGGAGCGTGGCAGAGCAACGGGCAAGAATACTACAATCTCCAGCATCTGTCCCGGAGGCCTGTAGCAACCCAAACAGGCTGCTAACTTTCTGGGACAGCCTGGGTTGGCTGGAGTAACATAAATAGAAACATGAGCCACGCACAACGGCCCAATCAAGAGGTCAAGTGCGGGAAAAAGCCCAGACAAACTAACTAACTAACTAAGGCATTCGACCGCATTGATCATTTTATACAGATGAGTTTTTAATTAGTGACAACTTGTAGTGGGTGAATCAGTACGAGCAAGTAAGCAACTTTTGATATTAAATTATTAAAACAAATAAAAACGAATGATTTTTTAAAATTTGTATTTTAATAATTACAGTTTGAGAAGACGATCAGCTGTTCATGTTGACCTACCTACGTGTTGTGTTTACAACCGCAAACAGTCCCAATATCACCGGTCGCCGCGACGAGCGGGCAGTCGATCACGGGGAGTTTTTTTACGCATAATATCGTCTCTCGATCTGTCGCTTATTGTGAAATCAAAGAATAATTAGTTTAGAAGTGATTAGTGATAAAAGTGATATTTAATCCCGTCAAGCGCAATGCGTCTAAATATGCGATTGCGTGTTTCAAACCGCGTGCAATACTGCGTATGTTACTCGTTTGTTGTGACTAAACACATACTTTCAGTGCGGAATTAAGGCCTGTGCATCGGTAATGTAGCATAATCATTGTTTTTTGTTTTTATTTTATTTTACTATTGCCATCTATTAATTATGCATGCGACTATTGTGAAATACATTGGTATGCTCACTGAAAGTTATCATTGCAACCGCTAGATAGCAATCACGATTTGTTTCCTGTATTGATTTCAAATAAATTACTTTTGATTAACTATTAGGTATATTCCAGGCCCTGTTTTATGTCTATTCCGTTTTAAAAAAAAAGGTTGAATAGTGGTGGTAAATGTCTTAAGTATCCCAAATAATCTGTTGAGAACTAACAGCGCAGCGTCATCTATGACCTTGCCACGCACCTATTGTGTTTAGCAGAATGCCGTTCAAAGTCGCCAACTTCGACAACCGAGGCCGTTAGGAATGTCAAATAACAGCTGACGGGTTCTCAAACTGTTTTAAATCAATTGGAATAAAATATAAGTTTATAATAATTTTATTATATTATTTGTTTAAATAATTTAATATCAAAAGTTGCTTACTTGCTCGTACTGATTCACCCACTACAAGGATGTAACTAATTAAAAACTCACGGTGTATTGATGGATAGATTGGCAGCATTGGGTATCCATGGCGATCTGTTGCGATTGCTTGAATCACTTTACTTAAGCGTAGGCAAGCAGTTGCTGTTGGTGGTAACAAGTTCAGCTTTATGGATATTCCATCTAGGGTACCCGAAGGATCACACCTTGGACGCTTGTTATTTAATGTGTACATCAACGACATTGGAACTTTATAAACACCAAATACTAATTGTATGTCGATGATCTAAAAATTTACTCAGGCAAAAGGACTTAATCGATGTTCTGTCATCATGTCAGCTACTTCATTTCCAAAAATGACTCCATGGTCGATAATCCATGCCAGACAACATATAAGTTTCTAAATGTGAGATTTTGCATAATTTTCTTTGTTTCAAGAAGTAGTCACTATCAAAAGCCAAAAAGGAAAATAATTCAAGAGCTCTAAGAGTTAGATAAATTTAATCAGTTGGGTATTTCATTCGCTTCCACAAAGTTTATCGCTTCCAATATGGCAATGAATTAACCAGAGAAAACAGAAGTTGATGGCGGTTTAAAAGGCTGTTCGATATTGAGACTTTGGCAGCAGAAGGCCGGAGCTACATGTCCATCCAGATTCATTTTAGAGGTGTCAGTATATCTTTAGCTGAAATCAACAGTGGGTTATCTGCCCAAAAGTCGGTTTTGAGTTAACTATACAGAACATCCAAGACAACAGTGGGTTCCTTAAGAAAAAAAAATGCCTGCCTTATCACGATAACTCAGTGTTGAATGTTAGGTTTACATAAGGCAACACTGGGTTAATGAAAACAACTTTATCATTTCAATGTCTACTTCTAAAAAAAAATGCTACATCGAGTTATTTATGCAATTTGAAACACAACTTACTGTTGTATTAAATTAATCATGAGACAATCCACCTCACTCAGAGTTAGGGCAAAATTATTAAGCAGCAAAATTAGGGTTTACATTGTTTAAAACAATTAAAGCAAGAAATAAGTGTTTTCTCTATTTAATATATCAAACAGTAAAATATATTGCTTTCAGCTAGCGATATATTAAATTGGGTCTGCGGCATTGTAGAATTTTGAATTAACCGAGACTGGTTTCTCATCCACCCCCAAGTTTAATATCACCTTTGCTGAGCGCTTTGTGGCAGCAGATTCCACCTCCCGCTCGTCGCCCCCGTCTCCAGATTGCCCTAAGTGCCGGACAGCCTCATATCCAACTTCAGTTTCGGGAGGGGAGGGGGGGGGGGGAGGGAGACATTCATTGAAACAACCCACCAAACTTGAATTTGCCAGTACAGTAAAATGAAAATAACCAACACTAGGTACATAAATTGCAGATTCTCCCTGATTCTCAGCTTTTTCTCAAATTTATTTGTTACTCATAAAAAATCAGGGGGGTGCGTCCCCCATGTCCCCGTCCCCCCTGGATACGTTTTTGGTGGGGAACATTCATTAGCACATTAGTACAGCTATGAAACACACAAATACACACAAATTTTTGACTGTGTATTGTTGTGGCTAACAAGGCCGTCCCACTTGTAAAAACAAATTAGTGTTTAACGCTGAGAATATTTCAGGCAGAGCGGCCACTGTCCGATAGACAATATCGCATTAGCAGACGGCGACATCTTCCCAGATAACTACACGCGCAGAGAGATCCTCGAAAAGAGGACATCGTGCCCTTTTGCGGATCGCGGTTGCTTAGAGAAGATTCCCGCCCTAGAAGTAAAGGCGCACATGGACGTGTGCCCGTTTGCGAAAATGCGTAGCGCGGTTGGCGTGAAAACCATTCAGTGCACTTTTAAAAACCTTGGATGCGAGAAGTTTTTTAACAACGAGCCCGACTTGAATCAGCACCTCGAGAGTAGTATGCAGAAGCATTTGAATGTGAGTTTTGATATTGTTAAACACCTACGAAATTAATTTATTTTGGTACACTACTGAGTCACTCCTTTTTATCTAAATCGCTACATAGATCGCTTTGACTACACTAAAAAGATTATAGAGGTTTCCGGGTCAATTACATTAATTCTTCTGCTATTACAACTTTATTGTCCACCGGTCAAAACAAGTATGTGGTTAGATTTCTGAAAGCATTATTATAGATGACAGATCTAAGATGTTCTTTGTCCCGGACATCTTCTGTGAATTATTAGATGCAAAATGTTGTATCTGTAGGGATGAATATTCGATTTTTCAGATATTTGTCCTCGATATTTTTGTTCTTGCTCAAACGCTTTAGGATACCTTCATCCCTGACTGTAAATCCAGCTTATACGAAGTATCCTCCGATTGACCCGCATTTTGAAGGTTTTAAGTATTCTTAACAGCGTGCCTATATAGGTATTATTGTCTAGCTTTCCATTCCTTAAAGTACTGAGAATACGTAGCATCTTAAAAGTCTGATGTTCAGGTGTAGGTTAATATCTTCTGCAAAATACCTTTTTCATCTTAAAGAATGCCCTTCTGGATTTTTTAGATTTTTGCACCTTGCTCATATTCCAGTTGTCGTTCAAATTGTAGTCAAGGTTGCAAATGTTGTCTGTCAGGGTTCTTGTCTTCTCCACACGTTTTTTGTCATGAAAATCTGCGGTTAATTCGCCGTGTCTAGGCACGGTCGTCTGTGTTGTATAGATAATTATGGAAGCTTGTCGACGGACACAACAGAAAACGAATGTCTAAAAAAGCTTTCACAGTGATCCATGCAACACTGACGCGTTTTCACGGCAAAAAAATGTATGTGGACAAGAGGCCTCAGTCTTCTCCAGTTGAATTCCGTATGCGGTAAATGTAGGACTTCTTCTTTGCGGTATTAAGCTTTAACCCATATTCATCATTCTCTTGTAACATTATCGATGAGGTGCTGGAGTTCTT
This sequence comes from Micropterix aruncella, assembly GCA_944548615.1. Taxonomy (NCBI): domain Eukaryota; kingdom Metazoa; phylum Arthropoda; class Insecta; order Lepidoptera; family Micropterigidae; genus Micropterix; species Micropterix aruncella. Next base: position 5,141,876 of record OX155950.1, read on the forward strand.
CCTCGCTGCTGGCAATCAGGGGAGCTAATGGGCCCTTGCTGAGTTGGCCACGAAGACCCATTCTGTTCAGGGTCGGTCACACTCACGGGTCAACACCCATCCGATGGCCTCCACGCATGGGGTGCGAGCCTGGGTAGGACACTGGGTCAACCAGTCTCCCCTGGGAATCAATCCTCTGGCGCTCCTGGACGGTCTGCGCACCGAGCGGCGCAAGCCAATCGATTGTGCTCTCCGACTAACAATCGGGGGAGTCTGGGAACTGTTTTGTTTCCTATAGAGCGGGGGTAGTTGTCTACCTTACGGCGACTGCTCTTGAAATGACCATTGGCCATCCGATCCCGGTTCAGAGTCGGGCAAAGGACGCCTTGGTCCGCGACAGATTCGGTGCACTCCGTTTCACCGCTTCGTAAGGGAGAGGACCGCGCAAGCGACCTCGAACTCGGAACCAATCGAGAGACCGGAGAAATCTGGTCACAATTGGAAGTGAGGGGCGCGAGTATCTCGAGCCCGCCGGGTTTATTCCTGGCTCACTCGCGGTAAGGCGTTGGACTCTCACGGGTTGTGACGTAGCTGGACGTAGAATTGTACTGTCCAAAGTCTTCTACGTTCACTGTAGGGCGACAGAACGACTAATCGTTAAAACGTCCTGTGGTGACGGGCTCGCCCGTTGTAGTCGACACCGCAAGATGCTGGCAATCAGTACAACTACATATATATTACAGCTGTTGCTAAACGCCTGCGTGAATTCGAATCCGAAGGGTTCTTTATCGAGATCGAGCTCAGATGCCAAAGAACAAGAAGCGATGTGCTTATGGGAGCCAAACGAAAAGCGAAAGGACGGCGAGAATGACAATAACCAAGCTTCTTCCGTCAATGGTTTAATCAGGTGAGAAAACCCTTTCAGCTTGGAAAGCATGAGCCCCTCCGTATGCAGCTTCTGACCCGATTCTTTATTTCAGAGCTCTGTATGAGCGAGTTATCGTATTGGAGCAGCGCAACAGAGAACAAGACATCCTACTAAATAATCTAACCCGTCAAATGACTGCGCTATCCGTGAATCACCACAAAATATCCAATGAATTACCACTCCGTTACTGCATGGGAACATACATATGGAAAATAGACAATTTCAAGGCGGAGCTTAGCGCGATGACTCTGGATCCGATGAAGATGTTGTACGGTCAAGGATTCTTCACATCGCCGTGCGGATACAAGTAAAAGAAAATACTATATTAACCCCTTGAGTATGATACGACCAAATCTGGTTCTGAAACAATTATCCGTTGAATATGATACGACCAGATCTGGTTCCGCGTTTTTTTCACTTCTTTGACGTTCTCATATTTATTCATAATTATCTAATTGTTTTACAAAATGATATTTCAATATTCTATATTCGAAATTTCAATGCAATCATTGTGCAGTTGTTCTTTTTATGATTGGTGTAGTAGTTTCGTAGTTATAGTACTTTAAGTCGATGTCGCCGAAAATCCTGCAAAAGAGACAGATGCATCCATGAAAATACCCATTTACTCCAAGGGTTAATCCCGTTTTATGTAGAAAAACAAAATCGTTTGACACGTGTGATCAACTAGAGCTGTCAACTACAACGGGCGAACCCGTCACCTCCTCTGCCCACATTCCTCGCACCCTCTTCCCGCAATGCCCTGTAGCTCGAGAGTAAAGCTACTGGTTGGTATACTGTGCAGGAGGTGAGTGTAGAAGACTTGTGACAAAAATAATTCACTGTCTAGTTACGCCACTTGCCCGTAAGAGACCAACGCCTTACCGCGAGAAAACCAGGTTAATCAACCTGCGGGCCGATACTCGCGCCCTTATTTCCGGTTGCAACCAGATTACTCCGGACACCCGACTGGTTACAGGTCCGAGGTCGCTTACGCGGTCCTCTCCCTTACGTAGCGGTGATACGGTGTCTACCGAATCTATCGCGGACCACGGCATCCTTTGCCCGGCTGTTCACGGCCCGTGAGGAAAGGACCGCGCAAGCGACCTCGAACCTGTAACCAGTCGGGAGGAAGGAGGTATCCTGATGGTTAATTCCAGACGGATATCCTTCCAAAACCTTTCCCGGTGCCTCGCCGTAAGGCGTTGGTCTCCGACGGGCATGTTGGCACAGCTAGACAGTATTGTCTCTAAGTCTCTCTAATTGTCTCTAAGTCTCTCTATCTGTCTCTAAGTCTCTCAAATTGTCTCTAAGTCTTCTACGCTCATCCCACAGCTAAAAGAACGATTGCATATCGTTATACCAGCCTGAGGTGACGGGTTCGCCCGTTGTAGTCGACACCGCCCTACTGTCTCATATCCAGTACTTCAAATACCCTAAAAAGATCACCATCAACTACATATTAATCAAAAATAAAATAAAACTGTTATCCACTGTCTTTTTTTCCTTTAAGATTCTGCGCAAGAATCAATGTGTCGTCGGCAAACCCCCAATGTCTCTCACTGCACGTTCACACAATGAAGAGCGGCCACGACGATACGCTAGATTGGCCATTCAGCGGTCGAATATCGTTCGTCATGGTACATCCGACGAGATCAGAATTGAGTCAAAAAGATACAATGATGTCCCGAACCGAACTTGTCGCGTTCCAGAGGCCTACGTCAGATATCTGCCTGCGAGGGTTCGGCTACACCGAATACGCCTTAATTAACGATGTATTTCAAAAGAGCTACGTACAAAATGACCGATTAGTGATTAAAATAAAAATACAACCTGTCTAATATTCGAATAATTCCACTTAAGTAACAATCCGTCCGAGTATAACTCAAATAAAATAACTGCCTATATTTGCATGTTTTTATTATACCCATACATATAACACTGAAATAGTGCAATAAGCATTGGCCGCAGCGCATCGACAATAAGATATTGAATTAATAAACAAAGTGAAGGTGTAAAATATAAGTCAGCTATAGTCAGCACTGAAAGATCAGGATGCTTAATCATTTTTTCATATAAGTGATTGTATTCATTATGCTTAGGATTTTTTCCCTGCAGTAAAAGTCACTACACATGTATTTTAATGGGGGGGATATAAGTGTTGCATAGAAAATGGGCGAGATGTTTTTTTAGGACGAAGAAAACAGTTAAGATTTTGTTGAAATTCTGAATGGTAATGATACTTTTAATAACATAGGTAACCTTAATAAATAAAATCAACTAGTGCACAAAAATATATATATATATACAGGTGAGTTTTAATTACCCGGCATCTTGAAAGGGGGGAATCAGTAGGAGCAGGTAAGCAACTTTAACAATTTGTGGGAAAAGCAAAAAAAAAATTTTTTTTAATAGTATAAAACGCGCTTAGCTTGATGCGCCATCTGGCGATAGGTAAAATATCGCTAATATCGTTTATTAGCGATATTTTACCTACCGATAGATAGTACATCGTGCTAAACGCTTGTCAAACTTTTATTTAACCGCCGACGTTTGAATTGTAGTCCCTTAGAGAACGCGAAGAAGAAGATTACATCACAACAAAAATATAGCGTTTCAGGAAAACGACGATTACTCCGAAACTACTATACGGATCGTATAAAGAAGACCTGTTTTATGTTCCTGTTGAAATTTGCTATTAGATAAGTGTATTGTCGTTTTGTAAAGCAATAAGCATTATTCAGAATTATCTGTCAAAGTTGCGGTACAGAAAAAAAACTGCCTTCTCCAACATTTCTGTTTTTTCTGGAAATAAATCACCTTTGCAAGAAATTGTGAATACTTTTATAATAATTATAATATGCTTCATTCAACCTATGACTTCGTTTTACTTATACCCATACAAAAATAAAAAAATATTCGGTGTTGAAAATCAACATGAATATTGAAGTTTTTGGTTTGGTTTGGTTCAATCATAGACTAAAAAATGGCGACTATGAAAAATAATGAACCAACGAGTTAACGACAGAGAATCTTCTCCTTATTTCGCACATACCACAGGCCGTATGATTTATGTGAGGTATCAATATAGGTGGTCTTTTTAATTCAAAACTTTGTAAGATTACTCTATTAACCCGGTAACTCCCTAACATCCCTTGCGGGACCAACGGCCGACTCCCCCAATTTCCAGGTTATAATTTTTTATATGTCAAATTTCAATGCGATCATTTTACTGTAATTTTTTTTATGATCCGTAGAGTGGTTTACAAGTTATGGTCGTTTGTATCAAGGTCGTCGACTCGCATCGATTTTACGCGCGAAAATGTCGCGCGCAAAAGTGATAGCTGAATTTTTACTTCGCGAGAGGAGAGGTTAAACAAATAAGAAAATAGGTGTTTGAGTAAATAATTGGAAAACATCGGCCGATCTCGGCTGGGACAGATGTCCCCTTTGCTGCTCTACTGTAATTTCAATTCTGGGACAATTGTCCCGTTTGCTGCTTGAGGGGTTAACAGTGAAATTCTTCAAATTTTTGAATAAAAAAAAAACATTTTTTTGTTTTTTCCAAAAAAAATATCAAAACTTGTTCAGTTGCTCGTACTGATTCACCCCTTGAAGGATGCCGGTTAATAAAAACTCACAGTTGTTGTATACTGTTTTTGCATAACTGGCAAATAATTTCTTTAACAACAATTATAGGTACAAGGATTTTTTTTTAAATCATCAGATATCTTTAAAGAGATTATGTTACACTAGTAACTGTCTACAAATTTTTATCTGGTAATTTGTTACCGAGGAAAAGCATATTTTAAATTCATCTTTTAGTCGGCACTCAGTTTTATTATTTTTTTAGTAACTAAGGCCTAAATTTATAAAAAATAAACGGGATTTTTTACTTTTTGTGCAAAAAAAAATATTTTTTCAATTTTTCTATTTGATTTTGGCAAAGGAATTATTTGCTGAAGTTATTCGAAAACGCGGTGTACATTAAATATTACGGCAATTTTACTCTGAAATTATTGAAACGTAAAGGCAGAATAATGAATATGGATACATTGATAAAATTCCTTAGCCAGGTTGAATTAATTCACTTGTAAATTTGCTATTAGATAGTGTGACAACTGGCTTATATTTCCACATGATAATATATTCATTTTAAATATATTCAATATGGGGTCTAATTCGAAAGAATTGCCCTTATTGTCTTTGTAGGATCTCAGAAATAACACCAGATGAAGTAACATAACAATAAACTTAACTAAATATCGAGGACGCGATTTATTTTTAAATTAGGATTCATTATTTGGATGAATGCCAAAATGCTACTGTTGATTGAGCTACTATGCCATTTCTGATATGTATACCTTGACTAGTTATAGATATCTTACCCTACCACATGGTCATCAAGATGGCAGTGATTTGGAATTCTACACGATCCGAGATTATAAAGTGAAACATTTCTCACATGACAGTAGAACTCAAGCATCATTCGCATACGGTGGTTTAGATAAGTAACTTAATTCCCCAACAATATATAACAGCAAATACAATCGTAAAAATATTCCAGATCAAAAAGTTGGAATGTGGCACTTTGAATGACATTTAATTTGAATACGTATGAGATCATAATTTATATAAAAAATATCTACATGCATTGGTTACATACTTTTTATATTGGAAGAAAATAACACTCCAAAAGACATTCTGATAGAAAAATACACAACCTTTTCTCTGAAAGAGAAAATTATAATCACAGTTTAGTTTTTTTTTTCTAATCATCTAATGTTATCGTAATAAGTAAAAACTTTCATGATTTGCGGTAACACAACATGGGTATTGTTTGAATCTTCACGAAACATATAATTTCTGGAAAATATCAAAATTGACAACAATTTTTGTTTTTCAAACGTTTAGTTTTGACTTTCTAGCGATTCTATCTCCTGAAAAAATATTTTGATCTACATTACATAGGTTAAACTTCAGTTTTTTCACTTGATTTTTTTAAGGCTTAACTTATTTAATTTTAGTGTATTTCCAATTCTACACACTATGCGCTTAATTAGTATATTTTAGAGATATTGAATATCATGCTTACAAAACTAATATGACCGTCGTCATCAATGAAGCAAAAAATATAAGGATACATTCCGTACCGAGGATTCCAGAAGACAAAGGGCCAATAACTCGAAAACTATAATTTTCAGGCTAGGAACGGGTACTACTACCTACCATTTCCATTCTCCTATTTAACAATTCTACGGAACGCAGACAGGATTTGTCATTATATGACAACAAAGAACTTAATAACTACAGCATCCCACTTATAATACATATGCTAACGATTTTAATATTCAGCCAATGACATACACCGCTTCGATTGAAGTCTTCAATTCCAAATATAAATATTGTAATGCGTAACCAAGTGGGTATACAAAAATTAGGAAGCCCGAGAAGATAAATGCAAACGCAGAAAAGAAAATATATAATAGCTTCTGCAACCGAATAAGTTAATAAACTCCCATTCCTCGACATTTCTCTCTATTACCTTGTAAATTTAACTGTAAAAATATTACAAAACATTTGGCTTTTTGTTTAAAAAATGGTTAATTTTCTTAACGATAGGTATAAAATGCACTTAAACTAAATAATATGGCCAATTTCAAAATCCTCTACAGCCACTTTAGACAAATTTATCAAGTTACAATCTCTTATAATTGGTATTAATGTTAATACCGGAAGAATAACAAAAAAATCTTAAAATGTCTATAAATGGTCTAAATTAAAACTAAAAATTGCAGTCTAAAAACGATTAAAATAGTTTCATAATAAATTGCGTTTAGATGATAAAAGATAAAGTATTCCCTGTTTAGACAGAACCGCTTGAGTCTCCGAGAAAGTGCAACATATTGTCGCCACTGTAACTAGGCGTTGGCGACGAAGGCACTTCTAAAGACGCTCTGCTGGCAGAACTGAAGCTACTCGAACTCAAATCTTCGGCTTCAGCATCGAAAGAACAATTTCCGCCTGAAAAAAATGTCATCATTCTTCTAATTCATACAATATTTAACGAAACTATATCCTAATATACCGACCGTTTTGCGACGCTTAATGAACTTACGTCAGGGTGAAAGGTACCAATATTAAAACAAAATGAACAGTTTTACAATTTTTTTTATTATGTTTTTATATCATTTTAATGGTTTTTTATTTTAAGATCTCTCCTTATTTCTAGAGAGCTTAAGTCGGTTCATTATTGCTCGTCGGGTGTAATAATTTTGAGGCACGCATACACAAATAACTTTCCATTATCTGAGTAAAAATTAACCTTATTGTTTTTATACATTCCACAAATTTTTCACACACCCAAAGGGCTAGAACATTCTATGATAATGTAATTAAATGATAAATATTTATTAATGATAACTATTATATACAAGAGACAGTAGGTATTATATACATAATAAAACTATCAACCGTGTAAATTTTTAAATATCGTGGACTTAATTTTTAAAATTTATTCATTTGCAATAATTTAGTACCTATTTGTCTAACATGATTAAATGTCAGGTAAGGTATCTTAAAATTAAAAATAAATTAATAATATTTATAAACAAAATTTATCTTTTTTGTAATTTTAGGCTCACAGTCATAAAATGAATACTGCGTAGAGTTTGGTGCAAGTACGTAATGCTGGATATTTACAAAATAAAAAAAAGGTATTCTTGAAAAACACCAAATATACATGAATGGTTACAGTTTGATATCTAATTGTCAAAAAACAACGATAAAATCAAAACGAGTGTCATGATTTTTTCAAAAAATATACAATTCGTACATTGTGTATAATTGAAAATTTGTCATTTCAAAAAGTAATAACTTATTACAAATTTAAAACAGACACACAATTATTATAAAGCAAGACTTTAACAATAATATTCTATGATATTCAAGATGCCTAAAAATAAGCCCAAATTAATATGAAAATTGAGAATGTATTCTAATCATAATAATATCTTTGTAAAGCCCAAACTTGTATTTATATGTACACATGGCATTTAAAGGAAAATATTTCCTACTTAACATGGAACAACAGTTTATTCTGTGACAAATCATCCTAGAAACTACTATAAGCGCAGTCGAAAGACCAATCTACGTTAATTTTGTTATTTCTAAATTTTAACACTTGAACACATCTTTTTACATATTCTGCACCGAAATTCTAGCACAATTTTAGAACTACCACGTCGAGCTTAAACGAAATCAGTTTTTTTTATACAAACTTTCAGTCTGCGTGTTTCTTTCAATAAATCTACTAAAAAACTATAAGTGCTGAGTGCACTTCAATGTGTTACTTTATTTAAATAAATATAAAAGATTAAAACATATTTTTTGTGGTGAGAGATTACGGAAATCTAAAATACCAATATAATAATTCATCACATAAATGGTTAATATAATGTTATAAATATACACTTTTTTTATTGTGCTTTAATTATTTTTACATTCAGACACATTGCTATTTACAATGCAAGTCAATGTTCATTACATACTACCTATGCTTGCTCTTAAGCTCTTTTTGTGCAAACTATTTACATAATGATAAATTATTAAACAAACGCTATAGATTACGAACACAGTAAAAAAAATATGAAACAAAGTATACTACTAACTTTGCAACACTACGATGCAAAGAATTAAAAGACGCCGAAATTAAATGTGAAAGATATAAAAACAAAGCACACATTTCAATTTCAGGTGCAGTAAATGAATAATTTAAGGAGCTTTGGCAAAATATTATTTCTTTTAAGATAATATCTTATTTTAAAGACTTTCCTGATTTAATTGCATATCAATTCCATTATTACATTAAAAGATATGCTATTATTATGAGAAACTAATGATGGTCAATTTTATAATCCCCATTTTTCTACTTCAAAAGAAAATTCTCGCTAAACATTGACTAAATAAAAAAATAGGTATAACGTAATGAATAATTTTCACCTTTCCGGAATATTAAAAAAAAAAAAAAGTAACTAATCTTATCTACGTTTACGTTTGGATTTCTTTTTATTAGATTTTTGCAAAGCAATCGTCGCTGTAGCGGAAACCAAAGTTTCCGACGCCTCCGTTCGGACGAGCTCTTCGGAGGGTACGCTCGTTAAATGGGGAAAATAATCGTCGCTCTCCGTCTGCGACGACGAAGGCGAAACATTTTCCTCGTCGGAAGATTTATCCATAACATTAACGGAATCGAAAGCTTTTTCGGCGTCGTTTTCGGAACGAGCGACCGTCGCTAACGCTAAATCTGCTTTTATAAATAGATCGGAAGATTTGAATTCGCCTTCCGAACAATCTACGTCGGTCATTTCCATAGATTTAGATTTTAAAATATCACTATAAGAATCGGCAGTGTCGTTATCGTCGCATATACGTTTGGCAGAATGAACGGAATCGATCGATTCGTCGACCGTTTCGTTCGATCCGACGAAAAGGTCTATTTCGATCTCTCGTTCGATTTCGAACGGCCCATCGTCGGAATATTTATCCTCGAAAGTGAAATCCAGCGGTTCCAGAGGCGGCGGTTCCTCGAATTCCTCCAAAGAGCGGAGTTCCTCGCTCGGAACGTCGCACGTCGCCATGACCACGTCGTCCAAATTGTAAAGCGTCGCCGACGGGTCGGCTTTCGCCGCCGGAGGGTCGGCCTGCGCCCCGCGGGCGGGCTGCGGGTTCTTGGAGGGCCTCTCAACTATGGAGCTCCAGCTCAGCTTCGCCGGCGCTTCGGCGGCGGCTGCGGCCTCGGGGCGGGGCTCGCCCGTCGCCTGCCATTCTTCCGCTTCCGCCGGATCGACGTCCGTTTCCTCCGGCTCGACGGCGACCTCGGGCCGCATTTTCGGTTTGTTCTTTCGGTTTCTCCTGTTGCCTCTGTTCCGGCCGCCGTCGGTCGAACGCTCCGGGGTGGGCTCTTTGGCGTCCGGCGGCGGCGCTCTCCCGACGCGCTCCTCGCCCTTGACCGTTTCGAAGTCGTCGTCCCTCCCGGGGGCATCTATCTTGTCGAATTTCCGCTTGGAGGGCGAGGGCAGTTCGGCGGCGAGGGCGTCGGCGTCGGCGGGCGCCGGCGCGGGGGCGGGGGAGGGGGAGCGGCGCTCGAGCGCGGCGCCGGCGGCGGGGCGCCGCGCGGCGGGCGCCGGGGGGGCGTCGGCGTCGGCGGCGGGGGCGGGGGAGGGCGCGCGCGGCGGTGCGGAGAGGGCGGCGGGGATGCGGACGCGCGTGTCGAGCGGCGCGGGCTCGGCGCGCGGCCCGTCGGGCGGCGCGAAGACGCGTCGCGCCGGGATGAGCGTGGCGGCGGCGGCGGCGACGGGCCGGAAGCCGGCGTCGGCGCGGCGGCCAGCGCCGTCGGGCGGCGAGCCGTCGTCCGAGTCGCCGCGCGCGACGGTGCCGAGCGGGTTGACGACGCGCCGCACGAGCCGCCCGGGCGCCCGCTCCGTCTCTCGCTCCCCGCCGCTCGGCGCGCGACCTGAACAAAGAGCCGCCCGAAGGCCGTCGTTACTCCGTCGCCGTCGGGGCCGGCGCGACGACGCGCGGAGACGGCGAACGGCGCGCGTCGCCGGGACGTTCGATGCGAAAATAAAAATACGTTCGCGAACGACGACTTCAGTTCGACGAACTCTCGACGCGACGCTTTTTAATCTTTATTTTCGCATGGAGCCGACGGTCCGGCGTCGAAAACGCAGTCGTGGTACCTTTCACCGAAACGTGCATTATTCCGATTCGCAAAGCGCTCGGAGAGTCGCGGTCGACCGACGGAATTCGATCGGAAAGGGCGGCATTAATTTAGAAAGTGAGTGCGAGAAAAGAGCGATAATTACCTCGATCGGATTCTTTCATGGCTTCGGCGAGATCTTCCTTGAGGCGCACGTCGCCGTGCGGCGGAGGGCGGTGGGCGTCGGCCGGGGCGTCGGTCGGCGCGACGGCGTCGTCGCCGCCGTCGGCGGAGAACGGCTTGCGGTACGCGTCCGACATTCTCGGCGAGTGCTCCAAAGAACCTTTAAATCCACAAAAATATCCATCACTCTGCCTACGCACGATCTTCCGGGCGGAGGAAAAAGTCGGAAAAGGTATAAGATAACGAGAAAGCGCGGCGTCGACGGAAGGAGAAGACGACAAAAATCGTACGGGAGATCAAAACGCTGTATCTTCGAAAACTAATGCAAGAAATGCAATCTAAAGAAGAACAAGAAATATCGTGGATACTCCTACTTATCTATAGTCACGCTTTTCATTTTTTTTTAAATCGGTTGTGTCCCCCCAAGACTTTCCTGTCAAGTAGCCAGGAACTTAATTCATCTAAATATTAATATCATGAATCCTGCCACAACCCCCCCCCCCCCACCCCAACCTAGCGCCACCCTTTAACCGTCGAAAATCGAAATCGAAATCAACTTCGACTTCGACTTTTCCTACTTTTTTCGACTTTTTCGCCTTGTTTGACTTTTTCGAATTTCTATTTCTTTGACTTTTTCGATTTTTTTCGACCTATTTATATTTTGACGAATGCTTAAGCATTCGCTTACACAAAATTTTGGGTCTTTGCTTTTGACCGTTAAGGAGTTCCCTCTTCGGAAGCCAACCCCGGGTACATCAGCCATGTCATTGTGGAACTTGGAAGTTGCTATCATAAATGAATCCGTATACAAAATGTTGGGTCTCTGCTCTTGACCGTTGAGGAGTTCCCTCTTCGGAAGCCAACCCAGGGTACATCAGCCATGTCATGGTGGAACATGGAAGTTGCTATCATAAATGAATCCGTATACAAAATTTTGGGTCTCTGCTGTTGACCGTTGAGGAGTTCCGTCTTCGGAAGCCAACCCAGGGTAAATCAGCCATGTCATTGTGGAACTTGGAAGTTGCTATCATAAATGAATCCGTATACAAAATGTTGGGTCTCTGCTCTTGACCGTTGAGGAGTTCCCTCTTCGGAAGCCAACCCAGGGTACATCAGCCATGTCATGGTGGAACATGGAAGTTGCTATCATAAATGAATCCGTATACAAAATTTTGGGTCTCTGCTGTTGACCGTTGAGGAGTTCCGTCTTCGGAAGCCAACCCAGGGTAAATCAGCCATGTCATTGTGGAACTTGGAAGTTGCTATCATAAATGAATCCGTATACAAAATGTTGGGTCTCTGCTGTTGGCCGTTGAGGAGTTCCCTTTTCGGAAGCCAACCCGGGGTACATCAGCCATGTCATTGTGGAACTTGGAAGTTGCTATCATAAATGAATGCGTATAATACAAAATTTTGGGTCTCTGCTGTTGACCGTTGAGTAGTTCCCTTTTCGGAAGCGTACCCAGGGTACATCAGCCATGTCATGGTGGAACATGGAAGTTGCTATCATAAATGAATCCGTATACAAAATTTTGGGTCTCTGCTGTTGGCCGTTGAGGAGTTCCGTTTTCGGAAGCGTACCCGGGGTACATCAGCCATGTCATTGTGGAACTTGGAAGTTGCTATCATAAATGAATGCGTATACAAAATTTTGGGTCTCTGCTGTTGACCGTTGAGGAGTTCCCTCTTCGGAAGCCAACCCAGGGTACATCAGCCATGTCATGGTGGAACATGGAAGTTGCTATCATAAATGAATCCGTATACAAAATTTTGGGTCTCTGCTGTTGACCGTTGAGGAGTTCCGTCTTCGGAAGCCAACCCAGGGTAAATCAGCCATGTCATTGTGGAACTTGGAAGTTGCTATCATAAATGAATCCGTATACAAAATGTTGAGGAGTTCGCTTTTCGGAAGCGTACCCGGGGTACATCAGCCATGTCATTGTGGAACTTGGAAGTTGCTATCATAAATGAATGCGTATACAAAATTTTGGGTCTCTGCTGTTGACCGTTGAGGAGTTCCGTCTTCGGAAGCCAACCCGGGGTACATCAGCCATGTCATTGTGGAACTTGGAAGTTGCTATCATAAATGAATGCGTATACAAAATTTTGGGTCTCTGCTGTTGACCGTTGAGGAGTTCCGTCTTCGGAAGCCAACCCAGGGTAAATCAGCCATGTCATTGTGGAACTTGGAAGTTGCTATCATAAATGAATCCGTATACAAAATGTTGGGTCTCTGCTGTTGGCCGTTGAGGAGTTCACTCTTCGGAAGCCAACCCGGGGTACATCAGCCATGTCATTGTGGAACTTGGAAGTTGCTATCATAAATGAATGCGTATACAAAATTTTGGGTCTCTGCTGTTGACCGTTGAGGAGTTCCCTTTTCGGAAGCGTACCCAGGGTACATCAGCCATGTCATGGTGGAACTTGGAAGTTGCTATCATAAATGAATCCGTATACAAAATTTTGGGTCTCTGCTGTTGGCCGTTGAGGAGTTCCGTTTTCGGAAGCGTACCCGGGGTACATCAGCCATGTCATTGTGGAACTTGGAAGTTGCTATCATAAATGAATGCGTATACAAAATTTTGGGTCTCTGCTGTTGACCGTTGAGGAGTTCCCTCTTCGGAAGCCAACCCAGGGTAAATCAGCCATGTCATGGTGGAACTTGGAAGTTGCTATCATAAATGAATCCGTATACAAAATGTTGGGTCTCTGCTGTTGGCCGTTGAGGAGTTCCCTTTTCGGAAGCGTACCCGGGGTACATCAGCCATGTCATTGTGGAACTTGGAAGTTGCTATCGTAAATGAATGTGTATACAAAATTTTGGGTCTCTGCTGTTGACCGTTGAGGAGTTCCCTCTTCGGAAGCGTACCCAGGGTACATCAGCCATGTCATGGTGGAACATGACAGTTGCTATCATAAATGAATCCGTATACAAAATGTTGGGCCTCTGCTGTTGACCGTTGAGGAGTTCCCTCTTCGGAAGCCAACCCAGGGTAAATCAGCCATGTCATTGTGGAACTTGGAAGTTGCTATCATAAATGAATGCGTATACAAAATTTTGGGTCTCTGCTGTTGACCGTTGAGGAGTTCCGTCTTCGGAAGCCAACCCGGGGTACATCAGCCATGTCATTGTGGAACTTGGAAGTTGCTATCATAAATGAATGCGTATACAAAATTTTGGGTCTCTGCTGTTGACCGTTGAGGAGTTCCCTCTTCGGAAGCCAACCCAGGGTACATCAGCCATGTCATGGTGGAACATGGAAGTTGCTATCATAAATGAATCCGTATACAAAATTTTGGGTCTCTGCTGTTGACCGTTGAGGAGTTCCGTCTTCGGAAGCCAACCCAGGGTAAATCAGCCATGTCATTGTGGAACTTGGAAGTTGCTATCATAAATGAATCCGTATACAAAATGTTGGGTCTCTGCTGTTGGCCGTTGAGGAGTTCCCTTTTCGGAATCCAACCCGGGGTACATCAGCCATGTCATTGTGGAACTTGGAAGTTGCTATCATAAATGAATGCGTATACAAAATTTTGGGTCTCTGCTGTTGACCGTTGAGTAGTTCCCTTTTCGGAAGCGTACCCAGGGTACAACAGCCATGTCATGGTGGAACATGGAAGTTGCTATCATAAATGAATCCGTATACAAAATTTTGGGTCTCTGCTGTTGGCCGTTGAGGAGTTCCGTTTTCGGAAGCGTACCCGGGGTTACATCAGCCATGTCATTGTGGAACTTGGAAGTTGCTATCATAAATGAATGCGTATACAAAATTTTGGGTCTCTGCTGTTGACCGTTGAGGAGTTCCCTCTTCGGAAGCCAACCCAGGGTACATCAGCCATGTCATGGTGGAACATGGAAGTTGCTATCATAAATGAATCCGTATACAAAATGTTGGGTCTCTGCTGTTGGCCGTTGAGGAGTTCGCTTTTCGGAAGCGTACCCGGGGTACATCAGCCATGTCATTGTGGAACTTGGAAGTTGCTATCATAAATGAATGCGTATACAAAATTTTGGGTCTCTGCTGTTGACCGTTGAGGAGTTCCGTCTTCGGAAGCCAACCCGGGGTACATCAGCCATGTCATTGTGGAACTTGGAAGTTGCTATCATAAATGAATGCGTATACAAAATTTTGGGTCTCTGCTGTTGACCGTTGAGGAGTTCCGTCTTCGGAAGCCAACCCAGGGTAAATCAGCCATGTCATTGTGGAACTTGGAAGTTGCTATCATAAATGAATCCGTATACAAAATGTTGGGTCTCTGCTGTTGGCCGTTGAGGAGTTCCCTCTTCGGAAGCCAACCCGGGGTACATCAGCCATGTCATTGTGGAACTTGGAAGTTGCTTTCATAAATGAATGCGTATACAAAATTTTGGGTCTCTGCTGTTGACCGTTGAGGAGTTCCCTTTTCGGAAGCGTACCCAGGGTACATCAGCCATGTCATGGTGGAACATGGAAGTTGCTATCATAAATGAATCCGTATACAAAATGTTGGGTCTCTTCTGCTGTTGGCCGTTGAGGAGTTCCGTTTTCGGAAGCGTACCCGGGGTACATCAGCCATGTCATTGTGGAACTTGGAAGTTGCTATCATAAATGAATGCGTATACAAAATTTTGGGTCTCTGCTGTTGACCGTTGAGGAGTTCCCTCTTCGGAAGCCAACCCAGGGTAAATCAGCCATGTCATGGTGGAACTTGGAAGTTGCTATCATAAATGAATCCGTATACAAAATGTTGGGTCTCTGCTGTTGGCCGTTGAGGAGTTCCCTTTTCGGAAGCGTACCCGGGGTACATCAGCCATGTCATTGTGGAACTTGGAAGTTGCTATCATAAATGAATGTGTATACAAAATTTTGGGTCTCTGCTGTTGACCGTTGAGGAGTTCCCTCTTCGGAAGCGTACCCAGGGTACATCAGCCATGTCATGGTGGAACATGACAGTTGCTATCATAAATGAATCCGTATACAAAATGTTGGGCCTCTGCTGTTGACCGTTGAGGAGTTCCCTCTTCGGAAGCCAACCCAGGGTAAATCAGCCATGTCATTGTGGAACTTGGAAGTTGCTATCATAAATGAATCCGTATACAAAATGTTGGGTCTCTGCTGTTGGCCGTTGAGGAGTTCCCTTTTCGGAAGCCAACCCGGGGTACATCAGCCATGTCATTGTGGAACTTGGAAGTTGCTATCATAAATGAATGCGTATACAAAATTTTGGGTCTCTGCTGTTGACCGTTGAGGAGTTCCCTCTTCGGAAGCCAACCCATGGTAAATCAGCCATGTCATTGTGGAACTTGGAAGTTGCTATCATAAATGAATGCGTATACAAAATTTTGGGTCTCTGCTGTTGACCGTTGAGGAGTTCCCTCTTCGGAAGCCAACCCAGGGTAAATCAGTCATGTCATTGTGGAACTTGGAAGTTGCTATCATAAATGAATCCGTATACAAAATGTTGGGTCTCTGCTCTTGACCGTTGAGGAGTTCCCTCTTCGGAAGCCAACCCAGGGTACATCAGCCATGTCATGGTGGAACATGGAAGTTGCTATCATAAATGAATCCGTATACAAAATTTTGGGTCTCTGCTGTTGGCCGTTGAGGAGTTCCCTTTTCGGAAGCGTACCCGGGGTACATCAGCTATGTCATTGTGGAACTTGGAAGTTGCTATCATAAATGAATGCGTATACAAAATTTTGGGTCTCTGCTGTTGACCGTTGAGGAGTTCCGTCTTCGGAAGCCAACCCAGGGTAAATCAGCCATGTCATTGTGGAACTTGGAAGTTGCTATCATAAATGAATCCGTATACAAAATGTTGGGTCTCTGCTGTTGGCCGTTGAGGAGTTCCCTCTTCGGAAGCCAACCCAGGGTACATCAGCCATTTACAAAATTTTGGATCTCTGCTTTTGACCGTTGAGGAGTTCCCTCTTCGAAAGCCAACCCAGGGTACATCAGCCATGTCATGGTGGAACTTGGAAGTTGCTATCATAAATGAATGCGTATACAAAATTTTGGGTCTCTGCTGTTGACCGTTGAGGAGTTCCCTTTTCGGAAGCCAACCCGGGGTACATCAGCCATGTCATTGTGGAACTTGGAAGTTGCTATCATAAATGAATGCGTATACAAAATTTTGGGTCTCTGCTGTTGACCGTTGAGGAGTTCCCTCTTCGGAAGCCAACCCAGGGTAATCCAGCCATGTCATTGTGGAACTTGGAAGTTGCTATCATAATTGAATCCGTATACAAAATGTTGGGTCTCTGCTCTTGACCGTTCAGGAGTTCCCTCTTCGGAAGCCAACCCAGGGTACATCAGCCATGTCATGGTGGAACATGGAAGTTGCTATCATAAATGAATCCGTATACAAAATTTTGGGTCTCTGCTGTTGGCCGTTGAGGAGTTCCCTCTTCGGAAGCCAACCCAGGGTACATCAGTCATGTCATTGTAAAACTTGGAAGTTGCTATCATAAATGAATGCGTATATGAAATTTTGGGTCTCTACTTTTGACCGTTGAGGAGTTCCATCTATCAAAATGACAAGAAGTAACATCGCAAACACTCTTTCTCTTCTCCACGACCAGTCCAAACTACCATATTTTCGAAAACTTGCATAATCAAAAGAAATAGAAACATCCCAACCACTCTCTCTCCTCAATAGCTGTTCCAAAATACTATATTTTCGAAAACTTGCATTATCAAAAGGCACTCTCCTCCACGACCGGTCCAAAATACCCTATTTTTTTAATTTGCGTAATCAAAAAAAGAAGAAGATACATCGTAGCCTCCCACTCTCCTCCACGGCCGGTCCAAAATGCAATATTTATGTAAACTTGCGTAATCAAAAACAGGAGACGAAAAAGAAACATCGCAAACACTACCAGTCTTCTCCATGGGCGGTCTAAAATACTATATTTTCGAAAACTTGCGTTATCAAAAGGACAGACAAGAAGAAATATCGCAAACACTCCCACTTTCCTCCGCGGCCGGTCCAAAATACCATATAACTCGAAACTTGCGTAATTAAAAGCAAAAGAAGAAACATCGCAAACACTCCTACTCTCCTCCACGACCGGTCCAAAATACAATATTTTCGAAAACTTGCGCAATCTAAAGACGAACATAAAACATGGCGAAAACTCTCGGCGGCGGAATATCGTGGCGTCAGACGGGAGTCTTCCAGGCGAATAAATGGTCGGGAAGTGGACGAAGATTGGACTTCTAAGGGTGGGTCTTCCAGGCGACGTAGAGGTAGGGAAGATGAAGGAGATCGGACGGGCGCTCGGGAGTTCTTCCAGGCGAATGATAAGTCGTTAAGATGACGGAAATCGGACGGGGGCTCTTCCAGGCGAAGGAGGGGTCGGGAAGAGGACAGAGATCGGGTGAAGGGGGCCTTCCATCGGAAAGAGGACGGAGATCGGTCGGGGGCTTCCGGGCAAAGAGAAATAGATCGTAGGGTCGACGGTGCGAATACTCACTGGCGGATCCCGAGTCGACGTAGACCGGGAGGGCCGGTCGGTGGGCGGCGCCGGCGTGGCGGATGTCGACGGGGCTGGAGCGGCGCGCGCCCGCCCGCACCGCCCCCGCCCCCACCTCCACCGCCTCCGCGTCCAACAGCGACAGCGACGACCTGCCCGAGAGACGAGTCTTTAATGTGCCAGTCGGCCGAAAGCGACACTTCGCGCGAACTCAAACTCACCCGTTCGCGGCGTTGTAAGTCTTGAAGACGAATTGCGGCCCCATCCAGAGTCGACGGTGCGGTCCCGCGTGAGTCACTATTTCCACTTGGCTCAGCCATCCGTCCTCTTCTTCCGGACCGTTGCTCTCGTAGTGATCCTGTCGCGACAATGTCAATGTTTAAAATGTGCGTAAGTGCGTCATCCTCGCGCAATGAATATTTTAGGAAACCGGACGTTAAACGAGCGGGATGTTTCGATGAAGATGTCAACTCGGAGAAGAGGACATCGACGTTACCGAGGAAAGAGCCTTTTTACCTCGAATCTTCAGTATTTTGAGTATTTTTTGTCAGTAACGAAAGCCTCATAAATCGTCGGAATATCGCCGCCGCCGGAGCGAACGGAGGGCGGACGGAGTCGAGGGTAAAGAGAAGGAGGTTACCTTGCGAGGCCGGCGGACGCGCAGCAGCGGGTTGGAGGCGGGCAGCGGCGGCGCGAGGTCCGGCGAGCGCGGCGGGCGCGCCAGGTCCCAGCGGCGCACGGCCTCCGCGTCCAGCTCCAGCGGCGACTCGTCGCAGAGGCGGTCGCGCGGCAGCCGCGCGGCGGCGCGCGGCGACAGCGCGTAGTGCAGCAGCCCCTGCGCGCACGCCACCAGCAGCGCCGTCGCGCCCGGCGCGCCGCCCTCCGCCTGCGCCCACGACGCACGCACCCACAGCGGCGGGCCCTCCTCCGACAGCGACGACAGCCGCTGCCGGCCCGAGCTGTTCCTCGTGATGGTGTTGGTGGGCACGACGGCGGGCCCGTCGGGCGAGGGCCGCAGCTGCGCGAGCGGCCGCACGACCGTCGGCGCGGGATACGGCGGCAGCCGCGGGTTCGGGAACCAGCCGGTGCCGCCGTCGGCCGCGGCCGCCTCCGCGGGGCGCCGCCCGGGCCCGTCGGCCGCCTCGCACAGCCCGGCCGAGCGGCGGAAGCGCGACGCGCGGTTGACGACGCGCGGCGAGGCGTGCGTGCGCAGGCCGGCGGGGCCGCCGTACGGTGCGAGCGCGTACACGTGCACGGTGCCGCGCAGCGTGCACGCGCACGCCCAGCGCGCGTCCACCGACAGACGCATGTCCTGCACCTTGGCGGTCGTGTCGCCGCGCCGCAGCACGTACAGGTGGTGCGCGGACGCTAGCGACGGCCCGCTGAGATGCGGGTGGATGCGGAACACGTGGAAGTCGTGCCCGCGCCGGTCGGCCGTCATCAGCAGCATTCCGCTCGCGTCGAACTCGAGCGCGACTATCGCGTCCGAGTGCGCCGGAAAGTGGGCGACCATCGGATCGTACGACTCCTCGCAGCCGTCCTGCGCGTCCTCGTCGGGCGATTTCTGCCGCGATATCCCCGATAAAAACGATTATTTACGCCGAAGGAAAGATCTCTCATCTGACTAAATACACGCCTTATATATATTTTTAATTATCCAACTTTTCGCAATACTCAAAAAGTAATTTCTAGATTAGGCATTTAAAGTTGGTTTAACGAAACAAAACAGTGTTATTGTAATGTGTGAATTTATCACAAAGTTAGATATAAAACTGTTCGGGGGTCGTTACTCGATGTCTACTATTGCTTTTTTAAAATGCTAATATTGAAATTAAATCAATACACTACTAATTTCGGTCATTTTAATGCTAGAAAATCTGATAGAAAATAGCGCCGGCCAATTTTTTTTAGGTTTATGATGGTTTAAAAAAAAACTAACCTAAAATATCAACAATTTAGAAAAGGTACCAATACTAGAATAACACCCCTCGATCATATCAATTCGCTGTGTATTCGGCATTCGGAGGGTGGGCGTACCTCTATGTCGAGAACGGTGACGATGCCGGGCTGGCGGCGGTCGGCGCGCGAGTGCGGGCGCGGCGGCGAGGGCGAGGCGACGGGCGACGGCGCGCCCGGCCGGCCCGCCAGGCTGCTGGCCACGCTCTCGCCCAGCCCGCGCAGACCCGCGCCCAGCGACTTGGCCGCGTGCAGCACGGCCGCGGTGTAGCTGCTCGCGCCTTCTCCTGCGGACCGATGGCGACAATGAGCGAACGATCGACTCTCGCGGACGGCCACATTACGATCAGTACGAAAGGGCCCGAGACGGTGAGCCGCGGCGCGAAGCCTACATTGTCTTTTATTATTTCGTCATTATTCGGGAAACGGACAGTATTTACAAAACAATACCAACACTGCGTATCTCGCATTAAACGAAGCTAATTATTCGATTCCGCAAAACGGAATAAAAGTAAGTACCTAGACAGCCGCCGCTGCTGCGCTTGTGAGGGATGAGTTCGTTCTCCGCGTAGGCGAGCCAGCGGTCGCCGAGAGCGATCGGGTTGGCGGGCGCGGGGCCGCCGAGCGGGCACGGGCTCGGGTAGCAGCTAGTCACCGTCAGCCGATCCTCGAGCGTGCGCGCGTCGAACACGGCGAGCCGCTCCGAGAACGCGACTACGATCGAGCGCTCGTTCGCGGCGGCGTCGAGCACCGGGTTCTTGAACTTGATGCTTTTAACCTGCGGACGGAAAGAGACGCTGAATCGGAGCCGCGGCGAGATCGACGAGGAGCGAGGAGGCACTCACTTGATCGCCCGTGCGCAGCGATATGAAGCTCAGCGAGCAGAAGGGCGGCCCCGGGCCGGCCGAGTCGCACAGCGCGACGAGCGGCCTCGCGGCGGCATGCGGGTCGCGCTCGGCCGGCCGCGGCGACGGCAAGAAGCGCAGGAGGCGCACGGTGCCCTGTCGCCAGGAGAGCACTTCGCGCGCGTCCCCCAGCGGCGGCACGCGCCACACCTGCACGCCGCGCGCGTAGCCCACGGCCAGCAGCGGCTCGCCGTCCGCGGTCGCCTCGAAGCGCGCCCACTGCGCCGCCTCGCGCTCGCCGTTTGTCGTTTCGCCGAGCAGCCCGCCCAGACCGCTCAGGCCGTGCACCGCGCCGAGCAGTCCGCTCGCCTCGCTCGAGCTGGCCGCGCGGCCGGCTACCACGAGCGGCGAGCCCGTCGCCGCCGCGCCGCCCGCTCCCGAGCCGCGACCCGAATCCGCAGACATTGCCCTGTGACGATGTCTGGCGGCGAAAAACAAAAATCCACCCTTCAACGTCGACCGAATAGAATACGAACCCTCCGTATTTTATCTAAGCCTCGTTTTTCTACGTCTCTACTTATTATAAAAGGTTCGTGCGTCTGCAGGTTTGTCGGTCGATTTATTGTGTCGCACTTCCGATCGAAAATACAGATTTCTGTCGGAAGTGCGACGAACCAAATCCTCCGAAACGGTTTATTAGAAAATATTATATCGAAAACCCGAATCTGTAATGAATTAAACTAATTCATTTGTGTCGAAAGTGCGGGAACGGGATCCTTCCGTTTCGCAAAACGGCGGTACCGCCCTCTCTCGACAATTTAAGTTCATCCGGTTCGACAATTATTAACCAATGGCAAAATTGGCGAGTGACTCGAGTAGCAAAAGATACCGCTCGCCGGTGGAGACGTAGAGATTCCTCTGAGCTCAGAAACCGAGCTGCTTTCTCCTCGACGGTGGCCATAACTATAAAATATGGATGAGCAACAATAACGTCAGACTTAACCACACCGACACTGATCAACTGGAAGATTTTGAACAATTATGGAATCAAATGAAAAACAAAAGTTGACATGGAAGTAAAAGCCTCTTATGTTGTTAACTCAATACAAGGATTTGACCGGTTTTGAAATTAATGATATTTGATTTCTTAAGGATTTGATTTCATAAGGAACTGCTGCAACATTTCGGGATGAAGCCGATTCTCGAGGAAATACGCGGAAAAACTTGTCGGGCGATTTACTCGAGATCGAAAACGCTAGCCCGCCACGGGAAGCGCGGTCGACTATCTCTTTTGGTGGAACTAACTCGGTCTATTTTCGACAATTTTTAAATCTTTCGATCGCGCATTGTTATCTGGATGCTGGACACGTTGGGGCATTGTTTATCTGGATTCTTTTCTCCCCTACATACATTGCTTTAAATCCGTAAACTAGTTTGTATAAGGAGTAAAATGAGAGTAAAGTGACAGTGTGTGAAAAGTGACAGACTGCCCGCCACGCGGTGAGACTTTTGTACGGTAGAAATTAGGACTTATTTTTTTTCCTTTAATTTGTTAATTTTTATCTCTTGGTGCCTAAATTTTGACACTTCCACGAAGGTTGGCTGTAAGAGATTGTATTTTAGGCAATACGTCCGTCTTTTGTATGTTTTTGTTTCTTAAAATGTGCACTAAAGAATCACTATCTATCTAACTTAAGGCGATAGGATAGGCCAAACTGCAAAATAGACCTATCTTTAAACGCCTATTTCTCCAAAACATATGGTCCAAATACATGAAAAAAAAATATGGTATGTGAAATATGATCAAAAACAAATTTGTTGTCTCGTTTGTTTATTATTAATGTTAGTTTTGACAGAAAAAAAATCTTATCACCCCTATTATTTTACGCAAGAATTTTTATATTTTTTTCAAACGCCTGAAGCGATTTCGATGATTCTTTCACCAAATTATAGAAAATTTTATGATTATAAAATTGTTGTTTCAAAATTTTCATCAATAATTATATACGCAGTATATAAATAATATTTTTTAAATACGCGGTCAATAGCGGCCGCCAGTCAGTTTTGTCCTAGCATTCGCACCGGGAGGTCGCATCGTTTGTCATTTCACATTGCTCCGAGATCGCGGGAAAAAATTGTGGCACAGATTAGCTTTGTTGTTGTTTGAAAATTGAAGTAATGCACAAGATGGGACAAAGAACTTGAATAACCGCTCGTTCTCCGCTCATTGAGCTGAAAGTTGGCATGCAGGCATCATTTGGTCATGGCATGAGCTGAAAAGAAATCCGTTGTGGTTGAAATCCGTCTACGACTAAAGAACTCCTCAACGTTCAACAGCAGAGACCCAACATTTTGTATAAGCATTCATTTATGATAGTAACCTCCAAGTTTCAACATGACATGGCTGATTTACCATGGGTTGGCTCCCGACCAGGGAACTACTCAACGGTCAACAGCAGAGATTGAAAATTTTCTGTACGCATTCAATATCCTTTCAAGTTTCACTATGATATGGCTGATGTTCTCTGGGCTGGCTCCCAATGAGGGGACTCCTCAACGGTCAACAGCAGAGACCCAAAATTTTGTGTAAGCATTCAATTATGATAGCAACTTCCAGGTTTCAACATGACACGGCTTATGTACACTGGGTTGGCTCCGGACGAGGGAACTCCTCAACGGTCAATAGCAGAGACCCAAAATTTTGATTTCGATTTCCATTTCAGTGTCAGTTTCGGTTTAGATTTCTATTTTTATTTCGATTTCGTTTACGATTTTATAGCACACATGTTCTTTAGGCTCAATCCGCCTTTTTTCTGCTCTTGCACAGATACAGCAGTATTTGTTTCGTACGCCCAAAAATACCAGTCCTTTTACCAATTATGGCCGCTACCCCAGAAAAACTGGAATGATTTTTTTAAAAGTTCATTTATTCCAACAGCCATCTACGTTTATATTAATTTTAAGAATTCCATTTTTATCTACTCTTCCTGAAGCACTCGCCATCTGTCTTTCTTTTACTGCAGCCTGATTCATCGAGTCAACCGTTTTTTTCACATTGATAATTTTGTATGGCAGGTTTGGTATATTTTAGGTGTCATCAGAGGAAGATTTAAAGCGGCGAAAAGTTCTTAAAGTTGCCAGTGTCCACCGCCAATAGCGATCATTCCAGCTACAGCGTAATGAAATTTTTCCAGCACATAACTTGCACTGTAGCGTAAATTTTGATTAAAGTCCTACTTGTCGTTCTCCAACAATTTTAACATAGTCAGACCGCAGTTCAATTACCATAATTAGCTATTTCTTTGAACTTGGTGAAGAAATGTGTATTAGAAATGTCTATTTAATTTTATATTTTTTCATAATTATATATTTTTTTAAACTATTGACTATTTACATTTTTAAATGTAATTATTTTTATAATCAGAGATGGATTATTATTTTAAAAAGTGTATTACCTATTTTAATTGCGTCATTTTATTGTTGTAAAATTTTTATATTTGTAATATTTCTAATTTGACTATTCTATAACTGATTAATCGTTTTTATATTTTATATCTGTATATTTCATTTATACCTATTCAGGTATTTTAGCAGCCTTAGTTATTTCTTAAGAATATAAATTCTATTAATTATTGTTTCCAAATTTTAAAAATAGTCAATTTTTACGCAAATGAATTATTCTAGCATACCATATAGGGTAAATTATGTAAAATCCATTTGACTATATCAAGAGTAGGGACTCCTACCAATTGGCTTATTTAATTAAAATTAAAATTAAAACTATTTATTGTATATAAATTGTTTTCTATTCGGCATGAAACCTGAAATAAACAAGTTTTATTGATATTTAATTTTTTTCATCTGTCTCGAAGAATATTAAAAGAAGGGTGTCTTCATTTCCTTCTTGAAAGGATAGTGATTTTCTATACTATGATATCTTAACGTCAAATCAGTCAAGAATTATAGAATCAGTCAAGTCAGAACAGCAGAACGCAGTACGTATCTGAACGATCTATGTAAACTCGTATTATACTGTGGTTTGTTCGGTGAGCCGGCCGCGCTCGCCTCAAACCGTCAAGGTCGTTCGGCTATACTATCGCCTTAATAGCACCGACATAGTATAATAACACTCAGTAAGTTCACTTAAGAGCTACAAGGCAATGCGGGAAGAGGGTGCGACGGAAGTAGGGCCAGGGGTAAATCATGTCGCGTCCTTAGGCCCATAGTTACGGCGCTGTGGGCTGTGACGCACTGTGGGCGCAGTTTGTGTCCGCTCTTACTATTCCTTTTTTGTGGATTTACGAGTCGACGCGACAAATCGGTAGCATAATAGCATCTGCATCGCCGGGGCACCATAAATGTGCCCTTAAGATTCCTGACGAAAGTAAACTATTGCATTTATAATTATCTTTATTGCGTTTTTTTTAATGAAAAATTTATGGTTTATGTATATATTCATATAGATACATGTATATTTCCGGAATGTACTCAATCAGACCTTTTATTTGACACTGAACACGTTATATTTATGTTAATTTATTGGTATTTGGATCATCATCATCTCAAGAACAAGTGCTTCGCAGCTTTCATTCGAACGTTGAGCGAATATGTCATCGCTAGAATTAATTGTTAAATTTCTCATTTTTCTTATACCAACGCTGTATAATTCTGGTACTTCTCGATTAGAGCCTAGACATTACTCTTCGGTCCATTCCATAGCGATGGATTCGCGTTTACTCAACGTCGAACGTGATGCGCGAGACGTATCCACCAACGTCTCACTTTGCTCGCGTCCACGAACGCACTGCGCATCACTTTCTGTTCACATATCGCGTATACCACAATGTTTCAGCTGTGTTAAAATGAAAAACGAGAAGGAAATAATCAACCGAAGGTATTTCAAACCTCTAAATTGCTATTTAGACCAGTAAAATAAGCAGATATTTAGTTGTGTCTGATTTTCTTATCAGTTTCTTATCACCGTAGTTCCTAACGGATCATAATATTATATAGGTCATATAAAATAGCTCAGAATATGTGTGTAAATGCTTATATACTAATTATATTTTTATTTTTAATTGAAGATTTTTCAGATCCTGGAGAGTGAGAGATATAAGGAGAAATTTTGGCCAATATGGTTTCATCTCTTAACACCCAATGACCGAACAAACATACATTAATAAGAAAAATACCATTCCATGGTATTGTTGCGCTGTTGTTGTTAAGTTTTTAGTAATATTGCTAATAATATTTAAACTCTGACAACATCCATCGTCCCAACGTGACCAAGTATATTCTGGGGTTGAAATTGTAGTATAGCGTAGCGAATATGTCATCGCTAGAATTAATTGTTAAATTTCTCATTTTTCTTATACCAACGCTGTATAATTCTGGTACTTCTCGATTAGAGCCTAGACATTACTCTTCGGTCCATTCCATAGCGATGGATTCGCGTTTACTCAACGTCGAACGTGATGCGCGAAACGTATCCACCAACGTCTCACTTTGCTCGCGTCCACGAACGCACTGCGCATCACTTTCTGTTCACATATCGCGTATACCACAATGTTTCAGCTGTGTTAAAATGAAAAACGAGAAGGAAATAATCAACCGAAGGTATTTCAAACCTCTAAATTGCTATTTAGATCAGTAAAATAAGCAGATATTTAGTTGTGTCTGATTTTCTTATCAGTTTCTTATCACCGTAGTTCCTAACGGATCATAATATTATATAGGTCATATAAAATAGCTCAGAATATGTGTGTAAATGCTTATATACTAATTATATTTTTATTTTTAATTGAAGATTTTTCAGATCCTGGAGAGTGAGAGATATAAGGAGAAATTTTGGCCAATATGGTTTCATCTCTTAACACCCAATGACCGAACAAACATACATTAATAAGAAAAATACCATTCCATGGTATTGTTGCGCTGTTGTTGTTAAGTTTTTAGTAATATTGCTAATAATATTTAAACTCTGACAACATCCATCGTCCCAACGTGACCAAGTATATTCTGGGGTTGAAATTGTAGTCGGGGGAGCTGGTGATTTTTTTCAGTACTGATTTTCCCAGTCACCAAACGTCGATAGGATTATTCAGTGACTAATTCTAAGTAGGGAGATTTGGTAGGGGGTTTTCCGGTAAGAGTTACTGGAAAATGCTTTTGAAAATAGTAATGTGCTGCACCTTTTTTAGCACTAATGAAGATCGTTTTACTGTCAAGTCGAATGCAACATTGTTTAAAAAAATTAATCTCGCTGATTTATATGTAGGTATGACAAACGTTTCTGGCACCTGAAAAACCACACAAAATGGTGGCCTTTTTTTTTACAGAACTGACATTTAGTCAGATGATAAAATGTGTAACATTATAACGATAGCTTAGATAGATAAGCTTCCTATTATTGTTCACTATAAAATTATTGGCTGTAAGTTATCCTTAAGAAAATAAAAAAAAAAAAAAAAAAAAAAAATATAACATCTGGCTGTAATGTGCGATCGCCAATACTTTGCCAGACTCCTTTATTGCTGCGTACAGACTGATGAAAGGTAACATGCAATGTAACGTGAAAGGAGCATTTTATCAGTGTGGACGTTGCGCATGCATGAACCGAACATGTACCTACTCGCATTTGTTTCCGACGTGCGCGCGAACGTCGTCAGTCTGCTGAGAACACGCTGTGTCCATACCTGGTTCAGTTCGTGTTCGCGCGCGTCTCAACACAACCTGTTGCTCTGAGCACACTGCGCGTCCCTATATGTTCGTTTGAAAAACCGACAAATCACAGATCGCTCCGCGCGCTACTTGAAATGCTTGTAGCGTGCGCATGTAAAGCACAGATCGCACGCGCAAGGCGTCCAGACTATGAGAATTTGTTACAAAGTGAGTTACATTGCATGATACATTGCACTAATGTGGACGGAAAATTCTTTCATTTCATGTTACGATGCGTAAGTCTGTATGCAGCATAATGAGCGTAAAATGATGCGCATTAAACTGCCAAAAACTTCAGTAGTCTGGGAAGGCTCTTGTTATTATGACCAACACCAATATGTGTTTTTTTTGGGGAAATTATAGGATCAATTATCATGTACAAAAATTTCAAGACAGAGAAAATGAGAACAATGACTTTGTATTTTTGTCTAATTTCTAGATCTCGCCAGACGCATTATGTGACTTCTTAAAGTAGCCAGACTTCTTTCAAATGATAATCTGTGATAATATCAATTTCTAATATAAGTAACCATTTACGGCGACGTAAATCCCATCGATTTTTTCAGTTTTTGTAATTGTTGAAATATTTCCGCTAGACTAGCTTCGTTCCACTGCAAATAAGACAGATTGCTTTTTTTTTGCATTTAATGACCGACTATAGTGAATGGAAAATATTTATAACTGGGAAAATAAGTACAATGCAATTGTACCTCCCGCCCACCCACCCATTGCATAATTTTTGCCAGACTCGGAATTTCTTGATTAGCACAATCATAATTTTATTACTTTCACAGACTGGGGAAATGGGTCCTAAAAATATTCACTACCTTTCCTGACTATTGCAACAATAGGTACCTCTTCATTCGATAGCACCACTGTCTTCACCAAGCATGCAAGCATGCATGTCGGAAAAATCTGACATCACATATTCATTATGATTAATTTTGATTATTGGTTTCAGGCATTAGGTATTCTGTGAGAAAATCCAATAAAGAACTACTTAAAATAATTGAATTAAACATATGACATTGGATTCCATGTACAGGTACATACTCAATCATAATACTTTTATGATAATGCCAAGATTAAGCAGTCAACTCGATTGATACCGCTAACGAGATGTTGATACATCTAGTATTCTAATTTCAAAGTTTTGCTTTCTAAGAAATAAATATTTTGTTTCAGGAGCTCCTGACATTACCACAGTCCTTCGATGACGACATCAATTTATTAATTATCAATACAGACCGCATTCAGAAGTTGATCGACACAATGCCGTTTACCGAAACGTTCAATCTATCGCTGATGTTAATAATGCCACTGTTGCAATTCGTGCCAAAGGAGGTAATATCGTTAATCAAATTGATTGTTAGGAGATTATAGCGACAACAAATAGCTCACTATTATCTTCGGATATAATGATACAATTATTTTATTATTATAACTATACATGCACATCATGCACATGGGATAATTCGGGAATCTGTTACCCACTTCTGCGCAGGGCAATGGTTGGAATGTGTATTTTGCATGTGTTCACTAGCTACTATCGTATGCTTGAATTGTGGGGTTGCCTGTGACCGCATCCTCATTATGCAGAAATGGGTTTTGCATACAATCGCCGGAGCGCCCCGGGCGCTTCCGCAAGCAACCATTTTTGCGAATTAGGGATATTAATAGTTTCCTTAATATATATGACGATGACATTTTTTATTTTATTAGTAGAGGTACGTAATTTTCCTTTTTACGAAATAGATGAAAATATATTATGCAAAATTTCTTGAAATTTGAAAAAAATGTAAAAATACGCACCTAAAAAAAGTTTCACAAAAATTTCTTTGCAGCTGAGATTAAATATAACAAATGAAGCCTACTTTCATATTGGTCAGTTATTTTGCCCATCTGTGGCTACAAGTCACCACCTTATAACAAAATACTTACATTACTTGAAAACTTCTCAAAAATCCTGTCAGAGAACTTTCTCAAAATGAGCTGATTGATGGGTATAATCACTTTCATCGCCTAATGCTTCAATCAGTAAATACGATTGAGGATGCCAATGTTAGGAACGTTCTGCTGGGGTACTAAATGCTGCTTTTCAACCTTTGCTGACGCAGCGTTACAGAGTTAGTTACTTCTACGCTGTTAGTTGACCAGTGTAGAAGCAGATTGCTTCTTTATTAATGTCGCCATTACGGACAGAACGATTCTATATGGTGAAATATGGAAAGTTCAACAATGTTAGCTTTTAATTTTTAATAAATATAAATTTTAGGTCTATTAAAAAGTTGTTAGTAAAATTTCAATATTTACAATTTTAATTTTTGCGAAATTTCTGTTTTTTTTTTTGAAAAAATTCCATACCTCTTATTATTAGTAATTCAAAACCTTTTGGTATATTAATGTATTTTATTTTATAGTTCTAACGAAGACTTTTTTTTATAATTATTTTTAATTTTGACTACATTTTAATATTTTTCACTATTTTTATATTTGAACACTTATTTAAGATAATTTTTAAATTTTAATTAATTTATTCGTTAATTTGAAATACTTTAAGACTACTTTAAACTAGTTATTTTATTTTAATTCGATATTAAATCTATTTTTCAAGATGATGTTTTATGATGATGATGTTTTATGATTTTTTAAATACCTATTGGGCTTGATTGCGTTTCTTCGTGAATTAAAATCGGAAATAAGTTCATGTGCTCGAGACAGGGCAATACGCTAGAGTCGAATGTAAAATGAACGGTTGTCACTTTTTCGCATTAAAACTACCCACCAAAGATAAAGCATCTGAATCTAACACCGCACAAAATGTGTTCACATTTATTTGGACGAGTATAAGTTCGACAGGTAGTTTTTTATCGACGATCGTTCGTTTCTTATTCTGCTCTAACGTATTGCTCTATCTCGTTCGCTTGAACTAATTTTAGTTTTAGTTCACAAGGAAACGCAAACAGGCTCATTATTACCCAAAAAGATTCCCTTTTGTTTTTCTATAAATTATATCCAAACGTCTGCACAAATCAAATATTTTTTTGGTATGCCTGCCTTAGTATAGGCACAGTATACCAGACAGTAGCTCCTCTTAGATCAAAATTGAAATCAAAGCGAATACGACTCGGCCCACGTGGATATGCAAATGTTCGAAAAAGTCGCCAACACGTTTACCGATTACCTTTACCACACGTAATGCTTTAAGGATTCCTCGGGCGTTCGTCGAGACGTACCCCTCTGCCCACTTCCCTCATACCCTATTCCCGCAATGCCCTGTCGCTCAAGAGAGCGTCTACTGTTCTCTCGGTATACTGTGGTACAGGCGTAGGTCTAGTTAGGCGGTGTTGACATATTTATTAAGATGCTGCAGTGTGCTTAAATTTTTGCTATTAGTACTTTAATTCAAATAAAAAAATAAAATAAAAATATAAATGAATGCTGCCGTGTGTGTGAGCCAACTTTGACATGAACGGCGTTGTCTATGCAACCAACGAGAAACCACAATCAGCTCCGTTTTATAAGAAAC
This sequence comes from Micropterix aruncella, assembly GCA_944548615.1. NCBI lineage: Eukaryota > Metazoa > Arthropoda > Insecta > Lepidoptera > Micropterigidae > Micropterix > Micropterix aruncella. The sequence continues at coordinate 5,173,169 of OX155950.1, forward strand.
TAACTAGGAAAGTTAGAAACATTAACCGTTCTTATTGGGCCCAAGATATATTAGGTCCTTGGATTGAAAACTTCGTTTTTTTTGTGATATTGAACATTTATTTCGAAGCAAATTGGAAAGTGCATTTCATTCAATGTATTGTCCATCGCTAGCTATGACGTTCTCCTATCTTTCTAGCAAGAGACAGATTCCCCGGCAGAAGAAGTCTTCGTCCTTGGAGGCTATCCTTGAATCCCGCCATTTTTCAATATCCTCAAAAGACTGGAAGCGCTGCTCGGAAAGGCAATGGGCCAAAAAACAAGACCGGAACAAAAAGTAGTTGGATGGCGCAATATCTGGGGAGTACGGTGGGTGAGGTAAGATGTCCCAGCGAAGCGTTTCCAGGAAGTTCTTGACCTGCATCGCGACGTGTGGTCGAGCATGGTCATGCTGGAAAATTACCTTGTCGTGCCTTTTAGCGTATTCCGGCCGTTTTATCTTCACAGCATCGCTCAAATTCTTGAGCCTCCTGAGCTCGATAGCGATCGCCCGTGATGGTTTCTCCCGGTTTCAGCAGCTTGTAATAGATGACACCCTTTTGGTCCCACCAAATGCAAAGCATTTTCTTGGATCCGTGGATGTCTCTCTTCGGCGTGGCTGTTGAGGTCGATGGAAGTGATTCACCAAGGTACGAGCGATATTTTTTGCGTTTAGGGTTCTCGTAAAAGATTATCATTTCGTCGCCGGTGATTATACGATGGAGAAAACCTTTAATTTTTGATGGCGAACGAGCATTTCACAAGTCATGAAACGTCTTTCGATGTCTCTTGGCTTCAACTCGTGAGGAACCCAATGCCCTACCTTTTGAATGACTCCCATAGATTTTAAGCGTCTCGAAACGGTTGAGGGATGAACATTAAGCACTTCACTTATCTTTTCCAGTTTCAGACTCAAATCTTCATGGAGTATGGATCCAATTCGGCTTCTTCAAATTTTTGCTCCTGGCCTGGGCGCTCTTTGTCTTGCACGTCGAAATCACCACTTTTGAATCGGAGAAACCAAGTCTTAACAGTCTTTTCTGTCGGAGTAAATTCCCCGTAAGCCTTTAGCAGCAATCTATGCCATTCTGCGGCAGTTTTCTTAAGATGAAAGCAGAAAAGCATTGCTTCCCGCAAATGACATTTTGTCGGCTCAAATTTCGACATCTTCGAAGCTAACAAAATTACCGTTGTTGACACTTCAACGAAATGACAGACTGATAATTGAAGCTTAATGATGACGCTTTGACATGAAATATTTTGCAATTTGGTAAATGACTAGAAATATACGTTACGGTATTTCTTAGGAAATTGAAGTTTTCAATGCAAGGTCCTAATACAATCGGTTAAGCGATTTTATAAAGTCAGGACCTGGTGAGGCAATATTCAGAAGGTTTCTAAAAATGCTACTCATTCAGAATACTTTCCATAGTAATGAGGATATTTTAATACACAGGTATTTTCAAATGTCTACACATCTATAGAGATGTGTAGCCATTTGAGCAGAGTTTGAGTAGACACAAAAAATCGCTCTACACATGAAAATATAAATTTAAACTTCACAACAAAATAATATTTGCATTACAAAAACAGGTAAACATATCTTTTGTTTGCCAAAAAAATCTCACCCAACTAACATATTCATGGAAAAAAATGTTTAATTTATTGCCTTCCGCTTAGGTGGACTGTAGTCAGTATCTCGATGAACTCGATATATTTCGAATACAATCCGGAAAAACAAAACAAAATACCACATCAGGCGATACAGTTACGTAATAACAATAATCACCAAATGATAACTAAGTACTAAATTTTAACTACAAATCGTTTTTTGAAAGAAATAATGAATTTGAAACCACATGAGCAGGCGCGATCGGTAGCTGACAAAAGGATGCCAATTGGAAATCGAGAGACGGGTCATCGGTTCAAGAAGAGGATTGTCGTAAAGGATGTTCCTCATCGATAATTAATGTTATAGATAATTTTGCCGGGAAATCGATTTTCGATTGTTCATTGTAAATTTAGTACAGAAGAAAATAAAACCGCTAGAAAATTGAAATCATTGTGTCGTGGTATGTATCATTAAATGGGAATGTGTGGTGATCTCGAAGAGTTTATCGCCTGTGTGGTTTGTTTTCGTTTTAAGAAATTATGTTCGTTAAAAAAACGAACTTAACCTACAGCTCTATAGGTGTTTATGAAAACTAACAATCTACCACCATATAATGACGCAATCTTAATGATGCATTTAAAAAAACTAACAACCTACTTGAGATCTTTACCGAAGTAAACTGCAAAAACGCCGCAGGCAAATTTTATTTAACCCGGTAACTCCCTAACATCCCTTGCGGGACCAACGGCCGACTCCCCCAATTTCCAGGTTATAATTTTTTATATGTCAAATTTCAATGCGATCATTTTAGTCATTTTTTTATGATCCGTTTAGTAGTTTACAAGTTATGGTCGTTTGTATCAAGGTCGTCGACTTGCGTCGATTTTACGCGTGAAAATGTCGCGGGCAAAAGTGATAGCTGAATTTTTACTTCGCGAGAAGAGGGGTGGATTATGCGCATAATCCTCTTAAAAAATCGCTTTTGGTGTTATATTCCTAATTAAGAAATTGTTTGTTTTGTCATACCTTTTGTTAAAAATACGCAGTCATTGAAAAAATCCTCACAAATTATCCTATTGTTTGGAATATCACAAATTTATGTTTTTTCACTTGAAAACTTATTTAAAAACTACAAAATTTCATATTTCTGTAATATTGCAAATTTTTATGAGTTTAAAAAAAACGCACCTAAAAATTGGCCATTTATTAATGGTCAACATTTCAATGGCTGATACGAATGCTGTCTACCAAGATGGCTTCACAAGTGCTTGTCAAATCTGTCTGTTGACATCCTATAAGTATGCAAAGTTTAAACGCGTAAATCTCGTTTATTTATTGAGTTCGCACAACGACTTTTACAGATTCGGAATCAGAGTGGTGATTATAGTCAGATAACTTATTTTATTTTCAGGCAAAATTTCTATATTTTATTTCCAAACATTTTGATAAGCGCATACATACGAAATGCTGCCATATACATACACATTATATTACGACACGAGTACAGAAAACAAAACCTGTCAAAGTCAAACGATTTTTTTTTGTTACCCTAGTACATAAACATAGTACATAAACTATTTTCAGAACGGGACAGAAAATGAAAAATCTACCATAGAAAGGGCGAGTCAGACGTAAGTCTTTTATATCATAGCTAGAGACGGACGATGAAAAATAAACAGCCAATAGAGACAGGGACCATGAAGGACAAAGAAACACAATACAAAAAACTCGACGGCGGACGGTACGTCGCATTTTTTGCCGTGACGACGTTGAAACTAGGCGAACATGGTCATTTCAAGTTTATGCAGCGTAATTAAACCACTTACCAGACCCAAAAGGAGTTTTAACATCATGAAAACACTGCACGATCACAAACGCAACTGCGTCATTTTCACTGACAGATGCAAACAATGACGTCAGACGAACTGAGGAAGGTTGATGCGAGCGAGTGAACTGATTAACTTGGACTTCGCGGGATACTACTAAACGTTATATTAAATTAGCCTAAACTGTTGTAGTCACTAAATTAGACCTTAAAATGATATTTACAAAGTGACATAATATACGCGACGTCCGAGCGTTCACCGTTGTCAACCTACTCCCACACACACTCTCTCACTCCGACCTAGCGAGGCCCCTAAACAAGAACTATCGTACCATACGATTTAATCAAAATTATTTCTAAATAGGCTTGAAAATATAATTCAACATAAGGAAAACACATTCTTTCATTACTCCTTAATTTCTGGTAATTTTCCTTGTTCTCTTTTGTGTTTTTTAATAATGAATCATCGCGTTGATGCAAAATTATCGTACGAAACTGTGTTTGGTTGTATAACTTAATCAACCACTAGCCTATCTCGCACACGCCACCACAACAAAACGGGTCGAAAACAACGATCAGCTGATAAATATAAAACATATTGTTGTTATTTGTGTTTTACCAATGCAAATTAAGTTGTGAAAATGATTTGTAAATTTTGGTTTGTAATTTTGTGCCATGTCGCCGGTTCGGGATTCGCAGTTTACGGGAAAATCGATAAGGAGGAAAATGTTTTGATTATCATAGCGGACGATTTTAGACCTTTGCTGCGTGAGTGGGGAGACGAATTGGCGCGAACTCCAAACATTGATTCGCTCGCGAAAAAGAGCGTCGTTTTCAGGAATGCATACGCCCAGGTAGGTATTTCGGGAAACTATTAAACCCTAGAACTACAGCATCGGGGTCGTCTGCGACCCCACATACCTAAATATATGAATTTGTTCTTCTTTGTTACACCTACAGTTGTTTCGTGCAACGTGACATTGTGGTGGGTTTAAGACGAGGCGCGCACTTACGGCTTGGCTGCGGCATGATCAGTGGCTGCGGCGGCCAACGAGATACCTACTGCGAAATGTATGGAATCGCCGTAGCGGCCAAGTGCGCGCTGTCGACGGCGATTCCATAGACGGGTTACACGTTCAGTCTGGCACCATGATGATATGTCTGGTAGACACGCGTTGCAAAACCTGCCGATCTGTTTTCCAAAAATGTCTACTAAACTGATTCCAAATAAAAGGATCGGATCGGATACGCGTTCAGTGTCAGCGTAAATTCCAAAAACCTATTATGTATGTTCAAACAACATGCCTAAAGGCTAAATATAGAAATAAAATGTTTTATTTCGCCTTTCAGCAGGCTCTGTGTGCACCTAGTAGAAATTCTTTCCTGACTAGCAGACGGCCGGACACACTGCGATTATACGACTTCTACAGCTACTGGCGCGAAACAGCGGGAAATTTCACGACACTCCCACAATATTTTAAAGACAAGGGATACCTGACTCATTCAATCGGAAAAGTATTGCATCCAGGCGAAAGCTCCAACTTCACTGATGATTTCCCATACAGTTGGTCCCAAACAACGTACCATCCGAGTACAGAGAAATATAAAGAGTCTCCCGTGTGTAAAACTGAAAAAGGCTATCATAGAAATTTAGTATGTCCGGTCGTTGTGGAGTTTCAGCCCGAACACACCTTACCGGATATTCAGTCAACCCAGGAAGCCGCGCGATTTTTAAATACTAATCACAAGAAACCGTATTTTCTGGCTGTGGGATTACATAAGCCGCACGTGCCTTTGAAATATCCATGCGAATATCTAGGTGAGCGAATTAATGATATTTCGCCCTTCTTTTCATTTTGAATTGTAATGCCATGTTTTAAATATTGCAGACTTGTATCCATTGGATAACATCACACTTCCGGTGAACTATGGCATCCCATACAACCTTCCGTATCCTGCTTGGAACCCATGGACAGATGTGCGAAATCGAGACGATATCAGACAATTACATATTCCATTTCCTTACGGCCGTATTCCTGACGAGTGGGCCAAGAAAATCATTCAAAGCTATTACGCCGCAGTCTCATACATAGATGATTTGATCGGCCAGATATTGCAAAACGTTAATTTTAACAATACGGCTGTCGTAATCATGAGCGACCACGGATGGTCGCTTGGAGAGCATGGAGAATGGTCGAAATTCAGTAATTACGACGTCGCTTTAAAAGTTCCTTTGATAATATACACCCCAAAACTGAAAAGAAAAATTGTCGACAATATCGTCGAGTTAATCGACGTTTTTCCGACGATCGCTGAAATAATACTATCTGAGAAAATTCCTAAGTGTTCGGACACAAATATATCGCTCTGCACGGAAGGGAAAAGTTTGCTTCCGCTAATCATTCAAAATTATTCAAAAAATATTAATCAAAAACACATGGCCTTCAGCCAATATCCTAGACCGGGATATTACCCGACTGAAAAACCAAATTCGGATAAGCCACGACTACAAAATATAAAAATCATGGGCTATACAGTCAGAACAAAACGCTACAGATACACCGAATGGGTCGCATTCAATCATACAACGTTCAAACCGAATTTCGGCCATTCGTATGGAATGGAATTGTATGACCATTTGATCGATCAGGGTGAAAACCTTAATTTAGTCGATCGAAAGGAAATGGAATATGTAGCTTCTTCGCTTAAAAAGATACTGATCAAAAAGTTTGATCTTTCATAATAAAGTTTTTTTTTATGATTTGAAATTTCATTTATCGGCTTTTGTTGTGGATCATGGGGTGATTCTTGACAAATTTAGCATGCTAAATTTGTTTGTGGTACATTTGATTTACAAAGGCCGTAGCAAAAGAGAATGTGCATTTTGGGCTCTCATTTTTCAATAGCTGTAAATCATATACCGATGGAAAGACCTCTTTATGTAGAACATTTATTATTTTAACGTCTGATCTCAATTATGAGATATATCCCATTAAATATGGCTAATTACCTGATACCCCCTATGGCACCTAACGCATCCCGGCATTGTTTTTTTAATAAACGATTAAACGAACACCATCGCAGAATACCCGAAAGAATGAAGTATATCAGCTGTGTACACAGCGCATGTACTTTATCGTTTCGGGTATTCTGTGTACTCACAGACTATATATTCTTAATGACGATTTACACGTTGCCAGCTGCTGACCTGACAGTAGGCAGCTGCTCGTATTGTGTACTCGCATGCCAGTAGCTGGGCTTGCCTGTGCTGTCTTCTTCTTCTTGTTGTTGTTGCTTTATGGCAATCATCGATAGTCGGTGCTTTTCTGCCAAGTCGTTTTCGGAGGGCATCTAAGTTAGTTTCACATGCACAGTTACATGTATAAGACGGCACAATACTGAAACAAGGGATACTAATTTATAGAAATGTAGGTACATATAGCATAAAACATGGTTATTGGGGGTGATACAAACAAGGAAAGGGTGTGAAATAAGCTATTACACTATACAGAAATATTATTAAGGGAAATAAATTTACATATTACTTTATAAATTTTGGGAGAGTTGAGGGATAACAAGTGGAGAACACATAGAGGGAGTTGGATGTTATACTTTACAAGGTCTGGGATAAAACTCGGATAATTATTGAGGATGGGACAGTTAAAAAATAGATGGTCCAGCGTGCAATCTTCGTGTCCACAATCGCATTGCGGAGACGTGAGAACATTAATACGGTGGAGGTGCGATGGGGTGGAGCAATGTCCGATCCTCATGCGGCAGATTATCGAAATCTCTTTCCGACTAAATGGCTGGTGGTGGTACCATGGCTTCGAAGGGATTTCGCCCTGGATAAGTGAGAACCTCTTGCCCTTTGTGTTAGAGGAAGTGCGCCATCGCTGAGTCCAATTTTTTAAAAGTTTATTGTCTATCGAGGGGAAGAAAACGGAGACAGGCAGACGACAATCGACTTCGGAGCCGAAAGTGCGAGCCGAATTCACCAGCTCGTCCACCGTCTCGTTTCCCCTTATCCCCGAATGACTAGGGATCCAGCAGAATATTACCCGGAAGTTGGCCGCCACCAAGGCATCGTATTTGCGGCGAATTTCATTTTCGATGTGCGTTGGCGAGTTATTGAGAGAGGGGAAGCTAAGCTTCTGCAGGAGGCTCATTGCATCGGTAAATACCACTACGTTGACAAGGTGGGAGGAGTCGATGTAATGGAGTGCCTTAAGCATGGCAACGCTTTCCGCTGTGTAAATGGAGGCGGCACTGGGCAGGCGGAACAGGTTGTAGTTATCTGTGTTGGCGTGGTAAACCGCGGCTCCTACATAGCAACCTTCACTAGCCTTGGAGCCGTCAGTAAATACATAGTTCCATCCCGGCCAGTTGTTGGTAACTAACTGCTTAAATGCTATATTGTTATACGGCTGAGGGTCATCTTCTGTGCTTTTCCGCAGGACAGTCTGATTAAAAATCACCGGTACTCTGAGCCTCCCTTCCAAGGACATGGAGAAATTATGTGGGACAGAGAAGCGGTATATAGAGGGCGATAGTTGGTTGAGCCACCGATGACTTTTACAAAGGAAGGGCAGCTTTGAGGAAGGGGTATATGCACTCTGCAGCATGGTCTATAAAATGGTGAGTTTAGGAATAAGTGGATGGGATATGCTTGCTAATCGTTTCAAGTAAAAGCGGTCGGCGAGCCGTTGACACCTTAGGACAACTGGGGGCTCTGATGCTTCAACCTGCAGAGTATTAGTGGGTGAGCTCTTCATGGCTCCAAGTACTAGACGGAGTCCCTTGTACTGAAGACGGTCTAACTTGCTAAGGCACGCTTTAGAAAGGGGGAATGTAACAAATGCAGCATAATCAATTTGGCATCTGACTAACCCGTTGTATAGCAGTTTAAGTGTGGAAGGATGAGATCCCCACCACACACCACAAGTAGCTTTGATTATTTGAGATGATTTTCCCCGCGAGATACGATCCTATCGATATATGGGGTCCAGAGGAGCCTGTGCTGTCCACATGATTCGAATAGCTGCCCAGTCTCATGCGAAATGACGCGATGTCGAGTCAACGTACTTTGATTAAAAAACCTGTAATAAGGTCTATGGTCACAATATTAAGCTATGAGTCGGAAATGAAGAAAGAAAAGGGTTTTGATTAGATATTGGATGGCAAGATGATCTTCCGGGGAAACATGTACCATTTTCAAGGAGCTTTATCATGAAGACTTCCGATAATATTAAGCAGTGATGAGAGTGACAGCTGAACAAGTCGAAACGCTTTTAAATTTAATAAAATCGGAAATACAACATCAAGGTACATTGATGAGAGATGCCTTTAGCAGCAAGGATAAAGTTGGAAAACCCTGTGTTTCCTAAGTTCAGGAATATCATACAGACTGCTAGCAATATTTTTCAGGGTTTCAAAATCTTTTTTATCAAAATACAGGTTTCATTATTCTCTGTAGTGCTTCGTGAAAGTAATATTATTATCAGAAGACGATCTACCCGCACCCATTTTGAATTCGATAAACGCGTGTAGGCGCAGCACACAAAAAATACAGTTACCGCTCGCAACAGCCTGGCGACACTGTCGAGCTACTGCCGAACGATTCCTAACGATGCAACTGACGTGCGAGCTGCTGTCAGGAGAGCAGGCAAGTGAAAACAAAAAAAATGTTGAAGTAACTCGAAAGCGAGCTACTATCCAACTCGCGAGCGCGAGTAACTCGTAAGATACGTCCGTACGGTGCGAGTTACTGCACTGAAGTTACTCGGAAGAATGACTCGCACGCTAGCTCGCAACGTGTAAACCCGCAATAAGAATGCTCGAGTTTGTCAGCAGTGTATGGAGGAGTAATATTGAGATATTATGTTGTTAGAACTCTGTAACGTGTCTCATGATTTAGTTGCCGCTCTGTTTACTGACGTATGTAATATGCTGGAGGACATAAAATTAATAAAAAACATCAAGGAGATGTTGATAGGCCACCCTTTGGCCGAATTTGAGGGCCATGATTTTTAAAATATTGTGCCCATTTAAATTAAAAGTAGAGCCTTATTGTCTGATTATTTTATTTGGTCTTATATAATAATATGTACTTTTAGTTTAAAACGCATGACGTAGATTTAATTTGATTATTTAACATTTTACTGAAAATTTGAATATTACGATAAATAATTTTACTACATATCTTTTCGAATTACTAACTACTTCACATTTTAGGTTTCTATTTTGATTATTTATATTTATAGTTTGACAATCTAGTAGTTAATTCTTGACTACCTATGTATGTTTAGTGAAGAGTAGTAACGAAACTTACTACATAACCCAATTATTTTGACACGTCCAAGAGCGGTCTTTAGCCGTCAATTGGACACGACGAAAATGTAATGTAATGTAATGTATGCTAAGGTCAGCTGTCCGACATGGTGTGCCCAGTGACCGTAGGTACATCATAATATACACTATTTTATGGATCTTGACTGCAAATAATATAATTCGAATAAATAATTGTCATTGGGGTTTTCGTCTAATTAGCCATATTCAAGAAGATTCCGAACGTCAAAACTCCGAAACATAATTCAGGTAAGTTGTAGTAGTCATAACTATTTTAGATAAATTAGATCTTTCCAATAGTAAATAAATCGTTATTGTTATTGTAGAGGTGGGCCCAACGTCCATGTTTGCCCATTGCCCTTTAGCATGCCAATTTTTTCATAGGCCCTCCTGATTAAAATATTCAATTGGGTAGTACCATTGATTGTAGTACCTACTCCGCCAATCAAATCATTTTACTTTATCACTCCAACGAACGTCTATTAGCGATGACATTTGCATACGATTTCTTTTTATATATGACAACACTGAATTGGCCAAAAGTGACACGAACTCGAAACAATTTTTTTACGAACCGAGCCTCACAGAATTTTCACGGATTACAAAGTGAAGCTTTTTATTTTATACGATTGAATAAAAATATCTTGATCGTTAATCATGGGCAAAGCTAAAAAAGGAAAAAAAGGCTCAAAGGACGAGGAAGTGTAAGCTTTTTCAGTCAGGATATAAATATGAAATATTTCAAAAAACCCTCAAAATCCGTACTAAAATGTTGCGTTTAAATTTTAGTGAAAGTGATTCTGATTCTAAACCTCAGGATGTGGCTAAGGATGCTGCCGCTAAGGCCAAGCTCAAACCTAAGTAAGTATTGCGCGAATGCGATTGACTTATAGGTTATGTTAAAAAAGAGCGAGTATTTTGAGCTTTTCTGTTCATTTGTATTTTAGGGGTAAACCTGATGCTGGAACGGTCATTTCTGACGACGAACCTGTATCGAAGAAGCCCGGCAAGAATAAAAAGGGGTCGGGTGCTGATGTATCAGAAATGTCAAAAAATATGAAAAATTTAAAAATTGTAAATACCAAGAAAATTAAGGCCGATTCTGATGGTACGTACAATGGTGCTTTCGTATTTGTAATAAATTTTGCCCGGGCTGTTGACGTTTTGGCTTTTTCTGGTTTGATAACAGGGGTAGCTTCTGTCTGTCCATACCAAGGTTGCTTAAATTTTCCTACCAAAATAGCAGCAACCAGTGGTAGAGTAAGATATTCTCTTGGGGGGAGTGCTGCATATACATAAGCAGTATCACAGTATACCAACCAGTAGTTTTACTCTCGAGCTACAGGGCATTGCGAGAAGAGTGTGCGAGGAATGTGGGCAGAGGGGTACGTCCCGACGAATGCCTTTGCTTAGCATTACGCGCAGGTAAAGGCTAGCGACCCTTACGAACGTTGTATATCTGCGTGAACCGAGTAGCGAGACATCTGGCAGCCATAGTGGCAGCATAACGATTGACAGAGTCGATAACGATGCATTACTCCGAGAACTGGTTGCTGCCGGATTATCAAGAAAACTGTTGAAATTTTTCGCAGATTACTTGTACACTCAATCAGGGGTTAGCCAAGGATCAAACTTGGGGCCTTTGTTATTCAACTTATTTGTTAATAATCTGAGTAAAGTTGTCTCATCAGCATGTTGTCTAATGTTTGCTGATGATATCAAATTATTTTTATCTACTGGAAGTGCTGAGGCCTGCGAGCTCTTCCGACGTGATATTGATGCATTTTATGCATGGAGCCAAGCTCGTAACCTTATTTAAATATTAACAAATGTTCAGTGATGACATACACAAGATCGCCTGCTCATCTGATGTATGATTACTCCATCGCTGGATGTGTGCTTCCCAGAGTGACTGAATTCAAGGACTTGGGAGTTTTTTCAACCCCCAGTTAAATTTTAAGGAACACATTAGGCAACTATCTACTACTTCTTTCAAGCTTCTAGGGTTTGTGATACGGCAATCCAAACATTTCAATAATATTTGGGTTATGCAACTTATACGTTATACGTTGTACAACTCGATTGTTAGAAGTCATATGGAAACGAATGCAGCTATTTGGAAGATACCTATACCATCATGCTGGAAAAGGTACAGAAGTGTTTTTTGAGATTTTTGTACTTTAAGCAGTACCGACTGCATTTATCACAGGCATGGTTTGCTATAATTCTCTCTGTCTCAGAAGAGAAATGTTGACCATGCCCTATGTTTTGAATTAATTCGTGGTAAAACTGATAACCCTAGCTTACTAGCCAAGGTGGATCTTTTCGTACCAAATAATTATCTTCGTGCTCGATCGCACAATTTTTTCGCGATGCCGTTCTCGCGCACTAATCTTACGAGGTGGAACTGGTTGGCGCGTGCTTTGCGGCGCTTAAATGAAATTCACTCGATGGCACCAGATTTTGATATTTTTACCATCAACCCTCACTCGTTTAAATTGCAGGCTATTAATTATTTATTCTCATATGATGGCTAGTATTATAAGTCTCATTCTATTTGCATAATTACGGTGATATCTTTATTATTTTAGTAGTTGTCTGGCAAAGATAAATGCCTTGCTAATTTCTGGCCCTCGTAAGGCTTGGATAAAACGGTATAAACACGGTATTTGTGCAAGCACATTCAAAAATAAATGTTTACCTTAGAACAGGTCCCGGCCTAGTTAGGTGACGTTGCCACTAGACTATGCAATGTTTTCTTTTTTTGCTTTTGACTCAGTTTTGAAAGTATTTCTATGCATAATTCCTACGCTGAAATTGTTTACTGTTATTTTAATATTTGCATTTGCATTACTTATAGAAATAAATAAATAAATAAATGTCAATTATTTAACTTCACATTTGTCATGGCCCTTTCTTATTTACGATTTTGCCAAAACCCAACTGTCTCGTCTGGATGCACTGGTGACAGCTAGTTTAAAATCCTGGTTGTCTTTATCCAAACCAGCTGACCCCTCGACTCTCTTCAGGTCCAAACACAATTTTGGGCTAGCTCTAAAACTGCCCTCTCTGCTCTACGCCAACTCTAGAATAACCAAAAATTCGATTCTAAGCAATTCCAAGGATCCGGCAATATCGAAGCATGTAACAAGTGGCCGTAGTGAGTCAAATGATCTACAAGCCCACGTAGACTTCCACAAAAAGTTCCCTGCTGGAATCAGCCAGAACGGCAATGGTCTGGGGTATGGCAGTACAACCATGAGCGATGTGGACTTGAAGAAGTCTCTCTTGCGGGGAGATTACGACAGCAATAGTATGGCTCACGCTATTGGCCTTCAATGCCAGAATGATTGGACAACAATTGGAGACTTTTGCATTCCTCCTCCAATGCACTGGAAAGTAATGTTGTATGACTGGACGCCAGAGATGCTGAAATTTTATTTAAATGCCTTTCAGCATTCACTTCCAGACCCCAGTAACGTCGCTAGTTAAAGCTATTCTAAGGATAGTTCATGTCCCTTTTGTAGCAATACCTCTCTGCACATCTAGACATATTTTAGCTGGCTACATGGTGGCCTTATATCAAGGACGCTATACTTCGACAAGACGAAGTCCTTGCTGTTATTTGCAAGGTAATTAGCCTCCAGTGGCTCGTGCCAACAAGGGTCTGGCAATACCCTCCAAACTCTTAATACAGTTTTGTGCGGGACGGTTTTAAAGGCAAAAACATTCCACTACAAAGCCTTTCTCAATAATTGAGAAAGCTAGATATAACTCTTTACTCTCTATCTCGGAAAATGGCCCTTATTGTAGAAATAACTGTTCCATAGAAGCCAATATCCCAAAAGACCAAGAGTAAAAACTAAATAAAAACCATTATCTTGCAAATGCCGTCACCCGGCTCTGCTTCACTCGGTGGAAGTTGGTGCTTGTCGCCCTATCAGCCAAATCTTTGTTTTACCTCTAAAAGAATTTGTCTCTCCAGGAAAATAATCAACATCTTCCTAGAGAAATGATCCAAAGTTGCGATTTCCGCATCTCAAATTCTATGGCTTTGAAGGGGGGAGTGAATGGGTGGTAAGGTGAACGCTCACATGTAGCAAGACTGTTGTCTTAAACCTACCACAGCCAGTCGTCAGTCCGGAATCCACTGCTCACCCCCGAAAGCTGTAATAGTATTATGATGGGCCCGACTCCGGTTGGTGAATTCCATGGCAGCTCCGTTTGTATTTTATTTCATTTTGATTTAATTTTTTTTATCTGATATTAATGATGTTTAGAGCTTTTTTTATTTTTATTGAAATAAGATTATTCTTGCCTAATAAAGCGAATTCCTATATGATAATGCACATGAGAGATGTCGGTAGTAAGTCATGATGAGGATTATACATTTTTTAGCAAAATATAGTTCATTATAGGTCTTGTAAAATTTATGAAAAATACAGTTTTTTGCAAGGGTAACAATTGGAATACTGTGTGGTGTTCAAAAAAATAATTTGAAAGTTTTTTCTGGGTCGTTTTGAAATTACATAAGTTTGAATACAGTATGCCATTCGCTTAACTCTAAGGTGGTTTAATATTGCATTTACTTGAAAATTTCAGATCCTGACTCGGACACTGAAAAAGAAATAAAACCTCCAAAAAGTAAATCACAGCCTGCAAAAGTAGGCTTTGCATTACTAATGGATAATTCAGAAGAATCAGAAGAATCTGATCATGCTTCTGAAAAAGAAGAAGTGGAGTCGGACGAGGAGGAGAAGAAACCAATTTCTAAAACCAGTAAGAAAGGCGAACAGTCTAAAGATCAAGGCGGGAAAAAAAATAAAAAGAGTCGGAGGAAACGAGATGATAGCGATGAAGATATCGATAAAGTGCTAGCGGAATTGGAAATGGAATATTCAGGGGTGAAGGTAGAACCGGCTGTGGAAGAAAAACCAGCTCAGGAAAAAACTGAAGGAGAACCGTCCAAGTCGGCGAAAAAGAAGGGTAAAAAGGACGAACGGAAGACTTCCGTTTCCGAAGTCCAAGAAGGGGAAGATGAAGATGTCGATGAGGATTCCTCGACAGTGAAAACTGCCGCTCAGAAAAAGAAAGAAAAAAAGGATAGAGAAAAACAGAAGAAACTGGCTGCCAAGAAGCAAGGTCCAGCTGAAGAAAAAGAGGTTGAGCCGAAAGTTGAAGAGGCAGTTGGAGCGGAATCAGCACCAGTTAATGAACCATCCGAACAACCCAGTCAGGAATCTAAGAAGAAAAAGAAAGGAGAGAAGGCGGAGAAGGCCGATGAAAAGGAGAAGAAGAAAGGTCCCTCTAATAAAACGATTGCCGCTATGCAAGACGCTCTCAAAAAATTGAAAGAGGATGAGGAACGTTTGCAGCGTGAAGAGGAAGAACGCATCCGGCTTGAAGATGAACGTGAAGTGCAGCGGTTAGAGGCAATCAGACTAGAACAGGAGAAAAAGGATAAGAAAAAGAAAAAGGAGAAGGAGAGGAAGGAGAGACTGAAAGCAGAAGGAAAATTGTTGACAGCGAAACAGAAGGCGGACAAAGCAAGAGCGCAGGCTATGCTGGAGTCTTTAAAGGCACAGGGGGTCGATGTAAGCGCAGACAGAAAACCGAGGCTCGGGACGAGGATAAAACCAAATAAGCTGAAACAACAGTTGTCTCAGGAACAGCCCCAGGAAATTGAGCCAGCGGATACGAAAGTAGAAGTGGAAATCGTAGACAAGAAGGTATAGTATTTTTTCTATATTTTAAATCTGTAACACACTGTAAAATAATAATACATACTGAGCTGCCTTGGAATTTACTGACCATCGTCGGGATTAACACATTTAAGACGCGAGAATCATCTCACCACTTTACCTATTTACTTCCCCTTCTAAGCTATAATACTTGAGATGCGGAAAAGGAGGTTTTTTACACAGGCAATTAATTATTTTTATGGAGAGATGATGACAACGATCATGATTGAGTTTGGGGTTGGTTGTCAGTAGTCCGATATCCGCACTTGGCTCTCCATGTGAAGCCTATATACGTGACTCCCCTGTATACTTTCATGTCTACAGATCCTGCAACCAGCTCACAGCAGATGTTATTTGCAGAATCCACGAAGGTTACGTCCCTCACATATCTACCATATCTACCGAGTCATTTCCTGTGATTCTTTATTCAAATAATGCTGGACATTCACATGCTCTGCTGTCTCCTCTATTCTGAAGCCCCGAGAAGTTGCCTCATCCACAATGCTCAGAACGTGTAGGTTTCTGTTAAACCTATAATGCTCAGTGAGCATCCTTACTACTATCTGCAAGTTTATTTTAGAGTGGCCCGAGCAGTACCGTGTCAGTCAGAGGTTGGATCTTACAATAGTTCTCTTTGCCTGTCTGCATTTTTCCGTTCTTCATCTGTCTTTCACCCATCCCTTCGTCCTTTTGCACAGTGCCATTCTCGTGTACCCCTCTGCCAGTGGCGGTATAGGTTCAGTATACCTTGAGCACCTGCGTCCAACCATTTGCCTTGCTTATGTTGCAGGTAGAATTTTCCTGCCTGGCGATGTCAAGTGACAACTTATGTACGGAATGGGCTGATCTCTCTCCCATTAACGTCATTGCATTTCTTTTAGAGGCTATGGCAAGAGCAACTTCTCCCTGATCTCGGATTATAGTCAGATCTCAAGCTGCTATACTGTTTCTGAATCTCTAGTTGTATTGTCTGTTCCAGGGCGAGAACTACAATGTCGCCCAGGCAACCCTGCATGTCAACTTGCGCAGTGTTACTTTTTCCACTGAAAAATTACGCTGTAGGGTGGTCCTGTTGTCTCGAACACCATGTAGGAGTCCGGCACACTGGTCCGACGTACGCAACGTACGCAATGCATTATGACATTTGGCCCTTGTATTTGAATGAAAGCAGACACACTTATCCTACGCAACGATGCATGGGATAAGTGGGCTACTTCCATCTAGATTCAAGGGCCAGATGTCATGCGTTGCGTACGTCGGACCCCATATAGTTTGCTGAAAGTGGCTCATCCGAGATGTATTTAATTCGACTACCATTGCCCCCCCCTTCAATGATCTTCCTTGTTATTAGCTTTATCCAAAATAAGATTTTTAATAATGTTATTGGGCCATTATTTGTTGAAGTCGTGCTCAAGTTGAAATTTTCAGCATCCACGAAGGTTAGGTCTCACTTATCACAGGCAGATCATCCCGTAATTTCTTGTGATCCTTAAGGATAATGATAATGGATATTGCACACGGATGACGTGGTCCGCTGTCTCCTCCTCGCTATTGACTCCTCTTCTATGCCTAAGATGTAGAGATGTCCGTCGAGCCAACAATGTTCCATCAGCATGTGCACTACTTACTATCCATAGCGAATCCCAAGCATAATCTCATTAGTCGGAGGCTGGGCCTCACAATCATCCGCATGTGGCTTTTTTGCAGGAGGAAGAATTGACTCCGGAATTGAAAGAGGAAGAGACGGTGAAGGATTCCTGGGATGCGGATTCGTCTTCTGATGAAGAGCCGCAAGTGAAAGAGAAACCGGTCGCCAATCAAAAGGAGTCTGTTGCGGAGACTAAGAGCGAAGAGCGAAGTGAATCGAGCGAGGAGGGTGAGGAGACCGAAGACGATGACGACGACAGTGATGACTCTGAATCTTCGGATGACAGCGAAGATCAAATGACCGATGCAGAACGAAACCGGCAGAAGGCCTTGCAGAGGATCGCGGTAATTAACTAACTCACGCCAGGTTTAACTCCGAAATTTGTTGTTTCGACAATTTGAAATTGAAAACGATGTATATTTTTTTTATTTTTAGAAGCGGCAAGAAGAAAACGAGAAGAACAAAACTAGCAAGGTGCTGAGAGCGGCTGTCGTTTGCGTTCTCGGTCATGTCGATACGGGTAAAACTAAGATTCTCGATAAACTCAGAAGGACTAACGTCCAAGACGGTGAAGCTGGCGGTATTACACAGCAGATTGGCGCCACCAATGTTCCCATCGAGAACATCAAGGAGCAGACGAGACACGTGAAGGCAGTAAGTGTTGTCCTATGAATAATACTTTATTTTATGAAGTCCACGCTTAAATGTATTGGTAAGTATCCAGGTACAGTTAACGAAAAAATGCAGCGTCAGTTTGCATCTCGGTATTAGTCTAATGAATTAGCGCAGCTATATACATGTCTCATTTCTAATTGTTACAAAAGTATTCACCTTTAATCGATCCAGGAAGAGAAAAAAATATATACTCTATTTTGTAAAGTAATGAAAGTTTTTATGCGTTTCAATTTTAAAGAAAATTCGATCTTTTTTCTTTAAAACTTAAAAGTGTAATAACTTAAGTGATAAACTCCTCGATAACATTAAAGATATAATGTTCACGATCGAAGAGGAAGCAAGTGGAGATGGGCTAGACACATTGCTGGAATGGATCGTAGTTGGTGGACCAGGAAAATGCTTGAATGGAGATGACGCCTGAATATGAGACCGCGAGGCCATTCATCTCTACGCTGTGTGGATGATGTCAGACGATGCGGAGGATGACATTGGATAAAGAGGGCTTAAGATCAACTAGTGTGGAAGACATTCGAGGAGGCCTAAATTCAGGAATGGACCGTATAAGTCTATACGAAATGACAATGAACTGGAAATAGTTTAGGTTCTAATCGCTAATGTATTAACTGTCCTGAAAACCAGGATAAGAGATATCCTGAGGATACCCCTAATTTGCAGCGTTTGTAGCTTTATTTCATAGTCTTTGTCTATTTATAGTTTTAATTTTTAATCTGTGTGTTCTTGTTTTTTTTTTGTATATGTTTTTTATAACAGCTGCAAATAAATAAATAAATAAATAAATAAACCAATTTCTAAAACAATCTTTTTAATAATTAGAAGACCCAAGTTCAGAATGAAAAAAAAACATAAATGACTTTACTACTAATTTATTTCTCTAATGAAATATCTTTGTCAGAATCAGTTTTATATAAAAGCTATTAGTCTATGAAAGTTCATGTTTTTAAACATATTTTGATGACATTACAGATATTAAAATCGGAATAAAATATCACAGAAAATATTTTTTTTCATAAAATATCGGAGAAAATATATTTTTTTTAAGATGAAGATGGAAATATCCATTTTGAGCCCCCCGAAGACGATTAAGACTAGTTTCAGATAAAACTCTGTCTGTGTGTCTGTCTGTATTCCTCCACGATAGCGCCCAAACGTTTAATCCGATTAAGTTGAAATTTGGCATGCAGGCATCATTTGGTCATGGCAAGAGTTGAAAAGGTTGTGGTTGAAATTGGTCTACCAGGGGGCGCACTAGTCTTATATCAATCTCGAAATATTGGACTTAAAGGCTCGAAATTTGGTACACAGATGCCTCATTGGGCCGAAATCACATTGAATTTTTGCCGGTCAGTATATTTGTGTAAACGATTGAATCGAATGTTTTTAATGAATGGCATTCTCACTATCCAAACTCGTCGCCGACGAACGAGTCACGTCATCAACTATACATCGCCATCGCCGTACGGTGTGAGTTCTTCCTGTGAAAAATTGGGAGTTAAAGGGCCCTTGCTGAGTTGGCCACGAAGACCCATTCTGTTCAGGGTTGGTCACACTCACGGGTGAACACCTATCCGACGGCCTCCACGCATAAAGTGCGAGCCTGCGAGGACTCTGGCCTTATGGTCAGTTTTCCCTAGGAATCAACCTTCTGGCGCTCCTGGACGGTCTGCGCACCGTGCGGCGTAAGCCAATCGACTGTGCACTCTGACTAACAGTCGGGGGAGTCTGGAAGCAGTACTGTTTCCTATAGAGCAGGGGTGGTTGCGGACCTTACGGCGACTGCTCTTGAAATGACCATCGGCCATCCGATTTTGGGTAAACAGCCGGGCAAAGGACGCTGTGGTCCGCGATAGATTCGGTAAACACCGTTTCACCGCTTCGTAAGGGAGAGGACCGCGCAAGCGACCTCGAACTTGTAACCAATCGAGAGACCGGAGTAATCTGGTCACAATTGGAAGTAAGGGCGTGAGTGTAGGCCCGCCGGGTAACATTCCTGGCTATCTCGCGGTTAAGGCGTTAGCTAGACGGTGGACTGTTTTGTCCTCAAGTCTTCTGCGCTCACTCCAGGGAGATAGAACGACTAATCGTTAAAACTTCCTGAGGTGACGGGCTCGCCTGCTGTAGTCGACAACCCAAGTTGTGAAAAATTGACATGACGCTCAAATCCTTCCATAAGTCCTTGGCTACTTACCAGGAAAGTTTTGGGGTGACTATTTTTTATTGTTCAAGACATATATAATTTTATGATTGTTCAAAATAAACTTCATTCATAAAGGTATTCTGATTACTTCTTCCAAAATATTAGAATTGCGAAAACACGGGATATATGCATGTAACTCGGCGCCAGCCCTTTACACAAGAGATTCGGAGCAAGATGATCTTTGGTTGTGAAATATATTTATTGCAATATCTCTTGGACTGGATTACGACAATGCACATACGGTTAAATAGCAAGACTTCATAGTTTCATTCTGCGATTAAAGGACCCTTAAATTGTACATTCTATCTGATGCCACTGATAAGAGAAACATAAAAATCAACAACAGTAACTAAAGTAAAATTTTATTTCAGGTTAACGAAATCGATTTTAAAGTACCCGGGTTGTTAATCATCGATACTCCTGGTCACGAGTCGTTCAGTAATTTAAGAAATAGAGGATCGTCACTTTGCGATCTGGCTATTTTGGTAAGGCCCTTTTAATGAGAAAAAATCACAACGAAAAGTCCATTATTAAAACGGCATATAATATTCTTTTTCAGGTTGTAGACATTATGCATGGGCTCGAACCGCAAACAATAGAATCAATAAACCTTCTCAAATCGAGGAAAACCCCTTTTATAGTAGCATTAAATAAAATTGATCGTCTCTATGACTGGCAAAGTGCACAGCGCAAAGACATCAGAGATATATTAAAATCTCAGGGGTCGAACACCCAGGCGGAATTCGACAGGAGATTAAAGGATGCCATTCTACAGTTTGCTGAACAGGTTTGTCCAATTGTTTAATGTTAAAGCTGATTTGCATTGAGTCAGTTACTGACTTCAAATTCAAGACAAGTCAGTGCTGACCCGGTACTGGCATCATGTAAATTGATCTCAAGTCAATACAGCACTGCCGCCACAGTGCTAACTTTAGTATTCCCGCTATATATTTTGAAGTCAGTCCGCTTCTCCCGCCTTCCGCCCCAGCAGTACTGTGACCTTGTTTTGTTTAAACGCCGAAGTCAGTAGTTGATCAACCGCTAGCATTGTATTGTAGGGTAACGTCGTTTCTTTATGATACCTATTCTTTTAACATTTCCGTCAAATCTAACAGCAGATAGGAAAACTCTCAACAAATAATTCTCTCCTATCAAATTCTGCCGTTTTCGAGAACTCATTTCTCCCCACCGACTAAAAACGAGCATACCCCGTGAAAAAATAAACACGACTGGTGTAATAACAAACACGACATGACACAGTTCTCAGTGCCAACGCTCACACCTGTAACTGACTCAATGTAAACCAGCTTTCATTCTCGAGGTTCAACCAGCCTATTCAGTGACTAATCTTTATTTTTATTGATTTTAGGGTTTGAACGCTGCATTATTCTCCGAGAACCCGGATCCGCGTACTTATGTTTCCCTTGTGCCAACTTCAGCTGTGACCGGCGAAGGCATGGGTAACCTGTTAGCTCTTATCGTCCAGGTGTGCGAGGGACCTTTGCATAAGAGATTAATATTTTCACAAACGCTGCAAGCGACTGTTTTAGAGGTAAGAATATAATTATTTATTATTGCAGAGGAATCCTTCAGGAAAATGTAAGAAGAATACTAATTCATTGTTTATAGATACATAGATATATAGATGTATAGATCTTTATTGTATAGCTGTATGTTAGAAGTACAGATGTTTTAATACAAAATAGTTCAATACAGTTTGCCCACAGGGCGTACAATTTCAACTATATGATTTTTACCACTGAACATGTGCCTTCTTATTACATATTTTTTTCTTTGATTTATGTTCGTAAGACGTATAGAGTACAGTAATTACACCTTTTTTATGGTATTAATACTTTAAACTGGTATTTTTGAGATTTACTTACAGTAACCAGTCAAAGATAATCAAATTTAATCAAAACTTTACTAAGGTTCTAATAAATAATCAAAGTATGATTTAAAAGCAATCCAAGGTTAATAAGAATATTATTTAAATAGTCTAAGAAATAATAATATTATTAATATATGTTAATTTCTTCGATTTGCCAGATCATATATTTAAAAAAAAATAGAACCTACATAAATCAGTTTGATAAGAAGTGGGGTTACCATTTTAAAACTGGCGGCTAGTACACAAGCAGGGTTCTCTACTGCTACAGAAAGTTGAGCTGTTCCGTGACAGTCAGCTCGTATAAAGGTGAAGCATTCCAAATGTTTTTTGCCTTGGACTCGCCCGCATAGATACAAAATTGACTTCATATAACCCCAAATTGGTCTATAAGGGCTCTAATATCTCCCATACTGACATAAGTAATCATTTTAAATTCTTTGGCAGGAAAATCACCCATCAGGGTAAACACCTCTCGGCTGATCATGTAGTTGCCATTTCAGTAGTTGCCGAACCGAAAATTAGATGCCTTGCTTATTTCTGGCCCTCAAAAGGCTTGGATCTATGACAACTACCTAACTTATCACACGATTTTTGACTAAAAGCCAACTGTCATATCTGGATCGGGAGCTAATATAGATTTCTTTTAAGCTTCTACGTCACTAAAGCGGGTACTTAAGAGCCCCTATCAATTTCGCAATGTGAAAACCGAAAATACACACTTTTTCAGGACGAATTTTACGATAACCATAAGAATAATCTGATATTTTTTAATTCACAGTTATACAACACCTATTTATCTAGTATGTCTACGAAATTTTATATTGATAACAACTTCATATAAATAAGGAAAAAAATATACAAAAATGGTTTTTTACATAAAGACGAAAAACGAGGTTTTTCAATTCGTTTTTCTGCTAACCGGTAGCGAAAAACGTTCTGAAAAAAAATGTGCGTACTAAGCATATAATATATTAGTAAGTCTACGATATTTTGTTTTTTAATTTATTCAATTAACACTAATAAAAATGTTTTTTACTATGAATAAACCCAGTAAAATAGTGTGTAAAAACGTCGTCTACGTGCAAGAATATAAAAAAAATAATTATAAGATATAAACATTTGAATAATTGAGGTATTTACCCACCCACTATTTTTATTTTTTTTAGTTAATGTCTACATATTTCTCTGTAATAAATTATCGAAATCCATGCTACGCGCTGTTCATTCGCGTTAGTCCGTGCATTCGCGCCCGAGGGCTACTGGACGGTGGACGTGCGTCGCGTTGATTTCCGGAGCGCCGATATTCTCGCGCCCTGCGCGCGAATACTCGCGCCCGGCCGAGCGCTTCTCGACAGTGGATATGCGTCGAGTGCTTGGTTTTGATACTGCGAGATTTGTTAGGGGCTATCCATAAAATACGTCACGCTAAATTTTTGGCATTTTGACCCACTCCTCACCTTATCAGTATTTTTTATTGTAGATGTCAATAAAATGTGTTTAATTTTTAGAAAATAGGTCAAAACAGTAAACTTTACTATCAGGGAAAAATTAAAGTTAGAAAAAAGCTGAAAGAACACGAAAGGCGTGTGAATTTCGTAGGCAAATTGTTTTCACTTTCCTAACTATATTTAACTATATTTTTTTTATAGTTTGTTACTTTCTTTAATTTATAAATACGGGTAAAAAATTTGTCCATCGCCAGCGTCGGCGTGGCAACGCTGCAAGCGTCATTGATACCTATGGATCGTAAGCGAAAAAGAGCAGGGTTTTTGACTTAAAATAATTGTTTTTAGTTTAATTATGTGTAAATTTCAAAAAATCTATAACTATATAGTGTATATTTGCAGAGAATTAAATAACAAAAATAAGACATTGCCTTAATCGTCATCGAGGAGTAAAAAAGATGGAGATATAAGGTATTTTTACTTGGTAATAATAACAGTAATTTATAATAACATCGCAAAGGTTCTATCAACATCTTTAAGTTTCAGTGGGAAATTGTATATAACCATACACCGTGGAATATAAACGGCGCACAGAACTTTAAGGTTTCTACCCGTAACATTTTTTTTATTCGACAAAAAAGTTTTAAACAAAAACAAATAAAATAAAAAAGATGGCACATGAATAGTTTTGATTATTTCAGACTATATTTATTCGTATAAAAAAAGATGTTTATACTATTTTAGCATTTATTATTTATTAAAATCGTATTTACGTATAGGTATGTGTATAGGCTATATTATTGTATAAATACAATTAGGTATATACTTACATTGTATTATTCATACACATTTTGTATATTGATTATTATTAATCCTAAATCGTTAGTACAGTTATTATTTAAAAAAATAAAACGTTTTTACGTTAATTACGTTAATGCTCACATAATTTGTTTTGCTTATTTTAATTATTTACTCTGACCCGCCTAGATACAGGACAGTTTAGTCGTAGTTAGGTGGGCATTGAGCATTCGCTAAATTTGCGTATTTAATTTTCCGAGTTACTTATAACATTGATAACAATGTGGCTAAATGTACAAAAAATAAATGAATACAGTATTTAAATAAAAAAATATAAAAAATCTATTTAATGGATAGAATCACCTTTTGAAGTTTTTTTGCGCAATTAAAATTCCACTGTGTATTGTTTGTATGTATTGAAGTGGAATCAGCTCAGTTTAAAATAAATAGGCTATACCTACTTACTGATATTATAAAAGTGTTATTCATTATTTGACGTTCACCATTGCCGATATTATTTGGATGTCAACTGAATCATCTCAAAACAATTGAAGAAAAACGACACGGTTTTTTCATCCAAGTTGATATTGCGTTGTTCTATCTGAGCAAGTACTTTTAACTAAACGCTTTCAACGAAGGAGAAAACGTAATGGACATAAATCATTCTGCTGTTTCTGGTACACTTATGACAGGATGTGGCCGATCAAATCTTAATGAATTTTCCAACAATGAACAATAATATTTATTCTAAATGCCATAAAAATCTGCATGACTGGTGGAACTTAACCGCCAAACTTACAATGAAAGAAGCAGCTGCTGAAGGTGTTCTGGCTACAAAAAAAAACCATCAGGAACACCGAAGATACTAGTTACAGCAGATTCAAGTTGGTGTAAACGATCCTACCGCGCAAATTATTCATCGTTGGCAGGTGTAGGTGCCATACTAGGAGTTAACTCAGAAAAAGTGCTGCATATTGATGTAAAAAATAAGTACTGTGTAATATGTGTGCGTGTAATTAATAAAGAACAAAAGCCTCCTGAGCACCAATGCAATGCGAACCATAAAGGATCTTCCAACAAGTATGGAGCAAACGGCGAAAGTAGACGGCTTTAAGCAGTAGGTGGATGTCCATAATTAGTATATTCTAAGCTGATAGCGGACGGCGACGCGAGTACATACAACAAAATTATGGAAAGCCGAGCCTATCAAAATGTTACTGTCGAATAAATTGAATGTAGCAATTATTTATTACGCAACTATAATGAAAAGAACTTGAATTTGACGAAAGATACATCGATGCCAATTGGTGAACGAAGACCGCTCAATAGTGATCGACTCAAACGTCTACGGATATCCGTTAAATCGGCAGTTTGATACAGGAAAGCGCAAAATCTTCCCTTGGTAGACAGATAAAGAATCTACAAAACGACATTTTAAACAGTCCGAAACATATATTTGAGAACACACAAATTTTGAAAACTATTTCTGCACAGCTGAAAAAAACTAGATCCAAGCAGTGTCCCCACAGTAAACACTGTACTGCGGAAATTAAATTCAAATACCTCCAACTTCGCATATCATGCTCGAAGTCTCCTATACAATTTAAACATCAACAGAGCTGAACAATTCAATGCTATCGTCGCAAAAATTATAGGAGGAAAACGTATTAATTTTGCTCTGAAAGATTCCTACAAACTAAGATGTTACGCGGCGGTAGTGGTGTATAATACGGGAACATTGATATATAAACTACATAAAACAATTTTCGATAAAAGCTTATCTACTAATGTGAAAAAAATTGAACAGCAGAAACTTATGCAGAATACTAGGACGAAGACAACAAAGCAAAAATACGTCTTTAATTCAACGCTGATAGTAGTGACTACGGGGAAGCATGTCAAAAGCCAGACATGTCATCGGATGAATATGAAATAGCCAAGGAGCTGTTTTTGGAAAATATGAAACAACAAATAAAGGACCGTCACGAAATTGAAAGAGATACGATATTACAAGCAGAAAGCGCTTTATGGCTGGAACTAAGAAGGTGTCTTTTAACAGCACCAAATTTCTCCAACACTTGCAAACGACGTGAAAATATTAGTTCAGCGCCTCTCGTAAAGAAGCGTGCTTGTTTTCATTCAACATGTATTCTGGTTGTATTATATTTTGTTTTATAGTTGCAACAATAACTTACAATACTATATACATACTTTGTACATGCCAACCTCACTATTCGCTAGGTCATAAAAAAATACAACAGATTAATGGCGGTATTTTATATTTCTGATCTTACATTGTAAGGTCCCGGGTTCAATTCCCGACTGGGTCACCATTTTCCTTTGGGATCTAATTAACGGAATTGCATTTTGGATTCTGTCGATGAAATACAATAACAAGATACACACTTACAGACATGTTACACGCACACATACATATAACACGTCATAGTAGGGTTGGTTGTAAGAGATTGTCATATGACAATAAAACCGCCCATATTTTCACAATAAAGAGTATAAACAAGAAATGATAACCATAATTAGTTACGAAATTTTTATTTTCTATTATTATTATGTATGTCCAAACAAAAAATATTCAAACTTTTAATGAGAAATATATTTTTTTAGTAGATAACAATTTATCGAGTCTCATATAATAACGTTGAGATGTTATACAACATATTTTTTACTAATTTTACATACTACTTGAGTGCTGATTATCGGTTGCGGATCAAGATTGTTTGTTGCCGCTGTGCCCGTATCTCTTCATTTCACTACGATAGTTCGAACGGCGACACCTGCGGCGACACCTGCGCTGGTCTGAAAATACCTAAACTAAGCGCGCGACGAAATTGATAGGGACTCTTAACCGCAGCCTATGGCGCTAACTCTACCCTTCGATCACAGCTCAGCCCGGCCCTGTTGGAGTTGGCCACGAAGACCCATTTGTTCAGGGTCGGTCACACTTACGGGTCAACACCCATCAGGCGGCCTCCACGCATGAAGCGCGAGCCCTGGTAGGACTCTGGCCTAAGGGCTAGTTTCCCCCAAGAATCAATCTTCTGGCACTCCTGGACGGTCTACACACCGTGCGGCATCAGCCAATCGATTGTGCATTCTGACTAACAGTCAGCGGAGTCTGGAAACAGTACTGTCTCCTATAGAGCGGGTGTAGTTGTTCCCCTTACGGCGACTGCTCTTGAAATGACCATTGGCTACCCTTTTCTGGGTGAACAGCCGTGTAAAGGATGCCGTGGTCCACGATAGATTCGTTAGACACTGTTTCACCCCTACGTAAGGGATAGGACCTGCTCAAGTGACCTCGAACTCGTAACTAGTCAGGAGACTGGAGTAATCGAGTTGAAACTGGTAGTAAGGGCGCGAGTGTCGGCCCGCTGGGTAACATACCTGGCTGTCTTGCGGTTAATATGTTGGCCTCTTACGGGCATGTGGCGGAGCTTGACGGTGGACTGTTTTGTCCTAAGTTTTCTGCGCTCACTTCACGGGAGACAGAACGATCAAATTTCGTTAAAACTTCCTGAGGTGACGGGTTCGCCCGTTGTAGTCGACAGCTCTAGTTGTGATATCTGGATCCTCACAGGAGACAAAACGATAAATCTAGAATATCTAGAAACATAGTATTATTATTATTTATTAATTTACAAGTAATGACATTTAGTAAATTCATTCTAAAATAGTCTAATTAGCACCAGGCATCTTTGCAATTTAGAAATCTATCCTATAATATCCTTTTTTACAAAGTGATTTTTTAATTCGACTACATTCTTCTAGTGTTTATATTAAACCTATTTTCCTTCAGGTAAAAGCAATTTCTGGTCTGGGCACTACCATCGATGCTATACTTATTAATGGAACGCTTAGGGAAGGCGATACGGTCGTTCTCGCTGGTACAGATGGACCAATAGTTACTCAAATAAGATCACTTTTAATGCCCCAGCCAATGAAGGAGTTAAGAGTAAAGGTAAATGGACATTTTATTAAATTATTTTTTTAAACACTTCCAGTGTAGTAGTGACAGTGAGTTGACTGGAAGTTGTTATGTCTAAATATTTTCATGAATTATTTATAATAATTAATTGTTATCTCTTTGATTACAGAACGCATATATTGAATACAAGGAAATAGTAGCAGCGCAAGGAGTTAAGATCGCTGGCAAAGACTTGGAAAAAGCTATAGCAGGTCTTAATCTCCTCGTCGCCCATAAACCTGATGAAGTGGATATTTTACGGTTCGTAATGGTTGATTTGATGACTTCTGTCTGCCTTAATTTGGGTTCCGCAACGATCTAGGAACCGGAAAAGTCTATTTAGCATTCTGATTCTGGTTTAGAGATATAGAGATATTTACCATGCTGTTACATTTTTTCATCGACTTTGAGAAGGCTTTCGAAAGAGTCTAACACAACAGATAATCGAAATTCTCTACCAGTTGTGAATAGATGAAAAAGACTTGCGTATCATTACTAATCTTTAGTGGCCCGTATTCCGTTTCTCGCGGTCTTAAACTAAGCTGGTGCTAAAAATTAAGAACTTAAGCACCTTTGTTATTTTGTTGGTATTCCGTTTTATCAAAATTAAGAACCGGTCTTAAATCTTAACATTTCCGTTTTGCCTATGGCCGTTCTAAAGCGGGGTCTTAATTTTGACGGCTGTCAGACGAAGACTGATCGATTTTACACCGTTCTTAGATAAGACCCCGAAAAAAACCCATCCGCCATGACAGGTGTAGAAACAGAATAGCAAAAAGGGTCTCAACGGTGTTCTCTACATAAGCACTCGCCAGTTAGGACCCATGAAAGGGAATACCAAAACGTCACTTCAAAATTAAGCGTCGTTTTAGCGCCTTTTTAAACCCCAATTTAGGCACCTGCGAGAAACGGAATACGGGCCACTGGCACCAAAGAGCGCACATCAAGGTTGGCCAAAATATTTCTGAAGAGGAGATAGATACAGTGCGGAGTCAGATAGAGTTCCATAATATAACTTCTGCTTTCAATCTTTAACATCAACAACATTAGATATGCAGATGATACTATACTAGTGCTAGCTGTGTTGAAGAACTCCAGCTCCTCATTGACAAACTTTATTAGGAGAGTATGAGACTAATATGACTTGATGTTAATATAGATGGTGTTATTACCACAAATATCAAGTAAATGACAGTTACTAAAGTGTCGTCTACGGTAACAGCTTACGGTATCGACCGGAGAAGGCTGATAACATTACTTAACATGACTGCACTTTAAGCGACAACTGTATTAGCAAGGAGATAACGACAACTGATATGAGCAAGGAGACACAAATCCGCATTGAAAAATCCAAAAGATTATAACTTAACCCCTCGCGGCCAGCGGTTTGAATTTTAATGTGTGCCTTACGGCCCGTAAGAAATTCGCGAGTCTCAAAAAAAAGATGGCGTTTCAGAAAAAAAACGATTACTCCGAAACTGTCACACCGATCGTCTAAAAAAGACCTGTTTTATGTTCCTATTGAAATTTGCTATTAGATATTTGTAACGTCGTTATGTAAAGCAATAAAGATTATTCATAATTATTAGTCGATTAAATAATCCATAATTAGCGGTCGGCCTCGCCTGGCCATTTCGGGCCGTCTGGGGTTCGACGGTAAATATCAATTCTGGACGTTTCGGGCCGTCTGGTACGCGAGGGGTTAAGAAGAAAAAGGTATTTTGTGGAAGAAACATCAACCTACACCTGAAAATCAGGCTTCTATAATGCTACATTTTTCCAATATTATATGGCAGGGCTGTCCAACTGCAAGTGCCCCAAGGGCCGCTTTAAAAAAAAATGCGGTTTGGAGGACTGCATTATAAAATACTTCGTATGCAACTTTATCAGTGAGTTTTAATAGGTATGGCATAGAATTAAAAAAATACGTTTGTATTATTAGTTTAATTTATTAAAAAAATATGAAATTACAAAAAAATAAAAGGGAAATTAGAGGATGTTGGTTTTTACTAACTACTGCATCAATATTAACTTAAAACTCTCTTTTGAATTTTTTAAAATTGCCAAAAATGAGGTTGCGGGCCTGATGTTAGACAGCCCTGTTATATGGGATCAAAGGCTGGGCTCTTACAATATGCAGTTAAGAAGGTTTGAATCCTTCAAAATGTGAGTATCGGAGGAACCTACCATTGATTATAGGGTATTAGATTGTTCAATGCCATATTATGTTTTGGCAGCTAGGATTTTACTACAAAACGCAACGTGTAGATAGCAGTCTTAGTTCCAAATATTTTATAATCTTTTATGTTCGATATGGCGGCGTTCGTAGAATAGCAGTATGGCAGCGCACTATAGATAGCGCTCTAAACCGCCTATACAGTATAAAATAATAATATAACAACAAAGGATTGTTTAAACCATAGCTCTTATTATTATTGTTTACATACTACATATGTGAATTTTTAATTTGGTGTACAGGTTTCAATACATAATAATTACGCTCTTTAATTTCAGATAGCTCTATGACGATGCCAGAGATACTGAAATTTTATTTGAATGCCTTTCAGCATACACTTCCAGACCACAGTAACCTCGCTTGTTGGAGCTATGCTGAGGATAGTTCATGTCCCCTTTGTAGCAATACCCCTTGCACAGCTAGACATATTCTAACTGGCTGCAAGGTGGCCTTAGATCAAGGACGGTACACTTACCGCCATGACTAAGTCCTCGCTGTTATTCGCGAGGTAACTAGCCTCTCAGTGGCTCGTGCCAACAAGAGTTTGACATTACCTTCCAAACCCCCCAATACAGTTTGTGCTAGAAGGCTCTAAAGGCAAAAAACATTGAATTAAAAAACCTTCTCAATAATCGAGAAAGCATCAGATTGGATTCTGGAGGTCGATTCGGTCTCTAAGCAGTATAAATTCCCTGAAAGTCTCGGATGGTCTCGTGTAAATTCCGTGAAAGTCTCGGAAAGGCCCTTATTGTTGAATTAATTGTTCCATGGGAATCAAATGTCCCAAATAACCACGAGTACAAATTAAATAAATACCATGATCTCGCAAATGCCGTCACCCGGAACGGCTTCACTGTTCACCTTCACGCGGTGGGAGTTAGCGCTCATGGCCAGCCAAATCTCTGTTTCACCTCTTTAAAGATCTTGGTCTTTCCAGCAAAATAATCAACTCTTTCCTAGAAAAAATATCTAAAACTGCAATTTCCGCATCTCAAATTATATGGCTTCGAAGGATGATTAATTGGGTGGTAAGGTGGACGCTCACATGTGGCAAGACAGCTGTCCTAAACCTACCACAGCCGGTCGTTAGTCCAGAATCCACTGCTCACCCCTTAGAAGTGTAATAAATACAAACGGAGCTGCCATGGAATTCACCGACCGGAGTCGGGCCCATCATAATACTATTTTTTTTTTACACTTCTGGGGGGTGAGCAGTGGATTCCGGACTTACGAACCGGCTGTGGTAGGTTTAGGACAGCTGTCTTGCCACATTGAAGCGTTCACCTTGCCACCCATTCACTCCCCCTTCGAAGCCATAGAATTTGAGATGCGCAAATCGCAGTTTTAGATAATTTTTCTAAGAAAGAGTTGATTATTTTTCTGGAAAGGCCAAGATCTTTAAAGAGGTGAAATAGAGATTTAGCTGGCAGGCCACGAGCGCCAACTTCCACCGCGTGAAGGTGAACAGTGAAGCCGTTCCGGGTTACGGCATTTGCGAGATCATGGTATTTATTTAATTTGTACTCGTGGTCTTTTGGGATATTTGATTCCCATGGAACAGTTAATTCTACGATAAGAGCCACCTTCCGAGATAGAGAGTAAAGAGTTATATCTGGACGGAGGGCTGTGCATCCGAGACTTTCAGGGAATTTATACTGCTTAGAGACCGAATCAACCTCCAGAATCCAATCTGTAGCTTTCTCGATTATTGAGAAAGGTTTTGTAGTTAAATGTTTTTTGCCTTTAGAGCCATCCCGCACAAACTGTATTGGGGGTTTGGAGGATACTGTCAAACCCTTGTTGGCACGAGCCACTGAGAGACTAATTACCTCGCGAATAACAGCGAGAACTTTGTCATGGCGGTAAGTGTACCGTCCTTGATCTAAGGCCACCTTGCAGCCAGCTAGAATGTGTCTAGCTGTGCAAGGGGTATTGCTACAGAGGGGACAAGAACTATCCTCGGCAAAGCTCCAACGAGCGAGGTTACTGGGGTCTGGAAGTGTATGCTGAAAGGCATTCAAATAAAATTTCAGCATCTCTGGCGTCCAGTCATAGAGCATTACCTTCCAGTGCATTGGAGGCGGAATGCAAAAGTCCCCAATTGTTGTCCAATCATTCTGGCATTGAAGGCCAATAGCATGAGCCATACTCTTGCTGTCGTAATCTCCCCGCAAAAGAGACTTCTTCAAGTCCACGTCGCTCGTGGTTGTACTGCCATACCCCAGACCAGTGCCATTCTGGCTGATTCCAGTAAGGAACTTTTTGTGGAAGTCTACGCGGGCTTGTAGATCATTTGAATCACTACGGCCACTTATTACGTGCTTCGATATTGCCGGATCTTTGGAATTGCAGAGAATCGAATTTTTGGTTATTCTGGAGTTGGCGTAGAGCAGAGAGGGCAGTTTAAGCGCTAGCCCAAAATTTTGTTTGGACCTGAAGAGAGTCGAGGGGTCAGCTGGTTTGGCTAAGGACAGCCAGGATTTTAAACTAGCTGTCACCAGCGCATCTAGACGGGACAGTTGGGTTTTGGTAAAATCGTAAATAAGAAAGGGCCATGACAAATGTGACGTTAGATAATTGTCATAGATCCAGGCCTTACGAGGGCCAGAAATTAGCAAGGCATCTATTTTCGCCAGGCAACTTTTGAAATGCTCTATAACATGATCGCCCGAGACGTCTTTTCCCTGATGGGTGATTTTTCTGCCGAGGAATTTGAAATGATTGTTTGGGTCTATAAGGGAGATATTAGAGCCCTTATAGACCAATTTGGGGTCATAGGATGTAAATTTTGTGCCCATGCGGGCGAGTCCAAGGCAAAAACATTTGGAGGGCTTCACTTTTATACAGCCTGACCAGTCGCAGAAAAGCTCCACTTTCTGTAATAGCAGGGAAAGCTGCTTGGGGCTTCTGGTGATGAAAGTTAGGTCGTCGGCAAAAGCGAGGCACGACGAGGTGTATTGGCCGTCTGTTTTAAAACGGTAGCCCCACTTCCTGTCAAACTGGGTCAGGCTTTCCAGCAGTATATTAAAAACTATATTAAAAATCGTCGGGGAGAGGCAACAGCCCTGAAATAGTCCAATTGAATATGGTATAGAGCGGGTAGTCCATTCTTGCGTTTTAACATGGAAAGTCAGACAGTTGTAGTAGGAGGCTACAATGTCTCGCACGACTGGTGGGAAGTTGTACCAGCGGAGTGCAAAGTGGAGGAGACTGTGTCGGACTGACCCAAAGGCATTCTCTAGGTCGAGCCAGCATACATTGATTTGGCGTTCGTGCTGTCTCGCATCCTTGATGGCAGCAGCCAGGAGAGAATTGTGCTCGAGGCAGCCCGAGACGCCACGCATGAAGCCTTTTTGAACTGATACTCCAAGGTACTCATTCCGGTGCATGAATTCGCTCATCCTCGTGTGGACTATGCTAAAAAATATTTTGGCCACAGTGTCTGTGAGAGCAATGGGCCGAGCGTCCTTTGGTCCGGTGCAAACTGGGACCTTCGGAATTAAGATGACTGTCGCTCGGCCAAAATTCTGTGGGACTACACCGCTATTCCATATATTTCGGAAGATGGACCCTAAATATTGCAGAAGGCAGGGGCATTTTTTGTATACTAAATAGGGAATACCATCGGGACCCGGAGTAGAGCCCGACGGCTTCCTCTTTACTTGATTAAGAATCTCATCTAGAGATGGAGGTTGAGAAGCAAAAGCTACCGTAGGCAGGGGCGGAGGTGTAATGCCCGGCGGAGGGCTGTAATTATGGAGCCGCATTGGGTCCTCATACGTGGTCGAAAAATATTCCGTGGCCATTTCTTCCGGGATTTGGATTTTTCCCTTGGCGGCAGACAAAACCGTTTTGCTGTAGTTAAAACGGTTTTTGTCGAACCGGGCTTCCTCTTTGGATTTGAGAAATGCTGCCTTGCGCTTGTCGTTTTGCGTTGCTACGCTCTGTATGAGTTTTAGTATAGAGCGGTACGCGCGCGAGAAGTTGTGGCAGAGGGCTTTATCCCCGGCTTTCTTGGCTTCACGTAACTGGCGACGAAGTAGCCGCTTTTGCCTACGGAGCTTTGCCTTAAATGCGTTTTCTCTGTGAACCGGGTCGACATGGGTAGATTTTGGGTAAACACCCGAGAAGTATTCATGGACCGCCACCTGGAAGGATGACAGCTGGACGCTGGCAGGGGCATTACGGTTCACAGAGTGGTCAAGAATAGAAGTTAAATTATTATTATGAAATGAAATAGTATTATGATGGTCCCGAATCCGGTCGGTGAATTCCGTGGCAGCTCCGTTTATATTTTATTTTATTTATAGATTGCATTCTATCTCTCCATATTACTTTTTTATGCAATCGGCCTGA
Source organism: Micropterix aruncella (assembly GCA_944548615.1). NCBI lineage: Eukaryota > Metazoa > Arthropoda > Insecta > Lepidoptera > Micropterigidae > Micropterix > Micropterix aruncella. Next base: position 5,207,961 of record OX155950.1, read on the forward strand.
TGGCACTGATAAATGAATGATATTATTGTTATTTGTTAACATTATTGGGTTTTTATAGTCAATCAGTCTTTTATTAAAAAATCATCCATTATCACATTCTTATAGCTAGCCAAATAAATTGCTTTTAATGTCGCCGGCATAGTAAGGTTGCCAAAATGTACTATGGCATTGAGCAATCTAATACCCTATATAATTCATGATACGACCTATGAGCTCGGTTGATAGAGTCATGAATAGAGATGTCTTCAAGCATTTGAGCAAGAACATTGAAACATCGAGGACAATGAAGGATCCACAGACTCGAATACTTTGCCCATGTCATACGTCATTTCGAAAGATACAACATTATGCATCTAATAATTTAAGGTACAATAGCCAGAAGAAATAAGTTTTGGCTCCGTAATCTACAGGACTCGAATCTACCACATCCTTATGAAATCGAAGACTATCGCGGTTGTTTGACATTATAAATAGGATAAAACGAATTTACCGCTTGAAGTTTGTAGAACCCGACGTTTCGGTGACGTTGCAGCAGCAGTCTAGCCTGGACAACGGCGGCTGCAACGTCGCCGAAATATCGGGTGCGACAAACTTTCTGCGGTAAATTAGTTTTATCCTATTTATAATACCACATCCTTGTTTCGAATGGCAGCCAATAAATTTGTTTAACTAACATGGTAGCCAATGTTCAGTAGTGGACATGGCACCAGCAGAAGAAGAAGACTCTTCTTCTCGCTTTGCACTGCAAAATCACAAGCTACTAACTTCCTGGTTTCCACTATTTTGGTTTATACATATTTTCTTATTGGACATTAGCCAAACACCAGTAGTTTCCTTTCAAAAGTTATTATATATGATATTGTTTTGTTTCAATATTTTTTTTTCTTTTAATCCTGGTCCTTTGGAGATTTCTCCCCGGGACTTTTTTATTTTTTTTCCTAGATCACATTATCAAAATCAATCCAATCACTAAACACAAGATTTAAAACATATACCTATCGATTCCTCGGTATTAATTTCTATAGATTGTTGCTTGGGATATTAGTAATAATCTTCTTTTATTCAGAAAATAAGAACTAATCTATTCTGATCATCATCTCACAAAATAATTGTAATCTATATATTAAAAATAATTGTAAAGTTTATTTATTTTGTTTGCAGTGAGGAAGTAGCAAAGGAGTTAAAGTCTGCTCTCTCTGGAATCCGTCTGTCGGAGCGAGGTGTTTATGTCCAGGCTTCTACCCTGGGATCTCTGGAGGCACTGCTGGAATTCCTAAGGACAAGCAAAATTCCTGTGAGTGTTTTTTTTTCTCAGGCTGACTATGTGTAATGACTGTACCGTATAGCCTCATTCAGGGCTGCCGAGTTTAGAAATTCGGGGAGGGGGCATTTCGGGGGGTTAGTTGAAGGCACTTCTGGCGCTCCTGGACGGTCTGCGCACCGTGCGGCGTAATCCAATCAACTGTGCACTCTGAGTCGGGGGAGTCTGGAAGCAGTACTGTTTCCTATAGAGCGGAGGTGGTTGCGGACCTTACGGCGACTGCTCTTGAAACGACCATCGGCCATCCGATCCTGGGTGAACAGCCGGGCAAAGGACGCTGTGGTCCTCGATAGATTCGGTATAAACCGTTTCACCGCTTCGTAAGCGAGAGGACCGCGCAAGCGACCTCGAACTCGTAACCAATCGAGAGACCGGAGTAATCTGGTCACAATTGGAAGTAATGGCGTGTCGGCCCGCCAGGTAACATTCCTGGCTATCTCGCGGTTAAGGCGTTGGCCTCTTACGGGCTTGTGACGTAGCTAGATGGTGGACTGTTTCATCCCCAAGTCTTCTACGCTCACTCCAGGGAGATGAAAACGACTAATCGTTAAAACTTCCTGAGGTGACGGGCTCGCCCGCTGTAGTCGACAACCCAAGTTCTGGTATTTAAACAGTTTTTAAAGAAATTTTACTTATAGTTAAAAAAAACACAAAAGAAAGAATCAGCGCAGAATCTGAAGTAAAGTACAGACCTAGTACAACAGCTCGTAGGAAAAATAGTGCAAGTGGCGACATGAACTGATCAATTTTCTAACATGCTAGTTTGTCGCAATTTCTTCGCAAGTATTCCCTATTGATAAATGTCACCTTGCTGTGGTGCGGGTCGCTAAACCTAAACAATTCTTTGTTCAAATAATTTTAGACCATTTGCAAGGAGTGTTCGGAAGGCATACAAACCATAAAATAAAAAGAACCTTTAACCCGTTGAGTATGATACGACCAAATCTGGTTGTGAAACAATTATCCGTTGAGTATGATACGACCAGATCTGGTTTCGCGTTTTTTTCACTTCTTTGACGTTCTCATATTTAATTCATAATTATCTAATTGTTTTACAAAATGATATTTCAATATTCTATATTCGAAATTTCAATGCAATCTTGTGCAGTTGTTCTTTTTATGATTGGTGTAGTAGTTTCGTAGTTATAGTACTTTAAATCGATGTCGCCGAAAATCCTGCAAAAGAGACAGATGCATCCATGAAAATACCCATTTACTCCAAGGGTTAAGAATGTGCTAATGTCCATCCATAGTAGTTGGGGAGCTAGCAACAAAAAAGTGCAAGAGTTTTTGTAAAAGCTGATACTTTCAGACCAGACAGTATTTTGACCATAAAATACCGGGGTGAAGTCAGCAGGCCAGATTCCAGGACACCTGACGCTGGCTTACTAGGAAAGGTGTAATTTCAATAGTAATCTTAAATATTAATTAGTAATCTTTTAATTAGTAATCTTGATAATTTATCTTTGATTTAACCTTCGGTTTCTCTCCAAAGCTCGGGAAATTCTTCGGGGACTACTTCAGAGATTGTCAGCAATTATTTCAAACGGTTTTGTGTGATATTCACTCGGTTCGTTGTCAAGCAAGGATCTAATTTGTGTCCACTTCTCTTTAATATTTTTGTCGATAGCATCAGCGACACTATTACGAGGGCATCTTGTCTACTGTTTGTTGACGATTTAAAACTGTTTCTTGGGACCGGCAGCTGGCAGTCTTGTGAAGCTCTCCAGGGTGATATAAATGCCTTATATAGCTAGAGTGTCTCCCAAAATTTGAGCTTTAATGTGTCGAAACGCAACGTTCATCACGACAGCCGTCGTTCTCATGTCTTCAAATTCGTCGGGAGATGGAGATAACCGATCTCGATGTTACGTTCGACGAGTAGCTTACATACAGTAGTCACTTGGCAGCCTTTGCTTGCATTTTGGTTTGTGCGGGTACATACCCGCAGTATGTAATTTGCAATTTGAAGTGGTTCAGCGACGTTACTATATGGCTCGATAGTAAAAAACAGGCTGGAAGTCAATTCTGCCCTTTGGAATCCACATGAGGAGATTTATATTCTGATACTGGAGAATGTACAAAACATGTTTTTAATGTTTGTTTCCTTCTACTCTTTTTTGGGAAATTTCCCAATAGGCGAGTTTATTCTCATATGGCAATCTCTTACAACCCTACTATGAAGTGTTTTATGTTTGTGTGCGTGTAACATGTGTGTAAGTGTGTCTTGTTATTGCACTCGATCGAAGGAATTGAAATGCAATTTTCTTAATTTTATCCCAACGGAAAATGGTGACCCAGCTGGGAATCAAACCCGGAGCCTTACTGCAATGGAAGGCAAGGTATCTAAAAAGTAGTTATCACAAAAAAACAGTATTATACGGGTTAGGATACTGAGTTTTGCATGTTACATATGAATACAAAACAGTTTTTATTACTATAGTGTGTACTGACTTACTGTGCCTTTATCGTAACAGTGGCGTTCTCAGACATTCCTTACTGCTTTTTCTTTAGCGTGCCAATTTTCCTTACAATAAGATGCAGGAGGTCTATTTGAATTGTCCAGTTTTCGAAGATATCATGGACAGAATTTTTAATCAAAATAATGCCCGTGTATTTGGGCTGATCGCGATATTTCTTATGCTTTTTTGATTCGATTTTTCTTTTCAATTCAGATTACTGATAAAAAGTTAGTGACTGTGTGGCTGAATATGTGATTTTTCAGTCACCCGTTTGCATGACAGCACCTTGACGTAGTTTTTGTATGACTACCAAAATCTAAGCTCTTCCCATTGATGACTAAAACCAAGTAGTGAAAGAATTTTCGAAGTCGGGCAACACGTTCTTGATTTATTGTCTATTAAACCTCTTAGGCCATTGTAACTTAAGAACGCATAGTCTGATGTCATAATCTGAGACGGGTGTTACACATTCAATTTGGCATCAGTTCAGTCCGCGGCCTTGATCATGAACTGACTGATAGACTGATAGAAATTATCAAAATGTTAAAAATCTATCAGTTACAATCAACGCAATACCAATCAACGCAATAAGCGATCAGTTTCCCATCAGTTTGACCAATGTCACGGACTGAACTGATGCCAGATGGATTGTGTAACACCTGTCTGAGAATTAATAAAAAGTTAGTCATCATATGGCGGAAAATGTGATTTCGTTTATTTGTATGGCTGCACCTTAACGTAGTTTATGGACGTAATTTATTAACCCTCAATATCTAATCAGCTCTATCCATCGATGAATAAAACAGATTAGTGAAAGAGTTTTCCAAATCGGACAACGCATTCAGACATTTTTTTTTCGTTTTTCTGGTTCTTAATGTTGTAAAACGTGGATAATTTTGTTTTGAGCAAAATCTATTTTATTGCCATTTAGGCGATTTCAATACGCTGCTCGTCGGCCTGGGGCGTAAAACATTAAAAATCAGAAATGAAATCGCATGGTATAAAATGTCATTTTTTATACCAAGCTGGTAGTATTTTTTCACTACTGCCCAACAAAAAAGTAGTGTAATGTGTTCAGGATTCATCTATGTATGTTTTCCGTTTCTTTATACCGCCATAACTTCTAAACGCTTAAACCCATTTAGAAGTGTGCGGTATTGTTAGAATCGTTGTCATCCCGAGGGTATCTTAGCTGTCCAAATATTCAGAAGTAGTTATCTAAATGTCCGAATATCCAAGTGTCAATAAACGAACATAAATATATTTATGTTCGTTTTCTATTTATGATAATAGAATTTATACTACTTAGAGACCGAATCGACCTCGGAATCCAATCTGAAGCTTTCTCGATTATTGACAAAGGTTTTGTAATTAAATGTTTTTTGCCTTTAGATCCATCCCGCACAAACTGTGTTGGGGGTTTGGAGGGTACTGTCAAACCCTTGTTGGCACGAGCCACTGAGAGGCTAATTACCTCGCGAATAACAGCAAGGACTTTGTTATGGCGGTGTACTGTCCTTGATCTAAGGCCACCTTGCAGCCAGCTAGAATATGTCTAGCTGTGCAAAGGTTATTGCTACAAAGGGGACATGAACTATCCTCGGCATAGCTCTAACGAGCGAGGTTACTGGGGTCTGGAAGTGTATGCTGAAAGGTATTCAAATAAAATTTCAGCGTCTTTGGTTTCCAGTCATAGCGAATTACCAGTGCATTGGAGGTGGAACGCAAAAGTCCCTAATTGTTGTCTAATCATTCGGGCATTAAATGCCAATAGCATAAACCATGCTGTTGCTGTCCTGATCTTCCCGCAAGAGAGACTTCTTCAAGTCCACATCGCTCATGGTTGTACTGCTATACCCCTAGACCAGTGCCATTCTGCCTGATTCCAGTAAGGAACTTTTTGTGGAAGTCTACGCGGGCTTGTAAATCATTTGAATTACTACGGCCACTTATTACGTGCTTCGATATTGCCGGATCTCTGGAATTGCACAGAATCGAATTTTTGGTTATTCTGGAGTTGGCGTAGAGCAGAGAGGGCAGTTTTAGCCGAAAATTTTGTTTGGACCTGAAGAGAGTCGAGGGGTCAGTTGGTTTGGCTAAGGACAACCAGGATTTTAAACTAGCTATCACCAGTGCATCTAGACGGGACAGTTTTGGTGAAATCGTAAATATGAAAGGGCCATGACAAATGTGAGGTTAGATAATGGTCATAGATTCAAGCCTTACGAGGGCCAGAAATTAGCAAGGTATCTATTTTTGCCAGGCAACTATTGACATGCTCTATAACATGATCGCCAGGGACATCTTTTCCCTGATGGGCGATTTTCCTGCTAAGGATTTGAAATGGTTATTTGGGTCTATAAGGGAGATATTAGAGCCCTTATAGACCAATTTTGGGTCAAAGGACGTAAATTTGGAAAAAACATTTGGAGGGCTTTACTTATACAGCCTGACCAGTCGCAGACGAATATTTTTAATAATTATAATTATTACAAGTAAAGTACTACAAATGATTCCAGAAGCTAACGGAAAATCGGGTACCTCAATGAAATATATATTTTTGAATAGCTTAGACCTTCAGGATAATGGTTGATTATGGGCAAAAATCGCTCAATACATGGGAAGGGGGTCAAATCGCTCTCATCAATTTTGTTTACACTAATAAACATTAAATTACATCAAGCGACCAGAAATGGTACTAATGTAAGAATATAGTTTGAAAGAGTACATACAAATGAGTATAGGACGCAGATTTGGTCGTATCATACTCAAGGGGTTAAATTTTATATAATTATTTGAGGTTTTGATCAAATGTCATTAAGATAATGAAAGATGCATTGCATCAATGTATCAAATATAAAGAAGATATTTAATAAAATCAGTCTTATTTTGTTGTTATGTTCAATACTTTACTCGTCCTCTCTACCTTGTTATAAATACAGTACTTCACTTTTTGTAACGGCAGTTGTGTTTTTTATTCTTTTTATTTACTTATTCAGTTTTAAAATATGACCACACGGATTTTCGTCGCTAGGTTTCGATGGTTCCATTCCGAACTCCGCAGATGTCGTCTAGTGATTCTTTGGTCGCTATTAATGTGATCATTTTGACCCTGTCTAAAAATTGTGAGTTAAGAAATGATTCGGTTATTCTGCAAACAGTCACTGACTGAATACAGCATAGATGTATTAGTCGGTTTTTCAATCTTTCAATCGATGAAACGAATTCATTTAATCCACGGCAGCGGCCGATGTCTATGTGTCAGTTACGATTGATTCGGTCATTCGAATCACCGATTTGCAAACTATTCACTTGAACATTCTAACTGTTAATTAGTGCGGGCATAATTGGAAGTAAGGGCGCGAGTGTCGGCGCGCCAGGTAACATCCCTGGCTATTTCGCGGTTAAGGCGTTGGCCTCTTACGGGCTTGTGACGTAGCTAGATAATAATGATGATGATGATGATAGATGATGGTGGACTGTTTTTGTCCCAAGTTTTCTACGTTCACTCCAGGGAGATAGAACGACTAATCGTTAAAACTTCCTGAGGTGACGGGCTCGCCTGTTGAAGTCGACAACCCAAACTGTTAATTAGTGAAAACAGCGGCCGTTCGGGTTATTTGAAGATGTCCATTACAACCGGCGAAGCCGTCATCCCAGGAAGTTTTAACGATAATGATCGTTCTGTCTCCCGTGGAGTGAGCGTAGTAGACTTTGGGACGATACAAATCTACCGTCCAGCAAAGTCACGAACCCGCTAGAGTCCAACGCCTTACGGCGAGGCACTAGGAAGGTAACTAAGTGGGCCACCTCGCCCCCTGGCTACCAGTTTTGGCAGGATATCTCTGTCTGGAATTAACCTTCAGGATACCCCCCGTCCTCACGACTGGTTACGGGACCGAAGTCGCTTGCGCGGCCTCTACCTGATGTATTACAGTTTCAGCGGTAATTCAATATGAATTTATCGCGGACCTGAGCGTTCTTTGCCCGTAATACCACTCGGGATCGGGTTGCCCATAGGTCGTTTCAAGAGCAGCATGACAACAGGTCAACATCCACCCCATGCTTCTTAGGAGACAGTATATTTCCGTAGTCTCCACACTCTTTCAGTAATTAGTCAGAGAGCACAACCGATTGGCCAGTAGCGCCGGAGGACAATCCCCCAGGGGAAACCGATCCACCAGCTATGAAGCCTGAAACGCGAGAGTCCTTCCCGGGGTAGTCCCTTACACGAGGAGGCTACTGAATAGGAGCTGAATCATGAGTTGGGCCGACCCGACGACACATTGGATCTTATGGCCCAAGCTGCACGAAACAATTCGCTACCGTTCGGGTCAGTTTGACTCAATCATCCGACCGAATCAAATGACCGACCTGTTTCTCAAATTGGTCAGTGCCGACCGAATCTGTAAATTTGAACGACCGACACATCACTAAAGTCGTCCCCTACCATCCCGTATTCTCGATTCCCACGATCGCCAACGTCCCGGAAATATTAAATCCCGGACGGCTGCTTGTCGTTTTGAAAGGGGGCGCGTCTTCCGGCTTTCCGCCGAGCTTTTTACCGCGAGGGCGTAAATCCGAAGCGCGCGTCCGTCGGTCTCGTCGCAAATACCTTTCAACGGTCGACTAGAAGAAATTATGATTAATGTTTAATCTCAATAAGCCCGCCACTTTTTTTTGTTGCTCTTCGAGGTTCGACACAATCGTGGAATAATCCTCATGCACTCTCTCAAAAGATAATGGGCATTTTGGGCCCACTTTTCAAGTAGCTGTAATGTAAATCATATACAAATGGAAAGATGTCTTTACGTAGAACATTTATTACTAGAACGACTGATCTCAATTATGAGCCGTTTCTGAGTTATATCCTATGAAATATAGCTAATTACCTGATTCCCCCCTACTAAGGCACCAAACACATCCAGGTATTGTATTTTTAATAACTTTTAAACGAAAACCGTCGCAGAATATCCGAAACGATAACTTACATACGCTGTGTGAGTACAAACTACGAAGGCAATTCAGAAACTAACCTCCGATTGGTCACAGTGCGGGTAGTGGGGGGAGTAGCGCGCCATCTGTGCATTCACGCGCTCAGCAGGTCAGTCGGCATCAAGCCGTAGTCGAGTGAACATCGTACCTGCGCTAGTTTAGTTTTTGTGGCAGTTTGAAATGTGTGCTGCAATAGAAAATCCCGCCAAATGTTTTGGGATGCCAAAGGGGTGTTGTTGGTTGAATTCATGGAACGTGGGACGACCATTAATCAAGACGTGTACTGTGAAACACTAAACACATTACGACAGGCTATACAGAACAAACGCCGTGGTATGCTGACTTCCGGTATCGTTTTTTTGCACGATAACGCCCGTCCTCACTCTGCTCGCAGAACAACAGCCCTTCTTGAGTCCTTCAAGTGGGACGTTTTCAACCATCCACCTTACAGCCCAGATCTGGCGCCAAGCGATTATCACCTCTTCATGCATATGAAGAAATGGCTCGGGTCCCAGCGGTTTGATGACGACGAAGAGCTCAAAGATGCGGTCACAGGCTGGCTCAAGGCACAAGCGGGTGATTTTTATGCAGAAGGAATTTCAAAGCTTGTGAAGAGATACGATAAGTGCCTCAATCGTTATGGAGACTATGTCGAAAAATAGTGCAAAGATGTAGTTGTAAGATGTATATATTAAAATATTTTTACTTAACTTGGTGTATTTTTTTCAATCAACCGAAGGTTAGTTTCTGAATCGCCCTCGTATATATATATTCCCAAGAATTATCGAGTTTGTCAGCAGTATATGGAGAGGAAATACTGGGATATGCTGCATGAACTTTGTAATGTGTCTCATGATTTCATTGCCGCTCTGTTTACTGATGTGTGTAATGTGCTGTCAGCTGTTCAACATGGTTTGCCCAGTTACCGTACATTATAATATACTATCATTTAAGGCTCTTCCCTGCAAATGATATATTTTAAATAAATAATTGTCATTGTAGTTTTCGTATAATTAGCCATATTTAAGAAGATTCAGAGGTTCACAAAATCAGAAACGACTCATAATTGAGGTTGTAGTTTTTTTTTTTTTTTTTTTTTTCAATAAATTTATTCATAGAAAAAGATACATTTTTTAAAATATTACAATCATAAATATTCTAGATAAATATGTATATAGGATAAATGGTAAACACGTTATTGTTATTGAAGAAGTGGGCCCAGCGTCCATACATTTTTGTCCATTGTCCTTTAGTTTAAAAACTAAAACAGATCGTCGAAAAATCCAATCGTCGCAAAACCATAAGCAAACAGCACTATTTGTTTAATCTCTGATTAAGCTGGTCGATATTTATTGTGCTTTCCGCCCCTGCGACATTTGACAGATGAACAGAGAAGTTGACTTGGATGAAATAGTAAAGCTTCCCAAACGTTGGTACTAGGTCATTGGTAGAGGTTGCTCTTCTTTTTCGCGTTTCCTCATGGTCTCCACCGTCCTATCGTATAGACCTCTTTAAATCATTATCTTCCCACGGCCTACAACTTCGTTCGGTGTCTGGAATTTTTTTGAAAACCCTTGACCACAGAACGGATTTTTTCCTTATTCTTTTGTCATTCATGCTGCTTGGCTTTGGAATGGTCTTCCGGTAAATATAAGGGTTTCACCTTCTGCAGAATCCTTTAAAACTCGGCTTAATCAACACAACCTACTTCTGATGTAATCAGTTCTTTCCCCCTTTTTATATTATCCCTCCTTTCCAAACGTCCTCCTTCTGGGCGTAAATTAGTATTTTTTTTTAATTTTAGCCTTTCAGTATTCTTGTATGTAAGTTATTACTATGCGCTCATCGATAAACTACCAACGTTTATCTGTTGGATATTGCCAGGCGGCAATAAGCTTGCCACTATGTTGAAAATTGTACGCAATTATAAAGTTTTTATTAGATTATTATTATTAAGTAAGGAGACTACATTGAAAAAATGATAAAAAAGTAATCAAAAAATGATGTGAAATAGTTCTGAAATGGCCCTACCTAATCTTTAAAGCCAATGTAAATTTAACATTTCAATTATCTCAGAATACACTTTTTCGAGATGTGCTACTGGACATCGCGATTTTTGTGTGAAGCGAACAATTCAAAGATAGTTCTCGACTTCGGCCCTGTTTGTAGCCCGACCGACACAGAGCGAACGAAACCGCCGGAATCAATTATACACTTCCGGTTCTAATCATGTGGCGGTCGTTTTTCTGCTTGCTTCGCGCTCACTCGGCTCCCCGTTTTCTGAACGAAATAAACGTAATCGAAAACATGGATGACTTAGGGGGCAATTATATTATCGGACGCGTCCGCAAGCCGCGGCTTATGGACGCGACTGAACAGTATGCATAGTTGTTTGGGACGCGGCTTGCCAGATCTCTATCGGACGTCCGAAGCCTCAAGGTGACGTCCGCGATTGACGTCCGATAATGTGCACGGCTCAATAGAAATTCATCGCGTCCATAAGACGCGGCTTACAGACGCGTCCGATAATATGATTGCCCCAGGATGGGAGCTGCCCAATTTCTTATTGTATACAGCCCACGCTGAACGGATTTAAAATGTTCTTTCAAAACTATTAAGTATTACGTAACGCATTTTTTAAAGATTTTTGACCCTCCCTCCCCCCCCATGCAACGCGCCATAACGTTTTTCTGTACCCTCCCTCCCCTTCCCTAAACGTTACATAACACCCAAGTGACCATTTATACCTAAAATTCACAATTAAAACATAAACGAAAAGAGTTGCGAACCCCCGTAATGCATTGTTTTTACAAGACCCCCCTTCCCCCCGAATTGAAGGCCCATAAGCAGGGAACGAGGAAACCCAACCGTCGCTGCTTGAGGTTGGCTTCTGCTAGGCAATGGCGTAACTGGACATGTAGATTGTTTATGTCTCAAAGTCGCTACGACTCATTTCAGGGCGACAAGACAACAACGATCGTTGTAATATCCTGAGATGGCGGGTTCGCCCGCAGCGTTAACAGTCTATATCTGATAGGTTCAGCCAAACAAGATTTAAAAAAATGACAACTACAATTAATTTGCTAATAGACAACGTATTTGATTTTACAAGAAATACGCAAAATTAAATTATGTGGTTTTACCATTTATTCAAATCTGCATTATACTTGAAATACGTCGTTACAATTCTAGCAAAGGGGTTGATCCATTGACAGTTCTTTTTGAAAGATATTCTAAGATATAAGTCTTCAATTTTTCTTCAAAGTCATCCAAATGCGATGCATGAGGTAGATTCTCGGTGTCTCACTACGTGACCGAATTCGAAACGAGACCATTAGAGAAATATGCGATCAACCAACGACGCTCGAAGAAGAAGTACAAAAACGTCGACTACGATGGTTCGGCCATGTTTGCCGAATGAACGATAATCGCTTGCCACGTAAACTTCTTTGGCGAGACCGTTCGACAGAATGGAGAATTGAGCGTTCGGCACCGAAGAAAACCTGGCTAAATAGCATCAAAGATGACCTTTAAGAATCAACGATTATCGGCTATCTATGCTCGAGACGTCACCAAAAATCGTCAAGAATGGAAGCGAATCGTGAATGGAGTACGAGATCCAGCGGAATCGACAGCAGCGTATTGGCTGTGAGGGCGACCCCCTCCCCAATCGCCGGCTACGGAATAAATAAATAAAAAAATAAAGATATTTATAAGATTTCGAAATTTTATTTAGATAATTAATAAACCTCTTATCTGTTATCATCAACGGACAATATTCTTCGCGTTCGCTGCGGGGATAGCGATTTGACCTGGGCGCAGTTGGAGTAGCTGGCGCCAAAGAGTAGCTGGCTCCTCCAGACTGACTATTAGAAATATAGTCGCCGTCATACAAACTGATGACCTGCGCCGTACTTGCCATTGAGCGTAGGGATGGTCGCTTGACGATAAAAAATTTATTTAAAAGTCGATATCATTATTATATTTTGTTTGGTTTATTAGGCATATTATAACATTATCTAATTACTAATAGGTTCAAGCACTATAGAAAAGTAGGCAGGTAGACATGCTGTCGGCAAACAAACCACATCAATTCGTCAATCAAAATAAATTTAAAATGTGGATATATTATATTTTGTTACCTAGTTGGCAGTGTACTACGTGTATACCGGAGCCTGTTTTGAATATTTTACAACGCTTTTGGCAACGGTATTCAGAGAGTACACACATAATTTTGATGCTATAAAATAGTTAATTAATATGGAATTTTGACACGAAATAACTACTGAGTAGTGCAGTTTACAATATTTTTTATTTTACAGTATTACAATACAGTTTAAAAAGTTAAAAGGTTAAAAATCGTCTTTGCTGTCACTATCGTCTTCTTAAAGGTTGATAATAAGAGGTCGGATATCCATTAAATGTGTAATAAACAATATCGACAATATCGATAATATTTTATCGATATTTCTTTATGCGACATAACATGACATGACCTTTACTACAGATCTGAGTGAGAGATCGTAACGTTATGAAAGTGCAAAAGGGATGTCATGATTCTAATGATTTTTGGCCCAGTCAGTATGGCGGCGACTATAGTCGGCGTGATACGAGTATTTGTCGTGTTTAAATTCAGAGTAGATCCATCTCTTTCGGATCTGTTCTTTGTCGATAGAATGTGCTTTAATTACGAGTCGGAATAGCCTATCGCTAGTATATACACATATCATAGATTTCATATTGGTTGACTTCAAAGAATCGTTTTGCGGACATTTTTATACACCCTTTTAGAATGTTGAATTCTCCCTTCTCACTGTTAATTTAATAATTTTGACATTTTTAAATTCAGTGATGCAGGGCGAGTAGTGGGGGGGGGGGGGGAGTTTATGTTGTGTGCAAACCGGTATCGACGTGCGAGCTGAGCCGCTCGCAGCGCTCGCAAGTCGGTAGAAAAAGCTAGCCTCAAGAGCAATCACAGCAAACAGGCACTCTCAGAGGCAGAAGCGACCCAGCACGAACGAGCTTTTTTGACTCGGCACAGTAAGGCCGGAATCCGGCATGGGTAGGTGAGTGGGTGCGTGTGTTGTGTGTCGTTTGTATCGGAAGTGAGGTCAGTCGCTGTCCAGCGCGGCGGCTGCGACGCAGCGGCGACGCGCGTTGCGGCGGATGCGGCGATAGGCGACTTCCCGGCGCGGCGGCGGCCAACGCCCGCCCGCCGGATATCCTGCTTGGAAACGTCTTCGTATCGCCTCGCTCCCACCCAACTATGACGCCATCCGCCGCCGATAAGGTCATCCAGATGAGCAACGAACAACTTCAAAAACAAGCGATCTTACACGACTCTGACTAACTTTCCCGTACATTAATGGCGAACACTGGATAATTCTCACCTACAACGTAAACGGCCGGTCAAACGCACGGGTCAACACCCATTCGGCGGTCTCCACGCAGAAGTGCGAGCCCGGGTAGTACTGGCCTGCGGGGTAGTCTCCCGTAAGAGTCAACCTTCGGGCGCTCCTGGACGGTTTGCGTTACGTGCGGCGTCAGCCAATTGATTGTGCATTCCGACTGGCAGTCTGGAAATAATAATGTTTCCTATAAAGCGGGGGTAGTTGTTAACGTTACGGTAACAGCTGTTGAAACGACCATTCAGCCACCTGATCCTTGTGAAGAACCGGGCAAAGGAAGCCGTGGTCCGCGATAGATTCAGTAGATACCGTATCACCGCTACGAAAGGGAGAGGACCGCGCAAAGGACCTCGATCCTTTAACCAGTTAGGAGGTAAGAAGTATCCTGATGGTTATTTCCAGACGGAGATATCCTTCTAAACTGGTAGTCTGGGGGCGAGGCTGCCCGCTGGTTACCTTTCCCGGTGCCTCGCCGTATTGCGTTGGCCTTTGACGGGCGAGTGGCGTAACTAGACAGTGGACTGTTTTCGTCCCAAGTCTTCTACGCTCAACTCATGGGAGACAGAACGATCTAATATCGTTAAAACTTCCTGAGTTCGCCCGTTGTAGTTGACAGCTCTAGTTGAGCGTAGATACTGGTTTCGTGCAGTTCAGGCCATAAGATCCACTCTGTTCTAGGGTCGGCCCAACTCGCGATTCAGCTCCTATTCAGTAGCCTCCTCGAGTGAGGGACTAGCCCGGTAAGGAGTCTCGCGCCCCAGGCCTCACGGCTGGTGAATCGGTTTACCCTGGGGGATTGCCCTCCGGCGCTACTGGGCGGTTTGCGCACCGTGCGGCGTCAGCCAATCGGTTTGTGCACTCTGACTAAAGGATTGTAGAGACTATGGAAATAAACTGTTTTCTACGCAGCGGGGGTGGATGTTGACCTATAGTGCTCCACTCTTGAAATGACCATTCGGCTACCTGACCCTGAGTTCAGAGCCGGGCAAATGATGCCATGGTCCGCGATAGATTCAAACCGAATCACCGCTGAACGTACGGCAGATACAATCAACAGGACGGAGCTATCCTGATGGTTAAATACAACTTGCGGTGTCAACTACAACGGGCGAGCCCGTCACCACAGGACGTTTTAACGATTTTCTCGTTCTGTCGCCCTGCAGTGAACGTAGAAGACTTTGGACAGAACAATCCAACGTCCAGCTACGTCACAACCCGCAAGAAGCCAACGCCTTTACCGCGAGATGCCAGTAATGTTACCTGGCGGGCCGACCCTCGCGCCCTGGCTTCCAATTGTGACCAGATTTCTCCGGTCTCTCGATTGGTTCCGAATTCGAGGTCGCTTGCGCGGTCCTCTCCCTTACGAAGCGGTGAAACGGTGTGCGCCGAATCTATCGCGGACCAAGGCGTCCTTTGCCCGATTCTGAACCGGGATCGGATGGCCAATGGTCAATTCAAGAGCAGTCGCCATAAGGTACGCAACCAACCCCGCTCTATAGGAAACAATACAGTTTCCAGACTCCCCCGACTGTTAGTCGGAGAGCACAGTCGATTGGCTTGCGCCGCTCGGTGCGCAGACCGTCCAGGAGCGCCAGAGGTTTGATTCCCAGGGGAGACTGGTTGACCCAGTGTCCTACCCAGGTTCGCACCCCATGCGTGGAGGCCATCGGATGGGTGTTGACCCGTGAGTGTGACCGACCCTGAACACATGGGTCATCGTGGCCACCTCATCATGGGCCCATTAGCTCCCGATGGTTAAATACAGACGAAGATATCCTGCCCAAACTGGTAATCAGAGGCGAGGTTGCCCGCTGGTTTACCTTTCCAGTGCTTAGTCTTAAGGCGTTGGCCACTGACAGGCATGTTGACTTTGCTGGATAGTAGGTTTGCACTCATCCTCAAGTCTTCTACGTTCACTTCACGGGAGATAGAATGATCATTATCGTTAAAACTTCCCGGGGTGACGGGTTCGACCGTTGCAGTCGACATCTCCAATTGAACGTAGAGAATTAGGGACGAAACAGTCCAACGTCTAGCTACGCTAACACGCCCGTCAGACACCAATGCCTTACCGTGAGGCACTGGGAAGAGAATCCAGATTAATAGCAAACAAGGTAAAAGCGGATTTACCAGTGAACTTTGTAGCATCTGATGTTATTTGTTTTTACTCTTTATTGTAAAATTTCACAATAGGCGGGTTTTTTTTATCATACAACAATCTATTACAACCAACCCTACTATGAGGTTTATATGCCTTGCTATTACACTCGTATGTATGTATGTCTTGCTATTACACTCGATCGCCAGAATTGATAATGTTATTCCGTTAATTTTATCCCAACAAAAAATAGTAACATAACCTGGACTCGAACATGGAACTTTAAAATGTATTATATCAGGCGACCAAGCCTCTATGCCGCCAGGCGACGCTTCGGCGATGTTGCAACCGCCGTTGTCCAGTCTACCCTAAATAAACTTCACGCGGCAAATCCTTTTACTTCCCAGCAGAGGCAAAGTATTGTGAACGCACTTATGTGTGTCTGTGTTATGTGACTGTGTCCTCCACGTTAGCGCCCAAACGCTTCATCCGATTGAGCTGAAATTTGGCATGCAGGCATCATTTGGTCATAGCGAGAGTAGAAAAGATTGTGGTTGAAATCGATCCACCAGGGGGCGCGCTAGCCATACTTCAATCTCGAAATATTGGACTTGGACTTGACATTTGGTACACAGATGTCTTGTTGAGCCGAAACCACATTGAGAAATGCCGTTTGGAATATCTTATATACACAAATAACTTTTAAACTCTGCCATATTAATAAAAAAAAACTACATCATATTAAAAAAAACCATTTCAATACTACGAATAATATTACACACAGTACAAAAATACTACTAAAATACTACGAAAATACTACTAAAACACTACAAAAATCTTAGAAATACATTCGCGATTTTAATCGAACCCATTTACTACCGGGTGGGGGAGATTGGCGCTCAGAGGGAGGGGGTTGGGGGTTAGGCGATGACGCGGGGCGTGGGCGGGGGGGGGGGGGGGGTAAATGCGGGAATGGGGGACATGTTTACTTGCCTGAGGCGTTAGCCAATCGACTGTATTCAAATGTTTCATTATTCTATTATATTATTTGATCATTCTATTTATATTTTATAAATTGTAACATTTTAATTCATGACACTACCAAATACCATCAACACAATGGCATACGCATTAATAACAATGGGAAAATAAAATTGTTTTTACGCCTAATAGAATCTATAGAGGACATAAAAGTGTTTTTTTTTAATTTTTAGTTGATGAAAGAAGCTCATGTTTTTACAAGCTTTTACTTACCTTGCAATGTTTGTCAGTTTGTCTAGGTAAAATCATACATGCTGAATTAGAACCACTTTCTCTTATCCTATTAGGTTGAAATTTTACATGTTGGTTCAGTTTCGATGATAATGCATTTTTATGGTAAGCATGACTCGACTAGGCTAATTTTTCACGATCAACAACACAGACGCGACACTTTGTATACGCATTGAATTATGACAGACCGTTCTAAATTTCACCGTGACATGGCTACTGCACCAGGGTTGGCTTCCAACTAGGGGACTCCTCAACGGTCAACAGCACAGATGCGATACGACCCGGTAGCATAGTGGCTAGGTCGCCTGATTTTACATTCTAAAATCCCGGGTTCGATTCCCGGCTGGGTCACCATTTTCCGTTGGGATCAAATTAACGAAATTGCATTTTCAATTCTGTCGATCGAATGCAATAACAAGACACACACTAACAGACACGTTACACGCACACACACATATAACACGTCATAGTAGGGTTGGTTGTTAGAGATTGTCATATGACAATAAACCAGCCCATTGTGACATTTTCACAATGAAGAGTATAAACGAAACAAAAACAAACAAACAATACAATACAATTTTTATAGCATTCAATTATGATAGCCTGTTCCAAGTTCCACCATGACATGGCTACTGTACCCAGGATTGGCTCCCAACGAGGGGACTCCTCAACGGTCAACAGCACATACAGAAAATTTTGTATACGCATTCAATTATGGTTGCCCGTTCTTTCTTCCTTTTGGAGCATTTTAATAAAAGCTTGATTTTATAAATGGTTTTTACTACAATCTTAATATTTATTATTATAATAGACGAGTTAAATAAAAACTTCACACTTTGTCTACTGTCAAGGATAATAATAATAATTCTTTATTGCGAACTGTAAGTAGGTCGTAAAATATGGATAGGTACTGTTATAATATGTGCTATACAGTTTACCAATCGGGCGTACAATATGTATTTATCTATAAATAAATATGTTCACTTCGTAGTGGAAGGAAAACAAATCCGAAAATATTACGTTTTAGACAAAGATATTAACAAAATAATATTTAGAACTATTATCTACAAATTTAGTAAATTTCCATTACAATATATGTATCAAATGTCAGTTTATTTTTAAATTAAAATGTCAAACTGTGTCAATGTCAGATTTAGAGCTAGAATTAAATATAAATGTTTAAAGTTTAAAAGGTCTGAGAATTACAATAAAAATATGTTATATTATTTATTTGTCATTATCGTTTAAAAAGTCATTCACGCTGTAATAGCATTTATTTTTGAGCCAGTGCTTGAATCCTGGTTGTAGCATTGATTTGATGTTTTGTGGGATAGCGTTAAAATATTTAACACAACAGAACTCCCTTTTTCCACATTTCTGTCCTCGATTGGGATAACAACACAGGAATATATGCCACGTAGTCTCCCAGTGCAGTGCCCACTGCCCGGTCATGACCACGCCACAATATTTGTCCTTCCCTACCCACAAACATTACTTTCATCTCTACATCTTAACACTAGCCATAATCCTTAAAGTTATTGCCATAATACGATCGGTCTGTTGACTATCATCCGCTTTATTTGGTGGCAGAAAAGCAGTAAAAATACCGCCCACTTCCGTTCGGCTATTTCCGTTTCCTCACGCTTCACACGGCTGAATCCATTTAAGAATGAAATACCACACAGAAATAAATTAATTTCATTCATAAGTCGGAGAGCTCCCTTCTCCTATTGAAGTGTTAAGGTGAACGCACACTAACATCTCGAATATGTTTCATTGGAAATAAATCACTAGACAAGTACCTAATATATATTAAAAAGTATAAAAACACTACTACTAAAAAACAAGCCGTTACAGAAAGTGAGCTATTGTATTTATAATTATATTTATTACGTTTTTTTATGAAATATTTGTGGTTTATGTATTTATCCATATAGATAGATGTATATTTCCGAAATGTACTCAATCAGATCTTTCATTTGACACTAAACACGATATAATAATTTGACATTTGGACATTTAGAGTAGTATTTTTTTGGCATTTGGACATTTTAGGTACCCTATTACACTCGGGATGACAACGACTCTAACAATATCACACAGGAATAATAGAATAGAATAGAATACACTGGTTTTATAAAAAAAGACGATTTATGCACAAATGGCGGACTTATCGCTATAGCGATATCTTACAGTCAACCATTTGATAAAATAATTCCTAATTTTAACAGTACAATACACAAAGAAGTAGTAAAGTTAAATTTAAAATAAACTTCTACAAATATATGTCAGTAACTTATGCTAAGGTTGCCCAGGGAAGGATAAAGGAGAGGACAAGATAAGGTATTTGGTTAGTGGCTGTGTAAAAATAAATGTTTCTTCAACAACTTTGTGAAAGTATGCAACGAAGGTGCATGCCTGATAGAGTGAGGGAGCTGATTCCATAAACAAGCAGAATGAACTGTAAAAGAGTGCGTTTAAGCAGAAGAATGATGTATCGGAATGGCGAGTGTGTTATCCCGGCTTGATCGAAGTGGAAGACCGTGGCCTCCCAAAGGGTGGAAATTCTCCTTGAGATAGAAGGGCGAAGTGGGGTTATTGAGTATGTTGTAGAGTAGCCACAACGTATGCAAATTTCTTCGATCGCGAATAGGAAGCCAATGAAGTTGCTCACGAAAGTAGCTAACGTGGTCGAACTTTCGCAAATTAAAAACATACCTGAGGAAGATATTTTGCAGACGCTCCAGCTTATTCAAAATAACCTCACTGGCGTCTATATAACAAACATCACCGTAGTCAAATATAGGCGTTAAGAGTGTGGACACAATCATTTCTTTATGTGACATGGGGAGAAATCTTTGAAGCCGCCGGAGACTAAAAGAAGCGGTAAACATACATAGATGAATCCTGAACACATAACACTCCTTTTGGGCAGTCGTGTAATAACATACCTTATTGCTTGTATGTGGAATAGTGAATGCCAAAATAACACTCATATTTACAAGAAAAACGAAACGGAATTGGCGGATCACCCGACCTACCATTTGTATAGCGCCGAACTTAAAAGTGGTAGATAAGACCGATCTGACAAACTACTGACCGAATTTGAGCAAAATATAGAGCACTTACTAAAAATATTGAGCAAGATCCTGGAGCGACTTATGGAAGATTACGAGGAAAATCGATCCATGTCGACTTTGTAAAATTTTTGCCTATTCCATTTAAAAAAAATACTAAGCTAAAAGATGATGTTTTAGATGCTTGTTTGTGTGAGAAAAAAAATATTTTGTCAGTAAACCAAATATAATTGTTTCTAAAAATAAATACATTTTGATTAAATGAAAACGGAAAAGAAGTAGCTAATTTTCAGAAAAAAAAACAATTATATTGATCGTTCTTCCCGTAACTTTTCATCTGCAACTACAATTGACGGGTTGTTTAGAAAAAAACACCCCTTTGTCGAAAGGGCAATTTGGCTTTAGATTGATTGAGGATATGGTTAATTATTTTTTGCGTTTTGGTGCAGTACTTACAAAAGCGTGTTTTTTTTAGTTTTTGAAAGTATTTGAATGCTATTTTACAAATTACTAAATTTATATATGAAAATGTAAATTCCAATCGATGGTTTTTTATTTTTATTTTTTATTTAGGTAAAAAACAGTCATAAACTTGTCTTGTAGTTCGGGGGCATAGTGCTTAGGTCGCCTGATCTTACATAGTAAGGTTCCGGGTTCGTTTCCTGGCTGGATCACAATTTTCCGTCGGCATAAAATTAACGGAATTGAATTTCAATTCTGTCTCTCAAATGCAATTACAAGACACACACTTACACGCATGTTTCATGCACACGTACATAGTAGGGTTGGTTGTAAAAGAGTGTCGTATGATAATAAACCGCCCATTTTGAAACTTCGCAAAGAATAGGGACAAAGAAACAAGCAAGTTTTATACATCGTCGCTCTATATGGGATACCCGTACATGCCAACAAACAAACTTTTCAGAGCATGGAAAAACTGAATAACTTCGTTCTCGAGATGCTCTCGAGAACTCGTCACCCAAGGGTATTTAATGTACCCAGACTCCATACAAATCAAGCAAGGAATTCAACTCTGCATCGAATTATGGAAGCCTACGATGAATCGTTTCAGGAACTAGACATATTCTCAATGAGCAAAAACGAGTTTATCAGAGCGGTAATAGACCAGACCATAAAAGCTTGAACAGATACATACCTGTGCAGAATCACACACTCTCATATATACACAACTATGACACATACACGTAGATGTTCTTACACACACCCATTAAACACACATCACAATCACACATATAAACACACTCATCTTACTCTATCATACACACTCACAAATCGAGAGAACATGATTATATAACATAATATATAAATATTATTACACAACATCACGCACATAAACTGTATATTATCAGGAGACTATTTTGGCCGTAATATTGTTATTATTATTTATTAACTTAAGACCCGAGCGCTGTTTTTCTCCTTTGTTTTAATAAAATAAAATAAATAAAATGTTTTTTTTTTCGTTGTGTAAATGGGACAAAATTAAAAAAATATATATTAGTTTACTGTAATATTATTAATAA
This sequence comes from Micropterix aruncella, assembly GCA_944548615.1. NCBI lineage: Eukaryota > Metazoa > Arthropoda > Insecta > Lepidoptera > Micropterigidae > Micropterix > Micropterix aruncella. The sequence goes on from OX155950.1 coordinate 5,230,135, forward strand.
TAATAAAACGATTGATTAACCAAAAAAATCGAGCTTATTGCCCAATAGCAATGTCTTACAGCTAACCTTAACCCGATGGAACAACATGTTATGCGGTAAAAATAAAATAAAACTGAAAATCAGATAGTTTACTGTATTCACGATTAAATCTGTTAAAGAGTTAAGTTGATTGCAAGGAATCACACTACTAAGCACGTGAGAGGTATCGCCGGATAAAATTAACCATGCCTACGAGATGATATTGCAATGAGACCTACGAGAAAACTAAGCAATTTGAGCTCTCGGGACATGGACAGAACGATCTGGTGTGATTTTACACAAATAACAATAAAAAACGCAAATTAGATTTTTTGGCTCGTACGAGGTCTCACATTAGATCAACGATATATTCGTTACAATAAATATCACAGGGTATTGGTAGTAAGCATAGTTTAAAAATATGCTAATTAAAAAAAAAATGCAAATTAGTACTGAAATGTACGGTTAATTATGTATAATAATTTATTCCCTCCGTAGAATATGTCCTTTACGGTATGTAGCTATCATCATTGGCTGAGGATTATTTCCGTTGAAAACCAGTGCCTCAATTATTTATTTTATATATTTATTTATTGCATCTTACATACCTATCTTATATTTCAACTAATATTACATAAGAAAAAAAATATGACTTTTGAAATTAAAACTAAGCCACTAATTGATTCATCTCAGTACGCTAATACGCCAAGCCTGCGTAGCCTATATAAAGCAGCGTATTGTAAATATTTCTCTGATGGACAACTTTACGTAGCCCTTTCGTGTGTCACGTCAAGGCTAATATTTACGCGTTTGCATCAGGAGGTATAGTATACAGATAAATGTTATAAAACCTTCACTGGAAAATCGTGGAAATTATTGAAATATTGCCAATGTTAAGATAAAAATATCTCACTAAATAAGTTAACCAATAAATGTGTTCGTATTCCTTAATTAGATTTTGGCCAGGAATTCGACCAATTTTTTTTCAACATTGTAACCTTATCCCAAACAATATATTTAAAGTATTACCGAGGTCAGCGTGTGTTACATATTTTTAGTCAGTGGGTGATAGCCTTAATCAAATTTCCCCCCGCCCCTCGACGCATGCGCGGTTCGACTAGAACTACTGCGGCGCAAACGTCAATGGCTGCCGTTCTGCCGTTACCCCCTTCTCCGCTGATATTCGTCGGTCGTACCACAGAATGAGAGCTGCATGTACTCACAACAGATATGACACGACCAATTGCGTTTTTGTGTTACTATGTTCGTGTATGTTATAGCATAATCTGTATGATGGTTAAACCAATTTAGCGATAAGAACCATCGAAATATCGCAGGCACAAAATCGGACCTGTTAAATCGGCTCTCTATTCAGTGTATTGTATCGCTACCTAATAAAACTACCCTGATTTGTCGAGACAGTCGTTTCCCAAAGTGAGAATCCTCTTCTTTGGGAGTGGGATGAAGTGAACGCAGACTTAAACAAATGAGCTGATATTACATCGTTGTCAGTCGATAAAAATACAGTTTAATTTAGGTGAATTTTGGGGATTTCATCAAATACTTTGTAATGGAATAATAAATTTTCGCATTATCTGAAAGCGACGCGAACTCTTTATTTTAACGACACAGAGCAGGGGTACAGCTCGGCTTAATTGTTACGAATTTGAGTTACGCCATACATACATTTCCGGCTTGGTCATCGTTTTCCGTTGGCATAAAATTAACGGAATTGCATGTTAATTTTGTCGATCGAATGCAATAACAAGACACGCACTTACACACATGTTACACGCACACATACATATAAACGCTTTATATTGGTTGTAATAGATTGTCACATGATAATTTATTTATTTATTTATCAGGGAAAACATACAGCGCTACAAAAAATATTACAATAACATTAAATACAATAATTCTAGCCGATGACATGCTTTCAACAATAGTTTTAGTTAGTTAAGTCTCCAACACGCACAGTACAAACTGTGGGGGTTGGGAGGGGAAAAGGAAAGGAAAGGAAGGAATGGGTGTCAATAGATTTTAAGTATTAATGTGCAGTACAAAAAATAAGAAAATTTACTGCATCATATAAACCTATCATGTAAAGTTAAAGAAAGAAGAATGAAAAACCAAATAGTCCCTTAGACATAAGTATCCCATGTGAAATGTCTATGTCGCATTTTCGATTAATTTTAAGTATATGCTCTGCTTAAATTTATTCTCTTTCATGTTAAATAGGTCGATATTCTGGAAATGATTATCGTGAGTTGACATTAATAGTTGTTGTTAATAATGGTTGTTATTAATAATCGTAAGTTGACTTAATAAACCCGCACATTGGAAAATTTCGCAATAAAGAGTAGAAATAAACAAACAAACACACTATTTTGTTCATAGCCATGCGACATTAGCTATGCTAAACGTTTAGCGAATAGCAAGGTGTCGATATATTGTAGTGCAGATTGTTCATATAAATGCGGCTTTATGAAATGCAAATAATTAAGAATATATTACCATTTGGGTCGTTTTCCGACCTCTGGTTACAAATCAGCACAATATACCGAGTTAGAACAGTAAGCGGACTCTCGAGTGGCAAGGCGTTGCGGGGATGGGTTGCGAGGAAAGTGAGCAGAGGGATGTGCTACGGCAAACGCCTGTAGTTAACGTTACGCGCGGGTGGGGGTTGTCAAATTTTTCGAACGTTTGAATATCTGCGTCAGTAAAGTGGCCATTTGACGGCCATGTGCGAATTTTTATGGACGGTAGCACTGTCGGCGCGGACGACGCTTGCGGTGCAATGTCTAGCAATCGTATTACGATTTGTGGTAGCCCTTAAGACTCGTGACGTTGCTCGCTTCGATTTTTTTTTTCTAAGAGAAGCTACTGTCTATACTGTGCGTATCAGTATTGTACCATAGCCTGACTGGTAAAATGTGTTTGCTCCGTTCTATGTGATTTGTTGAAGCTGGTTTAAAAAGGGTGAAGTCGTCGAGTACTTCAAACCCGGAGAAAACAGGTTTCTGTAAGGTAATTGTTAGGTGCATGATTTTTCTGTAATGTCTTTTTCGCTTATTACTGTAAATAAAACATTATCATTATTCTGTAGTTTGTTTGTTTCTATTCTTTATTCACTCACAGTGGGCGGGTTTATTATCATACGATAATCTCTTACAACCAACCCTACTATGAAATGTATTTATGTACAGTTGGAACTGGAGTATTATAATTATAGGCGGTGGCTGAGGTGCGGGAACCGGCGTTCGGTCCAAAGATATTAGTGCTGGGACATCACTTGTCCAGTGCTACTCGACAGTAATAGGTATGTATTATGCTAACGAAAGAACGCGTATTCTCAGCCACCGCTTACATTTAGCTCAGTCCCTAACTGTATGTATGCGTGTAACAAGTGTGTAAGTGTGTGTCTTGTTATTGCATTCGATCGAAATGCAATTCCGTTAATTTTATCGCAACGGAAAATGACCCAGGCGGAAATCGAACCCGGAACCTTACATTGTAAGATCAGGCGGCGGTCCCAGCGGTCCGTGTCTTTCGGTGGATGCGTACACCGAATGAGTAATTTAATATCTGACAGTTTGAAGTGAATGCATTTCAAAATTGCAACTCTCGAAAGGTGGAGAGGCCCGTTTCGAAAGCGTGTCTCATCTGATGTTTGAACAGTCTTTTTGTGTAATCTGTTGCCGGTTGGAGGCGAGCTCCGTGATGGGCGGAAGCCACTCGCCGGATGTGAGAAGTGCCATTTCATTGAAAAGGAAAAAAGATTGACCGCGATCGGCGCGCGGAATAATTTATTTACCCGAAGCGTGTAATAAATGCACGCGTGCACCATTGCATAAGTGGGGCTATTATGCAGTCGTGGTTATCGACCCAGACAGCCGCCGACGCCGACCCACCTCCCCACTCGGATTATATTAAATCCTTCAGTATAAACGACGAGTATTTCTAATATCAGAAACGCACTAACTTTCAATGTGTCTAAAAAAGCATTTCATGTCTCGGGTGCATTTCATGTCTCGGGGCATTTAATGTATCCCCATGCGGATAATCTCGGTTTTTTATTGTTTTTACTTTATTTTTATTGCTTTTACTCTATTGGCATCTAAATTCGTTTGACTTCCACAAATGATGGCTGTAAGAGATTGTAATTTAAGCAATAAGGCCGCTTGTTGTATATTTTATTTTAAAATGTGCAATAAAGAACTTATATCTATAATTTAACAATATAGATTTTTTTTGGTAATATTAGAGGTTTTTTGACATAACAATTTTATTACTCATGAAGCCTCTCTTGGCCAGTTTTTTTAACCGCTGAAATGCTAATACCACCGATCGGTGATTTTTCCGTTGCAACAACTCGCGGGCGGCTGATCTCCGCATTTATGCAATTATGTTGGCCACGAAGACCCATTCTGTTCAGGGTTGGTCACACTCACGGGTCATCACCCATCCGACGGCCTCCATGCATGAAGTCCGAGCCTGGGTAGGTCTCTGGTTCTCGGGGCTAGTTTCCCCTATGTAGCAACCTTCTGGCGCTCCTGGACGGTCTGCGCACCGTGCGGTGTAAACTAATCAAATGTGCACTCTGACTAACAGTCGGGGGAGTCTGGACGCAGTACTGTTTCCTATAGAGCGGGGGTGGTTGCGGACCTTACGGCGACTGCTCTTGAAACGACCATCGGCTACCCGATCCTGGGTGAACATCCAGGCAAAGGATGCCGTGGTCCGCGATAGATTCGGTATACACCGTTTCACCGCTTCGTGATCGAGACCGGAGTAATCTGGTCGCAATTGGAAGTAAGGGCGTGAGTGTAAGCCCGCTGGGTAACACATCTGGTTATCTCGCGGTTAAGGCGTTGGTGTCTTACGGGCATGTGGCGGAGCTTGACGGTGGACTGTTTTATCCAAGTCTTCTGCGCTCACTTCACGGGAGAGAACGACTAATCGTTAAAACTTCCTGAGGTGACGGGTTCGCCCGTTGTAGTTGAATTCCCCTGTCTCGGGAATACCACCGTTCGCAACCGTAAGTGTTGTTATAGAGGGACTTAACTGTTTCTATTCTCTCGCCTTGGTGCCTAAATAAAATGTCCGACCAAAGAGACAACATCACGAATAATAGCATTTCATTTCCTGTGCCAGCTCACCCTCCTCTCTTTAGACTTATGAAAATTGATCGACCCACAAGGGTTGTATCCTGATACACAGTTCAAAAGTGCATATTATCTCTCCGATGAATCTTTCATAGCAGTTGCTATTGCGTTTGAGGATTTGTATGGAGAGAGCTGAGGTGTTATCAGTTTATTGGGCGCCGCGCTGGTTCAATTACACGGGCGCTACAATATTCTTCTATGGGGTACTGCAGCGCACACCAACAGTGTGTTCACTCTTTAGAATGAGCCATACGTGCGATAGTAGGTATTCGTCCACGGTAGCCATGTCGGGAACAGTTCCGAAAACTAAGTATATGCAATTTTTGATAAAGCTCTTTGCGAATTGTATTGCAATAACAGCAATATTACACGGGGAAGTTCATCGGCATGACACCAAGAATAAAACCCTTTACCTCCAACCGATCATACCACGTGCACCCAAGTTCCAGCCGATTAATCTTTACATAACAATTACCTGCAATTTTATTGCGATTAACTGGTTTATTCTTTATTAGTTTTTTTGTTGTTTTATCTTGATTATATATGTGCGCGCCCATAAGAACAAATCATCGCCATACATGGCGTCTATCTTAGTATGGAGGGGTATGGACTAGTTAGACAGTTTCTGCAATGAAAACAATTTAAATATACTATTTTTTAATGAATAAATTATTATTATTACTATTATATAGGACCTAAAGTATATAATATATGGCCTGATCGTTAAAAGGCGATTAAAAACATTGATAGTTTAAAAATATCCAACCAAAATATTTTGAAAAGTAACATCGTATACACCATGTCCTAAAGTAAACGATGTCCCTTGGAGCTCATACCTGTCCAAAAAATCAAAACGTGACCATAATGAAAACACATTCGTTTTCGAGATATCGGCACTTTTATAAATTTCAAAAAAATCGACAGCTTACATTAGTTTTTCTAATGCCACAGCTACAAAATCAGATATTCTATGATTCTACTTTTTTATATGCAACCCTGAACAACCCTGCTCATGATCGCAGTCAAACATAAAACTAATAGTGCTAACACTTTTTTTACATTTTTTTTTTCTCAGAATCACGAGTTTTTATTTTATTATTAGCTTACTACAACTCTCCAAACCGTAAAAAAATGTACCACGCTGACCTGGCAAGTTAATTGAAAACATTTTAATATGGTATAATATTTGTTAAAGATAAAAAGATAATTCTATTTTACTGCAAAAAGGGCTCGTTGTGAAATTAATTCAATTATTAATGTCCCCCTCTCGGAATTCTCAAATAATGTCTCACTGGTCGATGCATAATGAGCAGGACCGCCATGCATAATAATCGCAATTATGAACTTGTAAACCTACATTCAATGCGAGAAGAAAAGTCGCAGTATCGCTTCAAAATAAACCCGTGGACCGGAATATCGAATAGCCAAGCGATGGGGTCTTTTGAATTGCCCAAGAATTCAAACGAGGAAAATTTTCAAGATTTTTTAGAAAATGAACTGCCAAATCTTTTAGAAAATGTGCCTAGGGCAGTTGTACCCAATTATTTTATCCTACGAACCACTTCAAGCAAGACCTCAAACTCGCGTACCCCGTAATGCAGGAATGATAAATAAAAATTAAATCAGTTTTTTTAAACATTATACCATCAAAATACAGTTCTAATGACGGTGAAAATGAGATTAACGTAACAAATGTGCACGTTTTTCTTTGCATAACTCTGAAAAGTCTGGTTGCTTTTTGGTCAGCTTCAGTCTCATCTCGTTTTCGAGTTGAAATCTGTGACGATGTATAGTTTTTAAGTTTGTCATGGCCGGAAATCCACTCTCGCAGAGGTACGTTTTGCAAATTATATTTCAGCAATTGTTGTTTGCGTAATTGTTTTTTACTGATTACATTATTTTAGTGAAGAGATTGTCACGTGTACCCCTTGCTGTAACCTCGCGTACTCGTTGGGGTACCAGTACCACTAATTGGGAAAAACTTGCCTAGGGTATTTACCAAAATTACCAAAAATTTAAATAACTTGGCATTGATCTTTTTTCCCTGTAACCCTTCAGTTCTAATGGAAATAAATAAAACTTTCCAAGATGGCCACCTTCCTACGATAACGACAGTTCGGATAATAAAATCACGCGGCATTGACATTAATATCCCCATACGATCCGTGTCGATATAGTTGTCCGGTCAACCGCATAGAACTTGATTTGTATTCCTCGCTTCCCAGCGCTGGATAGTATTTCTCTTTTACACGCGAGGATCTCGTTTTCTTCTCCGCCTCCGTAACTGAGCTGATCTTCAAGTATTAATTTAACCACAGAGTCGTCATGGTTAACGAGTATCTCTATATACAGGCTGTCTCGAAATAAAGTTTATGTGGAGATGTTGGATGACTTCTTGGTAGCTGCAGTGCAAAATTTTCCTGGTTATAACCAAAGAACATGGTTTCTTTCAGTAGGACGGCGCCCTGTTACACACGTCCAATATGTCGATGTCACGAGTTCGTGAAATTTTCCGTCACAAATTGATATCTGGGAGAGGTGACATAAATTGAACCCCGCACGGGGGGGGGGGGGGGGCTGAACCCCCGGATTCTGAAACATTGATACGATACACGATTGTCGTCACTCCACGATATTTGCGTTTCTGGAAGCGATTTGACAGCACTTCGATCGTCAGAAATAAGGATCGGACTTCGGATATACAATAACACATGAGGTGTCTTCGGATATCGGACTTCGGATATACGATAACACATGAGATTCTATTGTTTTATATTTAATAATTCATTTATCACTCACAATGCTACTTACTAAATAAAATTAATCTCCGTGTTCCTTCCAAACCCAATAGATTTAACCCTGCTCTTCATGTTGCTCATGCTGGTACCAACTATAGGCAATATGCATTTCTGTGGCGAACAAGTGACAATTTCAATGATTTGATTAAACGCTTTGACTTTGATCTATTCTGTACGAGTATTAACTCAATTAGGCAGCAGCTGAACAGTGAATTCTTTATCATTAATTGTTGAATAATTTTTGATGTATTTTTAATCGATAGCTTTAATTGAAAGGTCACAAATGTTTCTACAACGTTACTTAAACGTGAAAACCTTTAATTGGATCTCTGTTATCTTACTCCTCTTTTTGTTAAATTATAATTAGCTGTTGGTTTTCCTAAAATAAATAAATAAATGAGTGCTGTGAACGTGATGCTGGTTTACATTTTAGATGACATTATTGTTAGGAAGTACATTCCTACGCTGTATTTCAATATTTAGTAAAGATTTAATCGATAAACGTCAACCTTTCTTATATATTGATATACCATATCAAATATAAACTGTATTTTGAGACACTCCGTATATGCAGGCGCATCAGTAAACCGACACCTAGATTTATGAAATTTGTGTTGGATCTGTTAGGTTTTTACCTTATGCAATTGCCGAGTTGGAACTTCAAACTCGAATAAATTTTCATTCAATGTCATTTTGTTACTTTTTCAACATTTGATAATCATTTGTTTTCTGTCTTTAATTATTGCTTGATATTTTCGTGTGTGCAATGGATAATTCAAGTTCTTTTGGAATATACGGTCCTGTGACGGTATTTTCTATTACAGCTTTTTGCGCCCTGGCTTAACAGTTAACTGAAAGGTGTACTATGACATCGAAGACTAACGCGGTTGTTTGGTATTATAAACAAGATAAAACGGATTTTCTACGTGAAGTCCGCTGAAACCGCTGTTGTCCAGCGGGTAGGCGACAAACTGTTGTTGTTGATACGCCGATTATAGCGGTGGTGGTGGTGGCGAGTTCGGCGTGCGTGAATGTTGAAAATCCGCCGTGCACACAACACTCACTGTATCTTGTCTCGCGTCCTTGCGCTAAGCGGCGGGCGTTAAGAACATTTTAAGAAGAGGGTTCCACGTAGTAGAGTTTAAAACCGTCGGATCGTCTTTATTGAAGTTTGAGGTTCTTCTTGTCTCAATGGTTTCCTGGATCATGTGGAGAAATTAAAAATGTTCTTTGGATAGCACAATGGGATTTTAAAACTGCCCCCAGTAGTTAGTTCCGCTATCAGTCTAGTGGCTATGTGCCGTTTTTTTGACCAACGTAGCCTAACCCACAGCAGCATTAGATTGTATACACACCCGGGCTTTGCAGCGGTACTACATCTCTTACAAGCCTCAGAGATTGAGCTATATTTTTGGGTCGATTTGACGATCGTTTTTATATCGAATTTGTTTAGCATCTTACTTATTCGATCTGTCACGTCACGTCCTTGTGGTATGGTAAGAATGCTGGGGATCTGCTAGGTTTATAAATTTTGTCTGCATTTGGTCGTGTTCGTGTTTCGAAATGTATACTGTCAAAAACTGCAAAACACGATGGAGAGGCTCGTGATTAATCAATAGAGTTTGGTCAATTGTTCTTCGCTACTGTTTGTGCGTGACAGTGCCCGACCATACACTTCACAGCGAACAGTCGCAAAGTTACAGGAGTTGCGACCCACTTTATAACCACTCTTTGTAACCCACCTTACTCGTCCAGACATTGCTCCAACAGATTGCAACTTTTTTTGGAATTTGGGATATTTTTTTGCCATGGAAATAAATCAACTCCGAGGAGGCAGTGTAAAACGCCTTTAAGGCATTCGTCGGTTTGTTGTCCAAGAGGGTTGTGCTACAGCAGAGGCATTAACCAGCTCCCGTTAAAATGGCAAAACTGCTTAGATATATCTCGATTATTTTAATATATATATTTTTCATATGATTTTTTTTTGTTTTAAAAAATTGTTATACATAGAACGGAAACTCCATAGATTCGTTCGTTAAAGTGTTCGGGCCAGGTTAGGATACGTCTCCAAAAATACGCGGACCTAGTTCGCCTCGTTCACCTCCTGTATGTCCTGGTCGTGATGGGGGTTGACAACTGCGGGCAGGATAGGAGATGGTCTTCATCCTGCAGTTCTTCACAGTTGCATATTGGATTCTCTGTGTAGCCCCAGCTGACGACATTGGCACAGTTTCAGACCCGGCAAAGAAAAAACTTTAATAGTGAGAGAAACAACGTACTTTAAATGGTTCACTGTAAGATATCCGCCATTTGTGCTTAAGTTGTCTTTTTTATAAAACCAGTGTAATATTCATTATGTTATGTTTTTATAGCACAATAAAGTTATTCTATTCTGTTCTATTCTATACTTTCCACATCAGCGAAGACAGCGATGACATGAGTGATAGATTTTTTTATTAGAAACAATTGAAGGGTCACGAGAAAAAATGATCAAAGTATACTTAAAAAATGTTGGTAATTCTATTTTTAAATTTATCAACTTCAAAAAATACATTTTATCAAGGGCCCGAGTGACAAAAAAATATATTTTGTCTGTAAACCAAATATATTTGAGGTCTAAAAAAATAATTTGACTCAAATTATACCTCAGAAAAAACGAAAACTATAAGAATAATGTAATAATAAATATATTTGATTGAAAAAATACCTTTTACTTAAATTGTTCCTCAGAAAAAATACAGAACGTGGAAAAGTCATTGGCCTTGATCTGTATTTCCCATCCCCGGAGGGGGGTCATTGAGGTACTCCACCTCTGGACCTGATGGAAAAGACTAATCAAGGTCATCCGTCACCGCGTCGACCTTGATCAGTTTTTCTCGTTACGCGTTTTCTTTTCCCTTGAGTTAAGGACAGACTATGAACTTTCTTTCCGAAATCGATTCATGCTGCGATTTGTTTGGGACCAAGCCACAATATGGCTTAGTATCTCATTTTCACACAAAAATCGACATTGATCGTTTTTCCACGTGACCCTTCAATTATTATTCAACGAACCTATTACGCCGTAGCGAAATTATTTTTCTGCTTCTTTCAGTGCCGTTTCCCTTATTATTTTCCTTTATTTTTTGTTTGTTTTAGCGACCTTAAAAACAGTGTATGGAGACATAGCATACGGTGTGCCTTAGGGCAGTGCCCTTGGACCTATTTTATTTCTTGTGTACATAAACAAACATTGTGATAAGCAGGCACGACTTTTTCTTTTGTTGATTACACTGACACCCTATATGAAGGACGAATGACATATCCTAGATAGGATATGGCATTCGTCTTGTGCGATCTAATCAGGCCAAACTATTTCCCACTTTAATTGGTATAAAAGTGTTTTTAAGATATCTCTTTTTCTCTTTCTTTATGACCTTGGCACTTTACTTATTACCAGGCCTAAAGTTAACGAAGGGGCCGCTACTCTTTGAAATAATATTTATATTTATTTTTTTTTTTGATTATTTATTTATTCTTCGGAAAACATACAGCGCTTCATTAATTAGTACAAATTATGGTACAATACTTCACGGCTGATTAATGGTTTTCTACAGTAGTGTTTTACAGTATTTCCTTATCAAAATTGAATTGAAATAAATTAAATTGCTATTGAACTACATTATATTTTAGTCGCTAGTTTGACAATTGCAAGCAAGAATAATAGGGGATAGTATTCATGTATCCTTTCCTTGTTCACAGTACTCCGCTATCAGGATAGGACCGGTCGTTAAGAGGGATGTGATGAAGGCATCCGCCATGCTGGAGCACGACTCCCAGTTCGCAACAATCCTGGCCTTCGATGTTAAGATCGAGAGGGACGCCCAGGAGATGGCTGACAATCTGGGCGTGAAGATATTCCAGGCCGACATCATCTACCACCTGTTCGACAAGTTCACCTCTTACAGGGACGAATTGAAGCAGAAAAAGAGGGACGAGTTCAAGAGTATCGCTGTGTTCCCATGCAAATTAAAGGTATTTGAGGATATTTTTCGATTCTATTCTAGCAGCTTTCATTTTGTCGTATTTCCTATTTTGGATATTCAAGAACGTTAGGATAAAGGCAAGTTTAAATAATAATGTCAACATAATAGAAAGTAGATTGTGCTGATGTTTGAGTTACCACTTTGGAGATGATTAGGATCCCCTTTAACGCGACTGTGTGGTCCGTTGTAGAGAATTGATAACCACCGTTCGCGGTGCGTGGCAATTGCTTCTTCACCGAGGCGCGATGGAAGAAAATGTAGTGTGTTGTTTGGTTGACGATTAAATTGAGACTGTCCCGGGCGGGTCGACGTGTTAAAGCCCGCTCGGTGTTTACAGAAATGTGACATTTATATCTGACTCCAATATTATCTCGTGCGCCTTGGCAATACCACGCGCGGCGAATGTGAAGTGCTTTCTGGCGGGGCAAATGAATAGTAACTTGTGACGTAGTCTCTACAGAAGATATGTAAAAAAAATGGAATATTGGAATGGGAAGATCTATCGAAAAGAACTGTTACAAATCACGCTGTAATCAATTTATGCCTAATCATACTTACATATTATAGACTACTTTAACGTATTTTTTACTTTTGACCTTTACTAATGAAATGAATATTTTACTTTAACCTTATTACTATTACATATTGTCAATATAGGTTAAAAATAATTTGTTTTTTTGTAATTTTATAAATCATTATTTACATCAAATTCAGATTTTAAATTCAAACAAATACAATTTTTAAACTTTTATTTATAGAGACCTTAAAAGTTATAGATAGATAGATAGATAGATAGAGATTCTTTATTGCACATTAACCAAAAACATACAAAAGGCGGACTTATTGCCTAAAATACAATCTCTTACAGCCAACCTTCGTGGAAGTGTAAAAATTTAGGTGCCATAAGATAAATTAAAAATTAACAAAAAAGAAGGAAAACTTATTACATAACAAAAATTAACCAAGTAACAAAAAACAAAAATGCCATTTTTTAAATAAAATTAGGATTTGGAATAATTCGCAAGGAGCGAAGGATAGGAGAGGATGGGATGAGACCTAGGATAACTAGGAATTTAGGGACATGAAATGCTTTTTCAGAGACACTTGAAAGGTAGAAAGCGTTGGTGCGTTTCTGATGTCTGGCGGGAGCTGGTTCCATAGTCTAGCTGCATGAACGGTGAAGGAATAAGTAAAAATAGAAGAATTATGAGTGGGAATCGCAATTTTACTATCCTAACTGGAACGGAGTGAAAGACCATGACTTCCTAAGTGATTGAATTTTTCGGTTAGGTAGGAGGGAGCGGTAGGATTGTTGAGGATGTTATAAAGAAGGAGAAGAATATGCATGTTTCTACGTTCACGTATTCGAAACCAATGAAGTCTGCTTCTATACTCAGAGACGTGATCAAATTTTTTCGCATTGAAGATATAGGTACCTAATGCATACATTTTACAACCGCTCTAATTTGTCAAGGATGGCTTCAGTGACGTCAAGGTAGCAGACATCAGCATAGTCTAGTATAGGCAATAGCAGTGATTGAGCTATGGTCTTCTTAACCTCCACTGGTAAAAATCTTTGCAACCGCCGAAGACTATGAAATCCAGCAAATATGCGTTTGCTGACTTCATTAATCTGTGACTGCCAAGAGAGATATTGATCAATGATGATACCCAAATTTTCACCGTCTTTGAATATGGTATAACATTACTATCAATATGGATTGGTGGGACAGATGCATCTTGCGGTGTCAACTACAACGGGCGAGCCCGTCACCACAGGACGTTTTAACGATTAGTCGTTCTATCGCCCTGCAGTGAACGTAGAGACTTTGGACAGTACATTCTACGTCCAGCTACGTCACAACCCGTGAGAGTCCAACGCCTTACCGCGAGTAAGCCAGGAGTAAACCCGGCGGGCTCGAGATACTCGCGCCCTGGGACAGATGCAATATTAAATGATGATAACAGTCTCTTGCTGCCAATTAGAATAGATTGGGACTTAGACGGATTAATTATGATACCATTTTCTTTAGCCCAGCGTGAGATATGGTTTAGATTTATATTCATAATAGAGGTAGCCGAACTAACCTCTTGGGGCGTAGCATGGGTGTACAGCTGCAGGTCATCAGCATAGAGATGATAATTGGTAGTCAGGCCCTTAGCTATTGTGTTGATGAATAGAGAAAAAAGTAGAGGCGACAATATTCCTCCTTGTGGAACACCTGCAATGACATCAATAGTATCTGAAGTATTATCTAACACCTTGACACATTGCTTGCGTCCACGTAAGTACGAGTTAAACCACTTAAGGGCACCTTCTTTGACCATAGGTTGAGACAACGAGACAACACCATAGGTTGAGACAACGAAGTCGCTCGAGAAGTAAGTCGAAATCAACTGAGTTAAATGCGCTACTAAAGTCGAGTAAGGTGAGGATAGTGAATTTGCGATCGTTCATAGCGCATCTAATATCATCAGTGACTTTGACGAGAGCGGTTGTGGTGCTGTGACCTGGCCGAAACCCTGATTGGAGTGGGTCAAGGCTGTTATTCGCAGTGAGGAACTCATCCAACTGCATATATACAGCCCGTTCCAATACCTTGGAAAATAAAGGCAGAATAGATATGGGTCTAAAATCTTTTTCGGTCTGCGGAGCGGAAAGTTTAGGAAGTGGTATTATGAATGCCTTTTTCCAAATGGTCGGCACATCTCCATCAGACAGGGAAGCATTTATTATGTGGCAAAGGGCTTGTAGAATGGGCTCCAGGATTGGCCGAATCATTTCCAGTGGCAATTAAGATAAATAAAATTTTTATTTAATTGATTTTTCAATAATTAAACCGGTGCATGCAATAGTGAAGGCCATGATGGACAGGCTATGCTTAGTTGGACGGAATTTCAACATTTCAACTGTTTAGTTTTGAATTTTAAATTCATGCTTTTTTGTATTTACCATTTTTTTTAATATATGGGAAAGGTGTACAAAACGATACATTTAACAAAACTATTATTATGATATATAGGTAATGTGTTTCATCATATGTTTGCGACTTGTTTTATTATAAATGTGTTGGTGTCTCTGGTTGAAACAGTGTTGCTTGTTCGTTGATACGGTATGATAATTGTGGGCCAGTATAATTAACAAACAATTAAATTCACAATGGTCAAAAAAAAAAGAATTTTTATATTTTTAAACAAAAGTCAAACATCTTTCCCCATCTGAGTGTTATAGCTTTCGTTAAAATTGAAAGGGATCGTTTATCGTCAAGGGATTATTTTGTACACCTTGCAATAATAAATAAATAAATAAATTAGTATTTTTTTCGAACATTTAGGTTATGGCTCAGTTCGTGTTCAACTCTCGGGACCCCATCGTATGCGGAGTGATGATTGAAGCTGGTATCGTAAAAGAAGGCACTCCTATTTGTGTTCCGAGCAGGGAGGTAAGTCGTTTATTTTTCTTTCAAATTCTCTTACTCGATGTTATACTATGTACCATTTGTTGTATTTATTATCGTATCTGCCATTTTGTTGAGTCCTCTTACAGCACTATTTTGTTGACATTCCATTTCAACAATTGCGAGTCTTAAGAAAATAAAAGCGGTTTAAATTTCCAAATTCTGCTGTGAAGTCGTGTGAATAAATAGTGGGGTCGTCGGAAATCTTAAACCATTGAGTATGTAGGGTATTAGATTGCTCAATGCTGTACTGCGTTTTGGCAGCAAGGATTTTAGTAGGAACTCATAGTTCCATACATCGATTGATCTTTTCTTGTTTTCAGTAGTCCAATAAATGGCTTTTAAAACATGCCTATACGGTATCCTATCTTAAAATAAAATACATTTTTTTAAACCATAGTCCTTGGTATGTTAATAATATTTACATAAAGACGACAATTTTTATTTTGGTATACAGGTTTCAATACTTAATAATTAGGCGCCTAAAAGTTCAAATAAACTAATAGATGGCATTCTAATCTCTTCGTATCATTTCTGTTATGTAATCAGCCTATATAAAAATGCGATAGATATCACTAATAATTGATGTTATTATTTATTATCATTGGTTAAGTAATAGGTTTATATAATCAATCAGCCCTTTATAAAAAAAATATTCATTTTGCATGTTATTATAGATACCCAAATAAATAGCTATTAGTTTCGCCGGACAATGCTATCAGCGCCACCTGCGTGTCGCCGGCGCAGAATAGTTGCCAATACGTACTATGGCATGGCGAAATCTAATAGCCTGTATAATCAGTATTTAACTTAATCAAATTTTGATATTATTTTTCTGATATGCTTTAATTTTTTTAAAGTGTAATTAATTTTACCTTTGAGGGGGATAGGATGCAACCCTGGCATACACCTTATCTCACACTCAATTGATAGCCAGTTTGCTAGTCATTGACTCTCACGGCAATTTCTTGCATCCAGTATAATGTTTTGGTTGATGGCTATTCCCTCTCATTTACTTTTAGTCTCCTTAGAATATCAACCATTTGCGATGGTGCGGACTATTGAAAATACGGTGTCGAGCCGATGAAATTTGAAATGTTTTTATTATTGCAAATTTATTTGCTGAATGATTTATAAAGTATACGTACGGGTCAGTCGTCTCCTTTCGGGAAACGTGTCGTTTTTTTAATGAAGCATTTTTACCTGTTGCATCAGCAACTCTTTTTTGCGATCGGCATTCTTTAATAAGAAGCAATGTCCTAGTAATATGAGTTGCATTCAGATGCATATTTCAATTCAATTTCAATTTTCAATTTATTTCCAAAAAAAATCTTAACAGATTGTAGAAACGTAATATTTAGGTACATTTAAGTTACAGTCTATTAGTCCGTTTTTACAATATTTAAATTTATCACCACGTACATAAAGTTACTTCATTATTGCTTTTAGGGCATCAAAATCATTTTTAAGATTTATTTACTAAAAACCACAAATTAAAATAATCAATAAAAAAAATCAACAAATTAAAATCAGAAATGTCAAAAAAATGGCCAAAAAATTTGAAAAATTATTTAAAATTAACAAACTTATCGATCGAGTAAAAAGCTTTGTCAAATAAGAATTCTTTAAGTAACTTTTTGAATAAGCTTTCCACTTGAATTGTTTTTAAACTTTCCAGTAGCCTGTTAAAGTAATATGGCCCGGAGTATTTTGTGTCTTGCCTTGCTGTGTTTAGTTTAATACATGGTATAAAAATATTTAATTTATTTCTCGTATTTTTAGTATGTGTATCTGAAAACTTTTTATAATGTCTTTCTTTATTCTTAAAAAACTCAGTCAGTAACTTAAAGAGATAGAGTGAGGTTAAGGTGAGGATTCTTAGCCTTTTAAAAATGGGTCGACACGACTCTTCCCTTTTCACCTTTGCAATTATTCGCACTGCTCTCTTTTGGAGTATAAATATGGGTTCCCTATGACAAGCATAACAATTTCCCCAGATCGTAATGGCATAACTTATGATAGCTTTAATATAGCTGAAATAAACATTTCTTGTTTGCAATTCATCCAACGACCTTCTTACAATACTTAAAGCATAACATGCCCGACTTAACCTACTTTCGAGGTTTTCACAGTGAAAGTTCCATTTTAAAAGTTCGTCGACATGAACACCTGAAAATCTAGTACAATGAGTTTGAGGAATGGCAGTGTTGACATATTGCAATGATGTTTGAGGTTACACTGAAGCACAGTCCAACAAGAAAAATAAATTAAAAAAAAAAAAAAAACGTCCGCCGCGCCGGTACAAAACGTGACCTTTTGTATTTATAATTATTACAAAATAATTTGTTCAACGCAAGGTTTAAACGCTTCGGCGGCGGGCGAAAATCGCGTTGTGAAAATTGCGACTCAATTTTACGTACATTTCTGCATTCTACGGAGCCCGCGGGCCCACAACCGCGGCGGGCGCGGGTAAAAACCGCGCCGTGAGTTCTTTAGCCACCGTTTACCCTCATTAGCGAAGGGTACATCTTGAGGTGTCGACTACAACGGGTGAGCCCGTCACCACAGGAAGTTTTAACGATTAGTCGTTCTATCGACCTGCAGTGAGTAGAAGACTTTGGACAAAACAATCCGACGTCTAGCTACGCTACAACCCGTAAGAGACCAACACCTTACCGCGAGATAGCCAGGAATAGTACCCGGCGGCTCGAGACACTCGCGCCCTTACTTCCAATTGTGACCAGATTTCTCCGGTCTCTCGATTGGTTCCGAGTTCGAGGTCGCTTGCGCGGTCCTCTCCCTTACGAAGCGGTGAAACGGTATATACCGAATCTATCGCGGACCAAGGCGTCCTTTGCCCGGCTCTGAACCGGGATCGGATGGCCAATGGTCATTTCAAGAGCAGTCGCCGTAAGGTACGCAACCACCCCCGCTCTATAGGAAACAATACAGCTTCCAGACTCCCCCGACTGTTAGTCGGAGTGAAAGCTAACGGGCCCATGATGAGGTGGCCACGATGACCCATGTGTTCAGGGTCGGTCACACTCACGGGTCAACACCCATCCGATGGCCTCCACGCATGGGGTGCGAATCCTGGGTAGGACACTGGGTCAACCAGTCTCCCCTGGGAATCAAACCTCTGGCGCTCCTGGACGGTCTGCGCACCGAGCGGCGCAAGCCAATCGATTGTGCTCTCCGACTAACAGTCGGGGGAGTCTGGGAACTGTATTGTTTCCTATAGAGCGGGGGTGGTTGCGTACCTTAAGGCGACTGCTCTTGAAATGGCCATTGGCCATCCGATCCCGGTTCAGAGTCGGGCAAAGGACGCCTTGGTCCGCGATAGATTCGGTGCACACCGTTTCACCGCTTTGTAAGGGAGAGGACCGCGCAAGCGACCTCGAACTTGGAACCAATCGAGAGACCGGAGAAATCTGGTCACAATTGGAAGCAAGGGCGCGAGGGTCGGCCCGCCAGGTAATCATACTGACTATCTCGCGGTAAAGGCGTTGGCATCTTGCGGGTTGTGACGTAGCTGGACGTTGGATTGTTCTGTCCAAGTCTTCTGCGTTCACTGCAGGGCGACAGAACGTACAATCGTTGAAACGTCCTGTGGTGACGGGCTCGCCCGTTGTAGTTGACACCGCAAGTTGTTAGTCGGAGTGCTCAATCGATTGGCTTGCGCCGCACGGTGCGCAGACCGTCCAGGAGCGCCAGAGGTTTGATTCCCAGGGGAAACTGGTTCGCTGGCCAGAGTCCTACCCAGGTTCGCACCCCGTGCGTGGAGGCCGTCGGATGGGTGTTGACCCGTGAGTGTGACCGACCTTGAACACATGGGTCATCGTGGCCAACTCATCATGGGCCCGTTAGCGAAGGGTACAACTTTTTGTGCCAGTGGGTGTATATTAATTATTGAATTGTCGCATTTATATTATTAGAAAGAGCCGCCGCGTGGGCGGGCGCAGCGCTGGATTGTCGCGATCTATTTTGGTCGATCGCTACGATAGCGTCACGTGGAGTGCTCGAGTGTAAGTGGAATCGCGGTGCAATCAGTCAATCATTTGGCGAGGTGTTAAGTGTCGGGCGCGAGGTGTAATCGCCGATCGGCCGATTCATGCCTGCGATAAATCTCTCGTACCCGCGCGCGTCGCGATCGCCTCACTCATGCAGGTATTCACCGATATGCAAGTGAGGCGAGTCCGCGGGGATTATGAATGGCCCAGCGCTGCCTGCGGTTTACATTAATGAAACTACGTGCACACATTCATGCACTATACGCCCCCACAGCTCGAGACCATAGTAAAAAAACATCAGTAGAACATCTCAAGCCCGTTTTCGATATATTTTTTTAATTATTTTTTTTATTTTTTATTGGAATTATCAAATTAACCATTTACAATAAGTATAATATTAAAACAAATGGCAAAAACTTTCCTCTTTCATTGACTGGCTAGTGCTGCCCAACTGGGATTTACCCGTTCCAGGGCAAGCAATTCATATTTTTACATTTAAAACGAGGGTCGATGAACCAACCAAACACAATAATAATAATAATAATTAATATATATATAATAATAAATATATATAATAATAAAAATTTAATAAAAATTACAATATTATATAGGAAATATTATATAAAAAAACCTCAAAAAGTTCGAAGTCTTCCAAATGCGATGCTTGAGTTCTCGGTGTGTCACTCCGCGACCGAATTCGAAACGAGACCATTAGAGAAAGATGCGATCTAGTAACAACGATCGAAGAAGAAGTACAAAAACGTCGACTACGATGGCTCCGCCATGTTTGCCGAATGAACGATAATCGCTTGCCACGTAAACTTCTTTGGCGAGACCGTCCGACAGAATGGAGAATTCAGCGATCGGCACCGAAGAAAACCTGGCTACACAACATCAAAGACGACCTTAAGAATCGACGATTAACGGCTAGGGATGCTCGAGACGTGGCAAAAAATCGTCAAGAATGGAAGCGAATCGTGAATGGAGTACGAGATCCAGCGGCACCGACAGCAGCGTATTGGCTGCGAGGGCGACCCACTCCCCAATCGCCCGCTACGGAATAAATAATAATATAGGAAATAAAAATACTAAATACATTAGAATACACTTATACACACATACATACAAAGTCAACTTCAACTTATTCTACTACATCGATCATGGCATGGATAGATTAACGCTCTTCTTGCAACAGCCATTTATTTATTTTGCTTTTAAACAAATGACAATTGGGGCTGGTTTTTATGTCACTGCTTAATTTATTATAAAGTCTTGTAGCTATGAAAGAGTAGTGTCGCTGTCCGAAAGTCGTCTTCATCCTAGGTACATTCAAATTATCACTCAGGAGTTGTCTAGTGGGTTTCGTGTGCGTAATAATAAAAGATTTATTTTGTTTGGCCACGAAAACCCAACGTAGTGCAGTTTTAATAAATAATAACCTAGCATCCAAAACTTGAGCCTCTTTAAAGAGTTCATTAGAAGAATATTGATATGGTTTGCGATGCATGATTTTTAAAATACATTTTTGCGCTGTTATAAGTGGCGTCAGGAGGGTTTTGCAGCACCTACCCCACCCAATTATACCATAGTTAATAAGGGTTTCACATAATGCAAAATACGCTATGGTTAGCGTCCTGCGATCCAGAACACTCCTCATCTCTTTGAAAGTGTAAGTACCTACGCTTCGTCGAACCACAAGGGTTGCCACAACAAATACACAATTGACAAGTTGTGATCCCATTAAAGCAGAAATGCAGTTTTTTATTATTATTGTGTACGTTTATGTATTTTTGGTTTATAGATCAAGAGTCGTTTCCTAAAATTGTACTGTAACTGAGTTAGTGCTGACTTTGTGTGACAGTATTCATCACTTGTTGCATGTGTTCAAAATACCTACATTTTAGTAAATTAAAGTAGGTATTACAAATATGATAGAAACGAATTTACCGCGTGAAATTTGTAGCACCCGACGTTTCGGTGACGTTGCAGCCGCCTTTGTCTAAGGTAGACTGAAAGAGCTGTCAATCCGTTGTTGGTTTCTCCGGTCTCTCGATTGGTTCCGAGTTCGAGGTCGCTTGCGCGGTCCTCTCCCTTACGAAGCGGTGAAACGGTGTATACCGAATCTATCGCGGACCATGGCGTCCTTTGCCCAACTTTGTACAACTTGGGTTGTCGACTACAACGGGCGAGCCCGTCACCACAGGGAGTTTTAACGATTAGTTGTTCTGAGGGCGCGATTAGTTGTAGTGAGGGCGCGAGTGTCAGAAACGGTGAATACCGAATCTATCGCGGACCATGGCGTCCTTTGCCCGGCCGTTCACCCAGGATCGGATGGCCGATGGTCATTTCAAGAGCAGTCGCCGTAAGGTACGCAACCACCCCCGCTCTATAGGAAACAATACAGCTTCCAGACTCCCCCGACTGTTAGTCAGAGGGAGTGCGGAGTTTAGGAGCTAACGGGCCCATGATGAGGTGGCCACGATGACCCATGTGTTCAGGGTCGGTCACACTCACGGGTCAACACCCATCCGATGGCCTCCACGCATGGGGTGCGAACCTGGGTAGGACACTGGGTCAACCAGTCTCCCCTGGGAATCAAACCTCTGGCGCTCCTGGACGGTCTGCGCACCGAGCGGCGCAAGCCAATCGATTGTGCTCTCCGACTAACAGTCGGGGGAGTCTGGGAACTGTATTGTTTCCCATAGAGCGGGGGTAGTTGTCTACCTTACGGCGACTGCTCTTGAAATGACCATTGGCCATCCGATCCCGGTTCAGAGTCGGGCAAAGGACGTCTTGGTCCGCGAAAGATTCGGTGCACTCCGTTTCACCGCTTCGTAAGGGAGAGGACCGCGCAAGCGACCTCGAACTCGGAACCAATCGAGAGACCGGAGAAATCTGGTCACAATTGGAAGTGAGGGCGCGAGTATCTCGAGCCCGCCGGGTTTATTCCTGGCTCACTCGCGGTAAGGCGTTGGACTCTCACGGGTTGTGACGTAGCTGAACGTAGAATTGTACTGTCCAAAGTCTTCTACGTTCACTGCAGGGCGACAGAACGACTAGTCGTTAAAACGTCCTGTGGTGACGGGCTCGCCCGTTGTAGTTGACGCCGCAAGATGAACTCTTATCTCCGTCCATATATAACTCTTTACTCTGTCTCGGAAGGTGGCCCTTATTGGAATCAAATATCCCAAAAGACCACGAAAGACCAAAATCTCGCAAATACCGTCACCCGGAACGGCTTCACGGTTCACCTTCACGCGGTGGAAGTTGACCCTCGTGGCCTGCCAGCTAAATCTCTGTTTCACCTCTTTAAAGAGCTTGGTCTTTCCAGAAAAATAATGAACTCTTTCATAGAAAAATTATCTAAAACCGCGATTTGCGCATCTCAAATGCTATGGCTTCGAAGGGGGAGTGAATGGGTGGTAAGGTGAACGCTCACATGTGGCAAGACAGCTGTCCTAAACCTACCACAGCCGGTCGTTAGTTCGGAATCCACTGCTCACCCCCCAGAAGTATAAAAAAATAGTATTATGGTGGGGCCCGACTCCGGTCGGTGAATTTCATGGCAGCTCCATTTGTATTTTATTTATTATTTAAATATTAAGGTAAGATAATAATGAAATATTAAAAATTGAGGCAATATAAATTAATAGAGAAAAACATTTTTATTTATTTATTTATTTATTTAAGAATTAATTACTATAAAACATTGATTAGCTTACAAAAATAACAGGAACCGAATGGCAAAACCTTAACCTTTTGCTTATTTGTTTCTGTCACCCAACTGGGACTAGCCCGTTCTAGGTTGGACAGGACTCCAATATTACAATAAAGTTTGCTTGATTGCTTGGTTGCCTACAAATGTACAAGTTTTAGTAAAAAGCTAATGACACTAAATTGCCCTAAAATGTGGTCTTCAGAATAAAATAAAAAATAATAATAATAAAAAAATATTAAAAATATATAATAAATAAAATGCAATTCCATTATTAAATCGGCAATAAATATAATATAAAATTCGATTAAATAATATAAATAAAGTTATATGTGAGAAAAGAAAGAAACAGTCATTAATATTTAATATTATGTTTTAAGTAATATAAGATTTTTAATATAAAAATACCTAGTCTAAAAGTATAATTCATTGTCAAAGTCAAATATTTTTTGGTAGTTAGTTCAATGTTAAAATATACTTAACATATAAGTTTAAAAATATGTTAATAATGTGTGCACCTAAGTTTTATTATACTATTATTTCTAACATTTGATGTATGGTTAGTCTGTCATGATTCGATAACCATTTCTTTAATTTATTTTTGAATTCCCTAAATGTCAAATTCATTTTTATTTCCATATTGATCAGATTGTAAAATCTCGGCGCAATGAAAGAGTAATGTCTTTGACCAAATGATGTTTTCCTTCTGGGTATTATTAAGCTATTTTTTACAACTTGTCTCGTTGGTCGCCGGTTCTGAATTATTCCTAAATTTGAGTTATTGTCCAAAAATAGCCTTAAGAGGGAAGTTTTTAGAAAAAGTTGCCTACAATCAAGAACTTTAGCTTCCTTATACAGTTCATTAGTGGGATGGCGATATGGTCTACGTAGAATAATTTTTAATATAAATTTCTGCGCAACTTGCAATGGCTCTAGCAGGGTTTTACCACATCCACCCCATCCAATTATGCCGTAAGTAATAAGCGGTTCACATAAAGCATAATAAACAGTTTTTAGTGTTTTGGAATCCAGAATATTCCTCAGTTCTTTGAAAACATATCCAAGGATTCGCACCTTCGTAGCCACGTTATGTATATGAGAATCCCAACGGAGAAAGCAATCTAGAGTTACTTAATAAATTTACTTATTTTGATAAGAAATCATAATTGTTGATAATATGACCAATAAACATGACCTAACGATTTAAATTATTTTTTTAATAAAAAATACTACTTTTTGTGACTTAAATATAAAAGTTAGACATATGCTGTCGCTGACTTTTTTGTAGGCATTATCAAGCTCTACAACTCTTCTCTAGTACTTAATCATATATCTCTCATCGTTAAGGCAGCGTTAGTTAGAAACGTTTTCGTTCGACCGCTTATTCTCCGACTTACTTTGTATCCGGCTACCACGAAAAAGTCTTTTCATTTTTCAGGGTAATATATAGCCTATGACACTCACAAATAGTGTGGTTTTCTATTGGTAACAGAATTTTCAAAATCGGTTCAGTAGATCCAGAGATTACTTCCTACAACGTCACAAACATTACCTCTTTATAATATTAGTATAGCTAAAACTTTACAAATAAAATTTAATCAATGAGATGTTTGACATTGTTTACTCTTAAGTAATTTATCAATATCTGCCCATATAGTGTTATTGCAATTCTCAAACTGTTCTCAATGTGAACATAGGTGATTCTGGTTGTTGCCTTTGACTTTACGTTTCTTATTGGAGAAAATAACTGCTCGCATAGCTGTGGTGGCAAAAAAAAAAAATTCGGTGCGTGATCTCAGGTTTTAGGAAAATCAGAAATAAGGATGTGCCTACTTTGAATATAACTCGAGCAAACCTACATTAAATTTAACTTTCAAAGTAGATTTGCACTGTAACTATCAATTCCATCTGAACTTCTTCAGGGACATCTTTGACAGAAACGCTAAAAGGGCGAGAAAACAAATTCAGACGGATTTCATTTTTCTGGAAATCGGTAAAACGTAAGTCAAATTGTGTTTTCAGATCTTGCAGCGCACCAAAATATTTATCCAAGTTTGAAATTTGGCACATGTGGGAAATGCGTGGTATATATTTTTTGTTGATTGATCCACAAATCCAAACGTTTTTAATCGGGCGGGTGCGGGCGTTTGCGGGCCGCCACCGTGCCACCGCGGGCCGCGGGTTGAAGACCCTTTTCCTAGACCATATTCGCAGTGCAATATCCACGATTTGGGCCTCAATATATCTCTTTGTACCAATCAACAGTTGGTCGTCGTCTTAAAATATTGACACACGGGAATGCAAATCGTCCCCCGCCAAATTGAATTTGACGTCTCCAAGCCTGTTCACCCCGGGTCCATCCATGCTCCTCTTTTTGATTAAAACTGGAATCTTTCACCGTTCAAGTCTCCAGCTCGAGCGTAGGCCGCCTGGGGCGCAGGCTTTGCCCGTTGCAATATGCAATTTGCAGCCTCGATTGGAGCTCACCGTTCATTCACCGGCTTCGCGATGATCCAGGAGCCCATTGCTGTTCAAGCTACGTCATCGATTACACTAATCAAACCGATTTGTATTAATGTTTTTATAATTACTCGTGAAACATATGTATACAGCCGCCGATATGTATACAGATCTCGGTACCTCGCCCACGTGCTCAGATCAAATGTATTGCATTTATTAAAAACTAATGCACTGAAGCAAAAAATGGATAGAAGAAATCTTTTAAATGTATCTGTCGGCAATCTGGTGTTGATTTTTTGATGATATTGTATTATATACAGGTGAGTTTTTAATAAGTGACGTCCTTGAAGTGGGTGAATCAGTACAAGCAAAAAAGCAAATTTTTATGATTTTTTTTACAAAAAAACACTTTTCCTACAAATTTGAAAAATTGAATGTTTTGAAAAATAGCATAAAAAAGAGTTGAGCGCGTTGCGCCATCTAGCGGTAGGTAAAATGTCGGGAATATTGTTTATTCGCGATATTTTACCTATTGCTAGATGACGCAGCGCATTCAACGGTTGTCAAACTTTTATTTATCAGTCAATTTTTTCAATTTTACTCAAAAAATAAAAATAGAAAAAATCATTTTTTTTCCGCTTTTTTTTAAAGTTGCTTGAACTAAACCACCGACTTAAGGACGTCACTAATTAAAAATTCATCCTGTTTGTGAGCGCATTTTTGAGCCAATTCAGGCGCGTGGTGATATTCGTTGATTTATGTACAATGTATCCATATATTATGTAACGCGTTTTTGACTATATTGCGCCCCTTCCCCCAACATAGAGTAACGTTTCTCTCCCCCCCCCCCCCCTCACGACAATGTTATAGTATATTTTCATAGTCTTTAATGTCTTCCACGTCCAGATTTTTAGCATCCTTGTTTCCATTATAGGTTGTGATGCAAAGAACATGCCGATAAATAAACAATGTCAATATTTATGAAATTTTGTATATTTTAAAATTATACACTTTTTTTGTTTACAGGCGGTTTTGTGGTAAGGTGTCTTTGTCACCTTTTCCTCTGACGTAATGACGTAATATTTTGGACGATTTCCTTTATTTGTATTTTTTTAAATCTTTTTTCTGATTTTTGTTGCGTTACATAATTCATGACCAGACTCACTTCCTGGTAACAATTCATACCTTCACAGTAATAATTCGTAACAAAATCTACCTCTCCCCCTCTTTCCCCACCCCTTGTAATAGAAGCTACTGTTATAACTGTATACTGTGGTATTCGTCGACTTCCACTTCCATACTGTTCTAAATGTGGTATTCTTCGACTTCTATTTGATAGGTGTCTTAAGCCTATACTCGTATTACATAAACTATGTGCGAATCTTAATGTTTTTCGAGGTTGAAAATAAATCTATATCTAAAAAACAACTTCGCGACTAAGTTTACAGTTAAGATACACTTTCCGTTCAAGAAAGAAAGTCGCGGGGCTATGAATTAATGCAAGTCCGAATCAAATTTAACCGGGCTATTATTTAGTACAAAACAGTTAGAAAATCATTCACCGTTTTTGGCACACGATCGAAATACTTTACAGACTCGTTGAAAACGTCGATTTTTCTCTTGTCTTTGTTGTATCTGTATCTGACCAGAGCTACGTTCGCCGGCTATTTGATTCGTAGGCCTGATAACGTGGCGTAAGCTGCAACGGGCTCCCGGCTTATTTATGGTCGCTTAGTCCGAGGCGCGCCCGTGTGTGAGACATCTCATTCATATGAACCCGCGTCGTTGCGGTAGTTTGTCTGTTCAGATCGATTCATGAATAGCGGAGTGCGGAGGCGACCGACAGGCGAGCGCGTCCGAGCGCACCCGAACGCATCCGAACGCATCCGACCGCACAGATAGTCTTCTACCATGCTTCTACCTTATCGACGTCGCCAAGTAGAGAACACTTTGTATAAAAAAAAATGTTGTAGCTTTTGTTTCAAGTTATTCAAGTTCACACTTTCGAGTTATATAGGTATAATGGCTACTATAGGCTAAAAACTGCTCTTGGACGTGTCAAAAGACGTGTCTTATATAGAAAGTGTCGTTACTACTCTTTACTTAAACATAATAATAATAATAATAATAATCATAATAATAAAACTATTCTTAAGGCGAGCTGAACTATTCTTCGGCGAAAACTATTCTTAAGAAAGTGCCTGGAGGCAATATTTTAGAGCTAACCTATACTATTGTAAGAACATTATTTGCGAGTAGACTACATAACCTAACCTATATAAAGAGTATGACAAATAAAATAGAGGAGGATAGAAAGAAGTATATACTTTACTCTTTGTGGGCACAGATTTGCCACATCAAAATAATCTAACACCTATAAGGACGCTAAAGTTTTAAAAGGAGGGGAATGGGAGGGGAAAGGGAATTTATCTGGAGGATTTCAAATGCTCTCTGAGTCTGTTTTTAAAAGTTGTTATGCTTGGCACGGTTCTCACATTTTTCGGTAAAGCATTCCAAAGACGGGCTCCATGCACGGTGAAAGAGAATGAGAAGAAGTCACTGCTGTGACTAGGGATAGAGTTTAGCAGGTTGTTTTTTGATCTCAGAGGGCGTCCATGAGCCGATAGTGCAGTAAATCTGCCGGTAAGATAATTGGGAGCGACGCCATCTAAGATCTTGAAAAGCACACAGAGAACTCGCATGTCTCTTTTCTCCCGGGTCGACAGCCAGTGAAGCTTCTCTCTGTACTCCGTGATGTGGTCAAATTTTCTGAGGCCATGGATATACCGAATGCAAACATTTTGGAGACGCTCAACTTTGGTGGATAACTCCTCTGTGAGGTCGAGAAATGCGACATCTCCATAATCCAGAAGGGAAAGGAGAGCAGACTGACAAATCGTAATCTTGCTCTCCTCCGGGAGGATATTTTTCAGCCTATTCAGCGAATGAAATCGGCCGAAAAGTTTGCGTCGCATTTCTCGATATGTGGCCGCCATGAGAGGTTGTCGTCCATATAGACACCGAGGTTTTACATAGTACACCGAGGTTTAAACATATGTATAGGTAGTCAAGAATTGAACTATTAGATTGTCAAAAAATATAATAGTCAATTATTTGCAATATACTAAAAGTTCATCGTAAAATCTTATTACACAAAAAATGTTTATTTTTTAAGTCTTTCCTTACTAATGAAAATAGTCAATAATTCGAATGGGTACCTACTAAAAGTTATTCACATTAATAACCAAAATAATCAGTAATAAAATAAAAAATCAAAATAGAAGCCTAATAATTGAAATAGTCATGTATAATTCGAATAAATACGTACTGAAAGTTATTCATCGAAATATCCAAAGTATTCAGTAAAATGTTAAATAATCATATTAAAGCTACAGCATACATTTAAAAAGTAAAAGTACAAATATAATATGAAATAAAATAACCAGACAATAAGACTCTGCTTTTGTGAGTATTTTTGAGAAATCATACGTATTAAAAAAATCCGTTAGATTATAGAACAGTTTGCCAATAAGCATCTCTTGATCGTTATTTAAAATTGGTACAATGTTTGAAAAGTTTAGAAAGATAGAGAAAGTTTTGGAGGTAGGATTCTATTAGCTTTAGCCTATAGTCACGAATACTATAATGCTCGTTTATTTTCAAGAATTTCATGGTTTTACTCAGTCATAGGCTTTGAACCCTTCCGAACTATTTAAATTAAGTCACTTGTAAGTAGCATCATTAGTCGATAAACCCGACTGAAAACCGAACTGTTTTTTGCTTGTAATACCGGGTTGCTTGTCTGCTAATAATTGTGTCCTTATTAGATATTAGCTAGTTTTCGATATATCTGTTAATCTTGTATATGGATCGTTGTAATTGAGCCCAGGCTTTTATTGCGGATTACTGAAGCCTGTAAGATTTTTTTTATCAACGCTATTATCTTTGACTTCCAGACAATTACCTTAAACAGCATTAAACAACGCATGTTTTCTTAGATTTAGAACTATGGACAGTATCCATACACAGTACACAGAACGCACATTTTTAGACTTTATATAAAAATAAGGTCTTATATGACGGGTTTGTCCGTCTCTTCGCACCTGAATCTCAGAATAAGTCCTATGGTAAAAGGCAAACGACTCGGTATGGTCTGAAACAGGTTCTCTGCTTATTGTTTTTTATTTATTTACTTTTTTCTCATTTTTTTTCTACAATTTTCCGTTGACCGCGTAAGGGGTCTATTGACGCACACCCGCATTGCGCCCGGTTTGAAACATAAAACAATCCGTCTGCACACATGCCATTGGTATCATGGTGAGTTGTTATACTAGAGAGAATCCTCAACGAGCAAATATACCATTTAAAAATTTTCATTCTTGTAAAGTATAGTTTAGACGAAAGTCGAGCTGGCCGCTGTAAATTTCTGTGGAGGCTAGTGGAGGCTACCGGATGGGTGCTGACGTGTGAGTTGGTCCGACCCTAAAACATAGGTCATAATGGCCCATCTGCATTGGACCCATTAGTTCCCATAGCTTACAGCTTTTTTTAAAAATTAAATAAACTTTAAACATGGGCCTTGCGCGCGCACCTGATCCCGGTGCTGCATACACGCCAAATCGCCACCAAGTTCTATCAAATATATTGGAATATATATGCTATAAGTAAAAAGTCTATTAGAAGATCACTGCTTGATCTTCTTTCCAACCTTGTGTTTTCTCTCCGAATGCTATCAGCTCTCCGTGACCCAGTTGCGAGGGCGGAAACGGAAGCTGGGCGTTGCGAGATCATCGCGTTCGCTGTTTATCTCATTCAACAGCCGCTGTTGTTCCATTCATATTACGAAAAAACTGTACGCTCGGTTACAATTTCGACCGGATTCGTGTTCGTCTACTTAATAGGGTTAGCGCTGGTGTAGGAGGGTCATAAATATCGTACGATTCATGCGATTCAAGATCCCTAAGCTTCATATGGACGTACATACTGTCAAATTAATACCAGAAATTGTTCATTTAAAAAGCCATATACATTACATTACATTGCATTCGTATCCAATTGGCGAATATACCGCTCTTAGACGTGTCACAATGTACCATAGGTTAGTAATATGCAAGCTACTGTATTTAACAGGTATTTATTACAGGCTTTTTGCGTAATACTAGTTTGAGTATCTTACCTATTTTAAAGACAAATAGTAAAAATCTTATCAGTTCAGTATCATAACTAAATGAAATAATTAAAAATAATCGCGAATTGTTAGAATCAGATCAATAAACAGTCAAAATAATATTTAGAATCAATAACTAAAATACAACAAAACGAAAATCGTATCTAAAATTGCCAAAATAATTAATAGAGATGCTGTTTTTCAATTACCGTTGCTTTGTGTAATATGACTTGCTATAGTCAGACAATGAATCCATGACTATTTATATAAAACTGTTATTTAAATGGGTAATGTTTGAAAAGTCATAGCCTTCGAATTCGGTCAGATCATAGAAAGGGTGGTCTATGAGCATCTCTTTAATGTTTTTATTTTTATTTTATGTCTATCAGCTGTTTATGCAAATATAACAAAATACAAGCGTAGCAAGTATGTATTTAATTACTTGTCCCGTAGAGTTTTGACGTAATGTGTCAACCAGTTTGCTTGCATCTGTTAGTTAGGTTAGTAGACCTCAAGTTTGGTCTGCGATTTTCTTTGAAAAAGTCACCGCAAACAGGTTGCTGAAGACGTGCTTGAACGAGACAATTCCAGACTACCAACAAACAAGGGTTTATGTGTTTGACATGCAAACAAGCCACAAGCCACTTAATGGCGATTGGATAGCGAGACGAATTCGAATAATCAAAAACAAATATATACGGTATCTATATACTTTCGAGGAGTTTATATTCTTTGACATCAATCAAGTGTTTTATTGACCCTTTTTGCAAAGAATGAAAGATCTTGGTCTAATTGTCGATGAACATTTCTCCTGGCAACCACACGTGGACGAGATACATAACAAAATATTTGCTAGTTTTCACCCTCTGCAAACGCTCCGATGATTTCTTCCTATGGACACAAAGAAATCTCTTGCCCAATCTCTCCTCTTATCTTTTCTTGACTATGCAGATGTGGCTTATCTCGATTTATCAGAGGAACTACTCAACAAACTTGAACGTTTGCAAAATGTATGCATACGAATCATATTCGGTCTACGTAAGTCAGGGTTGGCAAAAACCCGGGTTTTATCAAAAAATATCTGCCCACTGGGTTATATTTAAGTGTGTAAAAGGGTCTTTGTCGCTTGAAGAGTATTGTTATAGTTTTGTAATAAATCAACTTGAGTGTTCTACCGTGTTTTTGCACTGCTGCCTATCCACGTAACAATATTATCCATAAGTTATCTTATAAATCATGCCAAAAGTAGTCGGCATTACACTTGTCCGACTAGTTCTGCATCAATTGAAAGACTTCTCAACACGGAATGGTCTGGAGTAAATTACGGAACAGACTGGATGTGTCACAAATACGTCTTTTTTTTTCTTTTTGGTACAATATAATATAAATGCTATATCCGTTCATCGATTTAATTATTATAAACAAGTATTTTTTCAAAAGCCCACACTCGTCAAAAACCCTCGGGTTTTTTCAGGTGGGTTTTACCCAATTTAACCCAGTGGGTTTTTTCGGGTTGGGGAAAATCAAGCCAACCCTGACGTAAGTGTGATCACGTGTCCGAATATAGGGCACAGTTAAAGTGGTTGCCAGCATGCCAAAGGAGAAATGTTCATATACTTGCTCTCCTCTACCGTGTACTCTCCCAATCAACACCATCCTACCTCCACGAACATTTTGAACCATTAAGTTTTCACGGTCTCGTACTTCGGTCAACCTCTGACAGTTTACTAAAAAATCCGTGTCATAATACTGATTTCTATTCCGACTCTTTCTGTGTCCATGGTGCAAGACTATGGACGATCTCCCGGCAAATATACGAAACTCGCCCTCTTTACCAGCATTTAAACTCACCTCAAAGATTACTACCTTTCTAAGAAGTAACCAGTTCTACCCTTCCTCTCCTCTTCCTCTTCCATTATCTTTTCTCCGGACATTCTTAGTTTTAAATGCTTATACTGGTCTGTATTTTATGCGGGCGAACGCAATAATGTTTATTTCCACAATGCGCGCATGTACCACTGTGATTATGTTAGTTGTAAAACATAATCCAATAAGACCACAATAAGCTCGCCTGTTTGTATCAAAATTAAGTGAAAATAAAGAGTATATTATTATTATTATTTTTCCGAAACGGTTAAAATGGATTGTCCTTTCATGTTATAAATTTAACAATTTTGTAATTTTTATTGCGAAAATAATAGTTCTTTCGACATGACTACGTACTATTATGATCATGAAGCCACTCCTCGCTAGCTTAGTATTTTTTGTATTTTCTTTGTAAAATGATTATTTAAAAGAAGCCGTATGTCTTACCGAATTCTTCGTTCCAACTGGGTCATTCAAAGGAGCCTTCATTTAGGAATGAGCCACCTGATTTCTATGAAAGCCGCGTCCTAACGAATGTACGTATGTATGTATCATGACGAATGTACGTATATGTATACGAGTATGCTACTATAGCGGTCCTCAGTGACTTCGCAATCATGGTATATGTAGAATAAACAGTGTGATGGTTTTTCATTGGCCTCTAGACTGTTTGATATGAGTTTTAGCACAGTCTTAGAGTTCTCTGACGTCTGCATCTTTCCTAATTTTAACACTAAGACAGAAATTAAAACACAAGTGTTTAATAACCAAATAATGACTGCCACTGTTCTCGATTTCGTACTACTTTCCTAAGTACAAGCCATACGAGCGGAGCGGACATTGTAAGTGTTACGAGGAACGATTGCGGATCAGCTCTGGCGAGATCTTTAACGGTTTACACTAACGGGTCACTCACTGCTATTGCACCGCCCGTAATACGATCGACTTTTGATCGCCTACTCAGGCCTACTGACTACTTCGCCCCACCGTCTAAATACTTCTCACTGCAAATATATTTTTAACTATTCAGGAACTGTTAGGACAAAGGACAATGGTGGGAGATGATGATGATTATTATAATTTGTTTAAATATTTATCACTTATTTTACATTATTATTTTTCCTATAATTAGTTAATCGTACACACACATATTTTAGAGTCCTGGATATTGACTTAAGAGTGCGGCTTCGATGGGATTTTATTACTTCACTAGGAAGACCCTGTATTGAGGTGATATTTTGTGCGGTGTTCATTAAAATTGCCGAAATATTGGGATATTATATTAGTGTACAGTACATAGAATAAATATTATTATTATAAATAGTTCATAAAAACTTTGGTTATCAAATTAAGTACAATATTTATGGAATATAATTCAATACTTATAAAATTATATAAATAATAATAATATTTCGATATAAAATATCTACGTAGGTACCTATTTTATTAAAAAAACACAGTTCTCCCTCGTCGAGTTTATCAATCTGTATGTTAACAGTCTTTTATATTGGGCGACGTTTTGAATACTTGGAGCCAGGCCTAGGTGTGTATCAAAGGCGTTGTGGAGTTTCTTTGCGAGTAAATGTGACGTCATTGTCCAAACGTCGTTCTCATTGTCGGTTGTACAGTTCTGTTCGTCTTACTTGTGGCTTGTGTATGACCGATACTGGCCGGCTTGTTGTTTTTCCTCCGTGTCGTTGTCCCTTAAAATTCCTTCCTGTAGCATATTAAGACCTGCCGTATATATAGTAGATACTCAGAATTATGATTATGATTATGATTGTTTTCAATAAACTGAAAAGGATTCAAAACGAGTGTATTCGATTTGTTTATTCCCTGAAGAAGTTTGATCACATATCGACCATTCGTGGGCAAATGGAGTGGCTCCCCATTAAACGATGTCGGGATTTTCACATACTAACTCTAATCTTTCGTTTACTTCATTAAAACATGCCTTCTTATTTGTATATTTTTTTCTCTCCGCTTTCATCCCATAGCCTTCCAGTACGCTCTCAACAAAATCTATTACTGGCATTCATATCTATACCTCAGCATTAATATACTTATATAATTCAAAAATATTTGGAAGTCTTGCCTCTATTTGAGTTTTTGTCGTTCACATCCAGACATTCCCGTGAATTATACATGCCATGAAAAACAGAAAACAAAAAAGACAGACAGAAAAACAACCAAAAATCAATCTATTATGTATTTAAAGTGAACAACACAAAATAACATTTCTTCGACGTTGGAAAATCGTCTTAAACTAAAATAGTCGATAAAGATAGATGTAGATAGCCCTTGGGTTAAAGTACTTATGGTACCTACTTGGAGACATGTTAGAAAAATATATATTTTCATTACATAAAATATATATTTTTATTACACAAATATACAATACATTTTATTATTATTATATTTAATTTTATATTACATACCACATGTTATACATTTATAATTTTCTTATGACTTTTTCTTTGTTTTCATTCTCATAACTTTATTTTTCTCTTTATTTTAATTGTAAGTCTATTATATTTGTCACACTCTATTTAACGTATTGTTATGTGCCATTTAATGCCGATTTTACAATTGAGATTTTTGTTTGTTTTTAAGGACCTCATTTTAATGCAATTTAGTTTTATTAGAATTTTACTAAAACTTTTAAATAATTTATTGTAATATTAGAGCCCTGTCTACCCTAAAACGGGCTTGTTCCAGTTGTGTGATAGAATCAAATAAGCGTAAGGTTAAGGTTTTGCCATTCGATTCCAGTTATTATTGCAATAAAAATCAATGTTTTATAGTAATTAATTCTTGATCAGTTAAGTAATCATCCTATTTATAATATGCTTTTTTATACTGCGTGTTTTTAATACCAGATTTATTTTTTTTTCCGGCAAGTTTAAAGTTTCTTTGGGAATTTTGTTATAAAAGTGAATACACATCCCTATAAAAGAGTAGGTACCCTACTTTTTTTAGTTAGTTTGTTATGCGCTCATCGATATTATGTCATGAATATATATTGCCATGAACGATATATTGCCAGGGGGCAATAGGAATGCCTAGGCATTTGTTAAAAATGTAAGCGAATAAAGAGTTTATTAAAAGTATAATTCAAAGACTTTTTGGCAGAAGAAGAAGAGTACAGCCTTGTTTTGATTAGCAGAAAGAGAAACCGCGTTCTTGGTATCGCCAGGCCCACACACGATTAAACAGAAACATTCCCATTGTGAGTTGTTTATAAAAAAACGCGACTAGGCTGTGGGATGGTCCTATCTGACTACTAGGAAATGGCGTATGACAAAATTAAATATTTTATTCGCCGACCTATCGGCTTCACTTTGTCGCTGTGTGGGATATTCTATCCTTATATTTTTTAGGAAGGTAGTTCTAATTTTTAGTAGGAGTTAGATTAATATGGTTTTATCGTGTAGATTCGAATTGGAACTATCGAAGGATTCGTGCCTCTTTATATTCCACGGATATGTAAAATATACGTAGAAAGACTGGCAATTAATTTCACGAGAATCGATTATCACTGAATGTGACGAAATCAAGTCTCTTCGGCCACCCTAAAATAATACCGCCATCAACATCTCTTATGGTAGAAACTTACTATACAATATTCATGAGGATATACATTCTTAGGATTATACATTACTTTGAATTACACTTTATGTTGATCAACTAAGTGTAACATTGAACATTCGCTATGTAATTATATTGTCATGTTATGGCTATATACATTGCACATATGCTGCACATTCACAAAATCTCTCAAATGTCATCATCATCATAATCGGTTATATCCATTTTAATTTTCTAAATAACTTTATAAATTAATCATGGCAAAATTGGTTTTGCGATATTTGTAGCTCTCGAGGAACTATAATGTTGATAAATTAAATTTTTAATAATGTACTCTTAAAAAACCTGTTTGAAGTTAATTTATTGTGATTGTTTCATCACTCCTCATGTAGCGGTATACATGTTTGTTTAGATCGTATTTCGGATCTTTGGCTTCCTATCCGTATGTAATTTATAGCAGAATCATTGCAAGAAGGCTAATATCACATGCATGTACATAATCACGCCACTCGAAGCAAAACCAACATATAAGCAAAACCAACATATATCGTCTGATTTAGGTTATTATTAGAATTTATACACGACAGCCCATCAAAAAAGGAGTGTAATGTATTCAAGTTTATCTACGTAAGTTTTCCGTTTCTTTATTCCACCATAACTTTTAAACGCTCAAACCGATTTCGAAGTACATCGTATTGTTAAAATCGTTACGTAATCCCGAGTGTCATACGGTACCTTAACTGTCCAAATATCAGGTTAATAGTTGTCTTAATGTCCAAATCTCCAAATGTCAATAAATTAACATAAATATATCTTGTTTCCTGTCAAATGAAAGGTCTGATTGAGTACATTTTGAAAATACAGGGTATCCGCCGGCAGATTTTACACTTCAAACTAAGCTTGCACCGACTAGAGGAGCAGTAGGGAGGGAAGCGGACTGTCATTTAGCTCGGGAAAGTTGCTGGTTATTTAGTCGCCATGAGTCAGTGGACAGGTGCGCACCGCGCTTTTGCAATTGAGGCTTATTTTGCGAACACTAATTTAAACAATATGGTGAGGCGTCGTTTCTGTTCGCACTTAGACATCCGAAGAATAAAGAATGGCCTGTCGAATCAGTTGATATCGACATGGCTACAACAGTTCAGAGAAACAGGATCAGCCGGCAATGAGCCTCGGCCTGGACCTTCAACTTCGGTTTC
This sequence comes from Micropterix aruncella, assembly GCA_944548615.1. Classification (NCBI taxonomy): domain Eukaryota; kingdom Metazoa; phylum Arthropoda; class Insecta; order Lepidoptera; family Micropterigidae; genus Micropterix; species Micropterix aruncella. Next base: position 5,267,607 of record OX155950.1, read on the forward strand.
GACTCCGGAAAAGGCAGATTGCGTGAGAATGGAATATTTGCGAAATCCACAGAAATCTAAACGAAAGATTACATCATCAACGAGCATCATAAAAACGTAAATTCACAAAATCACACGAAAAAAATTAAATTGCAACCTTACAAGCTGCAAATTATCCAGGAATTAAAAAGGAGCACTACCTTCGAAGGCAGAATTACGCAAGAGTCATTCTGGCACGTTTTTCAACACCTACGCGTTTAAGTAATATTCTTTTTGATGACGAGGCGCGTTTTTACCTTAATGGGTACGTCAACAAGCAGTATATGCGCTATCGGAGAGAGAGCAACCCAAAAAGTGCATCAACAGCCCTTGCATAGCGAAAATGCGACTGTTTGGTGCGCCATTTCTGGCAATGGCATAATTGGGCCTTATTTTTTTGGCAATCGTGAGACCGTAACTTCAGAGCGCTACTGCGCCATGCTGGAAAACTTGTTTACTTCTGAGCTACGTCGGCATGCTGGCTATAACAATAGGACTTACTTTCAGCAGGATGGAGCTACGGCCCACATCGCTAGGGTCTCGATAGCCAAAGTGGGACAGTTTTTCCCTCGAAAATTGATAAGCCGCTTTGGTAACATTGACTCCCCCGCCAGGCAGCCAGATTTGAGCCCATTTGATTTTTCCTGTGGGGATACATTAAATCTCACGTTTACAGAGATTCGCCAACAACAATAAGGGCGCTACAGAAAAATATCCAACGTGAAATCGCAGCTATCAGTCCAGATCTTTGCAAGCGAGTTTTGGACGACATGAGATCAAGATTACAAGTATTTCTGCAACAAAGCGGAGCATTTTTTTTAAACCACAATATCTTTCTGTGTTGTGATAAATAAATAACTTTGCTCTTATAAATATTTTATTTTTAATTTTGATTGAAGTATGATATCTGCTAGCGGACATCCTGTATATGTATGTATATGGATAAATACATAAACCACAAATATTTCATAAAAAGCCGTGTTGAAAATAATTAGAAATACAGTAGTTTTATTTTTTTAACGGAAGTCATGTTTTTATTCCTTTTAATATGTGTACTTGAATTTTAATAATTATTTCTTGCATTAGTTTTAGGTTATTGATTTCTTTAGTATCTCTTTGATTCTTGGTTTTACTTTTTGATTATTTGTGTCATTCATATTTTTAATTGTTTGTGTTTTAAACCTTTATTATTATGACATATCCTACTGTATTTGCAATGTTGGATGAATAAAAGACTATAGACTATTAACTAACACCCTCACTGGAAGTGCCTTTTGCATTTGCCTTTTGACTATGGCTTAAGGCCGTGAACTTTTCAATGTGCCGTCGTGTTTCTAATAGCACACGTTTATCGACCGCCAGCCGCCATCGGCAGACGCATCCGGAGCGGAAGTACTTCCGGTGCAGACGGATGTGACGAACTGCAGCGTGCATACGTGACGCTACACACCGAGAATAGCACTCGCATCAATGAATAGTATAACACCACACTCTCTCAGATTTATTAGGTGAAAATTTGAGTCGACTGTGAAAATAATGATGCGGTCGCTAGCTCTATTTACATACATACGTATGTACTGGCCACACAAGGACTGGAATCAGTTGGGAATAGCTATGCGATCTTTATATTATTAACGATGCGTTTTTTTATATTATTAATGTCTTTTTGTATCACAAAATTAGAAGTGTAAGACTAGAAAAATAAGAGTTTGTTCCGCCAACAAATTGTATACCAGTTTAGCAGGATTTTAATATTTTAAAAAATGTATTTTTTTCTTTGAATAAAAAAATTAAAAAAAAAACTAAATAAATTGGAATACTCAAGGACCACTACAAGATATGTTACTAAAACATAATTTGTCGAAGCCAATTTTTTTTAGATTTTTTGGAATGATTACTTGTTAATTAATTATTAATATTGTTTTTTTCCTTCATTTATTTATAAATTTTCATCGTGATTTTTTGATGTCGAATGTTTTGATTTTCAAAATTTTGATTTATTACATTATGATTATTTTATTTTAATTTTAATAAATATTGCTACCAAATAATAGGTGTCTCCTGAAAACCAACTTAGGAGATATTTTGAGGATACCCCTAATTTGCAGCGTTTGTAGTTTTAATTACATAGTCTCTGTCTATTGTCAGTTTCAATTTCTAATGTTTGGCTATTTTTTTATAGATAGCTACAAATAGTTAATTTATCATTATTATGGGAACGGAAAAACGTACTCAGTGGCTCTGTGGCTCTGGATCAATCCAGCCACTGTGGCTCTGGATCAATCCAGAGCCACAGTGGCTGTGTTATCTTCATTGTCATTATCGCTACATTGTGAGTCTTGGCTTTGTCAACAATCTTCTTCCATTCCACCCCTTTCGTTTGATTGGTTTCCCAGTTGTTATTTTGGTTTCCAAGTGCATTTACGTCTCTAACCACATAATCAAGCCATCGTCGTTTTGATACTCCAACTACAGGGTGAATTTTTAATTAGTGACATTCTTGAAGTGGGTGAATCAGCACGAGCTAATAAGCAACTTTTGATATAAATTTTTGGGAAAAACACAAATAAAAAAAACGTTTTTTTTTAATTATCAAAGAAATATATGTTTTAAAAAATAGTATAAAAGAAGTTAAGCACTTCGTGCATTGTTAATTCGCGATATATGATTATAAGTGTTCCAAATTGACAAAACATTTTTTTTTGTTTTTGCAAAAAAAATCTATCAAAAGTTGCTTGTTTGACGTAATGATTCTCGAACTTCAAGGCTGCCACTAATTTAAAAAAATCGGTTGTGTCACCCCAAGACTTTCCTGACTAGTATCCGGGGAGGTGCGAAAAAACAGCGACATTTTTTACTCTAGTACCCCAAATTTGTATGGCAGGTACCCCAAACGTTGGTCGTAAGTACCCCAAAAACTAATAGGTTCTTCCGATGGTTAACAGAAGCTTCTATGCCAAATTTTAACTTAGACAGATTAAGCGTCTGGGCGCTATCGCGGAAACAATTTTTTCGCCGGGATCCCCAAATTTGTATGGGAGGTACCACAACCGTAGGGCGTAGGGACTCCAAAAACTAATGGGTTCCTCCGACGGTTAACAGAAGCTTATATACCAAATTTCAGCTCAATCCGATTAAGCGTCTGGGCGCTATCGTGGAAGAATACATACATACAGACAGACATACAGACATACATACAGACAGAGATCGGTCTGGAAATAGTCTCAATCGTCTCAGGGAGTCTCAAAATATATATTCCCATCTTCATCTCAAAATTTTTTTTTAGCGCGATCACAATACTTTCCTTTCCGATAGGTCGTCAGGAAAGTAAAATCAATCTGTATACTTTTTTTTATTTAAAAAAAAATAATAAAAACGAACAGCTCTGTGTTTCAGCTTGGACCCTTAATCTATCCGGGTAATGTTCATTGTAAATGTGGGGAGATCGTTCCCAGGGCCAATCAGTTTAATTGAGAGTGGGATTGGCGTCGCTTCCGGTTTTTTTTCGGTGTGCTGCTGCGCCCGTTGTGCAGTTGATTCAGAAGCGCGTCGCATAAACAACGCACTCGACACCTAATATTTCGCTGCCAGCGAGGGGCGGATGTGTTTATATACGCCTTCCAACAGACGCATCCGTTTTAGCGCCGGTCCGGAACTCCTTCCGAACCCTTTCACTCACTCCACGAGACAGGAAATGCGTGATAGATTTCGAGGTAAATAAAAGAAAAAACATTTTCCCATACAAAATGTTCATGCGTTTCGTAACTGTCAAATATTTAATGTTCATCCCGTCGATACGGTAAACTCTCCCCTCAAATTAAAGAAAGTATTTAAATAAAGGTTTCGATTCGACAAGATATTCGGACCACAATTATTACATAGTTTAATTCAATTATGTCATGCTGACACGCGATTGATATACTTAATTTTTGTACTTTTATATTTTTTTGTGTATTTTAATAAAGTAGTGAACTTATTAATTATTTTGTATTCATTGTATTACTTTCATAAAATCATAAATTAAGTTCAGCTAATCTGTAACAAGACATTAATTGACTGTTAGACGGTACTAAGTTCGCCGGGTCAGCTAGTATATGTATTAATCAAAAGCCTAATATGCCCCTATTTTAATGAAAGAAAGAACTCAGTTCTTTTTTATGGATTGGCAAATTGTTTTTTAATCTAATGAAGGATGGAGTCTGGAGACTAACAAATAAAGAACTGTAGAACGTTTACCTGTAAGATGTGCATGTTGTGAGATTTCTGTAAATTGGGAGGCTCAGGTGGTTAAGGCAAAGGAAAAGGATGGATAATAAACAGACGTTAATATTTTTGGAAAACCTTTAGGGCAAGTAAATAGAATTGTCAACTACAACGGGCGAACCCGTCACATCAGGAAGATTTAACGATTAGTCGTTCTATCCCCCGTGAGGTGAACGCAGAAGACATGGACATAAACAGTCAAGCTCCGCCACATGCCCGCAAGAGGACAACGCCGTAACCGAAAGATAACTAGGTTGGTTACCCAGCGGGCTCACACTCACGCCATTACTTCCAATTGCGACCTGCGATCCAGATTACTCCGATCTCTCGATTGGTTACGAGTTCGAGGTCGCTTGCGCGGTTCTCTTTCTTACGAAGCGGTGAGACGGCGTACATCGAATCTTTCGCGGACCACGGCATCCTTTGCCCGGCTGTTCACCCAGTATCGGGTAGCCGATGGTCGTTTCAAGACCAGTCGCCGTAAGGTCCGCAACCACCCCCGTTCTGTAGGAAACAGTACAGCTTCCCCGACTGTTAGTCGGAGTGCACAGTCGATTGGCTTACGCCGCACTGCGCAGACCGTCCAGGAGCGCCAGAAGGTTGATTCCTAGAAGAAACTAGCCCTAAGACCAGAGTCCTGCCCGGGCCCCCGAATGGGTGTTGACCCGTGAATGTGACCAACCCTGAACAGAATGGGTCTTCGTGGCCAACTCAGCAAGGGCCCATTAGCTCCCGAACCTTTAGGGCAACCAAAATTCGGGCGATCAAATCTGCGATGGCTTGATTCAGTAGTTAAAGACCTAAATGCACTGGAAAACCAACGCCCAGGATACGTTGGAAGTTAAGAAGTTTCTTTACGAAGCCAAGACTCACAAATGATTGTATTGTTAATGCTGATGATCGTATAATTTGTTGCAAATATTTTGCGCCACCGATTCTGGCCTTTGATCGCCGCAATATTGAATATTCCTAGATATTTAATACCCGTTTAAGTTGCTTCTTATTGTTGAAGTGCGACAGTTTTATATTCGCTCTTTTCTATCTATCATTCTTAGTTTTAAATATAGTCGTTTTTATTTTACGCAGATTAACTTATTTGTTTAATAATCCTAAGGGGCTCTCTATACGATCAAGCATGCTTGTCAAGCATCGCGTCGCGGGCTGAGAAGATCGTGTACCGCAGGAAATATGCCAATATTTTTTTTCAATATTTATCAAAAATGCCTAATTTTGTAGTTTATACAAGGGAATCACGTCATTCATCAATCAATTACGTTTAATTGACTCCCTGGCATTTTTGTTAAATAATAAAAAAAATATTTGCATATATCCTGCGGTTTACGATCCCCTCCCAGCCCGCGACGCGATGCTTGACAAGCATGCTTGATCGTCTAGAGAGCCCCTCATTTCCACAACGCGCGCATTTGTGTGGATCGCTCTTGTATGGAGAAAAGAGAAATGTTATTTATCGAAACCTCCCTATCCGGAAAAGATAGTCTATGTTATGGAGGTTAAGGGAAAAACTATTTCAAAATTCAATACTGCCGCAAAAGGGTTGAACTTTTGGGTAAAATGTAAAATTCTTAATTTTTGTTACATAATTTGAGACTCAAAATAATATTTTTTCTGCAATATAAATATTCATCATTAAACAAAATGATGAATAATGAGTAGCGAATAAAACAACGTTAGTACATTGCAGGTCCCTCCCTCCCCATCCCCTCGAATGAGTCCGCTAATCCTATAGAGCAGTATCACTACTACAGAGAGTTATAGAGACAATTCCAGTTTTTACTTTTAAAAGACGTATGAAGTATTCCCCACGTCATACTACCCGACCACTTGGAAAAACCCGATCACCCGGCGGCATTACTAAGAGGTTTCCCTGCCACACTAAACTAAAGAACGAATGCTCAAAATAGCCAGGAAAACATTTGTATGTCTGCGGACCATATCGAGATAGGTATATAAGAAATCGCCTGGAATCACGAAACCTCGTGCCAGTTTACAGCACCAAACGTGATTACCGTTCACTGTAATTTCGTCGGTTTTTTATGTTTTTAATGATTTAGTTCTAAAAAGAAACTGGTAAATGTACATGAAGTCTTTTATTGTAACCAAATGGTTACAAGTATGTGTCCTCTTATATAAATATTATAAAGTACTTAATGCCTGTTTCCCTGTAACACACATTAATTTGACTTTTTATAATAAAAAAGCTCGAAAATCTAAATTTTATCCCCTTTGCGGCAGTACTTGACCAAAAAATATATTTTTATTTTATTTTTCCCTTTATCTATATACAATCGAACATCTTTTTCGTATAGGGAGGTTTTGAAATTCTGAAGAGAAAAAAAAGGATCCACTCTAGCGCGCATGTACCAGTGCACTGTAGGATTAGGTTAGTTGCAAGATATTGCCATGTGGCCAAAAAGCTCGCTTTTTTGTATTTTTTTTAATGATAGCATTAATATACGCGAAGAGTTGCATGCTACTTCCCAAATCTTTCTGGTTCTATTGCGCGTATTTGACCTTAAATACCACTCACTCCTATTTTGTAATTTTGATCATTACTGTCAGAGGCTTTTTACAGTTGTAATGTATCTCCGAGCCAGGAATCTTTTTTGATCCAGGTATCTTTTCCGAGGGTACCTATTCCATGAGGATTGGTTCCGATGCCTTATCTGAGCCGACCTTAGGCAGCCTCTCAAGTACACCAGCACGGCGGCGGAAGCCTCCCTGGATTTTAGCGTTGTTTTTGTTGTCACGAGATAATTATAGAGATAACCGATTTAAAAAAACGAATTTCTCGATCGCGTTTTTGAGACAGGAAGCATGGACAAACGATAGGCACGTCGGGCAGAAGATCATGTAGCCCGTTTTAGGATGTGAGAGCCATGGTTAAATGGGAAGTAAAAAAAGAGATTGAATGTATCTCTTAAGAATTTATCGAACGACAACAAGCAGCTAAGTGAACCGCAAAAAGAGAAACGGGTGCGGAGGAGAAGGAATGGCAGCGCCGCTGCATAGATTAATCGGAGTGGTACCTACTCACAACAGATGCGACACGAATGGAAATCGCCCTTTCCACCAGCTCTATCATTCTGTTATTATCACGTGCTATATGTAAATATTTGTATCTTTAGAATATCGCTGCTTAAATTTATATATATCTCTAACATTTATGTATTTATTTATTCTTTGTGTAATCAGGATTAGTATTCACAAAGTACATATTCCAAAATAAGTTAATAGTAAAAACACATTTTTTAAAACAAGCTTTTATTAAAATGCTCTGGGCCGAGCCAATCCTGGGTGCAGCAGACATGCCATAGTGGAACTTAAAACGGGCTATCATATTTGATTGCTATACAGAGTTTTGTGCTGTTGACCATTGAGTAGTTTCCTCCTTGGAAGCCAACCCTGGGTGCAGGCAGCCCTATCGCGGTGAAATTTAGAACGGGCTATCATAATTGAATGCATATACAAATTTTTGTCTATGCTGTTAACCGTGAAAAAGTAGCCTCAACGGCAGCCAATAGCAGAAAGCTGAATACTCAATATAAAGCTACGACTAGATAGTGTCTATGTTACCTAACTGTAAACGGTACATACGTGCAGCCTTGGATTGCTCTATCATATCTCGTGGCTCCTGTTTCCGGTGGTTTTGCAGCTCTGGTTTTTTGATCTTGTGAGAGTGGTCACCCTTCACTAGACTCCAATTGATTGTGAGCGAAGGGTGGTTCTCATCAAGTTGTTTTCTCCGTTATTGAAAGTCGTTGCAGTTGAAGTTGAAGTGTTTATTCAGAAGGTCGGTAGTAGGTTGCCAGTTCGTAACGCCTTGGTCGGTATTTCGCCGGTGTGTAGGTAGTGTGGGCGGGAGGTGAAGTCGTGGTTGTATGCCCGAAGTGTGAAGCGCCGCGATAGATTCGAAGATAATGATGATCGCGTAAACGATGCGTAGGTTGGTTGACTCGAAGGTAATGAAAAGCGCGAGTACTTGCAGATGAGCGGTTACTGTCCGCCAGGGAATGATAATTGATATTTAGTCGCGGTAACTGCCCAACAAGGGAATGATATTGATCGATCGAAATGTACTGCGTTTTATATGGTATGCAGTGACGCAATAGTTACAAGTGGGGTGAGAAATGAGCGTGTTAATTTGTATCGATCAGGAGAAATGACATTAGTCATCGTTTGACTGTGCATAAAATGCCGAATTTAGTTGGAAATCAATTGCAGCTGGCTCGTGTATATTCGAGCGAATTTGCGGTTTCGATTCTGTAGAAATTACTTTTTTGTTGTGGGTATGTTGGACTGAGGCTCCAACAATCTCTTCTAAAGGTTGTGAGAAACCAAACACAGTTCCCGTTCGCAGGTGGACACTGGAGATGTTTAGAAATGCCACCGTGACTACCGTCCCGTCTCTCTTTTTTTCACACGGTTTGATCGTCAACTCTCGACACATTATGCCGAGTTAGAACAGTAAGCGCACTCTGGAGTGGCAAGGCGTTGCTGGGATAGGGTGCGAGGCAAGTGAAGAGAGGGATACGGTACCTGTGGTTGGCGCTACGCGGGTGAAGGGTTGTCAAATTTTACGAACGTTTGAATATCTGCGTCGGCTGCGAGTGGCGACCATATGACGACGCGCTTGTCCGCTTCTGCTAATTTCGTCCAAAGTCACCACAATCGGTTATCGTATTACGATTTGTGGTAGCCCTTAGGACTCGTGAGTTTAGGTCGCTTGGTACCTATAGCTGGATTTTTTAGACTTAGCTTTTAGGGCTGCAACTATTATTTTAGCGCAATAGTCAATAGTCGATAGCCTTTTATTTATCCAAAATTGCAAATACAGTTGGATATGTCATAATCCTAATTGTTTAAAACACAATGATCAAAATATAAATGTAACAAATAATTACCTTTTTTTTCAAATCAGTAAAAATAATACAAAAAAATAACCAAAAAAGTCAAACAACAAAAAATCTCAATAATAGCATACGTAAAACGACGATAATCGTATGAAAAATCAAATATTATCAACTTGTAACGAGGTTTACCTCGTATGTTTAGCATAAAAATATAAGAGGTATCTTAGAGATATGATATTATTTTTCATAATAAATATGTACCTATATTAAAGGTATTGTAATATTTCCTCTAGGTTGTCTATCTCATAAATGTGCGATGAGCCAGTGTTTAACTCTGTATTCGAATATTTTTGGTTCTAAACAAAAACAATGGCGTAATTTAGCGGAACTTTTTTTTTGTAGGTGTCGGTCAAGTATGACTTTCAATTAAAACATATAATATGATGTTAACACAGCTATATCGCCTAGTAAGTAGCAAGGCAGCAAAATTTTGATTTCGATATGTGTGACACATCTAGTGTTTTTATCACATTATACATCTTCTTTATCCTGTGGCTGCCGATCGGGAGATTCGGTCAATTTATCGGGCGCAATTAGCGTGGAGGAGGCGAGCGATCGCGTCGATATTGAACGCGAACGCGGCAAAAAGCGCCGGCGGATGCGGTCCCATCGCGCCACCGACCGCCAGGGAAATATTTAATAACGACCAATGAACAAAACTATACCCCGCCACTAGCATAAACACAAGCCATCAAGCAATAAGATGCGACAACATCGCGCCGGTCCAGTCGCATCGCTTTTGCGGTTCACTCGCGAACGTGATTCTTGGATCTACATTATTGTGGAATCGACTGTATTGAGCTGTGATATGAACATATTCGTCACGCGGATTACATTCCACGTTCTACAAATAATGGGAAATTTGTTGATTGTTGCGAAAAACTTAGGATTTGATAGCTTTTTTGCCTACATGGAAAATACGTCACAAATATCTGAAAGTGTCAGATCTTGCCCTCAGTATGTTTTTCAATCGCCTTAACGCTGGAAAACATCTTATTATAATCTTTATTTATTTATTTGTTTATTTATTTGATTATTTATTTATTTAGGTAAAGTAACAGTATGAACTTATAATTAGATACAGAATTTTAAAAAAAACTGTTATAGCTGTTATTCTCTGGCTAAGTCAGCTGGTATCCAAGATTTCGGTGATTCTTTGTGGTTTCGATGAAGTTTTGAATCTGGATCAGGATGAGGATTGACGTCGTCAAAGATAGACTAAAGTTTGTTTGTTTATACTCTTTATTGTGAAAATGTCACAATGAGCGGGTTTATTGTCATTTGACAATCTCTTACAACCAACCCTACTATGACGTGTTATATGTATGTGTGCGTGTAACATGTCTGTAAGTGTGTGTCTTGTTATTGCATTCCATCGACAGAATTGAAAATGCAATTCCGTTAATTAGATCCCAACGGAAAATGGTGACCCAGCCAGGAATCGAACCCGGGACCTTACAATGTTAGATCAGGCGACCTAACCACTATGCCACCGGGCCGCAAAGTGCTGTCAATCGTCATTCGTTGTTATGCGAGTAGGCGACAAACTGCTGCTGTTACTACGCAGGTTATATCGGTGGGAGACGGCGGAGTCAGCACGCAGAAATTTTGAAAATCCGCCATGCACACATCACCCACTGTATCTTGTTTCTTGTCCTTGTGCTCGGCGATGGTCATTGAAAAAAATTAGGATGAAAATTGCACATAGTAGGTAGTTTGAAACCGTCGACGCTATTTAAGTACGGGATCCTTCTTACTACAATGGCTTCCCGGATCCATCGGATTTTGAAACTTGAACCAGTGGTTAGTTCCGCTTTTCGGTGCTCTCTGTTCTTTAACATCGTCTTAAAGTAAATGCGGTTCGAAGATTGACTGCCTCGGAGCTGCTGTGGGTGGCTCAAGAATGACTCGAGATTTGAGGCAATTGTGGTGTGGTTTTGCCCGTGCAGTGGGTGTTTTGGGTCGTCTATTATCGTGCAAATCATCCAACAGTGAAATTAACAAAAATAATAATTAAAAAAAATACAAAACACGACCGATTTTACAAAAAGTGAACTATTGTATTTAGAATTATTAGAAAAAAATTGTTCGCGCTGAAAAGCACGTTTTGTAAGAGAATAAAGTTCGCCCTACACCCTGCGGCAGGTATCTTGAAACGATCGCTCGCCGCTGCGCCGCCGCCGCACTTTAGTCGGTTGCCCTCGGTGCTCAAGTAATAAAAAGTTGTTTTTATGAAGTATTTGTTATTTGTGTATTTATCCGTATATATATCCGATATTTACGGCATTATATATCGACGCTTGAAAGGCAAAACTGACTAAGCGACATTGAGTAAACTTTACAGGAAAGTGATTTAAACCTTAAATATTTAGGTGACCTATTTTAATATCTCGGATAGCTATAAACATAATATTTATATGTCTGTTCATAGGCATTTCAATCCAACAATTGGTGAATTTAAAATCACAATCCTGAAATATTTTAACTTTAGATCACTTTCCTGTAAAGTAAAACTGACTAAGCGACATTTCGCGACATTAGTAAGTTTTGCCTTTCAAGCGTCGATATGTAAATATATATTACATATATCTCCGAAATGTACTCTATCAGATTTTTTATTTGATACTAAACACGATATTTATCCTAATTTGTTAAAATTTGGACATTTAGATAACTATCCGTTTGACATTTGAGCACTTTAGGAATCATGTGATACTCGGGATGACATTGGATGTCTAACAATACCACACACTTCTAAATCAGTTTAAGCATTTATAAGTTATTGTGGAATAAAGAAACGAAAAAAACATACTTGAATCCTAAACACATAACACACCGTTTTTTTAGACAGTCGTGTAAAAATAGAGATCAATGTCACTAGTGTTAGGAACTGTCACTGTAGTGTGACTACGTGATTGCTGTATAATTTTAGAGGTTATTTTCGATTTCTCAAATTCAATTTTTTCTCTTTCGATTAATACGTCACCCTTCTGCACGGCTTGTTACAAACGCGGACTAATGGCAAAGAGAAGAAGAGCGCGCGCATCGAGGAAATAAAACAAACGAGTGCGCGGCGAGAGTGGCCGCATCCGGCAAACCGGCCGCGCCGCGTTCGCCGGATATCCAACTAACTAAAGCATCTCATCGATTCGCGAACGCTCATAATTACCACTCGTAAGCTAGCTAATCGAGCGTCGCGAGGCCGACCCGTAGATGCAGAAGAGATTACGCAGCTCGCGCGGTAGTCCGAGATTTTGATGTGTCAGTTCGATCGGATGGTGTGATCTGTTAGGGAAACGTTTGAAAGTGCGCTATTCATCAATATGACGCGCCTGCGCATGAGATTGCGTGTACGCAATCCGTCGCTACAATTTGTCAATTCAGTCTGAAGCTCCAATCGTACAGGTTCATCGATATGAAGTATCCAATCGCACAGGTTCAGCGATCTGTCGCTACAATTGGTCAAGTCTATCTGACGCTCAAACCGCACGGTTTGGCGCCAGATCGGGCTGATGTGATCCAAATATCTGTAATAATTTCGAGATCTGGGAATAACTCTTGTCTGTTAACACTTCTTTGATAAGCACATTGACCACGCGGCAAGCAATGCTCATAACATACTAGGTTCTTTCCAAAGAGCATGCAAACCCTTCAATGACATATGCATATCCACTAAGAAGCACACATTACGCCAGCAGCATTCTTGAGTATGATACAACTATTTGGTCTCCGCGCTACAGTGTCTATAAAATCCTGAAAGCCTTCAGCGTCGCTTCCTCATACAGGGTAGTTCACCTCGTACATTGAGAGTTGTCGAATACTACGGGCGAACCCGCCACCCCAAGAAGTTATAACGATATCAGATTATTCTTTCTCCCATGGAGTAAAGAATAATCTAATATCGCAGAGACTTAGGGACAACACAAACCACCGTCTAACTACGCCAACAAGCCCGCAAGAGTCCAACCCCTTTCCGCGAGGCACTGGAAAGTGAACACAGCGTTTCGACCTCAAGCCCTTACTACCAGATTTGGACGGACTTATCAATCGAGGTCGCTTGCGCGGCCTATACCTGACGTTAGCGGTAATTCTTTTTGAATTTATCGGATCCGTGGCGCCCTTTGCACGACAATGACCATCGGATCGTTCCTAAGGATAAGTGACGCCAGGTCAACAGCTACCCCGCTCTTTAGGAAACATACGTATCCAGACTCCCCTGGTTATTTACCGGATTTCGTAAGCGTGGCTGACTCAGCCTGGTACTCAAACCACCCAGTCCGCCCAATGTGTTCCCCCTAATCCGCACTTCTGATCATAACCGCCTCCGACTGCAGGTTACAGCCGCAGGCAGAGTTTACAGCGGCCCTGACAGGTTAGATCCCTCTTCAAGGAGGCTACCGGATGGGAGTTAAACCGTGAGTTGGGCCGATCAAGATAACACAAAGAAGGCTATCACCAGCCAAGCTGCGCCGAACCTCGTGCAGCAACCTAGTTTACCTCAACAGGGGTAGTTTCACTTTTTACGCAGCCCCAACTTGGAATATAATCGTGAAATCCTTAAGAAACAGTTTTACTAGGGTGCTTTTAAAACCAGTTTCTGAACGAAGAACTCTGTCGCACCGACTATCTCTCTAAATCGTATTTTTTTTTGCATCTGTATTATAATGTAGCAAATAAATAAATGTAATTGTGGGGTTTCTCTGACGTCGTGCGTTGTCGATATGATCAGAGCCCAACGTTGTGAAGTCTTGTTCCCTCGGCATACATACCGTAGGATAAACACATTAAACGAAACTAATAGAAGAAAGATGGCTTACTATTGATAACGTCAAGCGAGAGTGATTAAATATGCTAAATGTACGCGCTTATATATCGGTAAATCTAATGTTAAGTCGGGTATTTTTCGTATGAATTAATATTTGCAATTGTAAAAGACGCTCTTTTCATACATTGATTAATTGCAACGTAAGGAAGACTCATTTAAAAAAAGAAATTGTCATTTCTTTGAAAGCTATTAGTCATCACGCAAATAGACAATTTAGCTGAATCTTGGAATTAGAAATGTCTGCTGAGTTTAATGTTACATTGTTTATCATCATGAGTCACTACATAATAATCGGCATTTTCTTGTAATATTGTTATGTCTGTTTCCGCTTAGATAGTATATTACTGGTGATTTACTTATAAGGAGATAAATAAATTAAAAATAATAACTGGAGATCTGCACACTACTTAATAGAGTCGGTAACCATATGCGCGCGAGTCAAAATGTGTGGAGCGAAGCAGTGTGCGACTCGGCGCGCAGGCGCGGCCGCGTGGGCGCGTTGCGCAGGTGAAGGTGCGCCCGAGGAGATTCGTCAACGCGCTCACTCCCGACTCCCGACTCTCGCTCGAGTGGCGACTTGGCGAGTCCCGTCGGCTACAAAAGGAGGCGCAAGGCGACTTCCTGTCCGTCGGGATCGGGATGGGTCGCCGCGAGCCGGGCTGGATCTCGATTAATCACGCGGCGGGGCGGGCGCAGGGGCTGTTCCTTCGACGGCAGGTGCGCCGGCGCCATTAATCGCCACCGAAATCTTAATGGCAGGCCCCGCAATGGCCTCTCGGCGTCGCCGCAGCGCGACACAACGATCACCCAACGCAACATCACCCTTTTACACAGAAACTTCATTAGACTAATCGATAAATGCTGCAATAGGGGCGTTTGTCGAAGGTAATAGCGATAGCGCCAGTTTTGTCTAGACCGAATAAAAGTGGTTCGTTTTAAATTTTGTGACATAAAATGACATTTACACGAAAAAAATATTTTCGGTATTAAAAATTTGTGAATTTAAAAAATACTTTTTCAATTGAGAAAACCAAAGAGATAGAAAGAATTGTCACAAGACAAAACTATAATGTGAAAAGCAGCAGTGCACGAGATAAAATAAAATGGATGAAACGGATACGAAGAGAGAAACTCTTGAGCGTGTTAGTTCCAGTTGGGTAGCAGAAACGAATAAGCATGAGGTTAAGGTTAAGCTCCTGTTATTTTTGTACGCAAAATTAATGTTTTATGGAAATTAATTATTAAATTAATAAATAAATAGACTAGCGTAGAGGGAGACCAGTGGATCAATGACACAAGGCAACATAATGGACGAAATATGTTGTTTACAATCCTAGATTGTCCTATTTCTCTATATCGGTTCTAAGTTTTTCTATATCGGTTCTAGTATACTGGTGGATTGATACAACTTCCCTTTTCTTCCTTGTTTCCCTTATTTCTATCTCTTCCTTGTTTGCACAGGTGAACAGTTTGCTGGGGGTTTCTCTTTTTGATCAGCGATTGTGTGAGCAAGATTACCACTGGAAATCCCTCATGTAAAGTGCTAAGATAGTCCAGTTTGAGCTCGATTGTTTTGTTGTCAGGAGTACTTTCCATTACACATTATGGCGAGGGTCTGAAGATAGAGCCGGGAGATTGCCACTGGAACTCCCTGGTTAAAAGTAAAGCTCGTTTGCAAATATCATTTTTTATTTTTTATTTATTCTTAGTTATATTACATTGATAAGTGTGCGCACAAATCGAAATTTACAACTAAACTAATCGAGTCGCCCTTGGTACGGGTTTCAGCCTATGTAGGTAGGCAGACTTTGTATATAACGTCCCATACAGCTCATATAAGTATTTCAATTTATGCAAGAAATGTCATATCCTCTCCTTGATTAAGCGGCGTGAAACCGCGGACTTAACCTTTTTGCTAAAAATCACCTCCAATAATATTAACTATTCCGACTTACTAAATAAAATTAATCTCCCTGTTCCTTCCAAACTCAATAGATTTAACCCTGCTCTTCATGTTCCTCATGCTGGTACCAACTATAGGCAAAATGCATTTCTGTGATCGCATTTGTGTTTAATCAATTCAATGATTTTATTAAACGCTTTGACTTTGATCTATTCTGTACGAGTATAAACTCAGCTAGGCAGCGGCTAAACAGTGAATTCTTTAGCATTAATTGTTGAATAATTTTTGATCTATTTTTAATCGATAGTTTTAATTGAAATGTCACATATGTTTCTACAACGTTACTTGGCTCTCTGTTATTTTCTCTCTCTCTCTCTGTTATCGCTCTCTCTAATTGGCTCTTTTTTATCCTACTCCGTCTTTTTGTTAAATTATAATTAGCTGTTGGTTTTCCTAAAAAATAAATAAATAAATAACATTTTCAAGCACTACATTTCAGAAATATTTTTTTACAGCAGAAGCTTTAAAAAACTGCCCTTAAAATTGTTAAACTGCATAGATTCTTAGTTATATTATGGTCAATATTTCGGTAAATTAAATATATATTTTTCATACAAAGTTTATGGTGCTAATATTTTTTATAGATTTCATAATTTATATAAAAGGACTTAATAACATCTTAGAGCATTTTATTTAAAGACATAAATTTAGAATAGCAGTAGTTCGACTTGTATTAGGTATATAAAATTTTATCGGTGTGTATATCCGGTGCCTTTTAAAAGGAGTGTCGGTAAAGCGGCGTGGTCAGGCGTGGCCGCGGATACCCAAACGAAGCGGGAAGCGTGGGCCGGCGACACCAACGCCCTGCTTTGCTTTTTGCCTCACCGTGTTTCCTGTGCCCACGACACTCCGCTCCATTCCATCCTCGGATACACGATTAACGAGATGGAAAGATTCAGCTAGGGTCGTCGAATGTGAGAAACTGGGTTGCCAGATAAGCCGCAAAAAACCGGACAGTGCTTGAATGGAATACATTTCGGAAATAATGGATTTGGCAGAGGCTGATTTAAAAAATATAATTACGTTTTGAAACATTTGTTATCTTAGAGACGAGAGACAAAAAGTCGTAATTTTATAACAATAATACCTATATAATACCATATTTGTGTTCCTGGATATCTCAGAACTTTGGAATCACTAGTCTGGCTCGATAGAAATCTGGAATCAAATATGGTGCAAGTTTTAAAACAATTGGAATCGACAATGGGCTAGTTTTTATACATTTTTGTCTAAACGCGAGGCTAAAAATTACAGCAGTAATGGTGAAAGGATTATTTCGAGATCTTGTAAATATGCCGAATTCTATATTCGATTTTTAATCAAAACTTAATTGTCAATTTTCTCCAGTAAGTTTGTCTAATTGTCAGTTTTGCATACATAAACTAAAACAAATGGTTTTGCAGCGTAAATGACTTTTCATCCGATAATGACACAACTTGAATCGCTCTAACCTAGCGGGCGAGATCAATATTAACGCCCCAATAAGAACCACGCGCCAACGTCACCTTTTTCGATTGCCACGTTTTAAAACTATTTCATCCAGAAATGGACTACTTAGGCACTGCTGTGAGCTTTACAACACCAATTTTAATAGTATTGATATTTTTAACAACTCCATAAGCACTTATGAAGACTCCGTAAAAGACACCGTAGCCAATGCCATAAACTGACTAATTTTACTCATGATTATTACTATTATTATACTTTATATACGATATAATTACTATTATATGCTTTTGCACTCCACACCCACACACTCAACACCCGCACACACATACACACACACACACACACACACACACACACACACACACACACACACACACCTTAAACATAAGCCTCTTATGTTTTAGTATTTTTTTAGTTATTTTAGTTTTTATTAAATAGTTCAATGTAATTTACGTAATTTTCCTGAAATCCGTAATCGGATTTATTTTCTGTATTCGTAATCAGATAATTAATCTGTATTTTATGTAATTTACTGTGTGATTTGTTTTCTAAGAATTGAATTGAATTGAAATAAATATAACATATTCTTATTACATTTCATTCTAGCTTTATAATCTGACAAACCGTAGATAGGTACTTTAATAATTCCACGATGATATTTAAATTCAAATTCAAACTGATATTTTACATAATATCTAGAAACGGAAATTTACTTTAGTAATGTCTAGATATTAGTTGTGATTATATTTATTATTCCTAATAATATGTTTAAACATTTATCTTTTTCGGATTTGTTTTCCTTTTACATTGGATTTGCTTCTTTTGGTTCTTTTGATTTACTTCTAGCCTACAGGGATATTTAATCGATACATTATTGTTATCTTATTATTTTTAGACATTTATAGTAGATTTTTTCTTCTTTTTAACCGACTCTGTGATGACGTCGTAAATTTAATATAGTATGTAACTGTCATTGTTTCATTATATTTTAGTTTTTTTAGGTATTATTTTGTTTATATGCTTTAGTGTCATAGTTTTAATACGCCTATGTATATATAAATGTATACATACGTACACTATGAATTAAGTGAAAATATATTTCATTATATAACATATTGTACAACTTATGACTACGTTTATATTTAAAATTGACTAATTCATTTGTGTGTATGTATGTTTATTCTACTTACTTATTGGAATTAATAAATAATGACGACAATGAATCAACAAACGACTCAAGATTCGCATTATTTTTTCGCAAAGTTCCCCTCACTACTCTCTCTCAAAGGATGTCGTTTATTTCACGACGAGGAAAAAATTGAATCTCTCTCCGACTTCCTGTCGAGTCTCCCGGGACTGCCGTTTCGCCGATAGGCATTCGGGAGGATAGGAGGAAGAGGAGGAGGAAGGGCATCCTCGTAATATTCTCGCCAAACGCGACAGCATCCTGACTGAGTACGAATAAACAATGCAGAATTTGAAATTTAAATGGCTGCCACTGAGGACGCCGCTGGTTGACAGGCCCACAATCTGCGAGTACACGCGCCTTTTTTGATGGAAATGTATTTAATTGTCTTTTAGATAAGAGCGATGCCCTCTCTCTCAAACATTTTAAAGTGCAGCTTATACAAACTGGCAGACATTCAGGCATTTATTCAGTGCGTATTTTTCTATGCAACTTTTTTAAAACGAAGTAATAAAACGAAGTAATAAAAACGCATTGCCATTGATTATAGCTTATTTTATTGCTGAATGCCATAGTACGCTTTAGTGACCATTCTACGACGACGACATGCATGTGGCGCTGATAGAATTGTCCGGCAAAACTAGTAGGTTTTTCTTCGGCCTTCTCTAGTAACATTGATAATGATGATTTTTTATAAAGGACTGATTGATTAAGGACCCAATAATTTAAGCAATGATAACAATAATAACATTCCCTCACTGCATATCAGTGTTTCGATTTATTAAATAATTTATCTATTTATTTATTTATTTATTTATTTATTTATTTATTTATTAATTTATTTAGATAATAGGTACACAAAGAATACTCTAACATATACATTATATATTACCAAAATGTTCACATAATTACTTATTAGAGGATAACATTCTATGTGTACTCCGCTTGCTTGATAAATTATTGCCTATGTTACTTTTAACTGACGACCCAATAAAACGTATTATTATACAACTATTATTTTTAAAATTACTAAAATCACTTACAAAAAAAAATATGCACACTGTGATAAAAAAATAACAAAAAATAATAACGAAACCATTTAATAACCATTAAATAAACCATCAAATAACAGCAAAAAAAATAAAATAAAATAATAAATTTACAATAAATTTAGAATAAACCTTATAAAAATGAATTTGGTGGTTATTAATATTGTCGTATATTCAAAATATCACAAACATACGATAAATCATCAATCTGTGGATTTCGTAATTAGGACTCTAAAATGGATTAATTTGTTAGGGGTCCCAGTTGCAGTTGCAATAATATGAGGCAGTTGTAAGATGATTCACTAGAAATGTTTTGAGCATTTCATTGCTTTTGAGAACCAACTACGCATACTTAATTCTCGTGAACAGTTTCATTCAACCGAGTTGCGCGCAAACGGCTGCATGTTCTCTGCTCGTGGTTCTCTTTTTTGCTCGTGTCGCCGCTTTGAATTTAATTTTCGGCACGGAGGCCGGATGCTGACCTGACCGGTCCACGGCCGGTCGTGATGAGGGGATGCAGCAGCAGTGAAATTGGGGAGAGGGGCCACCTTCGTCAATTGCCTACTGACACGACAGATTTGTTTTGCTCTTTAACGCCGCCGGGAGAACAGACATGCATTTACTTTGCAGACGAAATGTAGTGCACTTACAATGTAGTAGATATAGTCCATGCATATGAGATCTAAGCGTATCTATTCCAGGAAAAAAATCCGGAAGTATTTTTCTCAGTGGTTTTATATGTATTTTTAGACGCTGAGACCGTCTTTTACCTTTGCGACCTCGCCAGAGGTAAGCTAACTTCAGGAACCGCGAAAAACCGCAAAAAAATGCATTACGTTTAGTTTTTCGCTTATAATTCACGAATAAAGCATTTTTTGATAACGACTATTCAGTACAAATTTAGAGAA
Organism: Micropterix aruncella; assembly: GCA_944548615.1. Classification (NCBI taxonomy): domain Eukaryota; kingdom Metazoa; phylum Arthropoda; class Insecta; order Lepidoptera; family Micropterigidae; genus Micropterix; species Micropterix aruncella. The sequence continues at coordinate 5,288,199 of OX155950.1, forward strand.
GACAAAATTTCCTACAGTTTGTATTTACAGATTTAATTCCTCCGATGTACCAAACCGCCGCTAAAGCGCGCTCAAAAATGGTCATTTTATTCCACAAAGTCCATAATAAGAGCGCGCATCAGCGGCGGTTTGGTAAATCGGACAAATTAAGTCAATAGATATGAATTGTAGGAAATTTTATGTACTCGAATTTTGTTTTAAATAATCGCGAAAAACAAAATAAATAGCATTTTTTGCAGATTTTCGCGATTCGCGATTACGCAAGCTGACACAACCCGGTGCGCAAACCGATCAGTTCCAACCGAGGTGTTCCCCGGATCCGCACTTTCAATCCCAACTGTCTTCGACTGCAGAGAGTTAATCACTTGCTAAGTTGACCACGAAGACCCATTCTGTTCAGGGTTGGTCACACTCACTGGTCAACACCTATCCGACGGCCTCCACGCATGAAGTGCGAGCCTGGGTAGGACTCTGGCCTTATGGTCAATTTCCCCTGGGAATCAACCTTCTGGCGCTCCTGGACGGTCTGCGCACCGTGCGGCGTAAGCCAATCGACTGTGCACTCTGACTAACAGTCGGGGGAGTCTGGAAGCAGTACTGTTTCCTATAGAGCGGGGGTGGTTGCGGACCTTACGGCGACTGCTCTTGAAACGACCATCAGCTATCCGATCCTGGGTGAACAGCCGGGCAAAGGACGCTGTGGTCCGCGATAGATTCGGTAAACACCGTTTCACCGCTTCGTAAGGGAGAGGACTGCGCAAGCGACCTCGAACTCGTAACCAATCGAGATACTGGAGTAATCTGGTCACAATTGGAAGTAAGGGCGTGAGTGTAAGCCCGCCGGGTAACACTCCTGGCTTTTGTCCTCAAGTCTTCTGCGCTCACTTCAGGGAGAACGACTAATCGTTAAAACTTCCTGAGGTGACGGGCTCGCCCGCTGTAGTCGACATCCCTAGTTGTTGTCTTCGACTGCAGGTTGCAGCCGTTGGCAGATTTCAGTTAATTTCGACGGCCCTTAAGTTAAGTCCCTTTTCGTGAAGACTACTTGATGGGAGTTGAACCGTGAGTGCAGCTGTTAAGAAGATACAGACAGGCCATCTTGCCCAAGCTGCACGGAACCATAAGGTACCAATCTCCCTGCGCAGGCAGCTCACAACGTCTAAATATTCGTGCGGCTAGCCGATCTCGCAGTCGCATCGAGTCGCGGTGCCGCCCCCCTCCCCCCACAGATTGATGCCCACCTCATTTTCTCATGTGCACCCACCCCTATGCTGATCCTAGAGGAATAAATAATAGGGACACTAATAAAACTGCAATAATTACAGACCAGAATGCACTTGGCGAATGGTGGAAAACTAGAAAAACTGAAGCTGAGGATAAGGCAGATTTATAGAAATTGTTTAACGAACCCAAGGCGCCAGTCTTGGGTTTGATTAGCAACTCAAAATACATTCAATAAAGTCTTAAGTATTTTACAGATCCTCTTATTATGAAATTAAAGACTATTGCGAGTTTCCGATGCAAATATTTTTTCTATGACCATTTTCTCGAAACTTAATTTATGTAAAATAATTTTATTTTGCGGTATCGATAAAAAAACGCTAAGCGATGGGTCCCAGTCGCTGGAGTTGTGGTTTCGTTTGCGGTTTACCACGTAACGCACCAGCAACCATCGGATATTTTCTAGGAAGAATGCACCTTCTAGCGATGAACGAACCACCCACCGAACCGACCAGTTAAGTCGGTATTTCAGTCGTCGGGCCCGGTTGACCTTAGCACGGAGCGTCTTCCACCAGCTATATTAGTTTTGAACGGGGATTTTCGTGAGCCGGATCCAAAACCTCGGTTTTCATGTGGCAGGTTCCCAGTCTTCCCTGCGGTGTGTGTCGAGAGCACTCGAGCTGCAGCTCTGGTTGCATCCGTGTATCGGCTGCACGCCGAAAATTGCAGCTCTAGCCGCAGCTGCCCCCTACTCCCAAAACAGCGGGCTGCTGAGCTACTTAGTAACACTGAACTAGTTGACAAGATCGAAGACTATCGCGGTTGTTTGCGATTATAAATAGGATAGAAAACGAATTTACCGCGTGAAATTTGTAGCACCCGACGTTTCGGTGACGTTGCAGCCGCCGTTGTCTAGGGTGACGCCGCCCTAGACAACGGCGGCTGCAACGTCACCGAAACGTCGGGTGCTACAAATTTCACGCGGTAAATTCGTTTTCTATCCTATTTATAATAGTTGACAAGATTTTTGCCTAATTTATTTTGTCACATTTATGTCTGCCTGATATATCTTCTAATCATGATATCGTCCAATCATAAAATTCCATGCCATATAAAATAGAATGTCAGAAATCTTGAATGTGTTTTGCCGAGGGATGTAACTGTATTACCACCTGGATGTCCAGACCGGGTAGGGAACAAAGTCTTGCACAGGTTGAGGAAGAAGATGAGTAAGGAGTACTTTGTGAGCCTAGTGCGAAAGTTTGTAGTTTTATTTTTGCTAATAGTGCACTTCTCATATATGTGCTATAGTTCTCATATATTATTATGTGCTCAGATTTTGCTATAGTTAACCCAAGAATAGTCAATAAGTAATTCAATTATCTTTTGTCTTTCGCATTGAATTACAAAATTCACTTGCATCCTCATTAATCAGTTCCTGGATAAGTTTGTCACTAGCTGCATATAAGAGTCTTCTGCTTATTTGTTTTTTTTTGCAATAATTTCTTAGATTTTTGGATTTTAACTAATATAATGTTCGATTTCTGATGCGACTGTCTTTTTAAAAATACCTCGTAATTCTAACCGTCATTCGTCCTACATTTGGCGACACCTACAGACACTTTAGACCTGCAAGAAGCACTAAACACTGTGTGGACCTTTTTTTTACACTTACCATAATAACATATCAACTAACCAGTCTCCCCTGCACTTAGTACTTAACAAAACGTAAATTAGCATTTACGCTTCAGAATCATGGACTTTTATCAAAGCGGTTGAAATTGCACTAGATGTACATTTGAACGCAGACTACTCCGCAGGATTTTCAGTGCTATGCAGTAGGATAGCGCATGGACAATACGAACAAACAAAGAATTTTGTAACCTGTATAATGATGTTAAGTTGTGAGATTCGTCAAGGATCACATGGTTAGGGCATGTGGAAAAGGTAGAAAATGAACACTCTATGAAACGCCGTCTCTGTGAAAATTATAAAGAATGTTATAAAATGTTTTATAACGCAATGTTATAAAATGCAATGTGTTGTAGCGTTAATGACGATGATGATGACGGGGATTGGTTATATACCGCTATTGATTATGTAGATTGCTCCATGCAGTACTACGATTTGGTAGCTAGGATTTTACAATGACACACAACAATTTAGGCACTCATAGTTCTAAAATTTTATTAATATTTTCTTATGTTTAATATGGCGGCTTTGGGGTATCGCCTATATGGTATCCTATCTCGAAATACAATAGTAATATAATAACAAACAACATTTTAAATCATAGCCCTTACTGTTGTAATATATTTACATAAAGATGTCAATTTCTAATTTGCAATACAGATTTCAATACCTAATCATTACACGCGTTCATTTGAAGGTTGGTTGTAAGATATTGTATTTTAGCAATCAGTCCGCCTTTTGTATGTTTTGTATTAAACTGTGTAATAAAGAATTTCTATCTATCTTATCTATCAATCTATCGTATGTTCAGATAGACTCGATTCTATCTCTTCCTATTGATTCTGTAATGTAATCAGCATATATAAAAATGCGATAAATTGCCATAATTAATGAATATTATTGATATTTAATTATTCAGTTTTTATAATCAATCAGTCCTTTAAAAAATATTTATTATGTTATGGCGAAATAAATTGTTATTACTTTCGCCGTCAATACTATCAGCGCCATCTGCATTTCGCCGGCAGAGAAGGGTTGCCAAATTGTACTATGGAGTTGAGCAATCTAATGCCATATAAAATCAGTGCTACCGTTAACAAAGCATACCTTGTAATACATCATTGAATAATGCAGAAGAGACGCGTTTTCCAGCTACGTAGATCCGCCTCGGGTCGTCACGCGTGTGAAGGTCTGTGCGTTTTAGAAGATTGTTCGGAAGCGATGCGAAGCAGCGTCGGTTGCGTCATTTCCGGTCGTCCCTTTGTGACGGGTTTCCGCCGCGGCCGCAAGGCGCGCGACATCCGCCCGAGACAAGCGGCTTCCGCCCACCGGAGCGCCTAACACTGCATAGCAATGTCCGCGACTAGAAATCTTTGTCGAGCTGAGACTAGGAGATGTTCTTGATGAAGCAAAACGTCGTACGGCTTTGATTGATTGCAGACACTGAGTTGCAATCGAAACGAATCGCTTACGAATTTACAATACAGGGTTGCTTAAAACGTAATTCTACCCAGTAAAAATCTGATTCCCTACTGAAATAAGAACCATACTAAGAAAATCACCCTGTTCATGTAATAATATACATGACTTATTGAGCCCCACGTTAAAAAAATGTGAGCCCCCACATTTAAAAGCCTGAGATTTTAAAAACAGCTCACATCTCTGACAATATAAATTATCTATATATACAAGAGTGAATTCAGATTTTTAATTTTTATTATGTAATATATAGTATTTGGATTTATTTTATAATAATTTTAACTACTTTTATTAATTAATCATTATTTTGATTTTTTAATGATCATTTTGTTTGTTTTTACTTTCCCGGCAAACTAACCCGGCGAGCAGGGAAAGTATTGTGATCACGCCGTTGTCGAAATTGCCGTTTGAGCCGAAGTTTGGTATGCAGGCATCATTTATCGGTCATGGTATCATTGTGGTTGGAATATATCATTTACACTATTACTATTTAAATTAACATCTAAATATTATTATTTAAAGTATTTGATATCTCATATACAAGCTACACTAATAATATTTAAATTTTTAAAAAAAACGGAGTTAATGATTTTTAACTCCGTTTTTCGTGTACAATAATCTCCTATAACAGATGGTGCCCAAAATAAACACGACTTACGGACAGTAGGGCGGTGTCGACTACAATGGGCGAACCCGTCACCCCAGGCCGGTATAACGATATGTGATCGTTCCATCAGTTGTGGGATGAACGTAGAAGACTGAGACACAAGACAATCTTCTGTCTAGCGCCGCCAACAAGCCCGTTAGAGGCCATCGCTTTACGGCGAGGCACCGGTAAAGGTAAGCAGCAGCCAGCCTCGCCCCTAACTACCTGTGTTGGTAGGGTATCTTCGTCTGGAGTTAACCTTCAGGATACCTCCGTCCTCCCGACTGGTTAAGGGTCCGAAGTCGCTTACGCGGCCTCTATCTGCTATATTACAGCGGTAATTCAATTTAAATTTATCGCAGACCTGGGCTTCCTTTGCCCGTAGTGTCACACGGGATCGGGTGGCTCAAGGTCATTTCAAGATTGGCATGACAGCAAGGCAACATCCAACCCCGCTGCTTAGGAGACAGTATATTTTCATAGTTTCCAGACTCCTTCAGCAATTAGTCAGAGTGCACAACCGATTGGCATCGCCGAACGGTGCGCAAACCGTCCAGTAGCGCCGGGATGCATTCCCGCCAGTAGAAACCGGTCCACCGGCTTTAGAGGCCTGAGACGCGATAGTCTTACCCGGGGTAGCCTTCCGCACGAGGAGGCTTCTGAATAGGAGCTGAATCGTGAGTTGAGACGATTCGATAACAAAATGGATCTTGTGGCCCAAGCTGCACGAAACCGTTCGCTACGACTTACGGACAGAGATATTACGTATTTCTAGCACCAAAAATGTTTAATATACTTTCTTCGTTTGTAAGATATTGTCTTAGCAATGATACGTCCTCCCTTGTTTTTAAAATTGTAGGATATGCGCAATAAAGTATTTTTATCTAGCTTATGCATTTCCGACATTTATTATGTCGTATGAACTCACCTCTCGAACTTAACTTATTCTAATTCTAAGGAATATGCTCGGCTTGGTGGTGACTTCATAATAAAACGAGAGAGGAATGTGAGGAGTTGATGAGAACCTTAATACTAGTATCACAAACGTTCAAGATTAAAATGTTTACCGTGCCTCTACTAGAATATTTTTATACCATATTTTCTTTTTAACATTTTAATTTATTAAAAAGAAATGATTACCAAAAAACCGTAGTCCCAAACCGTAGATGCTCATCCTGGTTTTCTGAGGAAATCCTAAACGGTCGTGATATTATCGGGAAAAGTAACAGGTGACTACGCAAAGTAAATACATCACGTAAATATAAGTTTCTTAAACCAAGTAGGGTTTGTATTTACATAGATGTTGGTGTTGGGGCGTACGACGCGTCAAAGGTGTTCTCGGTAGGCCGGTTCTGAGTTATGATTTATCTCCCTTGCATCCGGTGCTACCTCGTTTGACGGGAGATTTCCTCCTGGGTTGCTCAACTCACACTTTTTACTTCTACCTAAAAGGGATATTAAAAAAAGATTGGAAATGTCGTTGAATTTCGCATGCGACACCTTTTTGCGTGTTGGCATTGTGAATAAGAATTACATAATTTAAGCATTGATATATAGGTTATAAGATTGATCAATACCATAGTACGTTTTGGCAACTCTTCTGGCGCTGATAGCATTGTCCGGCGAAATTAATAGCAATTTATTTAGCCATCGATAACAACATTGATAATTAATGGTTTTTTATAGAGGACCTATTTATTATAAAAACCTAATAATTTAACCAATAACATCAATAATAACATTCAATTATTAGTGACATCTACCGCATTTTTATATAGGTTGATTCCATCACAGCAATAATACAGACAGATAGAATGTTCTCTATTAGTCTGATAGAATGTTATCTGAACATTAAAGTACGTAATTATTGCGTATTGAAACCTGTATACCAAATTAAAAAAATTAAATGTTTATGTAAATAATGTTAAAATAATAAGAGCTATGATTTAAAAAATCGTTTTGTTTTTGTATTATTATTTTATTTGATACAGGATACCGTATAGGCGTGTTTAGACCGCCATCTATAGTTTGCCGCCATACTGCGATACCACAAACGCCGCCACATTGAATATAAGAGAAGATTAATCAATATTTAGAACTATGAGTGCCATCTGCACGTTGTGTTTCGTAGTAAAATCCTTGCTGCCGACACGTAGTACGGCATTGAGCAATCTAATACCTTATATAATCAATGATAGTAGTAAGCCGAAACGTACAAGTACGAGTACATTTCAAAATGGGCTCGGATCTGTTTGTATATATGGCAGCTCTAATCAGTTCATCCAAACGACGAAGTTTGATTTATTATTTATAGACAATACAGAACCAGTCCTTATACTTTATTAAGTTTTGTAAGTGGATCGCATATTACGCGCTTATTTATGTGACAGAGGCGCATGGCACTTCTAACGAGGCATTGTAGTGTGCCAGATGCCGGTGCTGGAATACCGCGTTAACAAGATTTAGACCTATAAAGCATTCTTGACCATCGGAATGTTTCCCACGCGCCCGCGTCCTTATCGTCCCACCCGCAATGCTATTTAAACATACCCTACGAATTATACACTGCTAGTATAGACTACGTAAACCCTACATACATTGCATGATCTAGACCTATTTAATACTACTGCAACTGCTATCAAGAAAATCGTTCATAACGTGCGGAAGTGGGGTCGTTTAGCAAGAAATATTTAAATCTTTATATTTGATCCATTTGACTACATTAAATGACTAGCTTTGATTTGTATCAATATGTAGTTGATAAGGTTGTAAATTGCCATTTGCTTACCATACAATAATAAAATAAAAATATACAGGATAACTTTTAATTAACCGACATCCTTAAAGGGGGTGAATCGGTACGAGCAAGTAAGCAACTTTTGATTAAAAATTGTGGGAAAACTACATTCGCAAACTTCATACCGGTGCCTCGCCGTAAGACGTCGGTCTTTAACGGGTTGCTGTTGAACTAGACAGTAGATTGTCTTGTCCCCAAGTCTTCTACGCTCATCCCACGGCTGAAAGAACGATCCATATCGTTATACCAGCCTGGGGCGACGGGTTCGCCCGTTGTAGTCGACACCGCCCTACTGTAATTTAATAGTAGTATCAATTGCCCCGCATTTACACAATAATTGCTTTTCCATATTTTGGGAGCTGAAACTTTGGTTTCTATATTTTGGGCGAATATATCAGGCCAGTATATAATACAGGCCAATAAATATGTGACGGGTATAGATCAGTTGATTTCTGAATTGAAATGTTGAAAGACAAATAACTTGCAAATGTATTTTTTTATGCAAGGCACGTTAACATTAGATAGGTGCTTGCAATTGAGAAAATCTTCACTGCACAACCTTTTTTAACACGCTTTTATTAGGTCGACCTGTATGTAATGGAATCTATGTATGTAATGGAATCTAAGGTAACTAATTTAACCATCTTCCAAGGATCGTAGCGTCGTGAAAATTGGCAGCTTTACGTAGTTCTGATGACAATACAATAATATGGTACTGTCGAACTGATCTGATGATGGAGTCGAAAGATATGAACTGGAACTTCATGATGGAACATCGTATCATAGCTGTGTTTGGAATGAACTTTGACCACGATTAGGTTTCAAGGTCTGATGATGTGGTTTTTACGTGCATTTATAAAAGCGTGTATTTAGTGTTTTTTTTTAACTATTAATTTATTTATTATCGTGGCTTAACGTTCTGCGATAGATGATGCAGCGGTTTGCGGGGCGCGGGGGGTTTCTCTCGTCGTCCGATAATTAACATCGGATGCAAAGTAAACGTGGGATTTGATTCGTTGCGTCCTGTCATTATCGGCTGGCGAATATCTGCATCAGATCCCGTCGTATGGCCGTCCGCGTCGCACAGTGTGACGAAAATGTGGATTTGTGGACGTAGCCTCTTTTCTTCGAAAGGTTAAGTTTTGTAATTAGTGAAAACTATGGTTATCTCCGTGAGGCATCTGGATCTTGATTATCAGTAGTCAACTTACTTACTTAAAATTCGAATGGCCCGTTTTTGCAATGAAAAAATATGTTGCCTTAGATCGATGGTGCATTGCGCCCAAAAGAGAATACCGTAACGGAGAAAAGACTCAAAATAAGCGAAATAAATCATTTTCGTGTCCTTAGAATTAATCAGTTTTCGTATTTGGCGCAGCAGAAAACAGGCACTAGAAAGTTTGTCTCTTAATTGTTCTCCGTGTGCATTCCATCTCAAGTGATTATCTAAAACTAAACCAAGAAATTTGTGAGAACTGACATCGGCTATGTTGTTTTTCCCAATATGTATCTGTGGAGTATTTTATATTTTGTTGTGCTGAGAGGTTATAAACATTGAAACAGTTTTGGACGTGTTAAGGGATAACTTGTTTCTCTCAAACCATGCATTTAGTGAAACCAATTCAGCATTTATTTTAATAATTAATCAAGACGCTGCACATAGAATTTGGGCGATCTAAGGGGCAAACTAATTTTTCCACTCTAATTGGTATAAAAAGAGTTTTTACGCTTATTTGGTACGAGGGATTCCCTGAAAGATTCTGGAATAAACAGGAAAAAAATACAATGAATAGTCAAATATCATTTTGTTTATTTTTACAATATTCTCCGTGTTTGTTAAATACACTTTCTATGCATATACACCGATTCTCATAACATTTCTTCCACTTCTCCGTGGTGACTTCGGAAACATATTTTTCATATTCTTAGACAGCCACTTCTGGCGATTAAAATCGTAGACCGCGTAGTTGATTCTTTATTTTAGGGAACACGAAGATATCACAAGGTGCTAAGTCGAGACTGTATGGACGATGGCTCATGAGTTGTATCTTGTCGTCTTTAAAATATCGTTTTGTCTGTCTGGCCGTGTGAGAGCTGGCATTGAAATCTTAGTACTACTCTGCAAGATTTCAACGATATCAGAATCAGCGTTTCCGTGCTACACTAAATTAAAATTCAGCACGTAGTTAATTCGTGACTGTCACGCGCATGCGTCTACAGATGCGCTATGACAAACACCTATAAACATGATCTATCCATTGTAGGCTCAACCATTGCTCATGCTATTAGTCCCGTATGTATTAGCGATTAAAATCTGATGGTATTTTGTCACAGAAGAAAGTTTAACTTGCCACCACAGTGGCAATAAATTCAGTATTCAGTATTCAATTTATTCATTCAGAATATACAATAAAAGCACGAATTATGAATTAAAGCTAATTATCGCATATTACAATTCGTCAGTTGCTAGTAATATATTAATATATAGATATAAAACTATTAAAGCATAAACATTATTTCGACAATAGCGTTGACTAAAGTCGGCTTTACACGGCAGACAAATAAAATAAAAAAAATAGAGCTGAATCCATGTAGGTACATGAGTATACATGTAAAATAGATAATTATTATAAGAATATTAATAGTCATCTTAGGCACTTTATACAAAAAATAATCACACAATAGAAAGTATCAAAACAGAATTGGAAAAAAACAACGTATGTATATGATCAGGTATGTTACGTTACACATTGTAATCTACTAATTAAATATTAAATTCATAATATTATTATTAAATAATAAGAACTAAAATGAGTTACCTGAAAGTTACATATTAATGTTATTCCCATTTGAAAGAATTGGCATACTCAAAAAAATCACCCATCTTATAGAAGGCATTGTGTGGATTGCAGCTTTTGTTTAATAAATCTTTTAAACGCCTTTGTTTACATATTTCTTGTGGAGAGTGGTAGCTGGTTAAAGAGCGTATAGCTCTTTGATGTAAATAACTATGATAAATCCCTAAATGTTTTGATGTAAATAACTATGATTTAAAATTTTCAAGTATAACCGCTTCCGTGCTACACTGTGCGTCTAGAATCGTTCACGTACTGTCACGTCGGCGCGCGCGCGCTGCAATCGCGGCACAGGCGTGGGCGTCGCCGACACCTGTTTCTCCGTACACGGACTGCGACTCGCGACGAGTACTCGACTATCCGAGTACTCGAATAGTCAAGGAGCCCAAGAATTCGCATGGGTGATAAATTACACATACTGTTAAATAAACACTAGGAATTGTTCATTTAAAAAGTCCTCGCAAAAGCTATGGAAAACTTGTGGTACCACCAACTTGGTACCACAAGTTGGTGGTACCAAATTTGTCTAACTGACGCATAGAGTTTTGGCGCACTCTATCAACCAGCTTCGCCTCAACGCTTCCCACCTCGGCTCAGCGACATTCCCCATACATTAGACACTTCGTGACCGCTGCGCACCCGCGCCAGACATCCCGCTGGTGCGTCGCCACGCCGCTACAGCGGCGCGAGGCGCGTCTAATCGTACGGAGTTAAAATTTTTTCTTTGTATGTACAGCCGGCATCATGGAGAAAATCCCAAATGAGGAACGGAAAACGGCCAGTGGTCTACGGGGCTAAAAAGTTTAACTACCTACCTCTGACATACACTCACTTAAGCTTTTGGCATTCTCTCGGTATGGCTTCAGGTCGGGATGAGAAACCACCGTTGCAATCTTCTAAATAACTATTTTTGTCACAAACAACCTAGTTAGGATTGAACCTGCATCGGCGTCTTGTTCGACCTGGCGAAGGCTTTTGGTGCTGTACCACATGACAAACTACTAACAAAACTAGAAAAACTTCGGGTAAAACAGTTTAATATACACTATTTAATGACTTTCCAATTGCGAATTCCAGGCTCCGCGTGCCATTTGCGGATGTTACAATGATTTTATTCCATAAAAATACATATATTTCGGCGATCCAAAAAGAGGAGACAGGTTTGCAAGAGACCAAGAAATGGTTTAATCAGAAACATACTGACTCTTAACAAAGACAAAATACATGACCACTGCATATGCATGACCACTGCGGCCTAAGCCAATCGACTGTGCACTCTGACTAACAGTCGGGGGAATCTGGAGAAGCAGTACTGTTTCCTATAGAGCGGGGGTGGTTGCGGACCTTACGGCGACTGCTCTTAAAACGACCATCGGCCATCCGATCCTGGGTGAACAGCCGGGCAAAGGACGCTGTGGTCCGCGATAGATTCGGTATACACCGTTTCACCGCTTCGTAAGGGAGAGGACCGCGCAAGCGACCTCGAACTCGTAACCAATCGAGAGACCGGAGTAATCTGGTCACAATTGGAAGTAAGGGCGTGAGTGTCGGCCCGCCAGGTAACATTCCTGGCTATCTCGCAGTTAAGGCGTTGGCCTCTTACGGGCTTGTGACGTAGCTAGATGGTGGACTGTTTTGTCCCCAAGTCTTCTACGCTCCTTCCAGGGAGATAGAACGACTAATCGTTAAAACTTCCTGAGGTGACGGGCTCGCCCGCTGTAGTCGACAACCCAAGTTGACCACTGCATAACGCTACATAATTGCGACTACAACCTGCGTTAATTGCACCCCACTAAAAAGGACAGAATCAATTAGTCTTAGGTACTTGTATCAATGATTATATAATATGGTATTAGATTACTCATCTCCGTAGTACCATTTGACAACCCTGTAGCGCCGGCGAAATTCAGGTGGCGCTGATAGCATTCACGGTGAAACTTATAGCAATTTATATGGCTATTTATTTTTATTTATTTATTTTATTGGAATTATCAAATTGAAATGAAATGAATGAAATGAAATGAAATGAAATGAAATGAAAATGAAATGAAATGAAAACTCTTTATTGCACAATAAAATAAGGTACAATGGCGGACTTATTGCTACACTACAGCAATATCTTCCAGTCAACCAACATGCTGGTGTGAAAAGAAGAGTAGGCAACAAATTATAGCCTAAAATTAAATTTGAAATTATAGCATATAATATATATTGTGTGTGTATCTAAAGTAACATGTAAATATATAAATACATTTTTGAGTTTGACATATTATATGTATGTATATGTATATACATACATATTTTGATATATTAACAAATAAATAAATAAATATATAAGTAAATAAATAAACTGCCAAAATAAGGTAAGGAAAGGGAGGGGATAACGGAAAGGTTAGAATTTATGATTAATATTTATTGTGAAAGGAAGTGCTTTTTCAATGATTGCTTAAAGGTGAACAGCGAGCTAGCGCCTCGAATAGTTAAAGGAAGCTGATTCCACAGTCGGGCTGCATGTACGGAGAAGGAGTAGGAAAAAAAGTGGTATTGTGTTTTGGGATACGTAGGATATTATTCTGACTTGAACGAAGTGGGAGACCATGACTTCCTAATCCGGTAAAAGCCTCTTTGAGGTAGGAGGGAGATGTAGGGTTGTGTAGGACATTATATAGAAGTGAAAGGATATGCAAATTTCTCCGGTCCCGTATACGAAGCCATTGCAATTTCGATCGGTACTCGGAAACATGGTCATACCACTTACAATAATTATAATATTAAAACAAATGGCAAAAACTTTCCTCTTTCATTCACTGGCTAGTGCTGCCCAACTGGGATATACCCGTTCCAGGGCAAGCAATTTATATTTTTACATTTAAAGAGAGGGTCGATGAACCAACCAAACACAACAATAATAATAATAATTAAAAAATATATATAATATAATAACATTTCTATAATAACATTGATAAGGAATGTTTTTTTATTAAGGAATTATTGATTATTAAAACCCAATAATTTAACCAATGGTAGCAATAATTAATATTTAATTGTTAGTGCCATCTGTCGCATTTTTTATATTGGCTGATTACATCACAGAAATAATACGAAAAGATTGAATGCCATCTATTGGTGTTTCTTAACTTTAAAGTGCGTATTTATTACGTATTGAAACCTGTATACCATATTTAAAATTGATGTATTTTGGTTAATACTGTTGAAATAATAAAAGCGATGATAAAAAAAAACATGTTAATATATTATTATTTTATACCGTATAGGCGTGTTTAAATGGCCATCTTCAGTGCGTCAGCTTACTGTGATACCAAGAAAGTCGTCATATTGAACATAATAAGAGAAGATTAATATTTTTTTGGAACTATGTGTACCATCTACACGTTGCGTTTTGCAGTAGAATCGTATATGCCAAATCGTAATACGACGTTGAACAATCTAGAGGTAAAGTTTATGACGTTTTAGGAAGTAATCTCTGGATCTACTGAGCCAATTTTGAAAATTCTTTTACCAATAGAAAGCCACTTTTTTTGTGAGTGTCATAGGCTGTATATAATTCCGAAAAATAAAAAGATTTTTTCGTGGTAGTCGAATTTCCAAAGTAAATCGAAAAAAACGGTCGAACGAAAACGTTTCTAACGAACGCTGCCTTAACGATGAGAGATATATGATTAAGTTCTAGAGCTTGTTAATGCCTACGAAAGTCCAATACACCTACAAAGTCTTGGTAATGTCTAAATTTTATATTTAAGTCACAAAAAGTAGTATTTTATATTAAAAAAAATATTGAAATCGTTAGGTCATGTTTATTGGTTATATTATCAACAATTATGAATTCATATCAAAATAAGTCAATTTATCGTCTTACGTGTTTAAAACAAAAGACTTTTCCCTTTTACTGCATAAATGGTTAAAGAGATAAGACACAAATAAGACACTCACAAGGAGACACTCACAAATAACGGTAATATAGTCAAATTGGCATGCAAATACATACATACCTATGCAGTAAAAATATAACCCTTTTTTGGCAGTCAGGAAATAAATTATAGCACTCAGTACTAATCAAACCAAACAGTTTTACCGCCCAACGAAGTGGGCACGGGTCAGCTAGTAATCAAATATTGTATAATATATACGCGGGCCCGATAACTAACGTAATGTACAGTGGGCTCCTTTCCTAGTACCAGAGCGGTACTACGTGGGTTCGACGATTGCGGCCCCGGGCACCTACGCCCTCCTCCACACTCGCTTCCACAAACCTCAACTCACCTCGACCCACCGACGTTCTTATGCAACTCGCCATTCTGCAACAATACCCAATTCCAATTCCCAATAAACTCACAGACGTAACGACAAGACGACGCTAATGCAAGGAGTGACGGAGTAATCGAAGCGACCACTTGGGTGGTGCACCCACAGATCCAAGAACCGTATGCAAACATTCTCAAAAATCCAAAGATCTAAGAATCTAACGATTCGCACGCTATTTCGTTTCAGTTGTGCATTCTTTCGTGACACTACGTCGAAGTGTTGAACTATTTCTCTCACTGTCTTTCCGTGCGTTCTGCTCCAAATGAATAAATGAATTGTGCCACCCCACTAGTAGTTAGTACGATACAATACAATACAATACAATCAACTACTCCAGTAGATAGGCATTCCTACACTTGGATGCGTCACAAAATTAAATGCTTAAAATTTAATTATTAAAAACATAACTATCATGATAGTTGTCATGGCTCTAATATTATATTTAATATTACCTATTTACAAATAATCAAAATATACTAATGTCATTAAATAGTAAGAGAGAATAATATATTTAAATAGAAATGCAAATTCTATGTAGAATAATCAACGGAAAATAATTTTATTGTCAATCCAGCAATATGCCTTCGCATTTTTTAAACATAAATAAATGTATACTAAATTATATGACAATTAGAATGTCAGCTATCGTAATTCCGTTATGTTTAAAATTTTACAAATTTTGCTAATTATCAACATGGAAAATAAACTCGGAATTTTCAAACTCCCTTATACCATAAATTGGGTTTCTTACCAAACTATTTATAATTATCTTTTTAAATTGGTCCTCTCTAAGGCTTTTCATTTTCTCTGGAATCTTATTATAGAAGGACACATTTTTGTGTATAAAACTGTATCGCACTTTGCTAAGACGCTGTCGGTTTATGTGGAGATTGGATTTATTCCTCGTATCGTGATGATGAAAATCACTATTCACCGGAACTTCTACTAGGTGTCCACGAGCGTACATAATATTTTGGTAGATGTAGGAAGAAAATAGAGTCATGATTCCTGATTCTACGAACAGCGGCTTACAAGAACTTCTTGGAGAGACTATATAAACTGCGTACCGCTCTTTTCTGGAGGAGAAAAATTCTTGTGAAAAAAAAGTGCGCATGTTGTCACTTCTTTCGACCATAATATTAAGTATATTCAAGATCTTTTTGTCTTGCTTTTATTTTGAATTTTCCTTGTATCGTTAATCGTCGATTTTTGTATCGTTGTAAAACTCAAAAGACAGACAATGCCGGATATGTACCTCTTCTAGTATTTGACTTTGGCCATTTTACGCATAACTGTCAAAAAGCAATGTTATCGAGTTTTTAACATCTATAGACTCGAGAGATGCCAGATTTTTTACCCAATCTACTGGAATCAAACACCTATTATTTTAGTAGTAGGTGAAACAACGGATTAAATAGAAATTTCGGGAGACGTACGTCAGGGCTGCATTATGTATCCACTTCTATTAAACATCTCGTAAGGTAAGGGAGGTCAAAATAGACGCGCAGGGCAAAACAGAAAGTTATAACAAGTAAATATATTAAAAAGAATAAAAAACACAATTGCTGTTACAGAAAGTGAACTATTGTAATTATAATCATTTTCATTACGGTTTTTTTTAATGAAATATTTGTAGTTTATGTATTTATCCATATATACGTGTATTTCCGGAATGTTCTCTATCAGACCTTCCATTTTATACTAAACACGATATATTTATGTTAATTTATTGGTATTTGGACATTTAGATTACTACATACTTGATATTTGGACAGTCAAGGTACCCTATGACATAAACTTCTAAATCGGTTCAAGCATTTAAAAGTTGTGGTTGGAAAAAGAAACGGAAACCATATATAGGTGAACCCTGAACCTTTTTTGTTGGGCAGTCGTAATAACTCTAAATCCTACACCCTTTTCGTTTTCTCGCTTTTGCACATCGATAGTATAGAAAAATAGCCGTTTACTGATAAAATTCACTTTTACTGCGAACACGCAATGCTGCAAAGGAGTGAAACTTGTGTTATGTGCACTCATTACAATGAATTTAGAGATTTTTAAAAATAGATTTTATCATATCAGACTCGTATTTCTGTTATGGCCCTGTTTTATTTGGTACTGTCAAAGAATTTATGATGATAAAATATAATGTGAAATATATGATGATGAAGTTGTGCTGCATTTTAAGCAATATGGACGTTTTAAGTGAGTGCAATATAGAAATAATATAATGTATGAATAATAACAATAGTACTCGTATTACAGGCCTTCGTACTCGTATTGAAGTCGGCAGTGCAAGTAAATGCATTAATTGCGACAGTGGAATGATATAGGTCTGATGGAGCGGACGCGCGCGATCGCTGCCCTCTATATAATTTAGCATGCGATTAGCGCGACGAGGATACGGAGGCAGGCCGAGTGGCTAGCGACAGTAACTGGCGACCAGCCAACCGACCAACCACCTAGTCGACAGTTTAGTTTGCGCCGCGCCAGTCGCGGCCATGCATCTAACAGTACACATAAACTTGTTTGTCTCTTCTTAAGGCGGCCAACACTGTTGGTCTCGTACCGCCTTAATAACTTCACATTAGAACGTTGTCGCTGCGAATACGATGCAGTAGAGGTCGGACGGATTTGCGAGTTGGGGCTAACCTGGATTCATCGGCGGAAATAACGCGCGTAAAAGAATGGCAACCTGAGGGCAATTCTTGAAAAAAATAGCATGCCGAATTTGTCTATGGTCCGTTTGATTTAGATAAGCTATAGACAAACGACAATTACCAAAAATGTATGGGGCTTGGTCCAAATGGCCACCAGTAACAAAACTATGTAACGAAAATAGTTCACTAAATACTGATTGATTCGGACCAGACCGCAGTCAAAAATATACTGCCAGTAAAAAGTTATGAATAAATAGAAAAATTATGTTTTTGTACCTTTTTGTGCGAAAAATAATCAAAATCATACTACCAAACGCTCATTTTGAACTGAACTGCGTGTATATTGTGTTTGCGTATGTGTGTGTGCATGTGTGGGTGTGAAAGAGAGGGTATGTGTGTGTGGCGTATCGCTTCCTGCCTTGTGTTAGGTTTTCGCTGATGTGGATTTTGCTTTTTTGTTATATAAATATAGGATGGGCGGAAAAGAAAAACCATAATGATCATGTTTTACAGTGGTGTTATTCATGTGTTACAGTGCTGTAAAAATAATATTACCTAGGAAAATCCCTTAAATATCTACATCTAAAATGATATTATATAAAGCTACTTGCATACAATAAAAAAGGATGGAAATAAATAGGAGACTAATGAGCAAAAAAAATATTTTTCATTTTTCAATTGGTCATAACTTTTCACTGACAACTTATTTTTTTCGTGTCTTAGTGAAAGTTACTGTACATATATTTAGAGGACTATTCGTCACCACAAGTCTCGTTAATGGTGGACATTTGGACCACCTTTGGTCATTAGCATGCTAAATTTTTCAAGAATACCCCCCCCCCCTGGCGACAAAAATACCTAATAGCAAATCATCATCTTCATCAGTCATCCATTCCAATGAGTAGTTATAACGAACGTACATACCTACTGAGGATTTTAAAATTTTTAAATAATTGCACACTTTGGAGTTGTCAACTATTGCGGGCGAACCCGCCACCAACCATTGACGGTTGACTGTAATATATTACACTTTTGCTAAGAATTAGTCCACCCTCTGTACCCATTAAGGTATTTACGTATAATGTATATACATGGCATATCTATTTTATTTATCTACTTGTATAAAAAAGTATGTGTGTATGTATAATAACCACACTTTGTTTGTCATGTTAACCACAGTTTTTATCTGATCGGAATGAAACTCTGTGCAAGTATTCAATCAATGTATTCAATTCAGACCGACCTAATTGTAACTGCAAAATTAAAATATTAAAAAGTAGAACTAGTAACTGGACCATTGAATGTAATGAAAAAGCTCTCTCCGCTCTGTCTCTACGAGTGCGTTGGAGTATATCTGCGACGTTCCACGACAACGATGCATAGCCTCTGCTTATTATCTAAAATCTCAACTGAAACCCTTCTCTTATTCCATGTAAGTGGTGCTACTTTTCGCAGCGATAATCAACGTCCTTTATTAAAAAAAAACACGGTTTAAAGTCACTTTAATTTAAACGTTTGTTTACTACATATTTGCAATATGTTTATTTGTTTGTTTCTATTTTGAAATTTCACAATGGGCGGATTTATTACCATACGACAATCTCTTACATCCAACCACTATGCGTGTAGCGTGTGTTTAAGAGTATGCCGTGTTATTGCACTCGATCGACTGACTTGAAATACAATTCCGTTATTTTAACCCGCAGAAAAATGGTGATCGAACCGGGAATGAAACCCGGAACTTTACCATGTAAGGCAACCTATCCACTATACCGCCGATATAAATCAATTGTATGAACAAAATATCGAAGCATTTATGCTATCTATCTGCCCTGCTAATCACTGACTAATATATCAAAAACAATCATCATCATTATTAGCGCTACAACTCAATATGAGTCAAAGTTTCATCAAAAATCTTCTTCTGTCTCTCTGTCTTCTTCTCTATCCTGGGGTTTCTGAAGCGTAGTTAATACTGGTCTGATGAGTGTCTTGTAGAAGGTTGCCTTCGTCTGAGATTTTAGATTGGAGTCCGGTGTAACATTTATTTGCAGCTATTAAACGTACTTCTCATGTCTGCTGGTTATGAGCTATTTTTCTCATGGAACGCGCAGCGTCAGCATCTCCATACCATTATATTGCGCCATTGCGACCATTATATTGCGCGGTACAGTGCACCGATGCGGGACATGCAAGGAGATACTGACATGTACGGAGATGCTCTCGATTATGGAGCAGTCTGGCCATATGCTTCGAGTTCCTTATTGCATCCTTTGTCTACTGATATTTTTTCAGCTTTTCCCAAAACACTTTGGGGGTACCTACTAATTAAAATCACACCTTCCCTAGTAAGCTAGCGCCAGGTGTTTAGGAATCTGGCCTGCTGACTGTACCCCGGCATTCTATGGCCAAAATACTGACAGATCTGAAAGTATCAGCTTTTCCAAAACTCTTGCACTGTTTTGTCGCTGGCTCTTGAACTAAAAGATGTGCGTTCACCTTTCCGCTCTATCGTTCTGCTGAACGCAGGGCATTGAAGAAAGGCAGCTTACAATGTCGGTCAGACGTTTCGCGAATTGGCCTTGGGTGATGTCGGGCGCCATGTCGCCGCGTAAATTATAATCGCGCCAATGCATGTTCGGTGTGCACGGTGAAAGTTTTGTAAATATGATAATGAGAAGCGGATGAAACCCAGCCCCAGCTGGTTACTCCCCTCCCCCTTCCTCTTTTCGGTCGCAAGAGCATCCGCGTCGCAACACTGATCTTCAAATACATACACATTAAATTTATATTTTTGACAATTGTTATTCATCTCTACATATCTCTACATATCATAAAATGCAACGTCAAAAATGAAGAGTTTGCATCGTCCGACATAATAGTTGCTTCATCGCGGACACTGTTTATAGTTGGTACGTTCGGTAGAAACACTGATGAGAAGTAATTCGCCAGTACATCACCCGAATATGTGGCCTCATTATAGACATTCTGGGCTATGCCACCGGCACTTTGCTGACTACGAACATACTTCCAAAAGCGTGAACTATCTTCCTGGATATACGCAATATTGTGCATGTACAAATTGAAAGAGTCTTTTATTTTATGCTTAATTCTATACTGTAAAGTTTCAAAAAGCTGTTCTGCTTCAATGGACTGTTCTGCTTCCAGCACTTGTGATGATACTTCGATTCGATTGAATGTCACATATAATACAACTACAAACGCTGCAAATTAGGTGTATCCTCAGGATATCTCTTAGCCCAGTTTTGAAGACACACCTATTATTATTATAGGAAACCAATATTTAATAAAATAAAATAATCGAAATCAAATGAATAATAAAATAGCACAATAATTATTATTAAATTTAAAAAAAAAAACAAATCAAAATAATTAATATCAAAATAATTAACATCAAATAATCAGATAAAAAATTATAAACAAACGGAAAACCAATAGTAATAATCCTCCGGAATAACCAAAAATTCGATTCTATGCAATTCCAAGGATCCGGCAATA
Source organism: Micropterix aruncella (assembly GCA_944548615.1). NCBI lineage: Eukaryota > Metazoa > Arthropoda > Insecta > Lepidoptera > Micropterigidae > Micropterix > Micropterix aruncella. Next base: position 5,309,391 of record OX155950.1, read on the forward strand.
TCGAAGCACGTAATAAGTGGCTAATGAGTCAAATGATTACAAGTCCGCGTATACTTCCACATAAAATTCCTTGCTGGAATCAGCTAGAACGGCAATGGAAGAAGTTTCTCATGCGGGGAGATCACGATATCAATAGTATGGCTCACGCTATTGGCCTTCAATGCCAGAATGAATGGACAACAATTCCTCCAGTGCACTGAAAAGTAATATTGCATGACAGGACGCCAGAGATGCTGTAATTTTATTTAAATGCCCCTCAGCATACACTTTCAGATCCCAGTAACCTCGCTCGTTGGAGCTATGCCGAGGATAGTTCATATCCCCTTTGTAGCAATACCTCTTGCACAGCTAGACATATTCTAGCTGGCTGCAAGGTGGCCTTAGATCGGTACACTTACCGCCACGACAAAGTCCTTGCTGTTATTCGCGAGGTAATTAGCCTTTTAGTGGCTCTGGAAAAAGAGTACCATAATGATCATGCTTTACAGTGGTGCTATTCATGTCTGGTGCGGTATAAAAATAATATAACTTAAAACAATCTCTTATATATCTACAACTCAGCGCTAGCGATGAGTCTTATTAGCATTACATTATGTGAAGCTTCTTGCATACAATAAAAATGGATGGAAATAAATAGGAGACTAATGAGCAAAAAAAAATCTTTTATTTTTCAATTGGTCATAATTTTTCACTGACAACTTAATTTTTTTTTCTTGTCTTAGTGGAAGTTACTGTATATTTAGAAGACTATTCGTTACCATAAGTCTCGTTAGTGGTGGACATTTGGACCACCTTTGGTCATTCTCCTTTCAACTCAATCGGATTAAGCGTTTTGACGCTATCGTGGAGGAATACACACAAACAGACACACATGCTTTCATCTGCAAATGGTCTTATTCGTTTCAGGGGGCTCAAATGATCCGTCTTTTTCTCTTAAAAAATAGCGGCTTCATAATACTTTCCCTCCTCGTTGGTCGGTGGACCAAGTGAAATAAAGTTTGGTTTATATTTGATCCACCCCTCGTATAGAGCTTTGGTTTTCTTGAATTGATGTTCCGTAAGAAGGATTAAGGAAACCAAACGAAATAAAGGGAAGGTGAAGCGTTCGGAGAAGTAAAGGACTCATGTTTTTCTTCAAAAACCGAATAAACATTGGTCGGCGCATTCGGCCATCGGCCAGCGATAAAATCATCGCCGTTTGGAAGAAGCTCCGGCGGAACGACTCGGATTCCCACGATTTCCTTACAAATGGTAATCTTTAAATAAGTATAATAAGAGAGTGGAGAGGAGTGGAGCGCGCCCACCGGGTCGTAAATAGCGCCCAATACGACTGCCGCGCAACAAAAGGCCTCGCGTCGCGCGTTCGGGAATCTCATTCAATCATAAAGCGGTATGATTGAATGAGATGGCTCTAGAGCGCTGTGAAATGAATGCAATACCGGCACGAGCCGGATGTCCCGCTAAACTCTTTTCATATATAAATTATCTCATATATTTTTACGATGTTCGGGTTAGGAATGCTGTTGAATACAGGGATATAAATGCAACAAATAGTGTTAGGTCTTTTGACATGGACGTTACATTAATTACGAAGAAGAGCCTAGCTAAGTGCACCATACTCTTATGACATCACAAATTCATATTCAAAATAATACTCTCTTTCATAAAAAGGGTAAATGGATTGATGAACAATGGGACTGATATACATAATTACTATAGTGTCAACGATGATTTATCGACTGAAGGGGTCGGCCCTAACGAAAGCAAATAGGACTAGATTGAGAGAAAGACTACTTAAGGTTCTTGAAAGGATGATAACCGGATTTGATGAGTCACATTAAGATGAGGAAGTTCGTTATCAATACTAGCATAAGTAAGGTCGAAGTGATGACTATCGGCACAAGTGATGAGTCTCTCCAAATAAGTCTTGGCCAAGATATCCTCAAGCAAATGGATAAGTTTGATTACTTAAAAAGCGCAATAGCATCAATATGCAATCCCCAATGCTGAAATTATTAAAAATTATTACTAGGCATTCATATTGATAGCAATCTGCAATGGTCGACTCACCTAGAAGAATTGAGCAAAAAATTAAGTAGCGCCACATTAGCCATAAAAAAAATCAAATTGTTATGTGGCGTTGAAGCTTCCAAATCTGTCTACTTTGCCTATTTCCATTCCATATTAAGTTATGGCCTCATGTTCTGGGGAATGGCGGCAAATGTTATAAGGATCTTTCGCCTACAAAAACGAGCGATTAGAAATCTGTTCTCAATATCTTCGCTAACATCTTGCAAGCAGTACTTCATCGAATCTGGTATCATGACTTTGTACGCTGCGTATATATATACCAAAATATCATGTATAAGAGAAAAAATATCGAGACTACCTCAACTAACTCAAATATTCATTCGCATAATACGCGAAATAAAGGGGACTTGCCTCATTCTAAGGTGCGACTGAGTAAGGTTCGGAATAGCTTTCTTTGCCAATCTTACTTATTCTACAACAAACTTCCATTACACATCAGGGGCCTTAGGGAGGTTCACTTTAAGAAAAAAGTACAGGGTATTTTGACTAAAAACCCCATTTATAGCATTGAGGATTTCGACAATATCAATTTTTTCGTAGCTCTATTGACCTACTTGATTATTATTATTCCTTATTCTTTCTATTATTGACTATTTTACAATTGCGTTTTTTTTCTTCTTCTAACTATTGGCTATTGACTATAATTATTATTACTGATTTGTTTGTATTTGTGTTTTTTCTTTAAAATATCTTCCTGTATGATAATTTGTGAAATTATCCAATATTTGTTTGATTATTTAGTACTATTGTCCACATGAAAATTTTACGAAATTTTGTAAGAATTTTGATTGAAAATATTGGAAAATGTTGTTTCCTCTATATAACCTAGAAAATCTGCGCTTGGATGTTCAACGATCATACCTTGCAATGCCGACGTTCATATCTTATACCCTAATAGGTATTTATTTAAATATTATACTTGTTATTTTTATTAGTTTTGACATAACAAAGTGTAGGAACTCCTATCAACTGGTTTGAAATAATAGCAGAATTGGAGCTGCTTCAATCTCTCGGGAATCTTAGATCAAAGGTTTTTCGCTCACAATACATGAAGTTATGCGAATACGACGAATGACGACGAATGATTGTTGTTGGATAGTACGAATAAATGATAGATTTAGTATGATTGTTCTACCGAATCTCCTACATACCTCAGAAACGTGGTGACGCACATATTCCATTTGCAGTGCCTTCAGGAAATCATGAACATCCACTGGTCGAACCGCATCAGAAACCCAGAAGTCCTACGTCGGGCTGAAATCCATATCTGATGCGACAGCAGCTGTGCTACGGACATGTGATCAGGATGCCCGAGGAGGTAGTGGCGAAGCGCATCTTCTAACGCGAGCTTCGAGAGAGCAAGCTAGTAAGGCGGATAGCGCCTGCGATACTAGGATGTGCAAAGCGCTATATGAAGAAGTGTAACCTCGAGCCCTCTGATTGCTAGTTGCTGGCTGGAATTTGTCCTGGGTGGAAACAACTCGTAAAGCAGAACACGGACGCTTTAGAGGACACAAGGAAAGTAGATTAACTGAAAGCCGAACCAGTCTCTGATATAAAGTACAAATACTGCGGCGGTGTCCTGTCGTGCCCTAAGTGTCCTTGCATTCTCCACACGACGATTGGTTACGTTATCACTTGCGGGCGCACAAGGGGGTGAGCAGCGAAACGGCCTAACTGAACCTTTAAACAATGTGGACTCTGTAAACGAAACCGTCTAGGAGGACACCACCATCATTGTAGGCAATTTCATATATCCAAGATCCCAATCTCTAACGAAGTAAGATGTCTACCAGAAATAATGAAACAATTAATGGAATTGCATTTCAATTCTGTCGGTCAAATGCAATAACAAGACAAACAAAAATGGAAGCATTCGAAATACTTCGAATCCTTTAGACTCCCAAACAACACTTATCAAAAAGTAACAGCCTGGAATTTCACTCACATAGCTAGGCGATAGTAGAAAAGTCTTGTGATTATCGGAAATATTGAGGGCAAACGCGTAAGTGGTCGAACCCCAGCAAGGTTCCAAAAGAAAATTCCACAGGGCAGTGAGGTGACCGTTGACAGAAGTCGATGGCGGCAGGTGATCCGTTCTAGAGTAAGTTCATTGAGTGGGCATCGCGATATTCGGTCATGAAAAAATAACTACAGAGAAAGAGAATATGTAATATAATGTCGATATCGAAAGGCCGGTCGCTCTAAAGGCGATATTGAACGGATCGCTTGAATGAATCGGCCCATTGAGCTTAGAACGCGCTCACCATTCGCAAGTGACGCTATAATAGTATTCGCAGCCGTATTTACATCAGTGGCGCAAAGCACTTAGGCCTGATTAATCCGCATGATGAATCAATACCATAACTTCAACGTGTAATCCTAGAGTTACTCTGGTCATAACTTTGTTGGCTGCGCCTCTGAAAAAGGATTCGATAGATTTAGTCAAATAGATAGATCTTTATTGTATAACTGTAACTTAGAAGTACAGATGTTTTGGTACAAAATAGTTTGATACAGTACAATACAATTTCAATTACATGCTTATTACCACAGAACACTCTCTGTGCTTTTTGTATTTTTCTGTTGCTCTATGTCCGCAAGACGTATGTATATAGCAGTAGAGTAACTAAGCAACAATTATTATTTTGCTAAGCAACAATTGATATTTTCTTACAGTAACTAGTAAAAAATAATCAACTACATTCTAATTAATAATAAAAGCAAAATTTAAAAGCAATTCAACGTTAATACAAATAATTTGTAAATAGTCCATAAAAATGTCATATTAATATCTTCTATTTTTCAGATCATGAAATATATATAAAAAAAGCCTACATAAATAAAATAAAAAAGTAAAATATTGAATAGCGAAGGCATAATCATGTCAGATTTTTTTACACTATAATAGCATATATCTTTTAGGCACTTTTAAGTGTTCGTGAATGCTGGCTGGAATCGATTTCATATTTTTCGGAATACTATTATAATATTTAAAGCAGCAGAAGTTTGCTCCTTTCCTGTTCAATTCGTTACTTATTAATGGACAATTGACGAGGTGATCATTTCTCATAGATTTTGCGTGCACACACTTCGTAATTTATGAATATCTGGATTGTGGAAGATTGATGAGGATGTTATTATTTATCTCGTATGTATCTTCCGGCTATCTCGCCTTATATAGTGAGAAACAAATGTTGTATCATCCTATTTTCCCTGATATTTATTGTTCTCGAAATGTATGTGTATGTTTAAACGCTTTAAGCCATCTGAATTCCTGTTTCCTGAGTTAACCCGGCTTATACGACTGACCCATATCTCAAAGACTTCAAGTTTTCTCAGCAATGTTTTTGTTTATGTCCTGATTTCGACTCCATAAAGAAATGTAGACAATATTTAGCGTCTATTAAATTAGTTTAGGCTAATGTTTCATGGTCTGCTTTCATAGTTTTACGACGCGGATATTAACCCATTGCTGTCGTTTAAATTGCCACAGACTTCAACGATACGGTCACTGGCTCAGTCAACTCAGGTTTAATTCCATGAGCCGTGGGTTCGTTGTAGGCATTCTACTATCTTTCATTACTAGGTTCATATGCATTCTACTATCTTTTTTTTGGTATTCAGCTTCAACCCATAGTCATCACGTTCTATATTTTTTTAAATTATTCTACACATAAAGCCAGTTAGTAAGAATTCCTACACTTTGTGAAGTCATAATAATTTAAGCATATACGAAGGTGTACCTAAAAAAACGAGTTTTTTTCTTCTGTAAACAGGCAAGATGGCAACACTGCCTTTTCCCGCTGGGTATGTTTACTAAACACTCAAGAAAAGAGCGGAAGCAGTTTCAATGCTTCGGAAGGCTTATAAGGAAGAAGATATGAGTCAGACAAGAGTTTGTGAGTGGTTTGTCCGTTTCAAAAGTGGCCGAATGTCTGGAAGATGAACAACGTTCGTGACACCCCTCGAGACCTCTATCAGAGGGGTCGTTTACGTTGGCTCGCGTAGGTCCACGTGACAGACAAGAAATACATGTAAGGGATTTGGAACCCTATTTTGTGACTCGTTACTTTTAATAAATACATACATTCATACTATGGCCCGTGTTCCGGCCAGCTTACTCTCGTTATCTCGGCGTGGTGCTTTGGCCGTGTCTTCCGCTTCTTCGCAGGTCTTCTCTTTCGCTTTTATTATATCTGCAATGTTGATCTTCGCCGAGTTTGCTTTGCACGGCCTTTCCATTTGCTGTCTTCAGTTGAGGACTTGTCCCTTGACGAAACGGGTCCTGGTTTGCATTTTCCACAGATATAATACTATGGATGCGGTACGTTTAAAGTCCTCTATCGAGGCTTAAGCGGAGTCTTCTACTTTCTCTAATGCCTCTTCTATTAATGTCATTCAGAACCCGGAACCGCGGCGATACAAGGATAAAGACTTACAGTAGAAACAATTCAAGCATCGCATTAAAGACTTAATTTGAAAAAATGCATACTATTAAAATTAACGAATATTTAAAATGTAAAGAAGCGTACTATCCTTATTTTTAGATTCACTCGCTATATATATATAATTTTACAAAAAAGTAAAGGATTTGTTTGTTACGTAACCTGTTTTTTCTATTCTTAATCTATCCTTTCTTTTTCATTTGTCATCGAGACCAGCCAAAGAAATTAAAGAATAAAATTTAAAAATATGTATATTATTTCTTTGGCAATAATACTATGAAAAAGGTGGCTTCTAGATTTATTTGGCGGTTCTTTCCAGGGGGTAAATACATGAATCCGATGAGAAAAAATAAAATAATGTACTATTTTTGTCTATTGGTATTTATATGTCAATGTACTTACATTGAAATAATAAAAAAAATCATTTTCATTTGATTTCAAGCCCATGCGAGGGAGGAGATATGCATGACCTTCGTAGGGCAACGCCGTACTGTAATACTCAGTGTGTGTTTACACCGTATTTGAATACTTCGTTTCTTCTCAACAGTTCGTGGACATCGGCATCGTGACATCAATAGAGAGCAACCACAAGCAGGTGGAGAGCGCGAGGAAGGGCCAGGAGGTGTGCATCAAAATTGAACCCATACCAGGCGAATCGCCCAAAATGTTCGGAAGGCATTTCGATGAAACCGATATGTTAGTTAGCAAGGTAATGTTTTTATATCTTTGTTTATTATTTGCAAATTAAATCTATCTATCTAACTGTTATCGCGGCCTACGCCAATCTCTGTCGATAAAACAGTCATCAAACAGAATCAGTTTGTGTGTGTGTGTCCACTGCTCACTGCTCTATTGCATTCGTCTGTTTGTTTGTTTATGCTCTTTATTGTGAAATGTCACAATGGGCGGGTATATTGTCATATGGCAATCTCTTACAACCAACCCTACGATAACGTGTTATATGTATGTGTGCGTCTAAGATGTCTGTAAGTGTGTGTCTTGTTATTGCATTCGATCGACAGCATTGAAAATGCAATTCCGTTAATTTGATCCTAACGGAAAATGGTGACCCAGCCAGGAATCGAAACCGGGACCTTACAATGTAAGATCAGGCGACCTAACCACTATGCCACCGGGTGTTGTTCAGATGCTTTATTTAAATCAATTAGACGATTAGACTCTATTGGAATCAGATGCATTTCTCCTCAATAGTATTCCATCAGTCATTCGTGGGTGAAAACACGAATAATAACAATACAGTACACTTAAAGCAGCTTCTTGACCGGCTGAAAGTCGCACTTTTCTGATTACATTGCCGTCCAAAGTTTACAGCATAAGTTATCGATATTCACTCCAGCTAATATTATGGTCAATTATTACACCTATAAAAGAGTTTTTATTTCATTCGATACCTTTGAAATATTGAGATCTGTCTCAGTTTTCCTTTTTTAACAGAAAGCTTACGGCAGCTGTTTTAGATGGGTTCAACGTGAGTTGATTCATCCCAAACCAAGACTCGCAGAAGCAATGCAATTGTTGCAAATATTTTCTATTCTATTTTGATGTTTATTCTTGAAGAGAACTAGTACTACTAACAAGCCCCTTTTGTTATTTTTTTTTTGTTGAACTTTTTAATGTCTCAATTTAAAGGTCTATTTCAACTTATTGAAATAATTACAATGTTATTGTGGCTTTTTATTATTATTGGTGAAACTTCATAGGTACACGTATGTGTATAGTGGTGATGATGATAAATGCATGTGCATAGTGGTGAGTGATGGTGAAGTATAGTGGTCGGCAACCAAATCTTAAAGTTGAGCTACTTCACGACATTGCTGGAGACATAAGATCGACAGAGGTTAGATAAGAGCTTTTCTTATAGGTACCGATTTTTTTTTAAATGTTAGGGGCAAGTCTGGCATCGCAGGCATAGTTGTGTCCGATTAGTGCACTAATTGAGCTATAAATGCTCCATTTTCTTGAGTTTAGGTATTTATAATAACAGCTATGATCAGGGGGTCCATGGCGCTCAGATCTCCTATATAACAGCCTCAAAAATGACGATTTTGTACAATTTTTCGTTAATTTTGAGCCTTTTGATCTCCTGGGAATAAATGGTAGTCAACATACTAGTTTGGGCAAACCGCCCGCCTCGTTCCCCAGAATCCGCGATCTTCTCATCCCAACCAACTCCGACTGCAGGATTACAGCCCTGGCAGAAGCTCACAGCGGCCCTGATAGGTTAAGACCCTCTAGGAGGAGGCTATGAGATAGGAGTTGAACCGTGAGTTGTGCCGGCCAGATGACGTAGAGTTTCGCCAACACCACCAAAGATACACGGAACCATTAGGAACCTTTTGGAAGGGGCTATAATATTTTTTAAATCTTTCGGCCATCGACCAGACAATCGCGATCGACCTTTGCCGACCGCCGCGCCGATTTAAAGAGAAACGTTTTATAATCGTCTCAAAAGTTTGATTCTTTAATTATACGAGGTATTTCACACTGCACGACATAGACAACAATATATTTTTAATAAGTCTTTAAATGTAGTAAATACACTAACTTTTCTATATTCGCAATGGGGAGTAATTGACCGATTGATTTTAGATTGTCAATCGCTCAATCGTCAACTAGAGTTGTCGACTACAGCGGGCGAGCCCGTCACATCAGGAAGTTTTAACGATTAGTCGTTCTATCTCCCTGGAGTGAGCGCAGAAGACTTGGACAAAACAGTCCGCCGTCAAGCTCCGCCACAAACCCGTAAGAGGCCAACGCCTTAACCGCGAGATAGCTTGGAGTGTTACCCAGCGGGCTTACACTCACGCCCTTACTTCCAATTGCGACCAGATTACTCCAGTCTCTCGATTGGTTACGAGTTCGAGGTCGCTTGCGCCCAATCGTCAATCATTATCGGTTCCAGGAAATAAAGCACTCAGACAGTAATCTTATCGTTTTAATTTTTTGCTGTTCGACCTTCGATGTCTGAGCGCCGTCTGCATACAGATATTTATTTTGTACAATGGGCTTGCTGCAATCGCGATTATTGCATGCTAACGATATTATGTGATGGTATTACACAAACAATGATTTCGGGCCTTAGCGGTCATAATATTCCTATAAAACGGAACATTTATTGTCTCAAGTTTTCTACGCAAGTAGCATCGTGGTCAAAGCATCGCTACCCCTGATCGATAGCTTATAGTCAACGGTTCCTGTGGAGTTTGGCCATTAAGACCTGCTCGTTATCTTCTGTCGATTCAACTTCTATTCTCCTCCTCGAATAGGGTCGAACCTGGCGAGGATTCTGTTTCCCCTGCAATGGCATGTTTGACCAGTTCCCCGGGATGTCCTTCGGGCGCTGCTGGGTGGGTGACTTGCGCATCGACTTTGCATTCTGGCGAATAACTAAAGCGATCTTATACGTTTTTTTATACAGAGGAGGTCCTGGTGGATGTTGACCTGATGTCACACACTCTTGAAACGAACCGTTTTCCACCCGATTTTTGGAAGGACGCCACGGTCCGTGATAAATTCGAAATGAATTACCGCTAACATTGGGTAGACGCCGCGCAAGCGACTTGGGACCCGTAACCAAACGGGAGCACGGCGAAATCTTGTTGTGAAATCGCGAGCATGCCCGCCGGGTTTATTACTCAGTGCCACGCGCTAAGACGTTGAACTCTCACGGGCAGGTGGCCTAGCATGACGGTGGACCTTTTCGTCCCCAAGCCTCTAAGTTCACCCCACGGTTGAAAGAACGATCAATGTCGTTACACCTTTCTGCGGTGGCGGGTTCGCCTGTTGTAGGTGACGAATCCATATTAATCCATTCAGGGGTCGAACTTAGGCATTAACAATGTATATTTCGTTAAGAGGCTCTGTTCAGCTCCGACTCAACTCCCATCCGGCACCTTCCTCGAAAACGGGCGGTTTGTAGTTGGCCTCTGGCAAACATGTGACGGAGTTTTTATTTGTAGATTGTTTTATCCATTGGTCATTGCGATTATTCTGGGGCGAAAGAACGGCAACACTCTTTACAAAGTCCTGGGGTGGCGGGTTTGCTCGCAGCAATTCAACACAACTCAATTCTGATCGATGCATCGAAGGAAAGATGATAACAAAAAAGATTAAGACCTATAGGATAAACTACTGCGATAACATCCATCGCAAAAAGTCGCTGCTTACAGACGCATGGAGCTACTCAGCAGGCAAACGGAAAGTAGTAAGACCGACGTGCAAGGAAAGTTCCCTTATTCATTACATGGGGTACTTAAATAAACCGAGAGAGATGGCAAAGCTAAAATGTGGAATGCAGTGCTGCAGGAAGTATATAAAATTTATGAAACGGATACGGAAACTAGCGGAGAGGAATAGACAAGTGGATCACCGATACAGGGTAAAAAAATTAAAAGGAAAAACAAAAAGATTCCAAATATGCTAACCCTTCGGCTACGTAACGACCAAATTTGGTTGCACATCAGAACACCGTTGACTACGTAACGACCAATATTGGCGGCTTGCTCCCGGAGCGCACAGTAATATTATTTTCTAATTCGAACGCATCCTAAAATCCATACCAAATATCTCATTATTACCATAGATACATAGACGGCCGCTAGAATAATTTCGCGCGTCATTTCGCGGATATTTCTTGTAAAATTCCATTGTCAATGTCAAACATCATCAATTTTTTTTTCGAGAAATCATCAAAATTGTTATTGGTTTTTATGAGCTAACTAAATATTTTTGTATGTAAATAAGCAAAACGAAATTATTACCTTTGATAGAGAATCTAATAAGGATCACGATAGTATATACAATTTCTAAATACGGTACCGTATAGACGAGTACAAGTTAGAAATGCCGAGTTTTTTTCTCCTTTTCGACTTTCTCATATTTATTCATAATTATCTAATTGTTTAACACAATGAAATTTCAATATTTTATATACGAAATTTCAATGCGATTTTTGCACAGTTATTCTTTTTTTGTCGAGCGCGGCGATATTGCAAGAAATTCCAATAAATTGCCGCAGTCTGCCATGAAATTATGCCGCTACTCGAAGGGTTAATTTAAGCTTAATTGACGAAATAAATGAGATAAATAGGCATTATTTAAAACTTATTTATTAGTCTTTCGGATCATAAATCGCTACTTTTTTGCAGTCGTGTAACGCACATCTTACCATCGACGCACTGTAATAAAAGTGCCATCATTCGCAAACAGTAAACAGTGTCAGCTTCTTAATACATATACCAAGCACTGTTTGCCGGTTAACCCACTTTCGGTTTTTTGTCGGGTCTTTGAGTATTTGCACTGCACGCCTGCGACGCGTATTCCTTGTGGATTTTAGATATACACACGATATTTGATATTATATCAAAATAAACTGCTTGTTTACCGTTGCTAAGGGAAAAGTTCGCATCGCAATATAGGCGTTTTCAAGGCTGCATGTCCGCTTCTGCATAGTTTTGGATAAACATCATTTTTTTTCTCTTTTTGATCTTGATTCTTGCACCTTATCAGATGCTTTTAGTTTTTTACTATACTTGAGAGCATTTAATGCAATTTTTATTTGGCGGATGGAATTGAAATTTTCAGAAAATATAACTCAAATATATCTACATTCCGAAGATGAAATAAAAAATAAAACAATTCTTAGAAATTTCTAACTGCATATAACCCCTTAACTCAAAATAAAATGTTGTTACGCAATATCTTAAAAAAATAGAAATAGTTATATGTTAAATATTCAATAATTAACAGAAATAATAATAAATTATCATAATATACCAAAAAAAAAACAAGGTAGATCAAAATATGAGGTGTCATTAAAATCTATCATTAGATATTATGAAAATCAAAATATGTTATTGTGAATTAAAAACAGAATACCAAACAAATAACTAAAAATATTAGCAATAAAATAATGAAGAATTAAACGTTATTTAACTTTAAAATTACGGTTAACAATCATGATTCTTTGTTGAGTCTGCAACAAATCTCAAATTCTTTTATGGAATAAAATCCATTTTCTGATAGGGATTTCTTCACTGTTTCACTGAACTGATTATTCATTTTTTTTACTTTTTTACGCTTTATCCCACATATTATAATATTTGGTCCTAGAATATTCCAGGCTTTGCATATACGAGTAAGTAGTACTTTTCGTGAAAGGTAAACTACTTTTTTTGTATTGAACTTGTGTACCTCAGGTCTTTATTTGAATAAGCCTACTAATAATTTATGTAAATACAGAGATGTTATTATTATATTTAAGCGCTTGCGGAGTGGATGACATGAATCTCTGCTATCTGCTTTTGTAATTAACCGAATTGCTTGCTTTTGAAAAATAAATATCTGGGATTTGTTGTAGTCAAAACAATTTCCCCAGCTGGTTAGACTATATCTTAATATAGACTCAAAATAACTATAGTACACAGTTTTAGTTTGACTTTCATCCAAAATACGTCGCAAGATTCTTAATGCTTCTTAGCACGCACTATACATTTTTCTTGCCAGGTTTACACAATGTTCTTTCCACTATGCCTGCTATCTGTTGTGATTCTCAAAAAAATAGTATCGACTACTAGTTTCAGTTTTGTATCGACTATTTTAAGGTATAAGTCAGATGACAAAGGGTAATTGAGAATGTCATATAGACAATTTTTCTGTTTTTTTTTCTGGCCTATTATTCGTAAACCATGGGTGAAGCTATGCCAAGATTATCGACATACGGTCAGCCAGCTGCCCGCGAGGTCGCACAAAGCCCCGTGCTTAATATTCCGATGACCGTCTTCTGAGCGTTAGGGACGTGTCCCCGAAAGAGTCGGAGATATTAGTAAATGCTCGCATTAAAGTCACTCCAGGAGTAATCTTTTTATTTATGTCATTCTTTGTCCCACTGGATTACGCGCTAAGCCCACGATCTTAGCCTTCCAAACGATCCTACAATGTAGAATCGGAGATTCAATGTTATTTGAATTCGAAGCTCAATGCAACCTCGACGATATTACGAAGGGGTTATTATTTAAAATATGTATGTGGATCCCAGATACATACTGTCAAATAAATGCCGGGAATTGTTTGTTCAAAAAGGAGAACTAGTTGATTGTATATGTAGATGATTCGTCGTTTAAATATTTCGTTAGCAAGAAAAACATATAATAATTCACTTGTTCATCATACTATTATTTAATCGGCGTTAAAAATATCTGGCGCTGTATGTGGTAAAATTTTTCAAATGACAAAAATATATATCAGGCCCAAAACGAACCAAATTTTATCAGCAATTAAACACATCTTTAGAAAGCTAAAAAATAGGTTTGAATCAGAATTATTACTTCGTCAGCACCATTATACTATGGATCAGCAACAAAATGAATGAATGAAAATCTCTTTATTGCACAATAAAAATAAGGTACAATGGCGGACTTATTGCCACATTACAATATCTTCCAGTCAACCAATTTACAATATCAACCAACAAAATAATATCGAAAGCCATAATTTATTGTCCGAATTTAAATGTTTTTTTAAATGGCCTTTTCTTCCAAAAACACTGTATCATTCGAAAAATTACATATTTTTTTATTTTTCTATGAAATTATACACCAGGTGCGTTTGGAGTTGTTCTTATTCTGGTATGGCTACATTCACAGCATTTCAATTTCTTTATTTTTCTTTGCATGTCGTCTCCGGTAAAACGTTTTTAACAAAACAAAAAAAATGTATTTTCTGCGGTGCGTATCCAGTTTTGTATTATAGTCAATATTTTATTAGTGTATTTACATGCATAAAATGTTGACATGCAGAACAGTCTTACCTTAGGCGCCAGAAACATAGGCTCTCAATAAAGCGAATGAAAATGATTCGAAAGGCAGTCTTTGAACGCAAAATACTTCGCAGGATCTTCGGTGCCGCGCACAAACAAAGACCTGTATGACCTATATAATGATGTGCATCTTGGCTCAGTCGGCTAGGGCATGGGAAACCATGGAAAATTAACAGTTATTGAAATGCATTCTTTAGGGCATCATAAAGTCGGATGATCAAAAATGCTATGGCTCAGTTCTGTGCTTAAAGACCTAAATGCGCTTGGAGTGAACAACTGGAAAATCCAAGCCCATGTAGGGTAGAATTGATGATTTGTAACGAAGTCAAGGCTCACAATGAGTTGTAGTGCTTATGATGAAGATGATGTTGATAATGAGGCGCGAGGAGAAGAAGTAAAAAACCTTCAAAATCTTCAAGAAGCAGTCGAATCGTCGCGATTCTCCTTATATAAGCGCAGTGCCTCCGCACTTTCACGGCTCGTGGCTCGTTATTGTTATAACGATCGACTGTCTCTTTACGAAATTTACATACTCGAATGGCGTGCGGCGTGCGGCGAACGCCCACGCACTGTGAATACTCCACGGCCGCAGCGTATCGCCACAGATTAAGCATGGACTGTATAGAAATATACCAGATTAGCGATGCGCGGCTTTTAAAAGCGATTTGCTAGCTAGCTGTTCACGTGTTTTTTGTATATTTTGACGTGAATACGTCTATAAAAGAGAATAGGGTATTTTCTTACCCACTTGCGAAGTTTGTTCTAACATTTTGTCACGAATATATCAAACGAAAGCTTGTTACAAGTGTAACATTTCATCCAAAAGCAGCTAAGCTGAAATACGTGGCTGAAAAATAATAGACTGTTGAATGAGCAAAATATTTTATTCAATATCCTACTACTATGATAAACGCGAAAGTTTGTAAGAATGTATGTATGGATGTTTGTTACTCTTTCACGCAAAAACTACTGAATGGATTTTGATGATACTTTACAATAATATAGCTTACACATCAGAATAACACATAGGCTATAATTTATAAAGATATATAGTTTTCTATCATCATTATCACAATTTTCCATCACCACGCGGTTGAAACCGCGGGGCGCAGCTAGTTTATAATAAAAAAGAAACCTTATTTACGTCGTTTTATTTGAATAATACAGTTGTTTATACTATTTATATACAAGGTGTATAGATAAAATACAATATATAGAAAATGTCAGCATGTATATCAACTATTAGTAGTATAAACAACTGCATAGTACCGAGTCAGTATTTTTATCATATCCTGAAAGCTTAAGCGTTAAATAAGTTTGTGGATTAAAGAGAAACAGCCGATCAGTGAGATAGAGATAGATAATCAGTGCGCGGGTGTCGGGTAAGGATTTTGCGCCAAGTTGGATTACATAAATTGTATATATTTGGAAAAAGCATATCAAAGCAATCCAGACACAAACTTCTTATGAGAGAGCTAAGCGTTGTCGGGAGCGAATAAGAGCCGTTGCGTCGGCGGCTGTGCAATAAAATAAAATAACAAGAACATATCTCGGCGAACATTGTGTGATCATGCCCACTTTTTGCCTTACCGTCCAACAATAAAGGAGTGTAATGTGTTTAGGGTTCATCTATGTCTGTTTTCCGTTTCTTTATTCCACCATAACTTCTAAACGCTCGAACCGATTTAGAAGTATATGGTATTGTTAGATTCGTTGTGTCATCCCGAGTGCCATGGGATACCTTAACTGTCCAAATGTCAAGTTAAAAGTTGTCTAAATGTCAAAATCTCCAATGTCAATAAATTAACATATTTACATCGTGTTTAGTTTCAAATGAAAGGCCTGATTGAGTACATTCCGAAAATATATAAATATATATCCACAAATATTTCAAAATATATATCTAACCACAAATATTTAATTAAAAACCTGTAATATAAATAATTATAAATGCAGTAGTTCACTTTTTGTAGCGGCGGTCGTGTTTCTTATTCCTATTAATATATTTAAATATTTCTGTCAATTGTTGAAATGGTATTGAAATCTACACAAATTGCACACATTTAGGCTGAGCGTATTTCGGGTGCGTATTTATGTTTTAATAATAATAATAATAATAATTAAACGCTTTATTTTCTTAAACAAAAAGGCGAGCTTATTGCCTTAAAGCGATATCTTACAGCTAACCTTAACCTAGTGGAATAACATGTTATGCGGTAAAAATAAACCAATAAATTAAATTTTAAACATTTAAATTCAGCAGGAAAACAAAACAATAAATTTAAGAAAAAACAAACAATATACCTATAATGACGCAATGGACGCAATAGAGAGAAAAAAAATAGGGAAAAATAAGGAAAAGTTTATGAGCGTGGGCTCAAGTATTCTTTGAGCCTGCGTTTGAAGCAAAACAAACTGGGTGCTATCCTTATACGCGTGGGTAAAGCATTGCAGAGACGGGCTCCACGTACAGAGAAGGAGTGCGAGAACAAATCACTACTGTGACTAGGGATCGAGAGCAGTAGGTTGTCTTCAGATCTCAGAGGGCGCCCGTGAGAAGATAGAGGTTTGAACCTACTTATAAGATAGTTAGCGGCCCCCTTCAGGATTCTGAAGAGCAAACCTAGGACTCTCGTATCTCTCCTTTCTCGGCTCCTTCTGTACTCCGTAATATGGTCAAACTTTCTTAGGTCATAAATGAATCGGATGCAGATATTTTGCAGCCTTTCTACCCTGGTGGCTAGATCTTCCTTGATGTCGAGAGAGGCAACATCTGAATAATCAAAGAGAGAGAGGAGAATAGATTGGTAGATTGTGATTTTGCTTTCCTTGTTTTACGTGCACGGAGGACCACAGTCGTACGTATTGAGCGCGCGCACTGTATTCAAAGATGCAAAACAAAATACAGTGTTGAGAGAGTCAGACTCTTGTATGCATGGCAAAAATTTCACGCTGCCAACCCCCTCCTCCGATATAATCTACGCAGTGACAGCAGTAGTTTGCCGCTTATATTGTCAAAATACGTAAGTCGCTTTTATCGGGCGATTCCTTTCGTGTCGAATCTATTGCGAAACACGCATCTGTCCTGTTAATCTGTGTTATCGCTTATATAGCTTGGTTTGGCGGGATAGCGCGATGGCGGCATAGCCATGCCCGATGCGTATTCTTACTCCCACCGACCGTCTCTATAGCTAGCATGAATGGCGCGCTCCTTGAATGTCGTCGGTCAGGCGGGGCGGCGGTCACATTGTAGGCGACCGCTGGGCGACGCGACTTTCGCTACGCATTAGAAAGCAGGGCGACTAAGACAGTGGGAGGTGGATCGGATATCCTTGACGGAAGAGAGAATGGCTTCAAAGAGAAATATGACAGGATGCTGTCGCACACGGGTCACCATAATAGTCTGACGGAAGGGGGTTCAATGTCTACTGAGTGAATTAAACTCACGGCTCACTTGCAATAACCTAGGTTTACATATAACTAAATTAAAAACTGCATGTAACTTGTTCCACCCACATAACCGTATGATCCAATAATCCACCATTGCGTACGGTGACGTCAGGTAAGTGCATGGAACTTGCACATCAACGCCCTGTGCGATAAACAGATGCGATCTTGTTATACGCTTTCTGATCGCTCCGTGCCGTTTGGATGGTAATGCCCTTCTTTGTGTTACCTTGGTTGGCCCAACTCACGGTTTAACTCCCATCCTGTAGCCTCCTCGCAGAGGGACTTAACCTGGAAAGGTCGCTGTGGACTCTGCTTGCGGCATGGATATATAAGGCCTAGATATGCCCTCAGGTACAAATGAGTTGGGTCATATCCGTTGCGAGTAAAAATATCTGTCAGAGAGAGAGAGAGAGAGAGAGAGAGAGAGAGAGAGAGAGAGAGAGAGAGAGTACACTCGTAGGTGGCTGGGATCAGACGTGCGAATTCGGGGGAACTTTCGGGTGGAACTGGTCGATTTGCGTACCAGGCTGTGCCAACCGCGCATACGCAATGCGGCGTCTGGAGACGTATGTCTGACAGAGGGAGTCTGGAGACGTATGTTTTCTACAGAGCGGGGGGTAGCTGTTGACCTTGCGTCATTTATTCTTAGAAACAATCCAACGGCCACCCGATCCCAAATGAACTTGACGGGCAAATTAAATATGAATTACCGCTGATGTCAGACAGAGGCCGCGCAAGCGACCTCGAATCCGTGACCAAACTGCAGGGTGGAAAACCCGTCCAAATCTGCTAGCAAGGGCGTGAGGTCGGCACGCTGGGTTCACTTCCTAGTACCTCGGAGTAAGGCATAGGACTCTTACAAGCTTATTGGCGTAGCTATACCGTGAACTATGTTTGTCCCTAAGTTTCTGCGTTCACTCCATGGGAGAGAAAATTATATGATATCGTTATAACTTCCTGGGTTGGCGGGTTCGCTCGTAGTAGTTACTCTCAATATACGCTTTATAGGCTGGCTCCGATAGGGCAGAGATTACAACACCCTATTCATCACTTCTGGCTATTACACGCACTTCTGTCTTAAGGGTTGAACTGTGTAGTCGCGCGGCAGAGCATGATCGCATCTTTATTATGCAGACACGGGCTGTGCGAACAATCGCTAGAGTGTTTCCAGCTACATTCGCCGGGGACTATTTTGACTAGTTTGGGATTTTAACGGTCCCCTTAATATGTATACCGTGCTTCTGCAAAGAGTGCCTTAAATTTGGAAAATGACTCCTGAGGTCAAAAAAGAGTTAAAAAATATTGTTATTTTAAAGTTAAAAGATTTTACATTACCGCAGATTATTCGTGAAAAACTAAGTTGAAACTTCAACTCTTTTTGGTTCAGGCTTTTGTTACTGAGGTAAGGCATTGGTTATGTTCAACTTTCACATTTTTTTGTATTTTTTTATTGGTCTACTAAACCAAACGTAGTTGTACATATATAATTTAAAACCCTGTTTTGCGTGTAGAATAATCTCCTCTAATTAAATTTCTCCTAATTTACAAGGATTCCAAAAAAAATGTTTAATATATTTTGCTTGATTATTTCATGTTACAAATAATTTCCTGTGATAAACTTTAAACTATGTTCGAAGCAAATTATACATCTATCGATTATCCAGACATAATCACAGGTATCGTATGGTGGTGCTATTTAGCTTTCTCTGTATTTTAGTTATTTCAATGTCCTACAACTCTAACTTACAACGGCTGCCCTATCGGAGCTAGTCTGTAATGCCTCTAACCAGAAAAACTCTATAAAGGATGCATATTTGAAAAAACTAGTGGCATTATAAATAAATCGCAATTGGTGGCCACTATATGGTTGGTCACTAGTTATTATTCTTCTGAGAAATAGTGTCTTCACAACTTTTAACATTTTTAACCTTTTTAACATATTTAATTAATTCGTTAATGTATTTGTTTAGTTATTTGTAGATTAATCAATTTACTTATTTGTGTATTTAATTTTCTTTTCGTTTTTAAGAACGAATAAGCAATCTAAATTAAAAGAAAAAAATGTTTTATATACATTATCACCCCAGAAAATCCACACAAATCTTATCTAATCTGCTTCGCGAAAGAAAATTCTAAAAATATTATTATTTATAGTCTTTTTGTCAAAATCTTTTCTTGGATAATTTTATATAATAAAATAAAATTCCATTATGAAACAGAACAGTCATGCTACATTTTTAGTGTCAGGTTCTGTTGTAGCTTGAATGATTCTGCAGTGCTTGCATGAGAGGTTTCTTTATTATCAACTTAGTGTTTTTCATACAGACGATGAAAATTAAATGAAAAATGAAAAATATCTTTATTGTACTAAAAAAAAAAAAATTACATTGGTAAAGAAAACTTGATGCATGGAAACTGTTAAATATGATGTTAAATATGATGTTAAATATTATGGTAAATATTAAATTGATGCATGGTAACTGTTGAAAAATAATGCATGGTAACTGTTAAAGCGATGCCGGTTTAATGACCAAAAAAGTCTATGTGATACAGGAATAGCTGGTCCTCCTCGTACTAGACCAAATTCAAAAGTACTGTATTCTAGGTGCACGATAAAAGATTATTATTGTCACCACACTAAGTCTAATTAACGACCTGTCTTGAGGTCATCATTACTAGACTGAGTATAGATTCGTGGGTCATAGGTGTAAATGTGTTAGCGGTTGAGTTAATAATTACATCACCGTGTTTTTATTAAACTATTTCTTAGCGAGATATCAATGTAACACAAATAAATCGTTTTGTATATGATATATATTTTTTATATCTGTAAAACGTTCGACGTTTCATCTATCAAAAAACTTGTTGATGATTAAATCTGTTTTTTTGTGCTTCTTGTGATTTAGAGTTGGAATCGACGAACATCGTTTTCTTATGTCAGGTCCAACAAAAAAGCCTCTTTTTTTCAATTTTGCTTATAGACGAGGAAAATTTTCGTACATATGTATACTGGAAATAATAATCATTTTTGGGTAAGGCTTTCTCAAACCTTTTTTTTTACACCTAATGTAATGTGTTTAGGTGACACGAGAATGAATGTCAGTTTTTTTCTGGACCAATTGTTGATACTTTGACCTTCTGTCCCATTAACCTTTGAAACATGGGAATTTGGTAAAGCCGCTTTGCTGGTCAAGTAGCATACAGCGACACTTTCAAATCGCCACGTTTCATCCAACCATGAAGAAATGTGTAAACATGGTTTCATAATCGTATTCAACACACTTAGACCTACTCCTTAAGAACGCGGTTCCGGAAGCGTCTAAAAAACTTGCCCGCAATCTCACCAGAATCTGGGACAAAGTCATAGGTACTATGACAGGCCACTGTCCCCTAAACAAACACCTGTTTACCATAGGTATGCCAGACAGCCCTCTATGCAGAGGATGCATGGAGGAAGAAGAAACGCCACAGCATGTGCTCATGGAATGCAGGAGCGTGGCAGAGCAACGGGCAAAAATACTACAATCTCCAGCATCTGTCCCGGAGGCCTGTAGCAACCCAAACAGGCTGCTAACCTTCTGGGACAGCCTGGGTTGGCTAGAGTAACATAAACACAAATAGAAACATGAGCCACGCACAACGGCCCAAACAAGAGGCCAAGTGCAAGAAAAAAGCCCAGACAAACTAAGATCTACTCAACAACTACTGTAATCGAAAAGTTTTATCCGCTCATTGGCATCGCTCCACCTGCAATACGTCGTGATGCTCTGACGACCACACAAATTCCACTGCACCGGCAAGAGCCACAACCACAATCGCCTCAAATCGAGGCGATCGAGTCATTCTTAAGGCGCACATAACCGCCGACAGTCAATCTTTAAACGGCATCCCTCAATGCAGAGGAAGGAATAGCACAGGGCGCCTTATCGCCTATACCACCTGGCGTAGTCTCAACAGACTGAGCGTGGGTGTGACAAGATGTCGAGCCAATCTCGTCCGTTGAGGCTACACAGATAATCCAATATGCTACTGTGGAACGCTGCAGGATAAAGAACACCTCATATCCTGCCCGCGGTTGTCGACCCCTACCCCATGACATACAAGAGGTGAACCACAAGGCGATCCAGGCCGCATACTTTTGGAGAGACGTGTCATAACCTGACCAGGACACATTAACGAATGAACGAACACACTAAGAACCACAATAATGAAGCGAATTGACAAACACTTTTTTCATCGTTGGTCTTTGTTATTTATATAAAATGTTCGTTCCGGGCAGGAGAATCTAACGTTGAGAGAACTATGATGATAGCCAACCTTTGGAGGGGTCACCTGAAGAAGAGAAGAAGAAAATGTTTGTATTTGTATGGTGTAGCCAATTTTAATCTCATCCCCTGATCGACTAGTGTGTCCAGAGCCCCACGTCCTCCTCATCCCTCTGGCCGAGGGTTTACTGAAACGTCGTTGCCGCAGAGAAAATAACTACGTCATGTTTTTTCTCGGAATCGCTCCCAGCTCCTGCCCGTCGATGGCATCACACTACGCCCACAGTGTCTTTACTTTAGGGTTGATGCGACTCTCCACCCACCCCTTTTCGTGAACCTTTTTATCGCATGGATCGACCTCTGTTGTGATATCAATTAACGATACAAGTATCAATTACGTGAGATGTTTCACAGATCTATAGATTTTATTATGTATTTATTTTATGTACTTTCATCGATATACTACATATATTTCACATTGTTAAAAACATTATCAATGGCAGGGGAATGCGAAGAATAGCGTAAAAGACCGACACATATTACCTAATCACGATTTTGAGATTTTCGGACCCCCCCCCCCCTCCCCCATGCCAACAGACGTAATCAGCGGCTTAATCTGGCGGGGGGGGGGGGTCTCCCCCCCCCAAGTTACGTTTTCAACCGAATTTGCGGAAAATGTAAAGAATCGTGAACCCAGCGTTTGTAAGCGGAAAAAACATTTTAGACTGATTTTAAAAATGTACTTTATTAATTCAAGGTAATTACAAACTCTCAATCCTTTGGTTTATTTTACACATCTCAATCTTCAAACCTTTATGGCTGTAAAGACGGTATCAAAGAGAAAAAAATATTCGAGAATACATTTAAAAATGCACATTTAATGTGCATTTTTAAACTAAAATAATTAGAAGAAACTCTAGTTCTTTGGATATAGATCTGAATGTTCAGACAACCGTGCAGCGCTGCGCTATTCCAGAATTGCAGCGGCGTACCTGCCGTGCCGCGTCGCGACGCCGAGCGGCCACCGGCTTGCCAGCGCGTGCAGGAACAGGCCCGGGCCACTCAATCGCAGACGAGCGCGTGGACTATCTACGCACATCGCGATCTTCGGTGCGGCACTGCAGTATTTCCGGGTGAAAAAAATTGCAATGCTGTAACCAAAGTTGATTACGTATTATTATACAGGACGGGCACCCCCTCCCCCCTCCCTCCCCACGTAATCAAGCGTAAGCCTCAGCTTGACACCCCAGCCCCTCCCCCTCAGTGATTACGTAATATGTCGACGGCCCCTAAACAATCATTTATACCGCAATATGCTCTACATATGTAGCAATAAATCCATGACAAAATTCGGTAAAAATGCTATAAAGGCTGCTCTAAAATGCTCTGATAGAAGCCACTTCCTATAAGGAACACGGTAATGAATATAGTAATATACCTACCATGAAAATCTTTCGTTAATATCAGTCAAATGGTTGAAGATACTTTAAACAAATTAGAAACGCCAAAAAATCATCCAAGTTATTTTTCGGCGTTTCCAATTTGTTTAAAGTGTTCTTATTTTTTGCTATCAAAAATGTATTTTACTGAAAAAGTAATAATAAATTTTGATAGATTTCTAACTCCTTTAAATGATTCGTCCTTGTAGACGTATAAAGTACATTGACACAGGGATATGTCATTTTAAAAGTCGGAATTTGAATATTTAATACTAGTTGACCCGTGCCCACTTCGTTGGGCGGTAACACTTTTTACTTGTGATGAAATTATGAGTGTGGTTCGGTTAGTACTGAGTGCTATGATTTATTTCCTGACTGCCAAAAGAAGGGTTATATTTTTACTGCAAATGTATGTATGTATGTGCATGCCAATTTGACTATATTGCTGTTATTTGTGTGTGTCTTCTTGTGAGTGTCTTATTTGTGAGTGTCTTATCTCTTTAACCATTTATGCAGTAAAAGGGAAAAGTCTTTTGTTTTAAACACGTAAGACGATAAATTGACTTATTTTGATATGAATTCATAATTGTTGATAATATAACCAATAAACATGACCTAACGATTTAAATTATTTTTTTAATATAAAATACTACTTTTTGTGACTTAAATATAAAATTTAGACATTACCAAGACTTTGTAGGTGTATTGGACTTTCGTAGGCATTAACAAGCTCTACAACTTTTCTCTATAACTTAATCATATATCTCTCATCGTTAAGGCAGCGTTCGTTAGAAACGTTTTCGTTCGACCGTTTTTTCCGATTCACTTTGGAAAAAATCTTTTTATTTTTCGGAATTATATATAGCCTATGACACTCACAAATAAAGTGGCTTTCTATTGGTAAAAGAATTTTCAAAATTGGTTCAGTAGATCCAGAGATTACTTCCTACAACGTCATAAACTTTACCTCTTTATAATATTAGTACAGATAGTATAGAAGAGGCGCGAAATACTTACAACTAAATACTACGTTTTTCAGAATAGTCAAAGGATATTAAGTAAGGAAACTGTTCGGATTCAACATCGTCAGGATTTCTATAATAATAATAGTAATATAAATTGTCGTTAAATATAGATTAATTTAAGATTTACCTTGGGTTATACAACAATACCATCGTTTACAGGTTATCCCTAGAAATATCCGGATAGTTATGTTCCATTATACCAACTGCTTTTGCCTCGGATTTGAAATATCTGAAAACATTTATTAATTTATTTATTAATTTATTTATTTATTTATTTCCCAAAACATAATTAACCTTACAGATGATTCCAAATCGTTAATTATTTTTCTAGGCTATTATTCTAGATTATAACTATTATTCCACTATAGACCATTATTATAATTCTACTGGTAATATTATTATTATTACTCTACTCCATTACTATTACTATCATTATTATTCTAATATATAGATTATTATTCTAGACTATAGCAAACGAGACAGAGAAATACGCTAGAGCGTAATATTAAACGATTATACTTACATATATCTAATGTTTATCTAACCTTTCTTATTATACTAGTTACTACTTTTTAACAATTTTAATACTACATACCTACTACATATTTATCTAATTACTTGATTGCTAAGAAATGCCATTACCGTACTTTGCAGTTGTGCTAAGTTCACCGTCCAAATATCCAATTCTGGCTCAGTCGAACATAGTGCATTTAGGTTACGAAACGTCCGCACCGTGAAGCAGTGTTGAACGACGTTAGTTCTAGCTCGCGGTAACGCGAACAATTATGTCATGACCATCATTATATTATGTCATGACATTAACAATTTTGTTTCATGACAAAAACATACTATTATGTCATGACCATCATTCAAACTTTGTAGTTTCTTTATCTCCAGATTGTATAATGTATAAAGTTTCGAAATTCCTAGTTATTGTATCTCGCAGCAGCTGAAATCCAGAATCAGGTCAAGGGGTCGGAAGCCTTTGGTTCCCTCGTCTCCCAGCCGCGCCACGTGTCGCCACGTGTGCCTCTCCCTTCCCGTTTCTCCTCGCTTCCCGACGCTCCCCTCCCTTGTCCTTCCCGCTCGATAATGGCGTCTTTTCAATGGCGTCATTCACGAACTGACTATGAATAAAGCTGCCCATTATGCCCCATATCGTGTAGGTAGACATTTATGTGGCTATGTCTATTCTCAGTGAGCTGCGACCGTCTTTATTTGGTTGTACTATTAATAATGTACTAGCGATCTGTGCGAAGCTATCCTTAGTTCTTTCTAAATGAATTAATTTTTAATGTAGTCTTGGTTATATCATTCACTATACAGGGTATACGATTACTCAATGCCATATGTTGGGCTGTGTCGACCTACCACGGGCGAACCCGTCACCCCAGGCTAGGATAACGATATGTCATCGTTCTTTCATATTCATGTTCATATTCATTTTATTAGTATACTGGTATACAAGTCAGATACAGATGAGCAAACATTCATACATATTAGCAAACAAACATTTTTTATCGTAAAGATACAATAAACAAAACAAAGCGAAGGAAAAAACACAAGAATAATGTAAAAAGAAGAAATACAAGACAAAATGCAAAGAGATCATTAAATATTTTACCCACCAAAGCTTTTTAGACTTCACTCGAGTAATATTCCTCCAGTGAGTAAAACGCCTTATCTGTAAGGTATCTCTTATGGCGTCTCTTAAACATGTCAAGAGATTGCGCCTGCCTAATGTGCTCGCTGAGTTTGTTGTAAACCGCTGGGCCGGCGATATAGGCTAGCCTCTCCGACTTGGATAATGCATGACTTACCTAACGTAGCATGCTACGGGATCTTGTTGGATACTGATGATGCACACCATTCACTTCAAAATCGGCTAGATTTCTGCGAACGAACAGCGCTACTTCCATTATATAAATGGACGGCAGCGTCATGATGCAGAGATCTCTGAACAGAGGCCTAGCTGGCGTATCAAGCGCCACAGCCATGGGATGAGCGTAGAAGACTTAGACAATGACAATCTACTATCTAGCTCCGCCAACTAGCTTGCGAGAGACCAACCCCTACCGCCCGGCACCGGGTAGTTAACCCAGCGGGCAGACCAAGCCCCCTCGCCAGTTATGGCCAGATTTCTCCGGCCTCCCGACTGGTTACAGGTTTGAAGTCGCTTGCGCGGTTCTCTCACTTGTTCGGTGTCTACCAAATCTATCACGGACCACGGCATCCTTTGCCCAGTTGTTAACCCGATATCAGGTAGTCAAATGGTCGTTTCGAGAGCGGCTGCCACAAGGGAAACAACCGCCCCCGCTTTATAGGAAACAAAGTCGTTTCCAGACTTCCCCGACCATCAGACAGATTGCGCAGTCGATTAGCTGACGCCGCACAGTGTGCAAACTGTCCAGGAGCGCCCTAAAATAATATAATTATGCCTCTCAACAAACGCTTGGTTTGTCGCTTTCGTTCTCTGGTGTTTGGGATGTGTGCACCTCACTATATGCATCTCTTTTTCTCTTTTCCTTGTTTCTAACTTTTTCTGAGTGCTCTTTTTTTTATTTTGCATGGTTTCTATGGGTTTATGAATATGACTAGGATAAGTTTTATTATTGATATTTTCTCCAAACTAAAAAAACAGCTCAGACCTTTTTAGAGTTCCGTATCAAATCGTACGAGCGGAATTACCGAGATTTGTGAGATCTACTGTATTATAGAGTTGTGAAGTTTTATAAAAAGAAAATGGATATGGATTTTGGGTATCCTTACAGTGTTACTAGGTTAGCTTTATATAGCTTAGAAATGAAACAACAGGTTACCATGTATACGGACTTCGACTAATTTTAGTGCATAATCGAGTTGTATGTTTTTGCATCTGGTGTGGAGTAGATTATTTTACATATTTTCGTGAATTTAGGACTTTAGACTTGGTTTTGTCACTCGTGACACGATCGACGCAGTTTCGCCAGGATTTGATACAATATTATACTCCGGGTTCCGTTGGCGTTGTGTTTCGAATTAACCCAGCCGCTGGGCATGAATGCAGGCTGCTGGCTCCGACTGCGGCCCCGACCTGACCTGGGCTATTCGGGAGGTGCGCGAGGCGCTCTGCGCAGCTGAATGGACGCGCCGTGACCTGGCGACGATCCTCGCCGCGGCCGTCGACCCGGCTACGGCCGACGCGGGGGCTGCACGCGCAGCGCATCGATCTCTGCACCGCACCGGCCACCATCCCCTCGACGATCAATACCGACGCCGCGCGTCACTCCACATGACCCAATTTTCACCCCTCGCGCTCCTCTCCTCCCCTGGAAAGCATCCGAACATCCATTCTTACTCTAGAACTTACGTAAATAAAAAAAAATCGGCTGTGTCACGCCGGCCATTACTGATTTACCCTGAATATTAATTTCATAATAGAATCTATGAGCGCCCTCTGTCGACCGGCGGACGTACCGGGTTGGGTCCCGTTGCAATTACCTCGAGCGGCGCGACTCGTTTCTCGGCTAGCCTCGGGCGGTTGATTCCACTCGCCAAACGGAGTCGTTCCACCTACCGCAAATTGGCACTAATTATGCACAAACCTGTTTCATTTATAGAGTATGTAAAATTTATAATACGCAGCTCGGCGATATTGACGTATTCAATTCGTCATCTATCGCTCTTAAAAAAGCAATAATTAATGACGGTTTTGACGTATCATTGTAATCGCACTATATAATATAATATTAATAATATGTATTCAAGAATATATTTAAATAATATGTATGACAATAATATGTATACATTATGGAACGTGTATTCACATAAAATTGTATTTACAAAATGGTTGTATTTTGTACTTATATGACTCCCCCCTTTCCAATTCCCACCTCCTTTTATGTGAGTGTATTCTTCATAAAAAACTGTTAAGTGTTTAAATTATTAATGTTTAAGTGGAAACATGTTATTAGCATTATCTTTGAAACCTAATAATTTTGTACTCAATATTTTGTAAAAGCTGTTTGTTTCCTTAACAATAATAAAATAAAAATTTTAAAAATACAAATAAAATGTACAGCGGAATTTAAATATTATTAGTGCAGCTTGTATAAGAGATATTCTCACCAATATTTTACAATATGGTCTCGGCCCAACTTCGCATTTGTAGGTATGCCGAATTTCAATTCTCCAAGTCCAATATTTCGAGATTGAAGTATGACTAGGCCGCCCCCTGGTGGACCGATTTCAACCACAATCTTTTTAACTCTTGCCGTGACCAAATGGTGCCTGCATACCAAATTTCAACCCAATCGGATTAAGCGTTTGGGCGCTATCGTGGAGGAATACTTACACGCAGACAGACTTTAACCCGTTGAGTATGATACGACCAAATCTGGTTGTGAAACAATTATCCGTTGAGTATGATACGACCAGATCTGGTCGCGCGTTTTTTTCACTTCTTTGACGTTCTCATATTTATTCATAATTATCTAATTGTTTTACAAAATGATATTTCAATATTCTATATTCGAAATTTCAATGCAATCATTGTGCAATTGTTCTTTTTATGATTGGTGTAGTAGTTTCGTAGTTATAGTACTTTAAGTCGATGTCGCCGAAAATCCTGCAAAAGACACAGATGTATCCATGAAAATACCCATTTACTCCAAGGGTTAATCTGGTAATGTAATTGTATCCGTGGGGCTCAAAATGGATAGTTCCGTCTTGAGCATCTCGAAAAAAAAGTTTAAGCGCGATCACAAACTTTCCCTCCTGGTCGGTTAGTGGGCTGGGAAAGTAAAGACCGATCAACTAACGCTATGTACAATACAGTGATCTAATATGCATTGCCGTTTTGTATGACGACCTTGAGGCCCAGTTACAGGCAAAAGGCACTTCCCGTGAGGGTGATATTAGCATTCTTAAAAACAATTCTAACATAATATGAATAGATTGCCAAAGACCTAAGGTACGATGTAAATTTATATGTTTATCACAGTATGCCCGATGTAGCTGACATTGACAAAACTCGGTAAATATAAGAAGGATCATTGTAATCGCTACAGATATACATTAAAAAATCTTTACTTAAAATCAAAGTCAAAGAGTTGAAGAACAGTCCAAACAAAGTGGAAACTTTCGGCTTTTGCGGAGTTCTTATCTTTTGCTTTAAAAAATGCCATGTTTTACTGTATATCTGACGGATTGACTGCCAAGCTCATCTACATACCATATAAAGCATCACAGCCAAAACGAACCCAGAACCTTGAAATTTTGGATATACGTAGGTGACTTCAACCATTGCTGGTACGACCCAGAAGGAAAAGTCCACATTAAAAAAAAAAGTTTTTTAATTTTTCAATATTTAATTCTCTTGATATCTAATTCTCCCTTAATTTCAATACACATTACATCTTTTTAAAAACATATTTATACCTTTGAAAAACTATCTAAAGCCGCGCTTTGCAGTTCGCTCTCCGTCTTATATTTACGCCCCCTGCGGTCAGATTAAAATTTTGGAAAAAATAGTCGCTTGGGGCAAGGTCCGGGCCTTAGGGTGGGTGGTCTTATTCGTTGAGGCCGCATTCCTAAACAGCAGCCTTTGCGACCGTGGCAGTATGGGCCGGTGCATTGTCCAGTAGAAGATTGACACCGCGAGTTAGCAATCCTCGGCGCTTGTGAGTTAGCTATCCTCGGCGCGAGTTAGCAATCCTCGGCGCGAGTTAGCAAGCGTCTCCAACTAGTGAAGGTTGGCAGTCAGCTCCGCATACTTCTTTTTGTCTACCGCGAGGCAAAATAATTCGGCGACACTCTTAATCCCGGTCCATTCTCGAATGTTCTGCTACCAAAACTTCCGTCTTCGGTCAGGTCTCCTCTTCCCTGCAAATTTTCCTGTAATCCGTATAAACAATATTAAACAAAACAATACACTATAATATAAATACCCATAAACCAATAAACTATAATAAAGCATCGTAATTGGCGTAATAAGGATGCATAATAGTCGCTGTTCATCGCAGTATTTGATTTATGAAATCTATAAGATTTCTAAGATACTTTAAGATTTTTGAAAATCTATTTAACTTCTACCATTAGTCTCATCTTCAAAGGACTCGTTTAGCCTGAACTGCTGAGACCATTTTTAACTGGTGAATACGAAGGAGAAGAGTCCTTGTATAGAATAGAATAGAATAGAATAACTTTTGTTTGCTATAGAAACATTACCTAATGAATACACTGGATTTATTTTAAAAAAAATGACAATTTATGCTTAAATGGCGGACTTATCGCTATAGCGATATCTTACAGTCAACCATTTGATAAACTAATTCTTAATTGTCCCCGTGCAATACACACAAGTGTGTATTCAATAACTTATGCTATGATTGCCCAGGGAAGGATAAAGGAGAGGACAGAATGAGGTATTTGGTTGTCCATTTTGTTGTACACTTTGTCCATACGATATTTTGTTCAATTTCAGCTTAATTCCCTCTTTGATAAGGAATTTTATCACTACATTGCAAAATCAAAGCATTAAATTTAAAACAGCTGCAAAAATACATTGCTTATTTTAACCGACCAAACTTCGGTCTTGTCGGAACCGTGTTTGGTCATTATTTTAGTCAGAAAGATCGTTATTTAAGAAGCTTACGTCTTTGTTTTTTCTAAGTCTGCACGCACTCGGAAGAATAAATTGTTATAGACTTCCAACTCGTGTCACGACCGCGATCATTCCACCAATTCGGCCTTCCTTCAAACCTAAACGAAAATATCCGCTGGAGCATCTATAAAAAGAACGCCGTAAATATATGTCTGTCTCGGGAAGGTGTATTTTCGGGCGATCCCCGTATCATTTATGTAAAAGGTCAAAAAGTAACTGTAACTTAATTACATTTACTGAAATCGATCTATTTCTGCCATCCCGAATGAGAATCCTGGCCTTTTTTAAAAGCTTTTATTTTTACTTAACATTCGTAACCATTTAATGGCATTTATTTTTTATTGCTAGCATACTTTTCTACTTTATGTTTTTTGAAACATAAAATTTGATATGTGCTTAATCTCTCGTACTAGAACATAAAAAGAAGTTGTCAAATTTAAATCACAAGATATTGTATCGGGTTCTCTCCCTATCTATTACCATCCCATCTTCACAAGCTTTCCGAACCATTAAGTTTCCGCAGTCTCATACTTCGGTCATCCTCTGACAATTTACTCAAAATTCCTCGTCATTATGCTGTGATTTCTACTCCTACTCTTTCTGTGTCTATGGTGTAAGACTCTGAAACGATCTCCCAGTAAATATACAAATTCGCATTCTTTAGAATCTTTTTAAGACTCACATCAAATAGTACTACTTTTCTAAGATGTAACCAGGATTCTCTTTTTCCTCTTCGAATTTCCTCTTCTCGGCCATTTTTAGTTTTATATATAGTCATTTGTATTTCACGCACAATGACTTATTTGTTTAATATATTGAGATGTCAACTACAACGGGCGAGCCCGTCACCACAGGACGTTTTAACGATTAGTCGTTCTATCGACCTGCAGTGAGCGTAGAAGACTTTGGACATAACAAATCCGACGTCTAGCTACGCCACAACCCGTAAGAGTCCAACGCCTTACCGCGAGTTAGCCAGGAATAAACCCGGCGGGCTCGAGATACTCGCGCCCTTACTTCCAATTGTGACCAAATTTCTCCGGTCTCTCGATTGGTTTCGAGTTCGAGGTCGCTTGCGCGGTCCTCTCCCTTATGAGGCGGTGAAACGGTGTACACCGAATCTATCGCGGACCAAGGCGTCCTTTGCCCGGCTCTGAACCGGGATCGGATGGCCAATGGTCATTTCAAGAGCAGTCGCCGTAAGGTACGCAACCACCCCCGCTCTATAGGAAACAATACAGTTTTTCCAGACTCCCCCGACTTGGCTTGAGCCGCACGGTGCGCAGACCGTCCAGGAGCGCCAGAGGTTTGATTCCCGGGGGAAACTGGGATCGCCCCCCAGAGTCCTACCCAGGTTTGCACCCCGTGCGTGGAGGCCGTCGGATGGGTGTTGACCCGTGAGTGTGACCGACCCTGAACACATGGGTCATCGTGGCCAACTCATTATAGGCCCGTTAGCTTATTTGTTTAATAATCTTTATTTCCACAACGCGCGCATGTACCACTGCACTGTGTGATTATTGGTTATTGCAAGATGTTGATATGAGGCAATAAGCTCGCCTTTATGTATTTTAATTTTCAAGTGCAAATAAAGTATATCCAAGGAAACGAGATAATCAATTTTGAAAAATCGGCATATTTTTCTGGGTACAACTGCGCCACAAATGACCACCAATTACTATTTGCGGGCAGCTGTTGTGGTCGATTGATATGTCTTCATTACTTTCGGTTCGATTACAATTTCGCCTAGTATTCAAGAGTTGTAAAAAACTTGGGTTAACTCATCGACTATACCCTGTCATGGCAGACCCAAACCACTGAAATCAGTAATCGCATTTATTCAGATTTTCGCAGCTTGCGACAGTTGCGAAAATTCCTACCGGTTAATGTAAAGCATACCTTTGTGCAAATACTTTTACTACTAACCTATGCTCAATTATGTGCACGTTGTATGCCTTGATGCAAACGAAGCGATACTCACAAGTTTGAGAGCTGGCAGAAAGTTTGTATTCAATCATTAAAAATACGATCAATTTTCAGCCTCGCCAAAATAGCATGCAATAGCTGCAGAACCAAAATCACAGATCCTTGTTTACTTTGCAATAGGATAGGATGTGTTGTAGCACATCCTATCCTTGCTCAATAGTTCTAGCACATCAATTCATCTAATAGAAATAGTAACCCTACTAGGAAGTCATAGTCTCCCACTCCGATCAAGTCAGAATACATCATTAGCATCCGAAGTCGCTAAAAATCAATTTTTCTCCAACATCTTTTTGAATTAGAGGCGTGCTATCGCTGGTTAATTTCAAGCATCTCCTTAAAAAATCGGTGATGTCACCCCAAGATTTCCCCGGCAAGCATACAAACCCCCCTCCCCGAACACCCCTCCCCCCCTCCCCCCCTCCCTCCCCATCACCCAATAGTGATTGTTTCACGTGACTATCATAGCAAATTTAGTATATTGTAGTATTTTTGTAGATTTTAAACTGGCTATTTTTCAATATGATGTAGTATTTTCCTAAGTACGGCAGTATTTATTTTTTAGAAATCGTCGCTTGAATAAGAGATATTCCGACCGAAATTTCACAATGTAGTTTTGGTCCTACGACACATCTGTGTACCGAATGTCAAAGTCCAATATTTCGAGGTCGAAGTATTACTAGCGCGCCCTCTGGTGGCCCGATTTCAACCACAATCTTTTCAACTCTTACTTCAATCGGATGAAGCGTTTGAGCGCTATCGTGAACGAATACACACACAGAGACTCACAGGTAGACTTCAGTCTGGAAATGGACTTAATCGTCTTGAAGAAGCGGGAAGGGGGTAAAAATGTATATATCCGTCTTCATCTCGAATATTATTCGGCGTATATTATTTATTCCTATTTTGGCGTATATTATTTAATTCGTAAAGCATTATGTCCTTGAATTACCCGGCAACTCTCTACAACAGTATATTTGACTGGGAGCTTGCCGTAGTGTGGTAAGTCCGCCATTGTGCTAAACTGTCATTTTGACATATTCTTACTATAGTTTGTGAAATATCTCAAAAAGCAATTAACCGCTTTTGACTTAGTAGATAGAAATAGCCCGAATTATTGTGATAATGTGTGACACTTCGTTTCCCATAATTCCCTGTTATAACTATAGCTGACTAGCTGATAGACAGATGACTATAGCAATGAAACAGACGAAGCTATATTTACGAAGAACGCAGACGTCGATTCTTGAGTTACTGTATTATAGACACATACTGCCTTTTATAATATGTAGAGAAGAGAATAAATATTATAGCGGTTTCCTCGACTATCCCTCTTTTCTGAATGAACCTCGAACGCTACGATAGCAAGACCTGCGTCATTCAGTAGCCCGGTTTCAGTGACCCTCTCATTCACAACCCCTAACCTACATTTTGTGACCTAGTTTCTTCATTTACGTCAGTCGATTCATGAATGTATACCCCCCCTCAAAGGAGGGTGTTATTGTTAGGGACAAATATGGCAGAATCTTGAACTCGTAGACGAACTCCAAATGTCTCGAGATCAACCTCACCAAGACAAAATCAACCAAGATCACAAGGTTTTGTCAATACCAAAATCAAAAATAGAAAACGAAAAGTTTATATTCAAATCCTGAAAGTCACCGACTATAATTTTACATAAATTTTTTTTCGATGAATTATGTATTTGAGCTCCATGGAAAGAACTATCAAAGAAAACCGGGTTGACCATTTTTTATTACTATTGTCAAAATACAATTCCTTTAATAGCTTACTATTATTAAGCAGAAAAATCTATAAGGTAACAAAAAAATCTTTTAGTTTTCACAGATGTATATATATAGTGAAGTGAATCGGAGAAATAAGTATATTTATCATTCAAGTAGTCTTACTTATAGTATGCTATTTTTTACAAAGTTCTCTTAAATGTTTCACTGGCGACTCTAAATTTTCCTGAGGAACTCTATTGTAGAAAAGTATACATTGTCCTATTAAAGATGTTCGATCTTTTTAAATCGGAATTCGGGAAATGAAATCTCAATTCTATTTCTGATATTTATATTATTGCTTTCACTGACTTTATTGCACAGCCTCAGATTTTATGTACATTTGTACAAATAAATTGACAATCAACGTTGAGGATATTAATTCCCTTGAAAAGTTCCAGCAGTGTCTCTCTAAAACCTGGTTTAAAGTTTGAGTTTTGAAGCATGAAGATGGTTTCAACATCAGCAGCACAACCCCCATATCAGAATGCCATAAAACAGCTGCGATATAAGAGTAGCTGAAGTAGACTAATTAGGCCGTTGTCACGTCGGTCAGTTGCCTGATTTTCCGTATAGAAAAAGCTGAATTGCTACGTCTAATTAGCTCAATTATATACACTACTGCCTACTTATAAAGGGGTTGTCAGTACGCCAAAGGAGAAATGTTCATATACTTGCTCTCTATCATGTACTCTCCCAATTAACACCGTCCTATCTCCACGATCTGTTCGAATCAACAAGTTCCCAATTCATTAGAATCATTCCAGACTCTAAAATCGAAGACTATCGCGGTTGTTTGACATTATAAATAGAATAGAAAACGAATTTACCACGTGAAATTTGTAGCACCCGACGTTTCGGTGACGTTGCAGCCGCCGTTGTCCAGGGTAGACGTCTACCCTGGAGAACGTCGGGTGCTACACATTTCACGCGGTAAATTCGTTTTCTATCCTATTTATTATCATTCAAGACTCGTCTTAAAAAGCACTACTTTTCTAAGAAGTAACCAGTTCTTTCCTTTCTCTCCCCCTCCTCTTCCTCTCCTCTGGCATTCTTAGTTTGAAATATAGTAGTTTGTATTTTATGCAGACCAACTTATTTGTTTAATAATCTGTATTTCCAGAGCGCGCGCATTTACCACTGCACTGTGATTAGGTTAGTTGTAAGATGTTGCCATGTGGAAATAAGCTCGCCTCTTTGTATTTTTTGTGCAAATAAAGAGTTTATTATTATTATTATTATTACATTTTACAGATTGTGGCTATTCCCGGTTAAATCGGTTAAGAAACTCATAAAGAAAAGTTTATATCTGTAGATTCTAGTCTATTATTGTAATGTAAAGTTTGATTCAACTTGTCTCACCATGGGAAGAATCAAGTCGTTTTCTAGTAATACCCATTGTCCGAGACATTTTTCGAAATAATTGGTTTTCTCACGTGCTTTTCTTTGTTTCAGATTTCGCGGCAGAGTATAGACGCCTGCAAGGATTATTTCCGAGACGATCTGACCAAAACAGACTGGACCCTGATGGTTGAATTAAAAAAGCTCTTCTCCATTCTGTAGTTACTCGTCAATGTCTTCGCGAACCTATCGTACCTACAACAAACACTGTTAAGACTGTCCTTATGAATATCTCGCGCGTTTTTACATTGTTTTTAGTCTATTCCGATTTACAGTGATCCAACAGTTGACTAACTTGCTTGTTAACATGCTTTCAATTTTCATCTTCTTTTTCATCACCCGTATAATCGGAATTTACTGGTCTAGAAGTGTTTTTAATGGCGGTTTTATATAATGACTTTAATGAATTAATGAAATATGTCACTTCTTCAGTTTTATTGCTTTTCTAGCATTCTTATTTTTTACTGACACGATTTGTTTTTGGCATTGCGTATAATTTCTTAAGCTATCAGGTCTATAGACTTTGGTATATGTATGTATAAAAAAGTAGATATGACTCTCCTCTACTTATTTTTTAGAGTGGTCACTCACGAAGGTCTCCTGCACAATGCCAAGACCTTGGCCATGATTTTTTCACAATAGTTTATTGTCTTCCATCATTAATTTAGTCTTATGACATGACTCAGTCTATAACATATTACAGCTTTATTTCTCTTAGCATGTTACAGATTTACTTCTTATCACATGTTACAGCTTTCGTGCGGACTACCAAAATTTTATTTTTACGTTTTATTACAACTTACGTACTTAAATATTGCTTCTTACTCATCACTACATTTATCTATTTTCACACTTTTCAATGGAAACGTATAAAACTAGTCAACATTATGTGCGAGATTCAACATCTCAGAATCGATTTGTTTTAATCCCTTTCAAGGAAATGTATACAATTGTAGATAACAAATCTCCCGAAAAAATATCCAAGCTATTCGAACATTTTATTACCTAATTGAAATCCGTGTACAGTTTGTAATTTAATGTTAAAAAATAAACTATTGTTCTGTTCTATTTCTACAAAAACACGCTGCGCTCAGTGGTACTATAAGAAAATAAAAAAGAAAAATGTTATTAAAATGAAAATGATGTATCTCTTTGAAAATGAAGACGATTGTGTATAAAAAGATGATGTTGTATTTTATATTATTATTGCAAAAATGTGAAATAATAAAATAATGTTCTACGTCTGTGCGCATTTTATTTTATACCAGATGGCCATTGTGACAGACCACTCCGCCCTGAAATTACTATATAGAATAGACAACTTAGGGGAAATATTTGCAGTCGCCATTCTAATTATTTACATTTATATTAAGAGTATTTATGCAAGCTTCTATATAGATATATAGAACTTCCTTATTTGCACATTTTAAGGGGAGCTGCCGTGGTCACGTTTTATGTCACGAGTTCGTGACATAAATTGGCCCCCACGAAGTCCTGATTCGAGCCCGACGGACTTTTTCTTATGGGGATATCTCAAATTCAATGTGCAATAATCCGACTTCTCTGGCGCAGTTGAGAAAAAATATCCGTTACGAAATGGCAGCCTAAGGTAATAAGACAATCGCTAGAAAAAAAGCAATACTGCTCTGCAGCATTCCTAGACATTCAACAGGCATTCGATAAAGTCTGGCACAAGGGACTACTATACAAAATTAAAAAATGGCTTCCTCATACATTGTATAGTATCTTCGAATCATATTTCACCAACAGAATCTTCCAAGTCGTCCAACGAGAAGCAGCCTCGAACTTCTATGAGATAAACGCTGGTGTGCCACAAGGATCGGTATTAGGACCTGTTCTCTACACAATTTTCACATCTGATCTACCTCTAACTCAGGGCGTAACTACTGCCACATTTGCAGACGATACAGCCATCCTGGCTAGTAACTCCGATATGCTCCAACTGGAATTGAATAAGGTCTATCAGTGGCTGAAACGTTGGAGAATCAAGGCTAGTACAGCCAAATCCCAACACATTACTTTTGCTCTGCGGAGAGGCGATTGTCCAACAGTGAAACTGGGAGAAGACATACTACCGCACAACAACTGCGTCAAATATTTAGGCATGCACTTGGATAGACGTCTCACCTGGAAAGACCACATCAAAAATAAAAGGACTCAATTGAATACTAAATTCTCAAGTATGAACTGGCTGATAGGACGTGGCTCATGCCTTTCCCTAGAAAACAAGATGCTAGTTTATAAGGTGATCCT
The DNA here is from genome assembly GCA_944548615.1 of Micropterix aruncella. Taxonomy (NCBI): domain Eukaryota; kingdom Metazoa; phylum Arthropoda; class Insecta; order Lepidoptera; family Micropterigidae; genus Micropterix; species Micropterix aruncella. Next base: position 5,348,031 of record OX155950.1, read on the forward strand.
TAAGCCGATATGGACTTACGGCATCCAACTATGGGGCACAGCCAGTGACTCCAACGTAGAAATCCTTCAGCGATACCAGAACAAAGTTCTGAGGTCCATAGCAAACGCCCCATGGTTCACCCGGAACAGTGAGATCCACGAACACCTCAAAATGCCGACGGTTAAGGAAGAACTGCAAAAGTACAGTGCAAGATATAAAATGACACTGGTAGGACACGTGAATGCCCTAGTCTCAAACCTAGCAATCGTAGGTGAAAACATAAGAAGGTTAAAACGCTTTGATGTGGCAGACCTGAGTGACAGACACTGACACTAGAGCAGTCAATTAATATTAAGAGGAGACTCTTCGAGGGAGGAGTCATCTTACACGCCTTCAACTCAACAATACATCTGATTATGGTCTTCAATGCTGCGACCGATTGCAGATAGAAATCAATTGAAAAAAAAAAAAACGAAATGGCAGCCATCATGGAGTCTACGTGCCGAGCCGTCATGATATTTTTTTTCTATACGTTTACATGAGTGCCGTGAACGTTTACATATACATTACATTTACTGAGTGCGTTTTACACGTAGATGACATTATCTTTAGGAAATAAATTTCTAAACTTTTTTTCGAGACACCGTATAGGAGATCTATGTTTATACATACATAGTATACTGATCGATTAATTTACTTTTCCCTGCCTTCTTTAAAGGCAGGTAATCCTCAACCTTAAACACGAGCCGCCTGGTGTATTTGGTTTATCGTCTCAGGAGCGCTACTGCCTAGAATGACACAATTCGTCCATTCATTCATCCGATAGCCGTTATGTCGGACCACTCGGGGCTAAAATGGCTGTTTAAAATAGACAACTTGTTGAGGGAATATTAATCTCAGTCGTCTCCCTAATTTATTAATAATAAGATTCTGGGAAGAAGATGAGGGGTTTTATTTGATAATGCATCTTTTACGCAGCGGCAAGTGGCGGCCATCTGCAATAGCCGGGGAGCTCACTGCCTGCACCGTTACTACTTTTTATAAGCTTTACATATATTAATTATGATCAATCAATAATGACTGCCTTAATTTGCAGGAGGATATAAACCGCCTTATGAAATATTGTTCCGATAACTGTCTCTTCGTTAACGTAAGCAAATGTCACATAATCACATACTACATCTTGAATGGCACTATAGTTGGAAGAGAATCAGCGGTGCGAGATCTTGGGATTACACTTGACACGAAAATGCTATTTGCTGAACACATCGATAATATTATTAGAAGAGCATATAAATTACTAGGTTTTATTCCAAAGGGTATCATCGGTATTCTATGTAAGAAGTCAGTTGGAATTTGCATCAGTGGTCTGGAATCCCCAATATTTGACTTACATATCGCGGATCGAATCGATACAAAAAAGATTTGTGAAGCGATTAAATTTCACTTCTTTCACTATGAGTCCAGCTCCTATGAGGAATCCTTAAAAGCCCACAAGTTAATGTCATTGGAGAGCCGTAGAGTCTTGATCGATGTCGTATTCTTGCATGGGTTGGTAAATAATTTCATCGATGCGAACGCGATTTTAGAGCGCATTTGAATTTTATGTTCCTCCCCGCCCTGTTCGATCGCATCGAATATTTCATCTCCCTGTGGTGAAAACCAACGCATCTCAAAATGCATTTCTATACAGATCGTGTCATAGATATAATACAGACTTTTTAAGTGTGGACATATTACACTCATCAAAAACATCTTATAAGAACTCAGTTAAAATAAATCTGGAGTCTATCTAGATGATCACAAAACATTTATACATATTATATTTCGTTTAATTTAGTTCATGGACATAATTCTATCTCAACTATAACCATTGTAATACCTATATATCATACCTAAAATTAAATATAAATATATTTATATACATACATAATATATTTTTATCTATTTTGTCTCTTCCTTTCACCTCACTTCCTATCCTGATTCCCCCCATTCTCAAGCGGAAACAATATAAAATTATATTGGGTTCATTTTGTATACTTTATATTCGGAATCACATTAATGGATTTTTGTCACTTTTAAATAGGTTTTTATTGCATTTTATGTAGTTCTGTTTGGTTCCAGAATAAAATAAAATAAAATAAAATAATTAACTTGCAAAGTCCATACGTAACTTGTTCGTTTCAAAATTTGCGAAGCATTTTTCAATCACTTGCTGGTATTCGATTGAGCTGAAATTCGGCATACTTATGTAAGTTCGGTAACACTTGCAATACTCGTATTATGGTATCATTAAGCTGATTTGATGACGGAGCCGGGATGTAGGGACTGGAACTCCCTGATGGCAAATAGTAGGACAGTCGAATTTGAGCTAGTATGTTTAGTTATCATGATTACTTTCCATTGTACATGATGACGAGGGTCTGAAGATTGAGCTGGAAGATCCAGATGCAGCAACTGGAACTCCCTAATGGAAAGTGCCAAGATAGTCGAGTTTGGTCTCGTTTGTTTTGTTGTCTTCAGTACTTTCCATTACACTTGATGACGAGGGTCTGAAGTTGGAGCCGGAAGATTGCCACTGGAACTCCCTGGTAAAAAGTGCTAAGATGGTCGAGTTTAGGCTCGTTTGGTTTGTTGTCTTGAGTACTTTCCATTACATGTGTCCATATCATCATGTGGTAACGAGGGTCTGAAGATGGAGCCGGGAGATTGCCACTGGAACTTTTGCTTGTTGGAAAGTAAAGCTTTACAACAATCATAAAACAAGGTCCAACATGTAAATTTCTCAGCAGCACGAGATCTTAAAATTTTCGTTGCTAGCCCTCTTCGCCAAATTTTTTTTGCTCTGAATTACCCACCTATTTACATCTGAATAGTTTTAAAGTTTTATCTTAAGTACTGATACTTTACGACTATTTGGATTTTATTCTGTTATGTTATTTAATTATGTTATGCTCCATTTTGTTATGTTCTCTTTCCGCAGGTTAACACTAATTATGCATAAAACTGTTACATTTATAGGGTAAGTACAATTTCGGCTCGGCGATTTTGACGCATTCAACACGTCGTCTGTCGCTCTGAAGAAACCAATTAATAATGACGGTATTAACATGTCATCGTAATTGCAATATAATGATAATAATATATATTCATGAATTAATTTAAATAACATGTATGTATGACTATTGTATATAACGTGTATTCACATTAATTTTATTTACTTATTATAATTCCTCCCTTTCCACCTCCCCCCATGCGTGTTTATTAAAAAAAACAAATGTTTAAGTGAAAACGTAATGAGCTTTATAGTAAATTTAGTAGGTAATGTTTTATTTAATGTATTGAAAAAGATGTACGTTTATTGTTTTTTTTTTTTAATTTAAAATAAATGTATGAAATATTGATTACGATTTCAATCGCAATGTTTCAATGTGGGCACCATCTTAGAGATCATTCGACCGTAATCTATTAAAAAGTAAATATTTTAAAAAGAATAAAAACACAACTGCCGTTACAGAAAGTGAACTATTGTATTTATAATTATTTTTATTACGGTTTTTATGAAATATTTGTGGTTTATGTATTTATTCATATACTCGTAGATACATGTATATTTTCAGATTGTACCCAAGCAGACCTTTATGTTAATTTACTGACATTTGGACATTTAGACAACTACTTACTTGATATTTGGACAGTTAAGGTAGTCTACGACACTCGAGATGACATCGATTCTAACAATACCACACACTTATAAATCGGCTCAAGCGGTAAGAAGTTATGGTGGAATAAAGAAACGGAAAACATGGGTAGTTGAGCCCTTAACACATTACACTCCTTTTTTATTAGGCAGTCGTGAAAAAAGGAGAGGCTCTCAACGTTCAGGACTTGTCCACCATACAACCATTTTGTAAACAATATTCAAGGTAACGATAATTGTCCGGCATCCGGTTTCTAAGCTTTCATAGTGAACCATACAACACTGACGACCGCGCCTATTTTCACGGTAAAAAAACGCGTGTGGACTAGAGGCCTCACGGTCGCCTACGCCTATCGGGCGCGGCGCCCGAAGAAGAAGAAGAAGGGTGGTGCAGCGAGCTCTCGGGGGCGGTTGCCCCGGGCGACGGTGCGGCGGGCAGGGCGAGGGCGGCGGCTGGCTCGTCGGGCGGCGCTCTCTGGGTCTAGGTCACGCCCAGCGGCGGCTCGGGGCGGGCGGCGCCCAGCGCGCAGCCGCCGCCGTTTCTCAATCGCCCCTCGCTCGATGCTTCCGATTCAGCGTCCGCGTCCGGGCCGCCGCCTGTAATGTCGACGCCGCGTCGCGCGCTGCAGGTCCGCTTTGCACTTCCGCCTGCGCCGCCGCACCGCACTCACCTGAATGGTGCTCAACCGGCCGCATCCGGACGTGGCAAGGGTTTTTCGATTTAACCGCGACTTCGAGTTATGCGATCTACCAGAAAGAAAAGGTACCTTTTTGGATTTACTCATTTTATTAAAATCACGCTACTCCAATACAACATACCTACAATTATGACTCCTCAATACTAGGAACATTTGTTAACAGCTGAAAAAACGAACATAAAAATATATAAATATACGGAACTGCATCAACTTTGTGGCCCTTAAGGGAGGGTAAGGCAATACTACAGGATCTTAATTTTTTGTGTCGCTTGAACACTTTAATATATAAATAAATATTGTTGACTTTTTGGATTCTTTAATTAGGGAAGACAGGTGCTAGTAGGCGCAATCTTTAGTTTCGTTTTTTTTTAATTTTGCGAAAACTTTGAGATATATACACAATCTTTATAGATCCATCTTATTATGTAATTATAATCATATATCAATAACCTCGTTGTATATTTAGTTGTAAATCTCATTTTTGTAAACCATGTCGAGTTAGTCAATTTACCCCGTTATCTTGTGGGGTAAAATTTTTCAAAATTAAACCTAACAAATTGTAGGTTTAATAAAAATGTAACCTACATTTTTTACATTGTAAAATATGTAAAATATCCAAATAAGAATGTAATAAAATGGAAAAAATATTTTTTCCAATAAGTAGTATTTATTATCTATTTGCCGGAAATCAAAATAGGAAAAATAATATAAAATAATTTATAATCATCATTTTAAGGGACCTTTAGATCAAAGTTCTGCTAAAATGGTAAGGTATCATTTTGGCTCCCTTTGACCTTTTGTAATGATATTTCCATTTTACTATGCATGTGGTTACGTTTAGTATAGATCGTCTCCTGCGCTAACTAGCCCCGACGAGAATGCGCCGATCTACCCCAAATGTCCGTTGTTATTTCTAACGACCATAGAACAACACCAATTATGGCAAGCATAACAATCATCTCTAGTCTAGATTAATTCCTAGTAGCATAGCCTGGTCGTTTAGAGCGGGTGATGTTCGAAATTTAAACAACAAAATTTATATATAATTTAAAAATGTTGCTAAAATGGTCTAGCTGCTCATAGTAAACGTCCAATAAGGGTCCAATAGGAGTCGTTTTGTCCCTGGGGGACTTGTCATGTTTACTTCTATTTTAGAGGTTACCTAAGGTTATCACATTTCTATAACGTAAAAAAGTATAGTGTTCAAAATTATTTTTTAAAAATATTAACAAAACTACTTTGCAAAGAATAATTGGATTGTTATTTGCAAAATTCAAAAATAACGCCCGCCGACGCCACCGGCGATGCGCGCTGATTTGACAGCTTCGTCATTTTCATCTTAAATGTTATTAGAACGCGGATCGTTTGATGATCCGAACTGTATTATTTGATCCGTATGACTCAGTGTCATTTTGACTGCTATGTCATTATATCTTACCCCCTCCCCTAGACTCATTTTCCAAACAAATTGCTGGATTTGTTCCGGGCTAAGTTTACTTATATCGGATTTTCTCAATTTTCCTACTATTGGTTCACCGGCTACATTATTACTCGGCGACAAAAGGTAGGTGCGCAATGATTTAGGTCAACTTATCTTTTTTTAATTTTTTTATTTATTTAAATCCAAAATAAAAAATTACAATGTTGACATAAATGATACAGTGTAAAAAAGAGCAAATACTTAATCATTGTTTGCGAAGCAAATAAAGTACAGATTTGATGGATTTTATCAGCTTGACTAGACTACAGTCTGTTCTGGAGTGATACCACTCTTATATTTGTTACATAGTACAAGTACACATTTTTATAATTTTCGGTTAAAATAATGAAAATTTTTAACAACATAGTTATGAAATATTTGAAGAGACATCTAATCTTAGTTAGTAAAGGGGTAATAATAAAAGGATAAAAGGATAATTACCTACATAGGCATTATAATAAATAGATACATTTATATATAAATACACACTCATACATATAAAAAATATACATACACATACACACACACATACATATATACAAAACGTATCTACCTATATCCAATATATAAGTTATATATAGTTACATAATAATATATAAATAAACAAAAGTAAATAATTGCAAAAGCTTTAATTTTTTTAATATTTTAAGACACAATTTCCATGAGCTGCCTTTCGCATTCGCCTCTACTTTTTCCACGTAACCATTTTGTGACCTCAGCTTTGAAAGCGGTACTGGTTCTCAGCTTCTGCCCGTCGGTGAGTGTCGCAAGAAATGCATCATACATCCGAGGGGCCAGAAACATATATAAGTGGAATCACGAGAGGCGTACCTCAAGGCTCAATATTAGGGCCAATTTCGTATGATTCGTAGGTAGTCGTCGGACGTAGTTGCCAACTTTCACAGCTGCAGTTATCACATATACGCAGTTGTTGAATGTCATCGATTCTCGTGGTCCGAGTGCGGCGGCGGCTTATATCAGAATGGCCACACTATTGAAATTGTTGCAGACAACAAACTTCTCATCGATAAGCATATTGATACCATGGTGCTAAAAGCTTACAGAATACTAAGTTTTGATTTACGTGTCTGTAAGCTTTTCTCCAGTACAGCTCCACTAAAAACGCTCTACTGCGCTTTAACGTTCTCGAATATGCTTCCTTGATATGGTATCCACATTAATCACATTGAAAAAATAAGAAAAATATATCTTATACATTAGACATCAGAAATTACCTTCACACGGAAATTAACACGCTTTTTTATTGTTTCTTAATATATAAGGTTTCCTATTTTTTCTTCCGTCATTCATAAGAAATCAACCTATATTTTGGATCGGGTGGAAGTTCGTTTATACGAGTATATCGAATTCGGATAGTATCTTACTTACTCGATATGTCTCACCCTTGGACACGTCAAGGTAAGAATGCTCGCGATTTGCTCGGTTTATCAGAGTTACGTCTGTATTGGATCATGTGCTTGTGTGTTGTGATGTTATTTTTCCTAAGGACATCAACGACATGTTCCATCTCCTGCGGATAATAGCGTTGCGTAAGTCGCGTGCTCCTTTCCACTGAGCGTAGATGGTAGATGATTGTTTTAGAATTAGGCAGCGTTATCTGGTCGCCGCACTATATAAGAATTCGGCAGTATTTTCTGCAAACCGCATTATGATGCCCGTGGTAGAAAGATCGAGGGTATTCAGGAGCGCGTGTTACGCCAACTCAATAAAAAATCAGTTACGACTCATGCTTACAAGGTTACAAGTTACGACTCATGCTTACAAGGTTTTTTAAAGACATTATCGATAGCATGGTTGACAGTACGAAGCTAATAAATAGAATCACCGTCATAGTGCCGCCTTCCCGTACCAGGATGTTCGAGGCGTTCCACTTGTATCGCAACTTTATGGCAGTTGAATATACATATATGATGATTTTCATGAACATAATAGTAAAGTAGGATTATGCCTTGTGGGCCTTACTAAGAAGATAAAGTGCTTGCAGCAAAGCTCCACCTCAAACTGTCACTCCTTAGGCGCCAACGTAAAATAAATGATTCGAATAAATCTTTGGATACGGAATTTCTTAGTAACATAAATGTGTGTATAGTTTCTCACTTTTGTTGCTGTGCATCTCAATAGAGATAAGCTATTTCTGGGAAAGCTCCCAGAAATAGCTTATCTCACTAAACCGTGTAACGTACAGCCACCGAAATTATATGACTGACCTAAAATCCATAAGGATAATGCACCACTGAGACCGATTGTAAGCCAAATCGACAGCCCCACATATCCTCTGTCAAAACACTTAGCTGGTGTCCTCCAACCGCTTACGGGCAAAACGACGTCTTACGTGAAAGACTCACGACATATCGTAAGCATTATTAGAAACTTAAAACTGGGCGAAGGCGAAATAATGGTGAGCTTTGACGTCGAATCTCTATTTACGACTTTGCCCATTTCGGAGTGTCTTACAGTGGTGAGAGATAATCTAAGGTCTGTGGATCTCCCTATTAGCTACGTTGACATACTTCAACATTGCCTGACATCCTGCTACTTTCTATGGAGTGGCGATTATTACAAACAAATCGACGGAGTAGCAATGGGATGCCCCGTATCTTCGTTAGTTAGCGACTTATATATGGAATATTTTAAGGAATATGCCATAAAAACCTCCAAAATTAAGCCCATTCTCTGGCTTCGCTACGTGGATGATACCTTCTGCATCCTGAAAGGCAACATACAAACGGTGAAAGAATTCCTGGTTCATCTACCTCGATACACCAAAAAATCAGATTCACTTATGAAGTAGAGAAGGACGGCTCTCTCTCTACCATTTTTGGATATCAAAGTGACGAGGAGAAGTGACAATACTCTCGGACATACGGTATATCGGAAGCCCACACATACGGACAGATATTTGCATGCAAGCTCACACCATCATCCCTACCATCTACGCTCAGTGTAAACGTCGCTCGTGAATCGAGCACGCGATCTATGCGACGCTGAGCATTTTCCGAATGAGATGGAATATGTCAATGATGTCCTTAGGAAAAATGAATACGGAAAATATCACGAGACACGCACACGATCTAATACAGACGAAACTCAGAAACCGAGCAGATCAAGAGCATTCTTACTATACGTCAAGGGCGTGACAGATCGAATAAGTAAGATGCTAAACAGATTCGATATAAAAACAATCTTTAAACCGACCCAAAATATAGCTCGATTTTTGAGGCCTGTAAAGGATGTAATACCACTGCAAACCCCGGGTGTGTATAAAGTCGAATGCAGTTGCGGTCTAGTCTACGTTGGACAAACGAAACGGCCCATAGCCACGCGACTGACAGAACAAATCAAAGCCGTTAAAAAAAACGTTCAGCGAGAAAAATCTGCGATCTGCGAACATATGTATATTGGATAGCGGAAGTAACCACTGGATGCAGTTTCAAAATCCCATTGTACTATCCAAGGAACAATTCTACTTTCCTCGCATGATTCGGGAAGCCATTGAAATAAGGAGAACCCCGAACTTCAATAGAGACGACGGTTACAAACTCTCTTCTACGTGGAACCCTCTTCTTAAAATGTTCCCGCCGCCGAACGCCGAACGCAAAGACGTAAGACAGGATACAGTGAGTGTTGTGTGCAAGACGGATTTTAAAATTCGCGCGCTCCGAGCCCGGCCCCCCACCACCGTTATAACCTACGCAGTGGCGGCAGCGGTATGCGGCCTACCCGCAAAACAACGGATTGACAGCTCTTCAGTCTACCCTTGACAACGGCGGCTGCAACATCACCGAAACGTCGGGTGCTACAAATTTCACGCGGTAAATTCGTTTTCTATCCTATTTATAAGTATCATAGTTGTCAAGATACTGCATGTGAGGTATATCATTTATTCAACACTCGGTTTATGTGATTACATCCATAAAACAACAATTATTATATCAATGTTTTTATTGACACTTATAATGTTGAGGTTTAAAACTTAAACTTAATTGTGTGGTCTTAGTCTCTACAATCGTTTGTGTTTAGTATTGAAGTTTTTACGAGCTCCTGGCTTTTAATTCCTTTAGGTTAATTGCGCTTTAGGTAAGGAATTCGTAGGTTTTCGGGACGTATCAATAAATATTCAAGGTAGAGCATTACTTGAGAAACAAAAAAATTATATCAGATAATATAAGATGTATTTTGCACTTCGTATATTTTATCGATAAAATATGTAAGATTATTGAAGAATAAAATGAAAGAATTAGTACAAGTAAGCACTAGATAGTTTTTATATGATAAAATTAGTGATTTAATAATACAATAGTATTTTTTTAAATTAATAATAATATTGTTAAGTAATACAGCTGCTCCGTGAGTAAGATACCTGCAGTGTGATATGTAAGAGTATAATAAAAATTGTTTGAAAGATGTTTCCGATATTGTGTTTTTATGTGTATACGGTATTGTGTTTTTATGTGTATGTTTATTACTGGGATTTTTTATTTAAAACGATGAAGTAAGGCCATAAAAAATATAAAGGTGCTCTTATCAAAATTAGTCAATAAATAGTACAGGCGAGTACCTACTTATCATAATTTGTTAAAGATGATAAACCGTTTACAATATTGTTTCGGTTGTTGTCGTCCTTTTAAATTTGAATATGTACTCCACCTTTGAGCCAAATGTACTTGAAACTCTTTTCCTTTGCGATTTTTCGTGTCTGTAGATATAAATATACGTATCTTAATCTAGGTGTAGGAGCTTCCTGAAAATGAAATAACATCGTATTGGCCATTAGTTCATTAAGTCTAGTGTTCGATGAACGATTCGAGTTATTTTAATCCATGACATATTTAACATGTAATACAGGGTAACATTGGTAGATAAAACAGACTTACTTTTTCGTGTAAAATATTTATTTATTTAATACTTGTACAAAGATAAGTAGTTACATTGTTACAAAAGTAAATAATGCATACATTGTAAAGAACAGCTTAAAGTAAACACAGCTTACTTAACAAATTGCGCTATGCATACCTAACGAGGCTTCTCAGGCCTGTATCTAGATGCACATGATGCAGTTGGTGTAAAACACGAATAATAGTAATAAATTAATATAATTGAAAAAGAAAAAAAGAAGGGAGAAAAGAAAGGAAAGAAATATATTCAACCCGATTAATATAAACAAATATAAAAATATTTTTTTCCATTTAGATAAAAAATAATCACCACACATTATGTATATATATATATATATATATATATATATATATATATATATATATATATATATATATATATTTATATATATATATATATATATATATATATATATATATATATATATATATATATATATATATATATATATATATATATATATATATATATATATATATATATATATATATATATATATATATATATATATATATATATATATATATATATATATATATATATATATATATATATATATATATATATATATATATATATATATATAAACGCAGAGGAAATATTCATAGTACAAAAACGATGCTTACGAATAATATGTGGAATTCCAAAGACTGACAGCTGCAAACCACTATTTAAAAAGGAGCATGTGCTAACGTTTATATCGATATACATCTTGGAAACCTGCAAATTTATAAGGGACCACGATCAGTATTTCAAAACAAACAATGTTGAACACGGCTATAACACACGAAATAAACATGAGCTACAAGCACCCAAGCCAAATTTAACTCTATTTAAAAAAGGAATGTTATACAATGCAATAAAAATCTATAACCACCTACCTGCAAATATCAAAGAAATAAAAGGAAAAGGGTTTACCGCAGCGTTGAAAAAATGGCTTATCGATAAAAGCTTTTACACATTAAACGAATATTTCTCATAATATTATATTGTAGGCATGCATTTTCATTTTGTTTTTAAATTAATTCGATTAGGAAGATTACAAATTTTCAATTATATACATTTCGTATTTATAGGCGGATTTTTGATTATTCCTTGATTTTGATTTTTTTTCATTATTTTTTATATTATTGGTGAATTATTTTTTATTAATTGTTTTCTACTGTTACATTTTAAATTATATACATTTCGTATTTATAGGCGGAATTTTGATTATTCCTTGATTTTTGATTTTTTCTTTATTTTTTATATTATTGGTGAATTATTTTTTCTAATTGTCTTCTACTGTTAGTTCTACTTATCCGGTCTGTTTAGATTTTTTCATGTTAAACCAGTGAAATAATTACATTTTTAATAAGATATTATAATTAGCAGATAAGTCAATCTAGCAGATAAGTACATTTGTCAATCTGTTTTAATAACAGGTAATTGTGAGATACATAGTTTTACGCATTATCACCATAAATGTACCACCACAATTTCGGACAATAAAAATATTTCTATTTCTATTTCTATTTATATATATATATATATATATATATATATATATATATATATATATATATATATATATATATATATATATATATATATATATATATATATATATATATATATATATATATATATATATATATATATATATATATATATATATATATATATATATATATATATATATATATATGTATATATATATTATTTGTCAAGTACCAAACTGTTAATATAATACTGATCGAATTGTAATATTGATAAATTTTGTTCTGAAAGATAAGTTTTGCGGCTTGCTCTCCATGAAAGCTGTTTCTTTTAGGATTATATATTTTAGGAAAATCTGCATTAGAAAGGAAAGCTTGCTTCTATTAGGAAAATCTCCACTAAAAGTTTGTTTACTCGAAAGTCAGAAAACTGGTCGATGGGGCAGATAAATATTGGCGCATGATGTAAATGTAAAATATAAAATAATCTATCCCAATTAATTTATATTTTACATTTTCTATCCACCACAACATCGCATCACTCGAGGGGCCCATCACTTTTTCCTACTATAATCATTAGTTGTTATAATCTCTGTTATAATCATTGCTCGACTATTGCCAGATAAAGCGGAGACAGAAACGGAAACGGAGGCCCGATTTACCAATTAATACACTTTCATAAAATATTTCAATTATTGATATTCTTTTTAAAATAAATATCCGCATCCGCATATCTGAGAAATTGAACACCCGGCACAATCCTAATACTATACTCGTTCAGGGAATCGACAAAGTACTAGGCTCCAGCAATACGCACATCACTTACCATTTAGCAGGTAAAGGAGAGCAATATGTGGGACCTCTACGTCGCTAATTATCAAGCCTACTGCATTTTAGCTATCGAAATTATTTTCTTCTTCAAACAATGCTTCTTGTGGCTGGCAGTCAACTTATTTATTTAATGTAGATAATTTATACCGTCATTGTCATTTCGTTTCGAATTTTAGAAAGTCTGTACCCTCTTTCTATCAAAATGAAGGCTCTAGAAAACAAGCAAGCAATATTAAAGATATTAACTGGCTATAAAACATTCTAAAATTGATAAGATTCATCAAGCGAATCGTACTCTACGTTAATTTAGGCGTCGCTATACACATTATGAACTCGAAACATCCATAATATCCCTCAAATAATTAATACTTCCTTTAAAAATCATTGAAAAGGTAATGAAGAATAATAATGAAATTTCAATTCGTCTGACTTTAACTTTATTACACAGTTATGATTGATTGAATGTACGAATCTATCATCGCGATTATAATAATCACATGACATAAAACATTAACAAGAAAGTCAATGCTATAGAATAGGGATTAAAATGTATTATAACACTTTTTTTTATTATTCGATGATACAGGTCTACGGTTGTTATTAATTTCACTTATTATTCTGCTTAGATTCTTAATTATGGACAATTTCCACTAGATTCGTCGAGTGATGCGACTCTAAATCGATGAAATTATTTTTTAAATAATTTTCTTTACTGTTGATGAAAATGTTCTTCGCAACTTATTCAAAGAATATTACTAGAGCTCCGATAGGTCCGCACCCGACAGTCCTTTGAGCGAATCGTTGCAAACACTCGGTATGCAGTCTGCTGTATCCTAAGTACCAAAAAGCCGCTATCCCCTTAACTACCCCCTCAGTCATCAAATCATCGACTCTCTGAATAAACTATAACAGCGAGATTATAAAAATACCTAGCTAATACATTCAAAATGTTTGGACTAAAAGAAATCCCGCTGTACATCTTACTTACAGTGGTTAAAATTAAACGTTAAACCGATTGTCTTTTATGGCTAATAAATAATATTGTTTCAACCGGATATTAATCATCCTCATTCTAGTTTATATGGAACCCGATCAGTTCATGCAATTGATTAATATTAATCAGTTCTTAAGAATGAGAGATAATGCACCAACAGTAGCTTCTTTGTTGTTCTTCCTTGAATTAATGTACGTTCTGATTAAAAAGTAATCGCTATGTCCATCCATCTTTCCATGCCAATTCACTTCTTCAAAATAATGAATTTATTTGCTAAGACCGTTCTGGGTATCTCCCAGTTCCCATAGTTGCATTTCGCAGTATTTCAGAAGGTTTCGCTGGTTGAAAAAGGTGTAACTATTCTATCCTTTTATAACTAAATAATATTATTATGGGACTAAATTGAAAAGAAAAAAAATGCCTAAAAATCTACTTTTAAGCGTTTTCTCCACAGAAATATATAATATTTTAAGTACCCCTCTTGAGACGACGAGGTGACACGGTAGATCTCTTTTTCTTCTTCAGAATTTCAAAACCTCTATATACGGAAAAGATGTTCTTCGAAATCGGAGACTATCCCGAGACTGTCGCGTTCTATGAAATCGGAGACTAGACCCGAGAAAGGGGAGATACGAAAGTCCTAGGTTTGCTCTTCAGAATCCTGAAGGGGGCCGCTCCGAACTATTTTATAAGTAGGTTCAAACCTCTATCTTCTCACGGGCGCCCTCTGGGATCTGAAGACAACCTACTGCTCTCGATCCCTAGTCACAGTAGTGATTTCTTCTCGCACTCCTTCTCTGTACGTGGAGCCCGTCTCTGCAATGCTTTACCCACGCGTATAAGGATAGCACACAGTTTGTTTTGCTTCAAACGCAGGTTTAAAGAACACTTGAACCCACGCTCATAAACTTTTCCTTATTTTTCCCTATTTTTTTTCCTCCCTATTGCGTCGCCATTGTCCAGTCTACCCTGGACAACGGTGGCTGCAACGTCACCGAAACATCGGGTGCTACAAAATTCACGCGGTAAATTAGTTTTTAAATTATTTATAATATGTTTTATGGTGATCAAGGGAAAAATAAAATAAAAAATATATATTTTGTTTAAGTAAGAGGGATGAACTTTAGGTGTTTGAGCCTTTTTATTGTTTTTTTAATTATTTTTTTTTATTCAGAGAAAAAAATACATTTTTTAAAATATTAAAATCTTGCCAAACTGGTATACAGATTGTTGGCGAGTAAAAAGACGTAGTGATTTGTGTCACAGGGAAACAGGCATTTAGTACTTTACAATGTTTATATGAGAGATCACATACTTGTAACCATTTGGTTATAATAAAAAACTTGAGATACATTTATCAGCTTTTTTTAGAAATAAATCAAGAAAAACCTAAAAAACCGTCACCACCAGCAGATATTTTCCTGACTATTTTGAGCATTTGTTATGTAGTTTAGTATGGTAGGGAAACCCATTGATAGTTGATAGTATTGCCGCCGGGTAATCGGGTTTTACAACGGGGGGGTTTTTTTTTTTTACTCACAAGGCGTATGTCTTTTCGTGGAACCCGCCTTGTTGCCTATTGGCACCATCTTCTAGGTGGGCATTTGTAGCATCACGCAGTCAAACACTCAGGCGGTCACCCATCTCAGTATTGACCGCGCGCTCCGCTGCTTAACTTCGGTAACAAAGAGAGGTGTCAACGGAGCTACGGACGCTATTGGTAATATCTTTGGTTGGGTCATATCACGTCGGAAAAACTTCGGGCGTACCGCTTATGTCTTTCGAAGGGGTGACAGGATAGAACGGGACACGGAAAACCTGGAATTGCCTCTATATCTGGCTGTAGTAGTATTACTGCTCTATAGGATTAGCGGACTGATTCGACAGGGCGGGGAGGGGGAGCAATGTAGGTATGTCGTATTATTCGCTACTCACTATTCAGTAATCATCATTTTGGTTATTTATTTATATTTATAAATGCAGAAAAACAATTATTTTGTGTCTAAAATCATCAAACAAAAATGAAGACTTTACCATTATTTCCAAAAATTCAACTCTCTCGCGACAGTATTAAAATTTGAAATTGTTTTTTTAAATAGAAATAGAAATAGAAATATATTTATTGTCCGAAATTGTGGTGGTACATTTATGGTGATAATGCGTAAAACTATGTCTCTCACCTGTTACTATAACAGATTGACAAATTTACTTATCTGATAAATTTACTTATCTGCTAATTATAATATCTTTTAAAAACTGTAATTATTTCACTGGTTTGCCTATAATATCTAAATCAAATAAATAATAATTCGTAATGTTCATTGAATGGCCTGAAATAACATTTAAAAGAGAAATATAACATGATAAAAAATCTAAACAAATCTAAACTTTCAAATCTAAACAAATCTAAACATTCAAATGTAATTTTATTACGCCTTATTATTTTGGAGACACATCTATCTTCGTAAATTATACAGCAAGTTACGAAAACCACTCTACGCAAGTTACGTAAATTTACGAAGATAGATGTGTCTCCAAAATAATAAGGCGTAATAAAATTACATTTGAATGTTTAGATTTGTTTAGATTTGAAAGTTTAGATTTGTTTAGATTTTTTATCATGTTATATTTCTCTTTTAAATGTTATTTCAGGCCATTCAATGAACATTACGAATTATTATTTATTTGATTTAGATATTATAGGCAAACCAGTGAAATAATTACAGTTTTTAAAAGATATTATAATTAGCAGATAAGTAAATTTATCAGATAAGTAAATTTGTCAATCTGTTATAGTAACAGGTGAGAGACATAGTTTTACGCATTATCACCATAAATGTACCACCACAATTTCGGACAATAAATATATTTCTATTTCTATTTCTATTTAAAAAAACAATTTCAAATTTTAATACTGTCGCGAGAGAGTTGAATTTTTGGAAATAATGGTAAAGTCTTCATTTTTGTTTGATGATTTTAGACACAAAATAATTGTTTTTCTGCATTTATAAATATAAATAAATAACCAAAATGATGATTACTGAATAGTGAGTAGCGAATAATACGACATACCTACATTGCTCCCCCTCCCCGCCCTGTCGAATCAGTCCGCTAATCCTATAGAGCAGTAATACTACTACAGCCAGATATAGAGGCAATTCCAGGTTTTCCGTGTCCCGTTCTATCCTGTCACCCCTTCGAAAGACATAAGCGGTACGCCCGAAGTTTTTCCGACGTGATATGACCCAACCAAAGATATTACCAATAGCGTCCGTAGCTCCGTTGACACCTCTCTTTGTTACCGAAGTTAAGCAGCGGAGCGCGCGGTCAATACTGAGATGGGTGACCGCCTGAGTGTTTGACTGCGTGATGCTACAAATGCCCACCTAGAAGATGGTGCCAATAGGCAACAAGGCGGGTTCCACGAAAAGACATACGCCTTGTGAGTAAAAAAAAAAAACCCCCCCGTTGTAAAACCCGATTACCCGGCGGCAATACTATCAACTATCAATGGGTTTCCCTACCATACTAAACTACATAACAAATGCTCAAAATAGTGTTAAGGCCTAGTTTTTATAGTATACAAACTTTAATCTAAATCATTTTAATAATTAACCAGTTAACTTGTACATCGCGCAATAGACGCGATACACCGAGCAGATACGTCTTACCGTATGTAGACGACAAGTCGCGCACATCCCTAATCAATTTTAATCAGTAAGGTAGAATATTTTTACTTAGAAAAGAGAAAGATCTTCCTTTTTTTTTTGGCTGGCAACGACCGAGCAAGACGGTCGAGAAGAAACCGGCCGCTCCGCCGTTGGCGGAGCGGGCCGGCTACCGCCCATTTAATTATTCATTTGCACATCAGCCAACACAGTCTAGAATTTAAATTCTGTGAATATCTAAAGTCTATAATTAAACTCAGTTCAGCGCATCGGGCAGGCCCTCATCGGATCTCATACCTTCATACAGGCAAGTCTACTATCTGTAACCATTAGCTTCTCCTCATAAAATCAGATTTCAAAAATAATAGTTTAAATTAATAAGATTGTTTTAAAAGCCAAGTCCCCTGTAAATTACCGTTGCCATATCTTCGTTGGTGAATAATTAGAGTCAAGTAAAATCAAAATTTAGTAATTTGAGTGCGTCAAAATAGAAGTAGGTAGTACGTCGGGTCAGTCATAATTCCCGGTGTCTGAGCATCGCCTTCCGTCTCCTCGCCTCAACTAATTTTTCTACTATCATCTAAAGGTCGATTTCGAAAAATATAATTTAAAATTTAAAATCGCATCCGGGGAGCAGGCGCTAAAAAATCTAGAAGGAACCTTCCAATAACTCCCGCGGGTAGCAGTGTCTTCCTTCTCTATTCCAGAACCCAAAGTACCTGTCCAAAATCCCACTTCGCCGAATTAAGCCCTGAAAATTGAAAGGCTGTAACGTTCAGTTTTCCACGAATTTAATTTTAGAAATTTGTTAATTCAAACTATGTACTCGGATTCGCCATATGTTATGGCCTAGCTTTCACTTATTATAATTAAAATAAAATATGTTACTCTGTCAAATAAACCTTTCATTTTGGTTAATTAATCATTATTTAGCGAATTAAAGAAATCGAGACGGTACCTAAAAATACCGCCGGGTCAGAGCGAGCTACAATCCCGTAGGTACCCGACTAGCACTGGGCAGGGTAATGTTTCAGGGCAAGGAATAAATAAAGAATAATTTTATAAAAGGAACTTTGAAATTATACATTTTAATTTTATCATTTAGCGGAGAAAAGAACCGCAGTACATTATTTAATTATAGCAGCATCTGCTGGTTTAGAGCGGACCTAGATTCAAATAGTATTTTCTCTTTTTTAAATATAATCATCTAGCAATTATTTCCAATAAATTCATTAGACGATTTAGCCATTGATTTATGTAAGAGCGCGGACCGGGACCGGGGCCGAGCGCTCCAAGCGGGCGCGATCGACGCGCGCCGGCGCAGTACCTCGTCGGTACACCGATAGAGGGCGCGGTGAGTAAATCATAATATTCGATCTCGTCACCGCAGCGCACTAAGATTGATATCGCTTCTTCTTCTTCTTTTAGTCCTCTCACAAGATATATCGAAATTCATTTTATAATAAAACATAACTAGGGTACTTGACCGTCCATTCAATTTGAATGCTCTCGACTTTAGGACGACGTCAATACAGGATTTTAACCACCCCTGAGCACGACTGAGCTACCGTGGTATCCTTGGCGTCGCTCCACTCCCACGCACAAAGGTAACTTCCCAGGCGGAGGGAGGCCCTTTGCATTTGTTTATGTGGTCTATCATCTATTTCTCGCATGTGTAGCTGGCGCCTCTACAAATAAATAAACATTATCGTTACACAAAGCAGCCTTGAAGACAACCTATATTTTATTTTATTTAGACACATAACAATAGTCAGGAAAATATCTGCTGGTGGTGACGGTTTTTTAGGTTTTTCTTGATTTATTTCTAAAAAAAGCTGATAAATGTATCTCAAGTTTTTTATTATAACCAAATGGTTACAAGTATGTGATCTCTCATATAAACATTGTAAAGTACTAAATGCCTGTTTCCCTGTGACACAAATCACTACGTCTTTTTACTCGCCAACAATCTGTATACCAGTTTGGCAAGATTTTAATATTTTAAAAAATGTATTTTTTTCTCTGAATAAAAAAAAATAATTAAAAAAACAATAAAAAGGCTCAAACACCTAAAGTTCATCCCTCTTACTTAAACAAAATATATATTTTTTATTTTATTTTTCCCTTGATCACCATAAAACATATTATAAATAATTTAAAAACTAATTTACCGCGTGAATTTTGTAGCACCCGACGTTTCGGTGACGTTGCAGCCGCCGTTGTCCAGGGTAGACTGAAGAGTTGTCAATCCGTTGTTTTGCGGGTAGGCCGCATACCGTTTCCGCCACTGCGTAGGTTATAACGGTGGTGGGGGGCCGGGCTCCAATTTTTAATATTTATTATTAGTCCACAAAAATATTAGTTAGATTAGTTGCTCCTAATTAGGCAAAGCCTGTTCCAAGGAGAACACCAATACAAATGATTATAAACTACATAACTTCCGAATAAAAAACATATAAAAAAACTGATGTAAAATAAAAGGTAAAATGTAATTCACACGACACCAAAATAATATTACAACTATAAACAAGTAATACTAAATAATAATTTATAATAATAAATAATGAAATAAAATAGTAATAATAAATAATAATTTATAATAATATATAATAATTAAGTACTTAAATAAGGTAAATATAAATATATGTATATCACAAATAATATTTAGAAAAAAAATATATATTTATTTATTTTAAAATTGTGATAAAAGTTTTCTCTGTCTCTCTCCTACCAAGGTTTATTAACCATAATGTAAAGTGATATTTTCGTTGTTTGCTGCTAATTCCCAATATGTCCTTTCTACTCATGATATTAACCATTCTTGGAGCAAGATAGCTGTAGTAACGTTGTCCAAAGACGTTAGACGTTTCGGCACTTCAAAGTGTCCCTTATAACGACAATAATTGTACACGTAATAATAGATCACACGACAGTAATAATTGATCTACATGAAAATAGCACTTATAAATAATCTGTAAATTAAATCTTAACCAAAACAATTAACTGACTATTCGTTTTAGTTATTTCGCTGATTATCACTACTATTATTATACTTTTATGACACTGTTTTCCATAAAAGTATTTAACAAAAAATCAATTTATAAACACAATATTTACACAAAAGAAAATACACAATATATCGGTCATTCTAGATACTGAGCCCTCAAGCTAACGCCCTCACTCACACTTCACACTCGAGGCACTCTTACATACCCTAAAAAGGAGCCATTTACGTAAAAGTAAAATTTTATTTATTTTAGTTTTTTAAGTTGAAAACGTAATTTCTGTAATTTTATTGCAATTCGTCACTGGTTTTATTGTATAATAAACTTTCTATTTTACTGTGATTATTTAATGTAATAGTATGTGATTTCCGAACTAAAGAATTGAAATAAATTGAATTGAATACCCTTTTAAGGACATATAAATCATCACCTTTTTTGAGCGTTCCGAAGTAATTAGAAAGGCAACCAATTAAGTACCATGCTACCAAAAAACCTCTTGTATCTAAAACGAAAAGAGTTTTGATTTAATCTACTACAGTAATAATTTATCTAGATGAATAGACCTTTTTA
The DNA here is from genome assembly GCA_944548615.1 of Micropterix aruncella. NCBI lineage: Eukaryota > Metazoa > Arthropoda > Insecta > Lepidoptera > Micropterigidae > Micropterix > Micropterix aruncella. The sequence goes on from OX155950.1 coordinate 5,369,352, forward strand.
ACGACATATAAGTCACTATAAAATCAAAGACTATCGCGGTTGTTTAACATTATAAATAGGTGCTACGAATTTCACGCGGTAAATTCGTTTCTATCCTATTTTTAATATAAGTCATTGTTATTTGTATGTGTAGGGGGGGGAGGGGGGACTAAAATGCTTGTTGTCCTTTCTTAAATGCCATTATGCATATGAATTGAACCAATTTCTTTTTTTTCTGGAAGCACTTGCTCTGCTTTGGGTTGGGATTGTGCTTTCCCTTCCCACCACCAAACGAGATGGGAGTCTATTCTATGTGTCTGTCAGCCATCATGTTGTCATGGCAAGAGTTGAAAATGTTTTGTTTAAAATCGGTCGACCAGGGGCCGCCCTAGTCATATTTCATTATCGAAATATTGGACTTATATACTTGAAATTAGGTACACAGAGGCTGTTTGGCAAAATTCACATCGTGAAATTTTGGTTGGAATATCTCATATACAAGCTAAACTAATAATAATTTAATTAGCCACACATTTTAATCAAACATTAATGCCATATATTGGCAATTGGCCCAATCCCGCCCTTAACCGGAGAAACGAACGCAGCTTCCGAGGCAGTTGCAATAGAACCCGACCGGGTTCGTCTGTTGGCCTAGAGAGGTCACTCATCGATTTTATGAAATTAATATTCAGATAAAATCATTTCAAGGCTACTTGCCGGGAAAGTCTTTGGGTGACACATCCGTTTTTTTAAGCAGTAGGACTGACCTATTAAATTTATGACATGAACATGTGTGTGTGTTTTAGGTACAAACCCCTAAATGTTATCGCTATAACTGATACACGCACGGCGGCAATGAAAGCCACTTAGTGTGGGCGCGCGCGGCAAGAGTGTTTTTTTTTGCATTGCCTCGTGAGCGTAGTGTGGCCGTGGCCGCGTGGGCGCGAGCTTCCGCCCGCAACGCCGCGCGCCGCGGCGCCCCGCCCTGCCGCGCGTGGGGCGGCCGGGAACGGTGCGTGGGCGCCCCTGCAAACGCCAATATCGATTTTACCCCAACTGAGAACCCCCCGCGCCCACCCAAACCTCTCGCATTTTCTCTATCTCCATTTTCTATAGTTACATCATTGATTCTATAGTTACATCAGCGCAGTGAATTTCAACCTTTTTTTAGATCGGGACTGCCTTTTTGGTAAAATTCCATGCGATCCCTCTCAGTCTGTAACTTAATTTTCTCGACCCCTCTTAGTCACTTCCTCTTAGCATTCATTAAATATTTTTTTGTAAAAACACTGTTGAAAACCACATTCATTTTAAATGTTTTTCACTTTTGAAGCTGTACCTACGTGTTTCCATCTTAGATCAAACAAAGCTTTGTAAAAGAAATAGCAAAAAACACATAATAAATATGAAGCTGTAAATGTTGCCAATAAACATTCTCTACCGAAGCTGTAAATATATAAAAATATAATAATAAAAAAATATTAAAAGAGAATATAATAAAAAAATGCAATTATATAATAGGCAATAAAAATAATATAAAATTCGATTAAATAATATAAATGAAGTTATATGTGAGAAAAGAAAGAAACAGTCATTAATATTTAATATATGTTAAGTATACATCCACCTCTCCTAATTAAAGACTTTTTTTTTATTCGAACATTTTTTTTTTTTAAGTTTTAGCTAGTATGCAAGTCGAAAAAAGAATAGCTGGAAGAAGAACCTACCTAACCTAACCTCTCATGACTAATGCCTTTTTCGTTTTTTATTCAAACATTTAATTTTTTTATTTTTATTTATTAGGTCGAAAAAAGAATAGCTGGAAGAAGAGGTTCGGGAGAAAAAAGAAAACCTCGGTTTTGTAATCTGCGAGATGAGATGAGAAGAGATTTGTAATACCAACTCTTTGAAGACCACTCTCACCACCCGTTATAACCTTTATACCCATTATGGTAACCTTAATGTCTAACTACAATTATCTTACAGGCGATCGGTTTTTATAGCATCACGTGGCAGTACTAAGGCGGCCACATCTAAGTACTGACCAAGCCCGACGCTGCTTAACTTCTGAGATCTAACGTAATTCTGTGATTCAACGCGGCTACGAACATTACAGTTCTCCGTGTGTTCGTCTTCTACATCATTTAGCACGACACTGAAGATCTTGCGGAGTATTTTGCCTTCAAAGACATCTTGCCTTCATCGCTTTAGTGAGAATATATATATATTATATATATATATATATATATATATATATATATATATATATATATATATATATATATATATATATATATATATATATATATATATATATATAAATATATATATATATATATATTTATATATATATATATATATATATATATATATATATATATATATATATATATATATATATATATATATATATATACATATATATATATATATATATATATATATATATATATATATATATATATATATATATATATATATATATATATATATATATATATATATATATATATATATATATATATATATATATATATATATATATATATATATATATATATATATATATATATATATATATATATATATATATATATATATATATATATATATATATATATATATATATATATATATATATATATATATATATATATATATATATATATATATATATATATATATATATATATACGTGGACCGCCATGGATTTGGTTTCTCCTGATTTATCTTCAGGCCATACATTTTGCTTCTCTATCCAATGCTAAAAATGCTTTATTTTGGAATCACGAAGAGCGTTCAATTATATCAGAATCATCAAAATACATCAGAAGTTGTACCGACTTTTTATTATATGTATCACTCGTAAACCTTTCTGGCAGTTTTTGCAATAAAATATTTTTTTCAACATCGATTGGTATGAACAACCCATTTTGGTCAAATTGGACTTTGAGTTTGATGAGTTTTTGCAATCAGCCCACGTGTATCGTGATAGTGAAGCAACAAGAGATCCACTGTATCACTAAAACGTTCTAAATGCTTTCCGCGTTGTATTTTCCGCGGTTCTAACGAACAAATATGACCAGACTTAAACATTATTTTGAATCCTGGAAACGTTCTTGCTACCCATATACATCGAGGAATGTCAATTACTACGGGTGAACTTGTTACCCCGTGGAGTTATAACGACATCGAGCCTTTCTGTCTCCCATGGAGGGAACAGACAATACAATCCACAGTAAAGCTACGCCAACAGCCCGTAAGAATCTCAAGCCTTACCGCTAGGCATAGGGAATTGCTACCCAGCGGGCCTATCTCGCTCCGTTTCTACCGTATATGGACGAATTTCCCCGCCCTCCAGTCTGGTCACGAAACTACCTGACGTTAGCAGTAATTCATGTCGAATTTGTGGCGGATCCGTGGCGCCCTTTGCCCTTTAAAATCACTCGAGATCTGGTGGCCAACGCATCGTTTCTATGGATAGGTAACGCCAGGTCAACGGCTACCCCCGCTTCTTTGGAAATGTATATCTCTAGACTACCCCGGCTATTCGCCGGATTGCGCAAGCTAGGTTGACACGGCCCGGGGCGCAAACCGCCCAGTTCCGCCCGAGGCGTAACACCTCGGGCGGAACTGGATCACCCCGCACACCCCGGATCCGAAGATCCTATTCCAACTGTCTTCGACTGTAGGTTGCAGCCGCTGGCAGGGTTCCCGTCGGCCCTTCCACCGATATGCAGCTACGTCTCGGTAGTTAGGTAGGCGACCGACCACTGTACGACGGCGCTGGCGGGCAAATGCCCTGGCGGAAATCCGCAGCGGCCGCGGCGGCGGTCGCTGCAGCCGCGCTTTTTTCAACGCAACGCCACCCCACCCATTCATGAATAAATGAGCGGGCGCTCGAATTTTGCGGACGCTCGGTCGTCGCCGCGCGCCGCCCGCTATGAATGAACGGCGCGAGGCGCGGCGGGCAACGCGCGCGACGCGGCCGCCGCTTAGAGACGCCGCTCGCGCCTTCCACCGTACAATCGATTGGCCCTTGGAGACTGAATAAAAATCGAATACCCAATACTCGAATTAGTAGGATAGACCGGGGTCAATAGAAACATTCCCGAACTCCAATAGAGATGACGGTTTAAACTCTCTACAACGTGTAACTTCTTTTTTAAAATTGTTTTCAATGTCCATCGACGAACGCAGGGACGTAGCATGGGATACAGTGAGTGTTGTGTGCACGGTGGATTGTCAACATTCGCGCTTCGAAACCGCCGCCCCACCACCGTCATAATCTGGGCAGAGCAGCGAATTGACGGCGCTTTAATCTACCCTGGACGACGGCGGTTGAAACATCGCCAAAACGTCGGATTCTACATTTTACTTTCGTTTTATCATTAGGCAGTATTTCAATAAACCTATATGAGCCTACCTTAGTGCGGACGTCTCGTGCGATCCACGTAGGCTAGGTTTTTTAAATTTTGAATCTGTAGTTATATTTTTAAAACAATTATTAATTTGATTGGTGTTTTCTCGATTAATCGAAATCATAGATTATTTCCCCGATTATTTAGCCTTTACTGGCGGAGAAAACAGAAGAAATAGACTAAGAAACTAAGAGGTGATGGCAACTGAAGTGCTTGCGATAAAAGATTCTGCCAGGATCAAGAGCCTTTCTCTAATATTTCAGGGAACATCGCTCCAGATGAAATGGAGTCTCTGGTCCGCTACACGGTAATAACCATTACCCGAATCTTTAAAAAAGACATAAAATTATATGTTTCTCTAATTTGAGATTGGTAGCAACTAAGAGATTATTTTTAACAGCTGGTCTGGACTAGACTGCTACCTGATAACTTACAAATGCTACGTATATATTAAGCTTATCAATGTTGCAGGCGAAGCCGACATCTCAGACTACTATAACAAGGCTTTTGATTCTCTGGACCATTCGCTTCTGCTGCCGAAGCTTCTGCACCTTAAAATTTCCTTGTCGTTCTGCAAATTGCTTTCAAGCTATCTATACGATTGCCATCAAAAATTCTGATAAGAGATTTGTCTGGTCGACAACCTTCCTCCTCTCTTAACCATGTAAAGCAGGGGTACCACAGGATCCATTCTTGACCCCATCTTGTCTTTGCTATATACATCGGTTATATCATCAAATTATGAACATTGTTTATATCATTTGTTTGTAGACGACACTCAGCTCATTTATACCTCATAAATACTGATCACCCTAATTCTGCTGAGAGACGAATAAACTCAGATATTGAAAAACTCCCCGCTTCGTCTAATCAACTTCTTATACTAATTATACCTACCCAGTCTTGTTTTATGACTGCTGGATTCAAATTAATGTCAAAAATGCCCTTCGAAAATTATAAACGGATCGAAGATTTCCTAGTGTGCACTGGCAGAAATTTGGGAGTACTCGTTGACTCTAATTTGCAGTTTGAAGAATACGTCAACAAACGAGCTAGGTGGGGTTTCCCTCGCTTCAAAGCCATATACAGAGTTCAGGAGTACATCAGCGTAAAAGTCAGAATACTTATTTTAAACGCCTTAATATTATCTGATTGACTATGGACCATGCATATATAGCGAGACTGAGCGGCGGCTGTAGAGAATTTAAAAGGCTTGTGCAAGGTTCTGTTTCAATAGTCTTCCTCAACGTCGCGTGTCTCCTTTCCTTTCCAGGGCATCCATGCTAAACATAGGTCAGCGACGGCCACTTCACCTCGCACAGACGTGATAAAAGTAGTCCGGTCTGAGTAACAGCAATACTCATTAATGAATTTATCCCGAAACCGTCACACTCACTCCACTGAAGAATCAGAATTAGAATTAGAATTATTTTATCAGAATTAGTTTTATATGTTCAGTCCACTGCGTAATTCATTGTTACTTCAAAATTCAATATGAGAAAATGCGTATGCTTGACGGCTAAGAACATAAAGCGTATGACTGGAAATCAGGTCAGCTGATCTGAGGACATCCCCATTTGCAGCACATCGGATTCATAGTGTGATATTAAACATACATGTGGAGAATTTGTTTGTATGTATATTCTGTATTTTTACATAAATTCTGCAAGTAAAACAAAAGAAATATTTTTTTTAACGATCGTAGTTGTCTTTTTAGCCAGTTATGAGTCGCAATATCCGTAGCCGCGTTGAAACACTGATTCCCGTCAGATCACCAAAGTTAAGCAGCGTCGGGCGTGGTTTGGATGGGTGACCATGTGTTATAAAAGCCAGCCGCCTGTAAGATAACTGTCGTCAGACATTAAGGTGGGCCGTTATAGTAAGTGGCATAAAGTAAAAAAGCTTTAGGACGTAAACATTCTATAGATATAGTTACGCCACTGTCCATAAAAGTCCCACCTCAAACAGCGAGGTCACTGGCGAGCCAGTGGGTTTCCTCCCCCTGCTTACCAGTTTTGGAAGGACCACTCCTTCCACTGGACTGGTCACTTTTAGCGCGCTTGGGTAGCCGACAGGCCATTTTAAAGGTACATGACATTAGGTCAACATCTACCCCACTGTCTTAGGAACGTACATTTCCAGACAATGCGCCGAATATGACGCTGCTTTGCAGATTGGGAAATATTTCATTCAATTCACCGAGAGGGCTCTCGAATGGAAGCTGAGCAGTCGGTCGGGCCAGCCACAGAACAAGCTAGCTTTGCAGCCCAAGCTACATGGAACGGTTGGCTATAAGAAATCGTGAAACGATAAGCCGCCGTCTGTACTAATCTTAAATAAATAAAAATGTCCGTTTGTTCAAAATTTTCAATCTCCGAAAGATCTTCATTGATTGATTGAAATTTTGATACAACTTTGGGTTCGAATACGCGCGTGTTCTTATATACCTATTATATATAGGTATGTCACACCTTTGACAGGTAAAAACATTCTGTTTTTAAACATACACACAGCCCTAGCAATTCGTGGCCGGGTACAGCTAGAAAAAAATTTTATGTACATTTTCTTTATCGTTGTTTCAATATTGTTTTGGTACAATACAGCTATTTTGTCTTTCTTTTATTATTAAGTTCCTCTGTTTAGTTCAACTTCGGTTGCTGCAATCGAGTTTGTACAATCGATGAGGCGATGGACCTCCCTAGAGGTGTGCCGTTGTGAGGCATACCGGACCAGTCCGCCCGTCCGTTCGAACGTATGGCAGAGTGCGCCGCCGGGCGGTGCGAGTGAAAAGCGAGCGATCGCGAGTGTGCCAGTGGTATAGAGCAGTATAGTGCGTCTCCGGCCCCGGCCCCCGGCCGCCGGCGCCGCGCGAGTGTCAGTGCCGCCGTGCCGCCGTGCCGCCGTGCCGCCGTGACGCCGTGCCGCAGCCGCAGCGGGACGCCCGAGACGCCCATCGACTGCGGGCGGCAGGATATTTTCGGAGGAGCGGCCGCCGCGTCCGTCGCCCGTCCCGCGCCGCGTCGCCCCCGACCTACCGGTAAGATTTCGCCGCACCATGTTCCATCTCCCGCCCGCACAGTAGACTCGCCCTCCGAGGGTTCCGTACCGTATTAATGAAGGATTCTTGCTAAAAAATATGTTTACATACATCGACTAGAAAAGAAGCTTTAGCAGTCAATTAATAGCTAGTCATATTTTTTATATGTAAGCAAACTGCATATTATGGAGTTTATTGCACTTTTCTATGGGATAAATATTATTTAAATTTTGGAAATTTAATTACATTTTTAGCTAGAATTTTCTTTCTTTTATAAAAAGTCAACTCAACCGACGAGTAAATCTCATTATGATGTATTTTGATTTTTTCTGCAGTTTTGAATTACTGCAGTTTGGCTAACTCCGAAATTTCTTTTTTTTATTTTACTTAACCTACATAACAAGCTGTGGTATGCGACGAGGTATGTGACGCTTCTTCAAACGCCTATATGTCTTTATAGTGTTAAATTTAGAGTACAGATTCGGAATCAGTGTGATGAATATACTGAGGTGACGTTAAAACATCTTCAATGCACAAGAGTTCGCTAAACTATAAAATAAATACCTTCCTTTATTATACATTTGCTAACTTTTTAAAAACTACGACTTCATTATATTTCTCATGTAATCTTTGTCTACTGCATTATGTATGAATATAAAATATTTTTTATATTGGTAATGTAATATATTTTTATTGTGATTATATTAGTAATATCTTAGTCGTAGGATTCTGCCCATGCGCGATTCACGGCATAAATATATTTTGATCGACAGCTACAGATCTGGATATTTTTGTTACGAACCAGAATCTCTTTAAGGTTGAGCTTAGCGTTAACTATTCATTGTTTTGAGTAAAGTATATAGTGTTTTTTTAAGTTAATATATGTGCTCTATAGTATCTCTTTACATATTTACTGCTAATAAGTGCTCAAAGCATTTGTTATTATTATAGGGTACTATGAATATTAACGTCAACATCTTGGTGTTACTGTATTATAAGTAAAAATCAATAATTTTTCGCGCAGGTTTTATAGTGATTTCTTTTGAACGAAAGGTACGAACAAAAAAGAAGCGATTGGTTAGCAATAGGATTTACATATGTACTATATAACATAACTTATTCCAAATTGGCCTAAATTTCCGCCCGTCACTGATTTTTGAATCGTTTCACTGACCAAACCACATGTCTCTGAATTAATTTAATACTCAAATATGAACTTCTAATCTTATGTATATACGGGACACTTTATATATTTTTTTAAATATATATTTTTTAAATATTTTTTCTTATTTTATGGTGTTTTACCAAGTTGGATAGACATAACTTTCGACGATTTCTATAGATAGAGTAACAAAATATGTCAAATATTAAAGAACAAAATGATATTTGTTTTGATACTAGTGAAGGTTGGCAGTCAGCTCTGCATACTTCTTTTGTCCTATCCATATAAAGCTGAGTACTAGGGAAATAGTGGAGTGATTTCCCGTTGCCTTCTGCACCAGAACTTTCGAAGAGTATTTGGCTCTCCAGGCCATGGAAGCCTCTTCCAGATAGTTGCTTTACTGGGTGTTAGGTTATACCGCCTAAGCTCGGTCGTTATTGCCTCGTTTGTTGTCTAGCAGAGTACTCCGCGACGACCCCTGGGTCGCCGCCGCCAGCTATTCTGAAGAGAAATCACTAGCGCTAGCTGGTGAGGATGACAATTGGGCCGGATAAGATGTTGTTTTGTTCTTCCCTCACTCCCTTTGTCGCTTTGCTGCTTCAGTAATATTCTTTGATACGAAACTACGCTTTCCAGATTATTGATGCGGTTATCCAGATTATCAAAACTTCTACTTTCCATGATAATTTGAAATCTTCCAAATAAATTCCCTTTCCCATTCCATTCTCCTCCTTTTAAACCTTAGCGTCCTTATAGGTGTTAGATTATTTTGATGTGGCACATTCTGTGCCCACTAAGAGTTAAATATTATATACATGTTACAGTAATATAGGTTAGCTGTAAAATATTGCCTGCAGGCAATAAACTCGCCTTTTCGTATGAATAAATCGTTTTATAATTATTATTTTTGTTATAATTAGATCAATACGCAAACGGCGATCGAGTATATTTGGGACGCGTCCTCTTTCGGAATTATACGTACGTATAATTCCGACCCTTGTGGGATGGGTCAGTGATGGAACTTAAAATGAGTGGCGGTTAAATTATTGTGTAAATTTGGGATAATGCTGTAACCCACTGTACGCCGCACGTACCACTATTTCGATATTTCCGCGAACGGCGCCGATTCGAAGTGAAGCGACAAACGTCTACGTCTGTCCGGCACTCCATGTTGACACCTGCGCTGCCGGTAAACTGGTAAACAAACCGGCCACTGGTCAATGTGACTTCTAAAACCCGCTGGTAAAATTTCGTAAACAGGTTGAAAGAACAATATAAAAAAAAGAATATTTTCTCATGTAGAATATCCCTTAGAAATAAAATATCTTGATAACCAAAATCAAATTTTATTAATTAGTCTTTAACCAAGTTATAATGATGAACGTTTGCATAATGACACTTTTGGTATACTGAACTATTAAATCATTAACAGAAAGACGTAACTACAAGGCATGTACAAACAGTAAAGGACTCTCCAGACGATCAAGCTTGCTTGTCAAGCTTCGCGTCGCATGCATGGAGTTGATTGTAAACCGCAGTAAATATGTCATTTTTAATATTTACCCAAAATACCTAATTTTGTAGTTGTATACCAGGGAGTCACGTGATTCATTAATCAATTACGACTATTTAACGTGACTCCCTGGTATTAGCTGCAAAATTAGGCATTTTTGGTAAATAATTAAAAAAATGCATATTTCTTGCGGTTTACGATCCCCTCCCAGCCTGCGACGCGAAGCTTGAAAAGCATGATTGATCGTCTAGAGAGCCCTTAAGAGGACTCTTTTTTTTTTAAAAATCGAAAGGAAATATATTTTTGAAAAATTTACAAATTCCACACAGGTGGTTAGGTCGCCCTTTCTTACATTGTATGGTTCCGAGTTTGATTCCCGGCGGGGTCACCATTTTCCGTAGCGATACAATTAACGGAATTGCATTTCGATTCTGTCGACTGAATGCAATAATATGACACACATTTACACACATATTATACGTCTATATACATAGGGTATAATCACTTTATAGTAGGGTTGGTTCCCAAGTGATTGTCATATGATAATAAACCCGACCATTGTGAAATTTCACAATAAAGTGTAGAAACAAACATATTTGTGTACGTACATCAAACACTTATTTTCGACGTAGTCGCCTTCCTTCTTAATGCACTTTGCGAGGCGAGGGATGAGTACTCTTATACCTTTTACAAAAAAGTCTCCTGAACGCATTTTGACGCATTGTTTAACGCATTGTTTGATGGCACTCTGAACCTCATCGACGGTCAAAAACCTTTTCCCACCCATAAACGACGCCAGAAAGATCACAAGATGACAATCTGAAAGTGAAAGATCGGGGCTATGATCGAAGGTTGATTACGGGGGTGAAGCTTTGTGGCGTTTACTGTATGAGAACTTGAATAGTCATGTAACAAACCCACGGCACCACTTGTGCACAATAGTACGGTGATAACACTATCCCCATAAATAGTTTGTATTTTGTTAGAAATCTGGAACAGGTCGTTTCCTTTCGCGAGAAGAAACCGGTGTACGCTCCTTAACTTTCGGAATCGAGACTCTCATGAGAGACACAGTACTATAACAAATCTTCAACCTACTGAGACAACATTCAAGCTCGCATTCTATCCACAACACATTGACCTTGGACCTACTGTTACATTCTATGTTGAAAAAAATCCGGACATGTTACTTTCCGTTATCTTTACTCCGCAGCATTCGAAATGGCAATCTTGTCAAAGATCACTGCGGTGACTGCTAACCATCTAGATTATTTTTTACTAGTACCTACCATGGTTCCACCCATTGTAAAATATTTATATGCTGGTAATCGCTAATATAATAATAAATTAATAGTTTAAAAATAAAAACTCAAAAACACGCTTTTATAAATGCACGTAAAAACCACATCATCAGACCTTGAAACCTAATCGTGGTCAAAGTTCATTCCAAGACTTTTCTATCAAGTTCAAACACAGCTATGATACGATGTTCCATCATGCAGTTCCAGTTCATATCTTCCGTCTCCATCATCAGATCAGTTCGAAAGTACCATATTATTGTATTGTCATCAGAACTACATACAGCTGCCATGTTAGTTTTAATCTAACATCCATTTCTGTTACAGAAACCATCCTCCTATACTTATTACATCCAAGGGCATACAGTAATTCGGCTGCTAAGAACATCAAGTAACTAAGAACATCATAAGTTATCAATTGCGGAAACAGGTACTGCTGCCCTAAGTATTCGAAGAGGACATTAACTATCGTTTAAATGTTTCTGGTCCACCAGGACCACAGATAAGTAACTTTTTATGAATCTAATTTTACATATTATTGAAAATAATTTAAAAATATATATATATATATATATATATATATATATATATATATATATATATATATATATATATATATATATATATATATATATATATATATATATATATATATATATATATATATATATATATATATATATATATATATATATATATATATATATATATATATATATATATATATATATATATATATATATATATATATATTTTAGAATTGATCAATAAGATGATTATAAAGTAAATAATTATAAAAGACACTTACATCGTGACGAAGGATTCCCTTGATCGGATTCGGGAATGCTTTAGGTGTTAACGAGAATGATGAATGCCTCTCACTTGCGGAAAGAGGAGTAGGTTTAAGTTGGGCCCATTTTTCAACTAGTAAACGCTCACCCTTCATCCAATTATCTCAAAAATTAAGCTACAATCCTTCTTTATACGTAAACTCACTCAATTTCCTATTATTTCAGGGGAAATAACAAGACAAGACGAGCTACTTGACAGATGGAAGAATTTAAAATTTCGAATTTCGTTTTTTTATTTTCTAAAGGTGCGATATAAAGAAGCTGCGATCAATATTCAGCTGAAAACTTAAAACTAAAAGCGTGACATGCCCTCATATCAATGAAAGGAAGCAGTCAGCTCTTTCCTATTAGTTGGAAAGATTACCTTTAACCTAAATGGATTATTTACAATGAACGAAACATAAAATATGTAAAAATTCAATATTTTGAAATATTTGATAGTTTTGTGTATATATTCTTTTTAGAATTGATCAATAAGATGATTATAAAGTAAATAATTATAAAAGCCACTTACATCGTGACGAAGGATTCCCTTGATCGGATTCGGGAATGCTTTAGGTGTTAACGAGAATGATGAATGCCTCTCACTTGCGGAAAGAGGAGTAGGTTTAAGTTGGGCCCATTTTTCAACTAGTAAACGCTCACCCTTCATCCAATTATCTCAAAAATTAAGCTACAATCCTTCTTTATACGTAAACTCACTCAATTTCCTATTATTTCAGGGGAAATAACAAGACAAGACGAGCTACTTGACAGATGGAAGAATTTAAAATTTCGAATTTCGTTTTTTTATTTTCTAAAGGTGCGATATAAAGAAGCTGCGATCAATATTCAGCTGAAAACTTAAAACTAAAAGCGTGACATGCCCTCATATCAATGAAAGGAAGCAGTCAGCTCTTTCCTATTAGTTGGAAAGATTACCTTTAACCTAAATGGATTATTTACAATGAACGAAACATAAAATATGTAAAAATTCAATATTTTGAAATATTTGATAGTTTTGTGTATATATTCTTTTTAGAATTGATCAATAAGATGATTATAAAGTAAATAATTATAAAAGCCACTTACATCGTGACGAAGGATTCCCTTGATATATATATATATATATATATATATATATATATATATATATATATATATATATATATATATATATATATATATATATATATATATATATATATATATATATATATATATATATATATATATATATATATATATATATATATATATATATATATATATATATATATATATATATATAGCTTGGAATGGCACTTAATATTTCGATTTAATTTCGTTTATCTTAGGTAATTACTACATAAAACTTTAGTCAGATAAACATTGGTGTTACTTATGTGAGCTTTTTGGGCTGTATGAGAGTTTAGTCAAAAATGTGTAGGGATTTTTGACATTGCGTCCGCCCATTATTATGAGATGATCTTTCGGCGTCTTGTTTTGAGCATTATACAATAAAAGCAATACAGTTATAAATAAAATTAGATACAAAATATGTTGTTTATATTTGCAGTATTTTTGGTGATACTATATTATAACAAGGTATTTTTTTCTACTAAGCCAGTGGTGTTTTTTCTTATTAGAATCTGTCCACACTGAGACTACTGTTTATTGGATTTATAAGTATCTTTTGTCCGACTAGAATGCGCTCGCTGAACGCGGAGTCGCGGCGAGCCGACCATTCATCGACCGCTTCGCCGACAAAAAGTAGCCATTAGTTAGTCGGATGTCGACAGGTCAAACCGTTCAGTCTTGTTCCGCACGATCGCGATCGAGGTCAACGCGTCTTCATTCATGCGCCAAACTGATATGCCGTTTATTTGTTTAATCTTTCCCATCCGGGACACTTCGCCCCGCGTTCGTATCGACAGCCGTCTAATGCCAAACAGACAAAATGCAGCTAGACGACTTTCAAGACTTGCGTAGTTTTCATGTCAATCGTTCTTTCATATCACTATTACGAGTATATGACACGTTGTAATGGAGCGTGTAGATTTAAAAACATTTAAATATGGCGTATAGAAGAGCAATATATATTTGACAGAATCTCCTAAAAAAGTAGGGTACCTATTATTTCATTTCTAAACATTTAAATACATAAAAGAGAGTTTTACACACAAATAATGCCCTTTCTGTTAGATTAATTTTGCATTATGTAAATAGGGAGTCTTTTTTTCGAGCAAAATGTAGATTTCGAGGTTTTTGCTGTGTGTGTGTGTGTGGATGAGTGCGTGCGCGAGCGCGTGTGTGAATAGTATGAATAGTACGAACATCAAAAAAATTGCCGATTAGGATAGAGTAAAATAAAATACGTGCACGCTCATCTTTCATCATTCAAAGACATATATTTTAAACATAGACAAAAACATTTTCTATCGCTGTATTAATTAGATTGGTTGGTAAAATAATTGTCGCAAGATAACCTAACAACCTACAATTCCTACAGGCAATGTAGATTAACCTGTAGACACAACGGCGTCAAATTCAGAGATCGTTTTATTAACATTACATAACAGTATATAAAATGTGATCTTTATATAACAGTATATGAAATGTGATCTTTATATAACAGCATATAAAGTGTGATCTACAGCATTGAAAGGTTCACGTATAATAATAATAAATTTATTATGCTTTCGATAAAGCAATTAACTTTGATAGGCATATGTCTACTATCTACTAATAACTCTGGCGACGTCCAGGAATTTTACGGCTTCGGAGCCTAGACTCCCAAAATACCATACGTTGCTTCGTGCAAATGCGTTCTCAAAATTTCTTTGGTTTTCTTTTATGATGGATCAGATATAAATTTCTATTATAAATAGGATAGAAAACGAATTTACCGCGAGAAATTTGTAGCACCCGACGTTTCGGTGACGTTGCAGCCGTAAATTCGTTTTCTATCCTATTTATAATGTCAAACAACCGCGATAGTCTTCGATTTTATATACATTTCTATATTCTTGATGTATTGATTATGCTACGCCATTACTTACTGTCATTCCTACACAATTGTATGGTTGTATTGGAAATAAATACCTTTTACTTTACTTTTACGATCCATTGGCTATTTGATATTTCTAGATTTGAGGGTTGTTTTTCTGGTGGTTGGCAACCGAATACACTAATTATCGCCGTCATTTACAACACCGCTTGAAGGATGGACCATGCGTGAAAAGGATGCTGATTCGGTTTATGCATATCTGAATGAATGAATTGTGTAAACCCAGCCAGGAGTGCTCCTGAGATGGTAAACCGAATACACTAAAGGATGCATTTTTAGGTTTGAGGGGCACCTGCCTTTAAGAAAGAGACTGAAAGGTAAATCGATTGACCAGTATCATTGATTATATAAAGTATTAGATTGCTCATCGCCGTACTACGATTTGGCAGCTAGAATTTTACTTTGAAATGCAACTTGTAGATGGTACTCATACTTCCAAACATTGATTAATTTCTTTTATGTTCAGTGGCCCAATAAATGGCGTTCTAAATATGCGTATACGGTATCACATCTCAAAATAAAACATTAATCTACTAACAAAGGATTTTATAAATCATAACTCTTAAATTTTTATTTTCATATCGACAGGTTTCAATAGGGTTTCATAGATCGAAGGTTTTCAATTAATAATAATAAATAGCATTCTACTATCTCCGTGTTATCTATGTCATTTAATTAGCCTATATAAAATTCGATGTTAAAACATAAGGGGTTTATAAAAAGATTAACGCCACCTATTTGTATTTTATTGAAATTATTTCAAACGAAAATTATAAAATAAAACCAGGTTATAAAGAGTAATGTTCTTGAAAATGTATGTAACAATAGATTATTAAAAAACATACTCCAAAATTAATTAAGAAATCAACATTAGAACGAAATAAAAGATAGGTATAGATAGCAAGCTCGCAAACGACATGACTAAATATTTTTAACGGATTTATAATCAGTTTTAGTAACGGAATAGTTTTTATTCGTGAACATTTTAGTCGTGCAGTTTGTCAAAATATTTAACCTTATCTAAGCCCAATATAGCCAATGCCCTTTATTGTAATTGCTTGACCTTTGCTTGTACAAATTGCATGAATTTCTCTTTCCTCAGGCGCAAAATATCAAATTCAGAGAACTCCGTATTGTAAGTATATTAGTGACTAAGATATTAGTGACTAAGTGACTGGTATATAACTTAGTATAGTTAGTGTGACGTAATGAAACATCAGTTTTTGTGGGCGTGTGAAGCGATGTGGTACCCTAATTTTAATTCCTGCCAAAATGTTAGAGCGTGCTGTAGGTCGTGCAAGAGGGTCGTACCAGAAACGATTTGGCTGCTTTCGCGAGTTAACATGTCGTTAACGATATTTAATCAGCTGCTATGTTTATGGTTTGTGGACTACGAGAAAGCCTTCGATCCAGTCGAGACCTGGGCAGTGCTACGGTCAACAAAAGGGGGTGAGACAGGAAGGAGTTATTTCTACGAATCTGTACGCCTCTGCATTGGATGGGGGGGGGGGGGGGAGGCCTATGTCCAGCGGTGGACGTCTTCCGGCTGGTGATCAAGACGATGAATGGTTGTTCATATCTGCATAGCTATAGTGGAATACTCCCTCACGTCGATAAATATATGCTACGAACCGCTCCTGGATCTTTTCTATCTTAGACTAGAACACCTCTTATTGAGTAGACCCTATAGGCTATGCGAAGTCAAGGATGCTGCAAAATAAGCGTGATATGAGATACTTGAGTTAGTATTGTATTATAGCTCTAATATTGTGTTACAGCGTATACGATTGTCTATCTATTGGGTCCAGCGTTGCAATTCGTGTTGCTCGGAAGGCGTCGCGTCCACGTATAGGCGATGGCCGTAGGTGTTCCGAAACGCGAGCTGTCACGAAAAACGGTCGCGGATAATGAAGTGGCGGCGGCCGGTTGTGCAAGAGGCGGCCAAAGCTGGGCACCCACACTCCGCCATATCCAGCGAGAGTGGGCTCTCGACGGTGACCACGCTCGCACCCGGACCACGCACGCGCCGCGTTCGCCGCACTCCTATCCGAAACGTGGAACATTACGGCCCAGCGGCAGAGTGGTTATAGGTTGCCTATTCTTACATACATTGTAAGGTTCCGGGTTCGACTCCCGGCTGGGTCACCATTTTCCGTTGGGATAAAATTAACGGCATTTCATTCCAATACTGTCGATCGAATACAATAAGAAAACATACGCCTGTTAGACGCACACATACATATTAAAACTTCATAGTAGGGTCGGTTATAAGGGTTTATCGTATGATAATAAACCCGCCCATTGTCAAATTTCACAACAAAGAGTAGAAACAAACAAACAAAAAACAAACATCATAAATACGCCTTATAATGTCCCTCCCCCGAAACCCAAGCAATGATCTTGAAAAGAAAATCTTCCAGGATATCTTCCAGGATCCAAGGAATCTTCCCGTTGTAAAGAATTTATTTATTTTAGACCGTACTAAATAAATTTACTTAAAAAAAAGAAATGGCAAGCTTGAGAACGTCTACGTGATAAAACTGCAAACACTGCAACTGGATATGCCCTTATTAGGCCTGGTTTGTAGAATACCTCTCATCGGCATATTTTTTTTTTCAATTCTATAGAAATAATATGTAACGAAATTTAAAGTCTAAAGAAATAACAAGAAGTGAAAAATAGAAACCAAACAAGGAGACTTTTAGTTATTTACTTCTGTCTCCAGAATACGACTCTTATACTTGCATATCCCTATACCACCTGGCGCGGTGTCAACAGACTAAGGGTGGGTGTGACAAGATGCCGGACCAGGGGCTATACAGAAAATTTAATGTGCGACTATGGAACGCTGCAGGATAAAGACCAGCTCGTATCCTGCCCGCAGTTGTCAACCCCTATCACACACCAGGACCTGCAAGAGGCGAAAACAAGGCCATACAGGCCGCATACTTATGGAGAGACGTGCCCTAACATGGCCTAAATACTTTAACGAACGAACGAACTTGTATATAACTTATATTTTTCTTTAAATGTATAAATACGTGCTCCGCAATATCGCTCCCAACCGATGCCATAGAGAAACTTCTTTTGTAGCTGGTGGCCTTAAACTCCAGAGTGATAGCAAAATGATCGCGCGCTTGTGTGAGATAGGCTATGCAATTACGAAACTATGCGATTATACTATCTTGAACAGATGGGTCTCCAAGTTTAGCTGCCTCTTGTCCCCATATTCAACGTCACTTGCCACCTAAATGGATTGATCTCAGGAGCACTACGTCTTGACATTTCCGTAGCTCGCCCTCTTAGCTTTAATTTCTTTCCGTTAAATTATTTATTTACATTTAAATAAATAAAATGTTAACTATTTAAGTATCTGAGCTTCACCCTCTTGGTTTTAGACTAACGTCGCAATAAGACGTTTCATTTATCCAACATGTGAGAAACTTCTCTAGATGATCTCAGGATCGACTATAATAGCTCTTTCACACTCACCAGAAATCCTAGTCAATTAATGTGCCCATGTAGGTAAAATATGAAGCTTTGGTGAGTGGGTGTATCCGGCGTTACATAGAATATAGAAATCGTTAGAGGCGCGTTAGCGTCCAACGCGCACTGTGATACATCGGAGACACGGCCCCCGCCGCCGCCGGAAAGTGTGGGAGACAACTAGATCGCATCACACCACCATTGTCTGCACATGCGCACAAAAAAAAATATTATCACCAATCACCAGTGACAGATGGCAGGCATTTCAATATTGCAGACATCTAGGTACATGTATGTAGAATAGTCCCTCACTCCTTTATATCATCACTATTTACGACCCGAGCCAGGTCCTCGCTCAATCCAAAAAACATCTCCAGGCTCGCACGATCAGTCACCCTGTCTTACCAGTATTTAGCTCTTCTGATGTCGCCATGTTAAGAGATATATTACGAATTATATAACTAATTTAAATAAGGATATGTAAATTAATATTCAAAGCATATTCTGATCGCATTTTATTGAATTCCCAAATACGTTAAGAATTCCGTGGTGAATATTAGTGAAAAAGTTCTAAATGCTTTTCCTGAAATCATTTTCTTACACATTTAAGATATTTATCTCCAAACGTAGCTCATTTAATCTCAAAGGCACATTAGAAGAATGTTTTAACGGAATTGAATACTTTTCAGCTTTCTGGCTTTTACTGCAATTCAGAAAATGTTTGGGAGACTGACATATATTGACTTTAAGTACGTTCATGATTTACGAGGAGGTAGTATTAAATCAAGAATCAATTTCAAGAAGAGGTAGTATTAAATCACCCCAAGAGTCCAAATTTAAGTCCACCTAATTAATTATTGTGAATAAACATCTAAAAACGAATGTTGTAATAGCAATCCGAGCACTCTTGCCTAATTTAAAGTCAACATTGAGACTGAATTAATCATTATTTTCATATCATTTTATTTCTAAATGGCAATGAAATCAAGAGCAAAGTGTGAATATGTAATCGAAATTTTTCTCTCCAGGTTAGAGGAGTGTTAGCAACGTAACTGATGTAATTACACGACTTCCCAACAAAAACATGTAATGTGTTCAGGATTCATCTATATATGTTTCCGTGTCTTTATTCCACCAACACTTCTAAATGATTGAACTGATTTAGAAGTGTGTAGTATTGTTAGAATCGTTATGTCATGCCGAATGTCATAGGGTACCTTAACTGTCCAAGTATCAAGTAAGTCGTTGTCGAAATGTCCAAATGTCAATAAATTAACATAAATATATATTGATTAGTGTCAAATAAAATGTCTGATTGTATGTATCTGAATGGATTTCAGATTGTATCTATATGGATTAATATATAAACCACAAACATTTTTCCAAAAAAAATCGTAATAAAAAAAATATAAATACAATAGTTCACTTTCTGTAACGGAAGTCGTGTTTCTTATTCTTTTTAATATATTTACTTGTTTGGATAACATATTTCTTACCGTACAAATTCCATAAATTATAATTTTACTAAATATTAATAATGTGGGTTGTAGTATTATTTTAATTTTACTTTTATACCACCGCTGTATCCTGTATCAGTAGATCATAGTTTCGCTCACTGGTATTCAATCGATTAAATTAGCCCCTCTAATAAGATCACTAATTTTCGGTAGGCGCGGAAAAGACCAGTGTTTTTTCATGCTGAGAAGTTAATTAGTTGTTAATTAGAGTCTACGCGAAGCGTATTTTTTTACAGTGGGATATGATTAACGTGACTTTGTAGCGGAACTACGAATCGTTCAGTTCCTTTCTCACGTTTCGCCGTGTAGTAGAGGTGGGAACCGAGGCGAGTGCGTGCCTTGTGATTTGTAGAACTAGCAATTATTTGGTGCAGGAATTAAACTATAATTAAAAAAGCAAATCGTAAATATCGCATAAAACTTTTTAATGACTATTTCAGCTCTATACCCTTAAATTTAATAAATACCAGCTGCCAGAATAAGGGAAATCACTCAGCTTTAGGCCTGCTTGAGGACTATCGTAAAAAAAAAACCTAATTCATTGTTATTCTCCTCCACCAATTCTTCCGATATAATTAAAGTTGCTAAATCACTTAAACTGAAAAATTCAACAGATCTATGGAATATATCCACCAAAATCCTAAAGAGTTCTGTAACCGTAATCTCGCACAATCTATCTTTTATATTTAATTGATGCATGGAACATGGATTCTTTCCCACCGAAATGAAGATGGCCAAAGTAGTGCCGATATTTAAAAAAGGTTGCCCTGAAAACAGAGATAATTATCGACCCATATCTCTTTTACTAGTTTTCAGCAATTTTTTAAAAAAAATTCTTCTTATCCAACTTGTTAATTTCTTTGCTGAAAACCAAATTCTGTGTAAAAACAATATGGATGTCAAAAAAATCTCTCTACGCAAGATGCAATCGCCAGTCTAATGTGTTTTTATTACACTTCATAATGTTTTTTTAAATTTATTTATTTATTCATTCATAACATACGTAATTAAAATTAATTAATTACTAACTATTCGACCCTATCCGACCTGTTCCCTGATCGATGACGTAAGCGACAAACACGTAAGTTGAATACACTTAGCAAAGGACGATGCTCTATTTTTAGAATATACACGCCACTTCACGCGCAACTCATGGACCACGAGATTTATTAAAATATTTGCGTACGACAAAAGCGTTTCATTGCTAACTCTTTGGGGACCTTAGTATAGGAGCCTTTTTAATGACGTTTTAAAAATAAAAGAAATTTAAACTAAATAAAAAGTCTTGTTCCTGGTTAAATCCATCTATAGTATTGTTTTTTTTTACATATACATATAGTACATTCAAATTCATGAGCACAACAGAAAATGAAATGACAATTTAGACAATGCCGTCGTATGCTTTTAAAGTTATATACTCATCTGTCTGAGCACAGGTTACATAGCGCATACATTAAACGCAAATGATAATCTTTCTATTATGCTAAGCAAAGAGCAGCCGAGCCCGCCTTGCTAGGCACCCCTGTGTTAAGGCGAGCTCACTTCGGGAGTCACACTAGAGTGACACGGTTGTGTCAAGGAAAGATCTAAAATATTATTTTTTAATTATTTTAATTTTAATTTATAATCATTATTAATATTATTATTATTATTATTGTTGTTATTATTATTATACATTTTTTTAAATAATTTTTTATTTTATTTTGTATACTCTTTTTAAGTATTTTAAACAATTGTCTAAACCGCAGAATAAAATCTACAAGCGCGAATCCCCTTTTTTGCGGTATCTAGGTGATGGTCGCATCGCATTCATATATTCATCATTGTATAATACATTGATCGCTAAGGCGCGGAGTCTCCGCGAGTAAAATTTCAAAATAATACGATTATGTCGATCGTTTGATTCGATTGTGATAATTATCGTACGCTTGACGTCTGTCTGTCTAGAGTGGGCGATGCAGGCGTTGGTTGGTGCACACCGCTGGAGACATGCAGGCGCGCCTTATTCGTGCCATTTCATTCACAAAAATGAAACGGTCTGTTCCCACGGAATGGAGGCGTAGCGGCCCGCGTTACCGCTACGGCACACGTTTCTCCCCACCTACGCAACATTTCAGACTGTTGCCATCCAAGATGGATGAAAATCGACGATGTAGCTGTCACTGGGGATGTCCAAAATTAAGTTGAAACGTACGAGAATGCCGAAATGTTTCAACAAAACTACTCATGCACATGCAGGGAGCGGCTGTAGTGACATTCGCTTAAAGTAGCACAGAAATACGCCATAAAAGTAATAATTAAAAGATATATATGCTTGCTCTACTGACGAACCATTTAAATAATTCCAATTCTTAGACACAATACAATTCTAGTAAAAAACTAGTTACAGTAAAATAGTAGAAAAAGTGAGATTTGTTTCAATCTAAAATACTATAATGGATAGCTGAATCTGGGCGCTTGAATCTGATCGATGTTTCAAGCATTTTAACGAAATTTAATTAGTATAATATTAATATTATTACTCAGATTGTCAGTCTATGGGTAGACCGCCAGTCTATCCTGGATAAACGGCTGATGAAACGTCGCCGAAAGATCGGAACTACAAGCGATAAATTCGTTTTTGTAATATTAAATGTAATATATTACATATTAATAACTATTAGATATCGTATGCTGCTTGAAGAATTCTGATCGCTGCTGCCTAAAGATGTTGATTGGTGCCTAAAGATGTTGAATTTCGCTGTTAAATCAGCCTCGTGCGATATCGATTGACTGTTGATTCTACTACTGTATGTAGGTCTAAGCCCGACGTTTCTATTATTTTGAAGTGTCAATGGCAATTTATGTTTCTCGCGGCCAGGGCCTGTATGCACTGAGAAAAATATAACAATGTAATACATGGAAATACGCATGTTTCAACAAATATTATGTATTTAACTCGGACTCTGGTCCATACGTATGAATAACATAATGCGTAACGGTGTTGGCGTGGCGGTAGTTACCGTGTTGTAATATTAAAACATAATATTATTTCATTACGTCGCGACCTTGGGATCTCTCTTCTAACATGACAGCGTGTAGTAGTATATGTACGGTTATATTCGGACACATGCATTATGTTGAAACAACAGTATAGGTACTGTTATTTCTGTATTAACCTTACGGAAAATGTTGATATATACGAGTATAATCGAGTAATGGAGTATAACAAAATTTCTTGTAATTCAACAAAATTACGATTGAAACATCGTTATTCTGTATAAAACCGTAATAACAACATAATAATGTGCCCAGCGATGACGGGATCTATAGGTTGGATTGCGTTGGTTGGAAGATGCTACTTCAGCTTCCCCGTAGTTAATAGACTAGACATTACAATCTACATACAGTAAAATATTAACGTTCAGATAGTTTTGAGTAATGTGGTGTCTCTCTTCAAAGCCCAAAGCGGATTCCCCAATGAAGCTCCTGACTGGGATGATACGATCTTCTCCTTTTACTTAAGTCTTAAGTGATTTCATGTGATTAAAGGTATATTGAGAATGTCACAAATGAATAATGGCAAATAGGTATTTTGACGTCCAATATGATTTATACACTGAGTCAATTTGATTAATAATTTCTGTGATATATTTTTGAAATAGATACATTTAATTACTGAAGTGGCAACCAGCTCGTAACAATGGCAACGGCGCTGTTCCCATGGCAGAGCGCGGCGCGATATCGTGTGACAGTAGGCATGCCACATCGTCTCGAAGGTCACCGTATCAAGTGAGGTGCGCCTGTGTGCGCTCGTGTGAGCGCACTGACGCTAATGTTTGAATTCATTCATAAGCAGTTGTTTTTTCGCATTTTCCTGTTTCATTCATTAAAAACGCTGCCGTCGGTCGTATGAATAAATGTATTCGGTTGATTATGCCGATATAGATCTATCGATTTATACGGGTGTATTAGATGACTGTGCAGTTTTCTCGTGGAATGTTGATTAATTTTGTTTCATTTGACAAGTTGTGCTGTTTTTGCTATTTGCTGGCCGCTCGCTCCGCACATAATCAACATAATCGAACGCTCTTGATATATCCCGAAAATATTAAGGCTGCCTTCTTGACAACTAGGGTTGTCGACTACAGCGGGCGAGCCCGTCACCTCGGGAAGTTTTAACGATTAGTCGTTCTATCTCCCTGGAGTGAACGCAGAAGACTTGGACAAAACAGTCCACCGTCTCCGCCACAAACACGTAAGAGGCCAACGCCTTAACCGCGAGATAGCCAGGAGTGTTACCCAGCGGGCTTACACTCACGCCCTTACTTCCAATCGTGACCAGATTACTCCAGTCTCTCGATTGGTTACGAGCTCGAGGTCGCCTGCGCGGTCCTCTCCCTTACGAAGCGGTGAAACGGTGTATACCGAATCTATCGCGGACCACAGTGTCCTTTGCCCGGCCGTTCACCCAGGATCGGGTAACTGGTGGTCGTTTCAAGAGCAGTCGCCGTAAGGTCCGCAACTACCCCCGCTCTATAGGAAACAGTACTGCTTCCAGACTCCCCCGACTGTTAATAAGAGTGCGCAATCGATTGGCTTACGCCGCACGGTGCGCAGACCGTCCAGGAGCGCCAGAAGGTTGATTCCCAGGGGAAACTAACCATAAGGCCAGAGTCCTACCCAGGCTCGCATTTCATACGTGGAGGCCGTCGGATAGGTGTTGACCCGTGAGTGTGACCAACCCTGAACAGAATGGGTCTTCGTGGCCAACTCAGCAAGGGCCCATTAACTCCCTGTCTTCTTGAAAATTTTATATACGCATAGCTAGATGGATCTGCTGTAACTTGTCAACGGGTTTCAAAAACATATTTTTTGAAGCAAATCCATGTTTTGCCAAGAAAAGGAATACCTTTTCTTGTCAAAACATGGATTTTCTAAATATGGATTTTCTTAACAAAAAATGGATTTTCTAAATATAGAGGCAGCTATTACTGGTATTATGATCCTCACAGAAAAGCCTTTTTGGTCATTTTTACCAAAAATCCGTTATCCATGCATGGATTTCTCGCTACTTAGTCTTTTATTCATACCTTGGGTCTTTGGCTACCCATCCATATATTAAAAATGTATGGCAGAATCATTAGTAAGGATGCTAATATGACCCTCACAAATTGTGCATTTTGCCTGTTACTAGGCCTTTATGATAACTGGTCTTATGGAAAATAAAGTACAACTTAAATATTAAAAAAATTGAATGCTGATGGCAGGTATTTTAAAATAAAAACATTGAATCTCCGTTGCAACTGTTTTTATATATAGTGTGTACATCTGATACATCGTTGCTAAAATGCTTTTGCAATGTTTTGAATCGAAGTCTTGTGACAAGAGTTTTTGAAAATATGCTTTTATTTCCAGATTTTTTTCGAAAGGAAGACGGAAATTAAGATCATTTCCAGATGGTAATCTGTCTGTGTGTCTGTGTATGTGTCTGTGGGCGCACTAGTCATATTTCAATCCCGAAAAATTGGCCTGATCGACTTGAAATTTGGTACTCAGATGCCTTGTTAGGCCTAAATCACATTAATATTTGCTGGTCAGTATATTTACGTAAATGATTAAATTGAACGTTTTTAATGCGCTGCATCGTCGCAGAACATCTTTTTCAATCAGGTCCACCTCCTTCCAGAAGGGACATCACAATCAAAATCCTTCCGTGAGTCCTTGGCTACTTGCCGGGAAAGTTTTGTGGGATATTACTAAAGAAGTCGACACAGTCCCACATAACAAAATGAAATAAATATGCGAGTATATCTGATGCAGTTTATGAACGCTCTAGCAAAACCTAAGCTTAGTGGGACGACATGGTATTAAAAAATACTTTTGTTTTTAATGCAAGAGAAGTATATTTTGAAGCTAATTTTGTTTGTTTGAATTTGCTAAATCAATAAAATATGTTCAATATCAAAATAATAACTTAAAAATGAATAAACTCACAGCAAGTTATGTCACGCTTACTGTCAACTAAGTGATAAATCGTTCGTTCCTGGGCAAACATTTTAAACATAGTGAAAAGAAGGCCAAATGTCATAAATGTTTAAAAGAAAATTAGTTTACCATAAAAAGTAAAAAAAACAAAAAATGGTTTATGTAGACTAAATAAAACTTGTTGATGGCTATTAAGAGGCCTATTACAAAATAGCGTAGGTATTCTTTTAAAATGACTTTAAAAAATGAACGCATTTTTTTTTGGATGTAACTATAAAAGATAGGATAAATAAATAAAAAAATAAATAATTAACTATTCAACCCTGGGAGAAAACCGCGGCACTGAGCGCTCTTCTCTTGCGCAAGCAAATATATACACAATTTCTAATTGTTTTTTGCAGTGTTTTCTCCTTTCTAATGACAATAATTTATATTATGTCGTATTGCTAAAAGAGTGAACTTTAATATAGTATAAGTATTATATAAGAATCTTATTTTATTTCTGAGAAAATTAGAATGATACAGGAAGTTTTTTTTTAAATTTTGTGTAATTGTAAGTAATGTATACCTTGGATATGTGGTCAAAAAACGAAAAAATAAGGCCGCTATGGTCAACAAGAATACATGACGGACATAAAAAAAAATAGTATACGGTTTTCGTTGTAGTGATATTACTGTATTAAGGAGCTCAAAGTTTGCCTTCCGAGCGTTTTACGAATAACGACTTTCGGAAAATGGGCTGGATAAGTAAATAATATTCGTTATATCTAAAATTAAAGGCCGCTATGGTCAACATCAAGAAATGGTCCAGGTAATTCAGTAATTAAAGTTTGTAGAAATCTCTTCATTTCTTGGAATTAGAACGCCAAAAATCCACTTTTCTTGCCTTTCTGGAAAAAATATGTAATAGGGCTCTTAACTAAAATACATAAATACTAGCTGCGCCTCGCGGTTTCACCTGCGTGGTGATGGAAAATTGTGATAATGATAATAGAAAACTATATATCTTATAAATTATAGCCTATGTGTTATTCTAATGTGTAAGCTATATTATTGTAAAGTTTCATCAAAATCCATTCAGTAGTTTTTGAGTCAAAGAGTAACAAACATCCATACATACATTCTTACAAACCTTCGCGTTTATAAAAGTAGTAGGATTTAACAAAACACATAAAAAAATATAAAATTGAAAATGAATAGATAATAGAATACACTCAACCTTTGCTTAGTAATAATTAATTTACCTATTCATATCATCAAATGTAAATTAAAGTTGTAAAGTTTGTAAAAAAATTAAATAGTCACTGAAAAAAATTATATAGCCACAAAGAGTTAGTCAAATAGAGCTAGATAGTGGATAGTTCTTCGTAATTTCGGAACCTTCCATTCCAAAGCATTAGTATTTCTTACGGTATGGGTTTCCTAGGTCTAGGTGCAGCATAGAGAGGCGATGCGCGTTTGTGGGATGGCGATGGCGGGGTCGTCGCCCTTGCTCGCAATATTTATTCGACGCCCGTGCGTCGTCGGTCGGCGCGGGTTTACGATATTTCATGCAAGAGCACATGTGCGGCTCGTCTTATTTTCGTCGCCCGGCGACGTTTCGTAAGAAAACGTCGCCAATACTCAACCGGTCCCATTCCCAGACATTCACCATGTGCTCCCGTTTGCGGCGCGATGCAGACCGCGCGATATCACACGATATCTCACGATACCACACGATGTCCATAATTTGACGCAATGCCGTTTCCGGAGCAGGGGGGGGGGGGGTGGAAGAAGGTTGACACCCATTCTTAAAATTCGAATCAAATCAAAGCGAGTCGCGTGCTTACAGGTTAAAATAAACATTATAGAAAATACTATTTCCAGATGGAAGTCTGTCTGTGTGTCTGTATGTGTCTGTGTGTCTTTCTGTGGGTCTGCCTGTGCATCTGTGTATATCTGTTTGTGTGTGTATTGTGTGTATTCCTTCACGATAGCGATCAAACGCTTCAACCGATTGAGCTGAAATTTGGCACGACGCATCATTTGGTCATGGCAAGAATTGAAAAGGTTGTAGTTGAAATCGGCCCACCATCACCTGGCATTGATCCACCACCATCTGTGCACTAGTACATTTCCATCTCGAGATATTGGACTTGACTTTACTTGACTGAATATACTTGACTTTTGGTATACATTTGCCTTGTTGGGCTGAAATCACATAGTGAAATTTTAGTTGCAATATCTCATCTTTAATCCACACTAGTAATATTTACATACCGACGTCAGGTCAACCTACTTTCCAAAGGAACATTACGCCCAAAATACTCCAAAATCCATGCCAAACACATTTTTATCTACGGTCTTGATTACGTGAGTCCACGTGATAACGCGTAATTGACTGCTGACCCAGCGAAGTCGTCTCATTCTAAGATGCGCCCTCCTTTCGTACAAGGAAGCGCCCATGCGATATCTTTCCCGCTTAGATTGCGCCGATTGATGTTCGCCGACGACCCGCTGTCGTTTTATCTCTCTTCCTCTCTCTCTGCAAATTGTATTCTTGCTCACTGTGAAACTTCTAAGAAACGCGGTGTGTTAAAACTTTCATTGACGATACCGATCCTCTAAGCAGGTTCAATTGATTCAACATTTCAATTATTGTGTGGAAGCGGAGCGTGAATTAGTTCAAGGCAGCCGTTTGAATTCTTTCAAAGCGCTCCCGTTACTAACATTACGTCTAATCACGCACCAGAAATAGCCGCTCAATTTTTCACTTCGAGCAAAATTCGTAAGCGTGGTTTATTTTAATTAGAGTATGACATCCGACATGGCAAACGGCCCCGTGATTAGATCACCTGATCTCATTGTAAGGTTCCGAGTTCGATTATTTTCCGTCGGGATAAAATTGAACCAACTGCATTTGAAGTCTGTCGATCGAATACAGCATTTGGTTTCTAATGGTTCCGTGCAGCTTGGACCCGAAGACCTGCTTTTGTTCTTGGGTCGGACCTCCCCGAAGAGGGACTTCATCTAGAAGGGCCGCCATGAACTCTGCCAGCAGGTGCAACCTGTAGTCGAAGGCAGTTGGGATCGGAAGTGCGGATCCGGGGGAACGCCTCGGACGAAACTGGGACCACCCTTTATTAAACCGCAACCATGCGGTTTAATAAACGGTGTCCTAATGCCAAACCCCGTTATTCGCCTGGCAGGTTCTTCGTTTCGTTCTTCCCCTAAGTCCGGGCTATTCTCGGGATTCTACGGGTTATTATCTTGGGGTTATTCTCGAAGCCTCAGGATCGTTCCAAAGCTGTCTCCGAAAAGGCACGAGATATTTTCTTACCTTTGCGGCGTGTGGCCCGCACTAATATAACTGGGGCGTTAGTTTTCAGGAGGTGCGGCTTACCTATCGAGGCATTTTCGTCCTTCAGATTACGTATGCTTCTCGTGCGTGGGCTACCAAGACCTTTTCTGATTCTGGAAGAACAGCTCTCCTTTAAAGTCAGCGACTCCTCTTGAAAGTGGCGCTCCCAGTTATCGCCGGCGTACTTCCTGCAGATCTTGAGGTACTGGAGCGCGCAGCTAGTTCATGGGTCCGTAGGCGTCCCGTATTGTACGAGTAGCATCACTGCATTATTAGTGTTCGCTCTTTCCATTCAGAGAATTTTAGTCAATGGCAAGAGAGATGGGATACTAGTAAATGTTACATGATTAGTGGATACCAATTCCAATGGCCGCTTAACTCACTGTTTCTTCCCGGCGGTCGACATCAGGACGCGGAACGCTAGTTTCCTGCGTTTCCACACCACACAGGTGATCAGGGGCCACGGTGACTTCAGGAACTTTTTTTTGACTTACGGCTCACCGAAGATCCATGGTGTGTGTGTGTGATGGTCGTCAGACTGCAGAACATATATGTACTATAGAAGTGCTCGTTGCTGTCGATCAGGTGACCGTGACCATCGATCAGGTGAAATCAGGTGACCTAACCATTATTCTACCAGGCCAGGTGTTATAGGATCTTTTACGTCCTTTTGAATGAATGGAACTGTTTCCTGCACGTCGCGAAGACATATACAGTTTGAACAAAGGTTATGGTGGTCATTAATAGATATAAAATACTAAAGAAGCAGTGTGGTGATTAGTTCGACACATCCCGTGTTAGGTTATCATTTAACAGTCAAATGATAGATGCGTAAGTTAAATGTTAACGGACATCGTGTCCTGTCTGTAGGTCATCATTTTCTCTATCTGGTATAGTTTCGGATTTTTCCTATAGTAGGCTTTATATAAGATTGTAATGATCGACGAGGCTCATTACGCAATACGCCAGCGCTGAGGGCAATGCGCTCAGCGCTGCGTCCGTATTACTTGGCACAAGTCAAAAATTCAATGGACAAAGTATACGAAGAATCCGCCACACCAAATTGCAAGCGGACGATGTTTGTTGCGTCACATCACCGCGACTGTCAAGCGACACCGGTCTAGCAATCGGTTCATGCTATATAAAGAAAAACATAGATCAGCCATTAGAAACATTACATAACAAAGACAGAGACATTATACTACTATAGTAGATTACTGCTAGATGGATCCTGATCCTCAGTTGTGAGGTAGGCCAGCGGGTTCCAGTATCTTTTGTAAAATAGCACAGAAAAAATAACCACCACCAAAAAGTTGCGGTTCTCGCTTCTAGGCTAGATAGTGAATTTTGTGATTTAAGAAGTTCATGTTGTGAGAGGAGGCCGCCATGTACGAAAGAACCGGCATTCGAATCGCAAGCTACTCAGAATAAAAGAGACAGCGATGTTCCAAATTTGAAAATACAATCGAGATCGAGTGCGAATACGGAATATCGGATCGATACCTTCTTGTGCAACATGATCTCTCGATACTTGAAAGAGTAGATCTCCCGATCGATCGGGGTGAAATAGATTTGGACGGATTTTAAAATAGGTGTGATTAGTGAAAAAGTACCGTAATGATTATCCTCAATTTATAACAAAATAAGGTACAGAAAATGTATAAAAATATTTTTTAGTTATTTCGATACGTTCACGAGCCTGGGAGGGGGGGAGGATTTAAAAATTGACACGCACTCTTTGTAAGCGTCCTCCTCAAGTTTCATGGGCAGAATATTGGGCGGAGATGCAATAAGTCCTGAATAGAGAAAGAAATGGGGAATGCTGGAGCAAAAGAAAGGTCGGATGATAAGGTTTATTCAGCATTTGGAAATTTTACTCAAATGACTCAATATTTTGTTGTTACTTACGTTATAAGCTGCTGCTAGCTCAGCCATAGTTTGCAACGGATTCTCTTCCACTATCGCCCTTAATTCATCATCACAAACGTTACTTTCCTGTCATATAGGGGGCTCGTTCTCAAAGTTATTGTGAAATTACCAAAACGGAGGCAATCCAACGATTTATCAAACAAAGGAAAATAATTATAATTTATTTAAATTTAAAATTCCGAGTCAAACCATTACAATTTTTAAGTCACCATTAGGAAAAGACGGCAATTATATGTATGGTATATGTAAGTCCCTAGTGTTTACGTCAGCGAAAGTGGCACAATCAAAGCATTCACAGATAAACTTGTTTAACTTTCTTCTTAACTTGGCACACTTGAATGGTGGCACATCTTTATATTTTTTTCAGTAAATGACATACCGTAACCAGTCCAAATACTACTAATAGTTACAGGGTTCCCTTTCATTGCAGTTGTATTTCAAAAAATATAGTATATCAACTTCTGTGCAGGACTTGCGATGCCTTTTATATCGGTGAAACAACAACACCACTTAATATTAGACTAAATAATCATAGGGCCAGTGTAGGAAATGAAAGCCAGCTCCCAATATCTTTGCATGCCAGGGCGCATAATTTAACTTTTGATCAATGTTTTAAAGTCAAAATAATAAAATGCCTTGGTGAT
This sequence comes from Micropterix aruncella, assembly GCA_944548615.1. Lineage (NCBI taxonomy): Eukaryota > Metazoa > Arthropoda > Insecta > Lepidoptera > Micropterigidae > Micropterix > Micropterix aruncella. The sequence continues at coordinate 5,401,524 of OX155950.1, forward strand.
AATGCAAAAGAAAGGGATGTCAAATCTTGGGAATTGGCTTTTATTTATATTTTAGGCGCTTGCAAAGGTTCCGGTCTCAATAGGCAAAATTAATAAGGTTTATCATATCATCATAATCATCAAATGCTTTTTATTTTTAATTATCATTCATTTAAAAATAACGTTTTACACGGTTGGTTATGATATACTTTAACTTAATCGTGTAAAATATTATTATCTATTTCTTTTTGTTCGATTCCTTGAATTTAAATTTTCATCGAATTGTTCGATTTCAGAAATGTCATTTATCTTGACGACGGCTTGGCCGAAATATTGATACACATTTTTAATAATCATTAGTTTTTTAGATATCTAATCGCCTATTATTTTCCACCATTGATCTCATCTTTCGAATTGTTGTGTTGCCGCTGTAGGATAAAGTAGAAAGGTTCCAATACCACAGTAGGAAACCGCAAATACTGAAAGAAGAGAAAACGAAAAAGGCGTGGAGTCGCTCCTGCTCGCCACAGACCAGATAAGTG